>CM065722.1:3581218-3588718 GCA_033310375.1 Conus canariensis
TGTATACCAGGTTTGAAACCTGAAAATTACTTAGCAAAGAAATATGTAACACACACAAGATATTTGATGGATAAGCTGTAATGACACACAATTCTCTGTCAGATGTTCTCTTCTACTCTATTATTCCACAGCTCAGATACATAGAACAAAACATTTCAACTGAAGTCAATGTTCATGTTGTCTTAAGACACAATCTAGAACATAATTAACATCATTACATGATCAAAACAGTTTACAGTCTTAGATCAGAACACTTGCTGTTCATGGTATTCATCAGATGACCTAGAAATAAAAATGGAATTGTCAATTGTTTTCTGTTACATTAAACATGCAGCGGAAAATAGCAAAGAAAGAAAAGAAGCAAGCGTGTGCCCGCGCTCGCGAGCGAGCGCGCACGCACGCACACACACACACACACACACACACACACACACACACACCACGCGCGCGCGCGCGCGCGCGCGCGCGCGTGCACGCACGCACGCACGCACACATACACGGGCGCACGCGCGCACGCACGCACATACACACACACACACACACACAGGCGCGCGCGCGCGTGCAAACATACACACACACCCGAGCGCGCGCATGCACGCGCGCACGTACGCCCGCCCACACACACTCACGCACGCATACACACACACACACGCGTGTGCACACACACCACACACACACACACACACACACACACACACACACACACACACACACACTGTATGCAGCAATTTTTTACAGCTTCAAAAATACAATTGGTTGGAAAATAATGATCATCTCCCCTCTACCCACCGCATAAACCCCCACCCACACCCCGCGCTGTCACGCTTACCTATCCATTCCCAAACACATATATGCATACAGAGGGCGGGGTGGGAGGCGAGGGGAGACACAGAGAGACAGACAGACAGACACACGCGCGCGCGCCACACACACACAAACACAAACACGCACGCACGCACGCACACACAAACACGCACGCACGCACGCACGTACACACACACACACACACACACACACACACACACACACACACACACACACACACACACACACGTAGATAGAGACAGAGAGAGCGGAAAAAAAGGAAATTCATTTTCATTCAGTGTTCCATCTGAAAATAAACCTGTAATCACACCATCGCACACATTCCTGTACACTCTTATGAGCCGTGTATCAGTCTTGTTTATAAACCTGTAATCACACCATCGCACACATTCCTGTACACTCTTATGAGCCGTGTATCAGTCTTGTTTATAAACCTGTAATCACACCATCGCACACATTCCTGTACACTCTTATGAGCCGTGTATCAGTCTTGTTTATAAACCTGTAATCACACCATCGCACACATTCCTGTACACTCTTATGAGCCGTGTATCAGTCTTGTTTATAAACCTGTAATCACACCATCGCACACATTCCTGTACACTCTTATGAGCCGTGTAACAGTCTTGTTTATAAACCTGTAATCACACCATCGCACACATTCCTGTACACTCTTATGAGCCGTGTATCAGTCTTGTTTTAACCTGTAATCACCCATCGCACACTTCCTGTACACTCTTATGAGCGTGTATCATTTGTTTATTGTATCGTTACACTCTCCTACACTCATTAATGAGCATGTAGTATTACACTTTACGCTCGTGTATTATCCACGCAACATAATCCGAACAAATACCACATCATCCAAGGTGAGTGAGTGAGTGAGTGAGTGTTGGGTGTGTGTGTGTGTGTGTGTGTGTGTGTGTGTGTGTGTGTGTGTGTGTGTGTGTGTGTAAGTGCTTGCATGAGAGAGTGTGTGTGTGTGTGTGTGTGTGTGTGTGTGTGTGTGTGTGTGTGTGTGTGTGTAAGTGCTTGCATGTGTGTGTGTGTGTGTGTGTGTGTGTGTGTGTGTGTGTGTGTGTGTGTGTGTGTGTGTGTAAGTGCGTGCATGTGTGTGTGTGTGTGTGTGTGTGTGTGTGTGTGGTGTAAGTGCGCGCATCTACGCGCGCGCGCGCGCGCGTGTGTGTATGTGTGTGTGTGTGTGTGTGTGTGTGTGTGTGTTGTGTGTGTGTGTGTGTGTGTGTGTGTGTGTGTGTGTTTCTCCATCATAGACCTATAGTTTTCTATCATTTCGTTTACTTTACTTAAATTCGCCATCTTCTATGTTCTGCAGGACAGCTTTCTAGCCATCCCACGGAAGAACTGTCGACATTCATATCGAAATCGTTCGTTGCAGAAGGAGTAGACGAAGGCATTAATGGCACTGTTGAGGTAATAGGAACGGTGGAGTATGGCGAAGGTGTTGTAGCCACAGTCAGTGAAGTTGACGCACAAGTTGGTTGGGCCTTCCCCAATATTTCTGCACATGGAGTGCGGGTGATCGTATGAGTTAATGAAAGGCTACATGCACTAATACACAAAAAAAGACACTGTTGTTTCAGCTGTGATTATGTGTATGCGTGCGTGCGTGCGTCCGTGTGTGAATGTGTGTGTGTGTACATGTCTATTTGTGTGTGTGTTGGGGGGTGGGTGCATGCGTGCTCACGTGTGTGTGAGCGCGCGCGTATGTGTGTGTGTGCGCGGTGCGTGTGCATGTGAAACATGCAGAGAAAGACTCCAGCAACACATGGTATGTATTTACAGCTGACAGGTCCACAAATGCTTGAGAACGAAACACACACACACACACACACACACACACACACACACACACATACACACACACACACACACACACACACACACACACACATACGCGCGCGCTTGCACACACGCATACACATCACCGCCACCACCACCACCAATAACAATAAAAAATAATAACAACATCGACAACAACAACAGCCACCATCATCAACAATAACGACAGCAACAACAACAAAACCCCAGTTACACAAACGCATCATTCCAGAGAGAGAAAAAAATCAGTCTAATAAACTTAACGCATCAGTCCCATAAGTAAACTACACGCGCACAAGTAAAAGAAGAAAAAAAAGAAATAAAAAAGAAGAAAGCAAGGACGACAAGAACGAGAGTTAAAAAAGAAAAAAAAATGAAGAAAAGAGAAAGGAAAACATACCTTGCCTTTTGGGGAGAGATATGCTGAGAAAAGCAATGATGAGAGACACGTGGGACATAGGTCAACACACTTAATACGGACGAAAAATATCTGTGGCCTGCTCATTCAAATGCGTTATTGACATGTGAAGGCAAGATAGGGGGAATATTTCTGTCGAGTACAGGAAAAATTAGGACCTTGTTGCTATGATTCTTACCTGTTGGAAGAAAAGATTGTGAGCTCAAGTATCAGGATTACATGTTCTTACCTGTTGGAAGAAAAGATTGTGAGCTCAAGTATCAGGATTACATGTTCTTACCTGTTTGAACAAAAGATTGTGAGCTCAAGTATCAGGATTACATGTTCTTACCTGTTTGAACAAAAGATTGTGAGCTCAAAGTATCACGATTACATGAGAAAAAAACTCACGGAAAATGAAGCGTTTCTCAATGTTTTGACGTGGAGAGAGGGAGGGTTGAGGGGAGGTGAGGGCGGCGGGGGTGGTAGTGGTGGTGGGGGGGGAGGGGAAGGGGGGGGGCTGTTACAGAACATGATTGTAAAATGCACTGGGAACTTGTACGGTTTTACCAGCAGCCTTTACCATCAGCGGGAAACAAAAGATGACACAAGCAGGAACTAAATCAAATCGACAAATATGCCAAAAGAAGTCTACAATACTTAACTTTAAACAATGCAAATAGAGGACCTCGAATAGGACCATTGAAGGGTGGTAGGGTGAAAAAAAAAGAAAGAAAAGCAAAGAAAAGGAAAGAAAAGGAAAGAAAAGGAAGGAAGGAAGAAGGAAGGAAAGAAGACTCTCGATATAATTACCACATGGAGAAGCTCAATTTGTCATGCAACATTTTCAGGCCAAGTCAGGAGCAGTGAACTCTTCCTGTTGACCTGAACACTACACCGAGGATGCCCCTTCTGAGGTGCCTTCAGTTACTTCCCTTCACGTTGATCGTTTCATATTGTAGCAAGTAACATGTCTACTACGGAGGATGTTATCGCGAGTTACTGTTACACTAAAAGCATGGATTAAAATCAATTAAAATATGTTGAAATCATACGCCAAAAGCAACGTTATACATATTGTGCGTCAATGCGTTCACTTGATCAGCGAGTCTTTCTTATTACTATCCACAATTTCCGCTAAAATACATTATTCATCGTCCATAGAACCTTAGCCGTTTTTTTTAAATTTCAGTCTATAATTTTCCTGTATAATTCCCAACTTATACCCGTTCTCCCTTCCTCTCGTGCTTAGATGTGCTAACGATTACGTAAAATCAATGCGGTTCATTATGTAAAAGAAAGACACACCTGATAATATAATTTGGCAGCCAGTTGATGACGAACAAGGCCGTCAGTACCGCCATCATGAGAGTGGTGCGTTTTCTGACACGTCGCAAGCTTCGAGGCACAAACCTACGTCTGGCCAGCGTGTCCTGCCCCATGGTACCGCTTCGCTCTTTGTCAGCTTTTGCTCCTGAGCGCTGAACTTGTCTGGAAGATACCCCACAGTCTGTCTGACTCTGGGGGTGCTTCGGTGTGTCACGTTCTGATTCGTTGCCCTGGGCAGTTATTTCAGCCTGTTCTGGGCCATTCAACGTTGTCATCTCAAGGTTGAACGATGCTGAGGTTGATAAACAGTGGTCGGTGCTGGTGGAATCACAGACGGTGTTTTCGCTCCTGCCTTCGTGCACTGCAGCCAACACCTGTGTGGTTGACCCACCACCCACACTTTGGTGTGGATCCTCTTGCCCGCTTGCGTTTTCCTGTCTCATGGTGTTGACTGTTCCAAACGCAGCTGTCTCTGAGACATTCCGGTTTTCCTGGACTTGCTGCAGTCTCAGAGACTGGGTTTTCTTAGCTGCTCTCCTCCTCCAAAGTTTGATCCCAATACGGATGTAGAAGAACACCAGGGTGGCAAGCCCTATGAAGAACATAATGCCTGCGGTGATTTCGAAAGCTGTTGGATAGAACGTGTCCTTGTACTCGTCTGCTGTCCAGCACATGCGGGCCTGGACCCCTGGCTCAGTTGTGTTGACTCGGTGTTCGCCAGCACATGGAATGAAGGAGCCATAAATAATCGCCATTAAGAACACGCAGGCCAGGCACAGGTGAAACGCTTGACGGGAGTTCAGCTGCTTCTTAAAGGGAGCACAGACCCTCCGAAACCGATCCAAAGCTACGAGCAAAAGGACAAACGCAGAGGCAGCAGTACAGATTGTAGAGAATCCTATATAGATTCTGCACCGCCAGTTGGTATCGTTGTACGCGTGGCGGATCGTGGCAATCTGCAGAGGGAGCGCGGCGATGTTGGTGATCAGATCCAGAACGGCCATGACCAGTACAAAGGTTCTGGGAGCGCTTGGTCGGAACCTGAGTCCATACACCAGGAGAACCAGGGAGTTGCCCATGACGCCCACGATGATAACTGCAGAGTGATAGACTACCTCGGGCGTACGGTTCTTGAATGCGGCCTCACTGAGGTGGCTCAAATAGTTCTCCACCTGCAACAATGGAAACGTTTGTGCGATCAGCAGTTTGCAGCCAGCTTGAAATCCGTTCTGTGAAGAGAGTGGCGCGATACAGGCAACAGGCAACAGATAGATACCCGCCATTTCTATGCGTAACTGATTACAGCAGAGTGAAGACCTGAACATGGTGGTGAAAGCGTATACTAAAGCAGCGACAGGTCTGCACGAACCAAAACACAGGTCTTCCTTAAGATTAGTCCAGCTGACTCAGAGCGGTCAGTGCCAGCATTTCAGCATGGTCAGTTCTGGACATGAACAACACACACACACACACACACACACACACGCACGCACGCGCACACACACACACACACGCGCACTCACACACACACACACACACACACACACACACACACACACACACACACACACACACACACACACGCACACACACAGGGACCCCAACAGTGTATGAGCACGTCCCCAGTGAAGCAAGCTGCCAGATGTCTTGATAGTGGAATCACAATCTAACCTCTGCACGGGAGAGGCAGAAAACTGCATGTGAACCTCTCTTTCCCTGTCTGTTTGTCTGTCTGTCTGTCTGTCTGTCTGCCTGTCTGCCTGAGGTGTAGGGGGCTCTGGATAGAGATAGTACCTTTGATGTCTGGCATGCTGCTTCCTACTAGTTAGGATGGACGGGCATCGCTAGACCTCATCCACCCCCTGAATCTCTCACGTGCTGGCTCCAAGCGCCACACCTCGGCAAACCGCCTCAGCTGGCGGGCTAAACCACGTGAGGGGGTGGCGTTTACACTGCACCACTGGGCGGAAGAGCTGCAGCAAGCGGCCAACGACCAGGGCAGAAAGGTCCCACGATGGACCGAACGGCTAAGTGTACACGACCGAGGGCGTACCACTCCTTATTCTGTGGACTATGGCTAGCGGTCCTGGCTTGGAGAGGAGATGGGCGCCGCCAAGCTTCAACAAGCCCACTGAAAGGACATGATGAGGAGGCAAAAGAATACCAAGCCGGATCGGTCGGGGCCCGGATTAACAACGACCGCGTGTCCCACTGACTCACTTCAGGATGGGAGCGACACGTAGGCTACTGGAGTGAAAAACATCAACCTAACCACCCAAAGCACAACCATCGGAACATGGAATGTTCGCAACCTTTATGTCTGTGGCAATCTACAAGAACTGACCCATGAACTGAAGCGCTATCGCTGGGATATCACAGGACTGTGCGAAGTCAGATGGACTGGCTTCGGCGAAGCAACAACAGAAGAAGGACATAAGATCTGGTTCTCTGGGGAAGAGAAGAAACAAGAGTACGGGGTGGCTTTCATCGTACGGAAAGAAATTGCAGGCAGTGTCATCAGCTGCACACCCATTTCAAGCAGACTCATTTCCATCCACATCTCTGCAAAACCCCATAACCTGACGATCATCCAGGCCTATGCTCCAACGTCAGACCATGACGACGAGGAAATCGAGGAGTTCTACGAGCAGACTGACTCCATCATAGCAACAGTGCCAAAGAAAGACATGCTCATAATCCAGGGAGACTGGAATGCCAAGGTTGGCCCAGATGCTTACCAGGATTGGGCAGGAACAGCAGGAAAATCCGGCATTGGGGAAACCAACGACAGAGGCCTTAGACTGCTGGAGTTTGCCAAAAGCCATCGACTGACCCTAGCCAACACTCTCCACCCACACAAGCTGTCCAGAATCACAACCTGGCACTCACCAAATGGGCAAGTTCACAACCAAGTAGACTTCATTCTGGCCCCACAACGCTACAAGTCCAGCATCAACAAAGAAAAAACAAGAACATTTCCAGGTGTCGACATTGGCAGCGACCACGATCTTGTCCTGGCAACCTTCAAGCTCAAGCTGAAGTGTAAGCGTTGTCTAAAGAACCCCCGCATTCGTTTTGACCTAGAGAAGTTGAAGGACCCCGAAATTGCA
>CM065722.1:3593718-3598718 GCA_033310375.1 Conus canariensis
TGTTGAGTTTCTTAAACCATTGTATGACTTCATAGCTGTTTTTCCAAAGGTTGTATTCGGTGTTTGATTTTATATCTTCTATAGCCTTTTCCAAAATTCTCTTGCTTATTTTGCCCAGTTCAGATTTAGATGGGTTTATTAATCTACATGTTGGGTTGTTTTGGAAGTTAGGCTTGTGGTCTTTAAGCGTTATGAAGGCTTCTTTTGTTGCTGTTGCCTCTACCCTATCACTTAACTCCATGTGGTGTGCAAGCTCTTTTTCTTTTTTGCGGATGTTGCTATGTGTAGTTTTATCAGCTTTCTTGTAGTTTTTCTGGATGTCTTTGTTTAAGAGTTGAGAGTATTCGTTTGGTTCCATTTTGTAAAAATTGCTCGTTTTGTCAGCCTTTACAAATATCTTTTTATCATTTTGGATTTGTTTTATATCATTTGCTAGTGATGTTTGAAAGTTGTTATTTGATTTTTTGAATTTAATATTGGCTATCAGTCCCTTCATTTTGTCTTCAAAGGTTTCATTTCATCTATTGTCGGAGGTGATCGCCATGATTTGAATCCATATGTATTTTTATCTTCATTTTTTGCATTTGGGTTTAGGAAGAAGAACGCCTTCCATCTCATGTTGCGCACAAATTTCTCGGTTTGTTCTATCAGTTTTTTAGTGTACGTTTGTGGGTTTGAAAATGGTATGTTTTTAGTGGATTGCCTAAAGTTCATTTTCTCCATTTTCGATTTTGTCAGACCACAGTGCTCAACGTGAGGAGCGATTATTATGAACAATATAAAAAAGTCCTTAAAAAAACAATTGCAGGCACAAGTGGAAATCTTTGCTAGCACATTCCATCTGAACAGGCCCCAATAAGAACCACAGGCCGCACGTGCAGCAAATGAAATCCGCCTGCACACACAGAGTTGAAATCGGGTCCCGCACGCCATAAAAGATCGTTGGCGCGCCCCAAAAGACATCCTGAGGATAGCAACGCTAGAAACAAGCTTGTAGATTTTAATACTTCATTTTTAAAAAATATTTTTTAACAGATGTTGCTCCCCAAGGGGTTGAGCACCTTCAGATTTTTTAAGGACTTTTTTTATATGTTCATAATATATATATATATATATATATATATATATATATATATATAGGGAAAGAATTCTTTAAAATTTTAACAACTTCCTTCCCAAAAGAACACAAACTACATAAAATATTCAACAAAAACACCGTCAAACTATCGTATTCATGTATGCCCAACCTCAAAAATTTAATTGACGCATCTAACAAAATGAAAACCAACACAGCAAAGAAGGGTGAAGAAAGGAAATCTTGCAACTGCATCAAAAAGGAGCAGTGCCCACCTAAGCAATAAATGCCTTTACAACAACATTGTATACCAAGCCACTGTGACATCAGAAAATGAAAAAGAAACATACATAGGGATCACTGAAAACCACTTCAAAACCAGATATGCAAACCACAAACAGTCATTTAATAAAGAAAAATACAAAAACCAAACAGAGCTGAGTAAATATATCTGGAAACTTAAAGACGCAAAAACAAACTACAATATATCCTGGAAAATCATAAAAAAGAGCATCATCATACAGCAATATTTCAAAAAGGTGCAACCTATGTTTAACTGAAAAATGGTTAATACTATGCAAACAACACTTAGCAACTCTAAACACCAAAACAGAAATAGTAAACAACTGCAGGCATAAATGGAAATCGTTGTTAGTGAACACACCCAAAACAAAAACCTGAAAACTTCAAAAAACACGTGCAGCCAACCCGCACGTGCAAACAACCGCAAACGGGAGCCCACACGCTATATAACACCGGCGGTGGGCAAACCAAAATCATCCTGACGATAGCGCAAGCTAGAAACAAATTTGTAGATTGCCTTTTAAAAACCTTATTTTAACAGATATATATATATATATATATATATATATATATATATATATATATAAACCTCACCTCTTCACACGTCCAGTTATCTGATCTTGAATTCGGTCGTCATGTTGCTTGTCTTGGGTGGCAGCAGCAGCTCTGCTTTGACTGAACGACAATCTCAGAGTGACAGCGACCGATCCTGTGTCAGCGGCAAGCGGCAACACCCAAAATTACTTCAGTGATTAACCGTCAAACAATGGGTGACCCCACTCATGAAAGGTCACGCGCTTTTTTATGCAATGTGCATTTCTGATATATACTACGCACAAAAAGTTAAGGATCGGTATGTGAAAACAGGTGCGTAATAAACTCAGTTCGCTACTGTTATTTATTTCTTAGTCCAGCCAAATTGTCATGAATTCTTGTTCAGCTGTAAGTGGGCGATGTTGTGTTAGTGCGAAAATTGCACGGGATTCTCTACTACTGAGCTGGGCCGCAAACGGAAAAGCGGAAACTTGCGAAAAATGACCTTGTTTTGGACCGTTCTGCCTGAACACATTGCACTTGCCAGATGGAAAAACCATTATGCACGTGCAAGCACTGCTGTTTATGTGTGAGATGCTGTCGCTCGCTTGGCTATATAAGAAGACATTCCACCAGTAGTAGGCCTGATCTGACAATGCCTCCACGACGAAAATTAAGCGAGTTGGATAGGGGACGAGCTGTTGCATGGTTCCAAGATGGTGTTCCCAAGCGAGAAGTGGCCAGGCGACTTCATGTGTCCATCTCGGTCATTGTCCAACTGATTCAACGCTTCACAGCCACTGGGATTGTCCAGGAAAGACGCAGATCTGGTCGACCGAAGAAGACAACCCCACGTGACGATCGTCTCATTGAATGACAAGCCCTGCAGACAAGAACAGCCTCTTCCAGCATAATTCAAAGGCAGTTCAGGGTGGCTACTAACATCAACATCAGCCAGCAGACCATACGGAACCGCCTACATGGGTTTAATCTCCGTTCTCGTCGCCCAGCAGTACGGCCACGCTTAACTCCAGCCCATAGGGCAGCACGCCGCGCCTTCTGCGCACGTCACGTGAGGTGGACACGTCAGCAATGGTCCCAGGTCCTGTTCAGTGATGAATCACGCTTCACCCTTCACCACAACGACGGCCGACTGAGGGTCTGGAGGCGCCCAGGGCAACGCCTTACTGACGCTACTGTCCAAGAAAAGGTAGCCTTTGGTGGAGGTTCTGTAATGGTCTGGGGGGGCCTTCAGCCTTCACCACAGAACACCCTTGTATCATGTACAGGGTAACCTGACTGGCATCCGATACCGGGATGAGATCCTTCGACCGCTGGCTGTGCCTACACTGCAGCAGATGGGACCGAGGGCTGTCTACCAGGATGACAATGCTCGCCCCCACAGGGCAAGGGTGGTCAACTACTTCCTGCAGCAGTCTGGAGTCAACAGAATGGAGTGGCCAGCATGCAGTCCCGATCTCAACCCGATTGAGAACCTCTGGGATGAGCTGGATCGCAAAGTGAGGAGCCACCCCCCTCCCAGGGATGCCCAACACCTCTACCAGATGCTGCAGGCTGAGTGGCAGGCGCTTCCACAGAGGATCTTCACCAACCTGGTCAACTCGATGAGGACTCGCTGCGTCGAGTGCCAGAACAGCCATGGTGGTTACACGCATTACTGAGCTTTTGGGAGCATCAGTATGCCCTGTCTTGTGATTTCAATGACTTTGGGAAATCAAATTTGGATACGTACCCACTTTAATCAAATGTACACACCAAACGATTGCTCGAGATTGAAGGCAATTGTGTATCGTTATCACTAAAGAATGGAATTAAATGTTGGCCAAACTTCAACGCATTGACTTTCTTATTTTGACAGTTATGAATGTTTGTGAAAGTGATCCTTAACTTTTTGTGCGTAGCTTATTTTGTGTTCCATGTCAGAGTATCTGACTTCACTTAGTCACTTAGGTAAATGTTTCATGCTTGCTTGCATTGTGTTCTCAAAGTCGTCTTCAGTATTATTCATAGGAGGAAAGAGCGCCTTTAGGCTAAGCGGTAACATAGTCCACTTGTCAGGGTGCTGTTAATTCGATGTCATAATGCCATTACTTCGAAGCTTCAGTACATTCAGCAGTAAAAAGCTGCACCAGGAAGACAAGTTCTCACATCCTACTCTCTTTGTAACAGATCAAAGAGAACACCACACACGAATATAAATTCCAAAACGAGAACTTGCGTTCACTTTACCGCAACAACAACAACAACAACCCTAACAACAACAACAACAACAACACATACATTCTGTTCTTTCTCTGCTATAGCAACAAGCCTACAATTTTTGTAAAATATTCACCAGTGGCCTATCGATTCACAGTGCACGCGTTCAACCCAAGTGACCATACTGAAAAACACATGCATGCTGTATACCGGGACATTCTGAATGCCAGAGCACATTGAAAACAAATCACTATTTCTTTAACTCAAAACCTCTACAGCGTTATTCTGTGTCTGAACTACCATGCCTGGCCGAGATATACGGAAACAAGCTTCCATGTAAGTTCAATCTTGTACTCCGCAAAAAAGGGAAATCTACCCGGCGTAAAAGAGGGAAAGGGAGAGAGATTCTGGGCAGATATGAATGGGAGATAAGCGGTGTGGGTGGGAGGGAGAGGTTTTGGGTGCAATCTGATGGATTACGATCAACCTCTCGTTTGTCAATAAAAAAAAAGGTTGCAGGAAGATATTCGTCAATTCCACAGACTCGTCATAGCCCTTGAAAATCGTCATGAGACCATTCTGAGGAAACAAGGTCACGAAAACACGAAAACAACTCCCGAAAAAGTCCCGGAGATCTGCCAGGGGCTTTAGAGAGGCAGGATTTCAGACGTACAGTTCTGATGCCGCAGACGGTGTACAATGCTGTTATGTGTAGGAACAGAACCAACCTGCCCCTCTCCAAAAGTGTGCCCGAGTGGTATGTGGAAGATATTCCGTAAGCAACTGAAACTGCTTCAAGTTTGATTGTGTGTGAATTGTGCACTTGCGCACTGTTTGGACAAAATCCTAAAAAGTGAAAATGAGCAGA
>CM065722.1:3606218-3618718 GCA_033310375.1 Conus canariensis
TGATTCTGTGGCAGATCCAGAGTGCCGTTCTTTTTTTTAAGTGCGAGCACAATGTACATAAGCCTCCAGTATTCTCTCAGTTGCCAGGCTTTTCACTTCCAATTCCTTACATGCCCGACCAATGGAGCAGAAACACATTAATCCACAAGTCATGTCTATTTCTGCTAGTTCGTTTGTTTGTTCGTTCGTTCGTTCGTTAATTAGTTAGTCAGTCAGTCAGTCAGTCAGTTAGTTAGTTAGTTAGTTAGTTACCCAGCTGGTTAGTCAGTTACTTACTTGGTTAGTTAGTTACTCATCATCATTACTATTAAGCCAGTATTTTTTTTCCTTCAAACTTACTTCCATTCCACACTTTTAATTGTTCACCCAAGACTAACTTTTTGCACCCAGATAAATAAGTGACTGTTCTTGAATTGTTGCCGTTGTTTTGAATGTTTCTTGTCCTGCTAGAAGAAGACCCAATAGGTCAAAACGTGTTGTGTGTGTGTGTGTGTGTGTGTGTGTGTGTGTGTGTGTGTGTGTGTGTGTGTGTGTGTGTTGTCATTTCTTTGTTCTCTCATCACTTGCTTTGAGAGCTGCTCTCTCTACCAGGAACCTGGCCACGTGGAAGACAACATCTTGGCTGGTTCTTCAGGACTGGTGGCAGTGGTGTCATCTGATGCCAGACACTGGCCACGTGGAAGACAACACCTTGGCTGGTTCTTCAGGACTGGTGGCAGTGGTGTCATCTGATGCCAGACACTGGCCACTTGGAAGACATCTTGGCTGGTTCTTCAGGACTGGTGGCAGTATGTCATCTGATGCCAGACACTGGCCACTTGGAAGACAACACCTTGGCTGGTTCTTCAGGACTGGTGGCAGCGGTGTCATCTGATGCCAGACACTGGCCACTTGGAAGACATCTTGGCTGGTTCTTCAGGACTGGTGGCAGCTGTGTCATCTGATGCCAGACACTGGCCATTTGGAAGACATCTTGGCTGGTTCTTCAGGACTGGTGGCAGTGGTGTCATCTGATGCCAGACACTGGCCACTTGGAAGACATCTTGGCTGGTTCTTCAGGACTGGTGGCAGCGGTGTCATCTGATGTCAGACACTGGCCACTTGGAAGACAACACCTTGGCTGGTTCTTCAGGACTGGTGGCAGCGGTGTCATCTGATGCCAGACACTGGCCACTTGGAAGACATCTTGGCTGGTTCTGCAGGACTGGTGGCAGCTGTGTCATCTGATGCCAGACACTGGCCATTTGGAAGACATCTTGGCTGGTTCTTCAGGACTGGTGGCAGCGGTGTCATCTGATGTCAGACACTGGCCACTTGGAAGACATCTTGGCTGGTTCTTCAGGACTGGTGGCAGCGGTGTCATCTGATGCCAGACACTCACTCAGGGCCTGCTTATCTTCCTGGCTTCACAGCTTCGCCACCAGTCACAGGGTAATGCTCATGGCCATATGTGTGTGTGTGTATGTGTGTGTGTGTGTGTGTGTGTGGAGAGAGAGAGAGAGAGAGAGAGTGTGTGTGGTGTGTGTGTGTGAGTGTGTGTGTGTGGTGTGTGTGTGTGTGTGTGGTGTGGTGTGTGTGTGTGTGTGTGTGTGTTGTGTGTGTGTGGCGTGTGTGTGTGTGTGTGTGTGTGTGTGTGTGTGTGTGTGGTGTGTGTGTGTGTGTGTGTGGTTGTGTGTGTGTGTGGTGTGTGTGTGTGTGTGTGTGTGTGTGGTGTGTGTTGTGTTGTGTGTGTGTGTGTGTGTGTGTGTGTGTGTGTGTGTGTGTGTGTGTGTGTGTGTGTGTGAGTGTGTGTGTGTGTGTGTGTGTGTGTGTGTGTTGTGTGTGGTGTGTTGTGTGTTGTGTGTTTGTGTAGTGGTGTGTGTGTGTGTGTGTGGGGAGAGAGAGAGAGAGAGGAGAGAGAGAGAGGAGAGAGAGAATCTCTATCTCTTTCTAATTTTGTTTCTTTCTTTTTCTCCGTCTTCTTCTTTCTTTCTTTCTTTCTTTCTTTCTTCTCTTTTTAATGGAAAGAAGCTGGAGTGGGTACTTGACTGTTTCAACTTCGTCCTTATCGTTTATCTCCACATCTTCACTGATGAATAGTGACACATATGATGTGATATATAACTTTGCAAATTCTGTAAACTGCCCTGTAATTGATAAAAATGAATTATCAGAAATCACCTGTTGCGTAATCAAATGTGACAGATAGGCCTTCAAGCTTGGAACTCTGTTGCATACGTTGTGAAACAGATTTTAGCAGCAGCGTTGCCTAGCCTTTCGTTGATTTATTTTCAAAGAATTGCGACTTTGAATACTTCAGCCACGATGAAAAATTCACATCGACCTAAGAAGACAAAAATCCTGGTCAAGTATATGTACCTGGCACAACTTCATATCCTTCCCATGAGAGCTCTTAAAATAGATACTTCCCTTTGCAGGA
Organism: Conus canariensis; assembly: GCA_033310375.1. Lineage (NCBI taxonomy): Eukaryota > Metazoa > Mollusca > Gastropoda > Neogastropoda > Conidae > Conus > Conus canariensis. Next base: position 3,608,638 of record CM065722.1, read on the forward strand.
ACTTGAACAGCTCTCAACACTTACTCTTCTGCCATGAGATTACTACGACCAATTCTGCACGTCCTCGCCAGCTCGTGACTGCTATCCCAAAGCTGCGGCCCCACGCCCTCTGGTCAAGCTTGACATCACGGGTTACTGAGGGTCGGCCCGTCATGAGGGATGGGTTCTGGGCTTTGGTATCTAGTGCTGTATTGGCACTCATCAGTGTCAGCAGTTGTGAATTGGTTGATGGATGCGTCAGCAGGGGACCAGTCTCTGGTCCAACCAGCATTGTCTGCTGGTTCTTCTGGAGCTGGTGGATTACGTGATCACAATTGTCTGCATCCATCTTTTCTTCCACCAGTACAGGTGATGGAGGACTCAGAACATGCTGAATTATTTTTCACTACACCAGCCGGGATATTCGAGTGAATTTCAGTTTCAGTTTCATCAAGGAGGCGTCACTGCGTTCGAACTAGTCCGTATACGCTACACCACATCCGCTAAGTTTTGTCACCACACTACGCATGATTTTAAGCTGATGGATAAATGAATTAATAACTAAGATGAGGGAACTGAAGAAGAGGGTCTCGTGGCTACGACTTAGCAGTTGTCTGACCTATGCATTAGCCCAATGCGCTGGTCAGACCTTGAGTGACTACCTAACATTGGTTGTCTTTTTTTTGATTGATCATAACTCAAATATCCTTGACCATCGATGTAACATTAGACATGGCTATTCTGGTCTTTGAACCACAGTTTGTCCATTAAACAATAATCGTTAAGATCTCCAGAATGGAAAGATTGACGTATGAACAGTGAAGGAAGCAGGATGACTTTTGACACGTCATTCACAGTTAAGAAACCCGAGTGCGACTGAAAAACGGTTGTGTGCCAGGGAATGCGTCTGAATAAAATGGATTGCACAATCACGTGCACTTCAGTGCGTCCCAGACGTGACTGGAACAGAGGAATTGAAGGGTGAGCTGCTGGATTTGTGGACAGGGGAAAGAGTGGGGCGCATTGAATCAACCAAGATCCCATGGTTTTCTTTGATGTGTGACGACAGGGGAAAGAGTAGGGCGCATTGAATCAACCAAGATCCCATGGTTTTCTTTGATGTCTGACCTGCCATCGGTTGATCCCTGTGGATGGAGAGATAATGAAGCTCGAGAGAACTGGGGTGATTTTTGCCCCCTCACCCTCCTCTCTCTCTCTCTCTCCTCTCTCTCTCTCTCTCTCTCTCTCTCTCTCTCCCTCTATCTCTCTCTCTCTCTCTCTCTCTCTCGTTTATAAGTTTCCAAGGGGTAATACATTACTGACGCCACCAACACACACCACCCCCCCCCCCACACACACACACACACGCACGCACGCACGCACGCACATACACGTACACGTACACACACGTTTGCACGCATGCACCCTCTGTCTCTGTCTCTCTCTCTCTCTCTCTCTCTCTCTCTCCTCTGTGCCTGGTTACATCCAGAGATATGGATGGGAAAGTGCATGTGGGTGAGAAAGAAGGAAAGTCAGATGGAACGGAAGAACATAGCAGCACGAAGGATGACGCAAGCTTGACCTCATTAACAGACAGAAACAGCACAGATAGAAGCCACGGGTTCGCACAGGTCCTCTTTCATTCGAGTGACCCCAAACAACAACAAACCGAACAACCAATCAGCATTTGGGACATACTGGGGTCAGGGTCGTATACACAGCCGGCTCGCGCGACAGACAACACTGACATACTGATCGACAGCACACCTCGCTCGCGGCACGATGGTGACAGTGCAGACACTCCCAACCAAAACACCAGCACTAGCTTAATACATAACGAGAAGGAAAAGTTCATTAAACCTAGCGTTGACGCGAAGATAGGGCCAGCTCAAAACAAAACACCAGCCTCGCGACAAACAACACTCGACGATACTATTCAGACGTTACACACAGAGGGTGATGAAAGCGCTAGGCCAAGCGAAGGAGAGAAAGAAAGGATAAATACTCACACTGCAAGCAAACACTCGCTACGTTCACACACAAGCACTGCCAAAAACACCAACACACAACCAGGGGGAACCCGCGGGAACTCGACGAAGAAGGAAAGAAAGGAAAAAGAACAGAAATGAAGAGTAGGCCGGAGCCGTTCACAGACAGAACAAACAACGGATAACCCCAAAAGTCTTTCCTTTCTTTGTTCGAATATTGAAGGTCTCTTGGAAAAATTGGCAGACCAAGTGTCACACTTAGCACAAATGCATACACGCACTCAGCTCAGCATTCACTCCGTGCACACGCAGTCTCTCCAAACAACCAGAAGGCGCACTACAATAACTCTTCTTCTCCCCCTCCTCGCCGGGGAATAATTTACTAAACAATAACCAACTTTTACATCATAACAACAAGTTTGTTTTCCAATTTATAACTTCTGTTCCTCCACTCCAGTGGAGGTACAAACATTCCACAGATCCACTAGCTGGGACCAAATTTAATCTCAGTATACATAGCAATTCACAAGTAAATCTTTTACCGGTTTCTCCTCCTCACTGGAGAAACAATGTATACATTTTCCAAAGAAGAATCAAAAGATGGTTTAAAATACAGTAACAATATCTGAGTTCCGACCAGGGGGGCAATCAAAATTCGTAATGGGACAACATGACAAACATTTTAAGTTCTCTCACGACTGTCGTTGTCCTCTTCACAATTCGGTGCTGCCGCAGCACTGAAGCCCAACTACTTCTGCGACTGCCTCAGTCGCCTAACCCGTTACTGGTGCTGCCACAGCACCGGGAAGGGCTGAAACACGAATGAAGTCCGTGTAAGTAATCTATTTCAAAATCTGAATAATGATAAATTCTTTTCCCTTTTTCCCTTTTCTTAACTCTCTCTTTTCTCTCCCCATCTGTCTATACCTCACCTGGTAATGGTAGAATACAGGTGAATTACGTTCCGCAGTTCAAAACAACCTGTCTGGTCAGTGTCCCCAATCCATCTCCTTCCTATACCTTATTTTTCCTTCCTGCGCTCTTTCTGAATGAGTACTCATCTAACTCTACGCATTACCAGCCCATGGTTGCTGACCAATGGACAACGTCCGTCCATTCAACCAATAATCACCCTACGTCTATAGCCACCAGCGACACCGATCACACTGGTCAGGCCATTCAAACTTTCTTTTCTTTTACCTTTCCTCTTCCCTACCTAGGGAAATGCTTTATAACAAATAAGGGCGTGCGCGACGGAACGTCACATGTCGCCATGTGAGGCTACATCACATGACACCTCACACCCCCAGCCCACCTCACTCCCTAACCCCACTCTCTCCTTCCTCTTCATTATTGTTATTCTCATTTTTATTTTTATTTTATTCTTTTATTATTATTATTTTGTTTGTTTTGTTTATTATTATTCTTATTTTTTGTTTTGTTTTCATTTCTCTTCTATTTTCATTTGATGTTCCTCTATGATTACATGACCGCTTTGCTTGCTTCTTTGCTTTCTTACATTAATTGATTTCACTGCATGTTGTAGTCCCTAATCAGGGCGAGGACTGGATGTAACAAAGCACGTCAGTGCTTATCTATTATCCTCGTAAATAAAGAATTTTGTCTTGTCTTTTGTCTTGACACCCAGATTTCTATGATTTTATTACTACATTTGATATCTGTTGCCTTTCTGAAACATTTAACTATAAGTCTTTTGATTTTGATGTAAAATTTCAAGAATTTTTGCGCTCTCATTGTCCAGCTACAAAATTTACAATGATGGGTCGCCCCTCCGGTGGTATTATTATGATCATTAACAAGACCATATCAGAATATGTACAATTTATCGATACCAATATGGAAAATGTGTTATGTGTAAAATTAATGAAAAATTTGTTACAGTGTGATATAGATATATTGTATTTTGCTGTTTATGTACACCCTGTAGACAGTCGTTTTTACTCAGATAAGGATTATTCTTGTACTCTTGATTTGACTGGACAATTTAAGGTGTCACAAGTTGAGCAAGGAAATGATTTCTATTATGCCATTGGTGGAGACCTAAATGCTCGTATTGGAGAATGGGGCTTAAGTCTTGTCGAGGACAATGATGTATATGATAAAGAGCAGAATGTGTACGCACGAAAATCAAAAGATTCCTACATCAATGGTTTCGGAAAAAGACTGATTGAATTTTGTACAGTCTTTAAGCTTACACCATTAAATGGATTGTGTATGAGAAATTTTGATGATGCCTTCACATTCTTCTCAGAAAGAGGAAATAGTACTATCGATTTTTTCTTATGCTCTATTGAATTGGTTGATAATGTAATGAAATGCACAGTTAAAGAAAGAGCTGAATCACATCATATGCCAATCATGATGGAAATACAGAGTACTTTACCGGATACAAAATCAGATGAACAAAAGAAAACATACACAAGGAAGATAAAATGGGATTCTGCAAAACAACAAGATTACATTTTTTTCTTAGAATCTTAAAGTTCTCAAATAGTCTTAGATCAAATTATACAGGAAATAGACTATGATGTAGATATGAGTATAGAAAATGTTAATCTACTATTAAAGGAAGCAGGGAAAAGTATGTGCAAGACAATAGGAATAGGAGGTCCAACCAAAACCACCAATGGGTGGTTTGACAATGATTGTTTACTGAAGAAGAAAGAAGCTAGTCAGGCACTGAGTAATCTTACCAATATTAACAGAAATAAGGACCCAGTAAAATTCGAAGGAAGGAAGGAGACTTACAGAATCAAAAGAGTTATCAAGAACTAATTAGAGGAAAAAAAGAGGTTATGTAAGAAACAAATCTATGATACTCTTACACAGAATCAGAAAGATAGTCAGCAACTTCGGAGCACAATAAGAAACATTAGGAGAAAAAGAATAAAGCAACCACTTATCACAACTGTGCAATGGAAAGAACACTTTGAAGGTATACTAAGTCCACAAAGAAATGAGACAAATAATGACCATGAAGTACCTCAGCAAGTTATTGAAGAAGAACTTTTTGTTCAAGATTTAGACGTAGAGATATCTGATAATGAAATACGTTCAGCTATAAGAAAATTGAAATCAGGTGAAGCATCAGGATTAGACGAAATTCTTCCAGAATTCTTGAAAACAATAGAACATAAGATAATTCCATTCTTAGCAAAATTATTCAATAAGTTGTTCCAAGTCGGTTACTTCCCTTTAGAATGGTCCCGAGCAGTTATTGTTCCTTTACACAAGAAAGGCAACACACAGAACCCAGAAAATTACAGAGGAATATCACTATTGTGCATATTAAGCAAAATGTTCACAGCAATATCAAATAACAGACTTTACAATTGGTCCGAAGAGGAAAACAAAATAAGCAAAGAACAAGCAGGATTTAGGAAAGGTTTCTCTACGATAGATCATATTTTTACATTAACAACTATGATAAGTAACTGCTTACATGGTAGACGCAGGAGTAAACTATACATAGCATTCATCGATTACCCAAAAGCTTTCGATACTGTCAAAAGAGACAAACTGTGGACAATTCTAAGTAAACATAAAATATCAACAAAAATGCTTAACATGTTGAAAGGTATTTATAGGAACGTGCGAGCATGCGTAAGACACGATGGGATCTGAACAGAATTCTTTGAGTGCCCAGTTGGAGTGAAACAAGGTTGCTTACTGTCGCCTCTGATTTTCTCTTAACTAATAACGGAAGTAGCGAATAATGATACAACGAAAGGAAGACAGGGATACCAATTTCTACCTGGAACAGAGGAAATCTCTACGTTATTATTTGCAGATGACATAGTCCTAATTTCCTTAACTCCAGCCGGCGTACAAAAGCAGATAAAAAAACTTACAAGAGGCTTCAGATTCTCTAGGTTTAACAGTTAACCTACACAAAACTAAAATAATGGTCTTCAGAAAAGGCGGTTACCTAGGCAAAACAGAAAAATGGTATTACAAAGGTCAAGATATTGAAGTAGTAAATAGTTACAAATATTTAGGCTTCACCTTGACAACTAAACTTTCTGTAGACATTTCACTCTCGGAATATGCGGGAAGAGCGAAAGGTAAGATTATAGAAACAATGAAAACAATGTACAGCTTAGAACACTTGGCAAATGAAACAAACTGCAGCGTTACTGGAACACGACAAAAAAGCAGAAGAGCACACAAAACAAAGTGTGAAGTAACACAGTTTTAATGCACGACACAAAACAGGACAAGAAATTTTCGGCAATATGCCTTCCTCAGCGGACACTTGGATTTAGCTATATAGTTTAAATTGTTTCACACACAAGTTAAGCCCTTACTCTTGTATTTAGCAGAAGCATGGTGATTAATCCGCTACAAAGCCATAGAAAATATTCATCTATTTGCATGTAAGAAATATTTAGGAGTAGGAAAGAAAACACCAAATAATTTAGTTTATGGGGAGTTGGGAAGATACCCAATAAGTATTGATAGCACAATAAGAGCAATTCGATACTGGTTCAGACTTATTAAAATGTCACCTGACAGAATACCAAAACAAGCATATGAAAAAGAGAAGACAGAAATAAACAAACCTCAGAACTGGGCTTTAGAGATAAAACGCTGTCTAGATATGTATGGCTTTTCTGAAGTTTGGACGAATGAAGGAGTAGGCGATGAATATAGGTTCATTTTAGTACTAAAACAAAGAATAATAGACTGCTACAAACAGAACTGGCACGATAAGTTAGAGAACAGCGAACGCTTTTCAACGTATCTTTCCTTTAAAACTCTACATCAAACCGAGGAATACCTAAGTGTAATTACTATAGCCAAGTTTAGGAAAGCGCTAACTAGACTACGTCTGGTGACAAATGATTTGCATGTAAACAAGAAATATAGACAATTCAGCGATTACAACATGCCCCTTTTGCCCAGTAGTGCAAACTGAATTATACTTTTTAACAGCTTGTCCTTGTTATAGGAAACTGAGAGATAAATACATTTACAAACATTTTAGAAATATCAATACAATCACATTACGAAGCCTGGCAGAAAATGATAATGCTGAAATTACACGGGACCTTGCTATGTACATGTTCTATGCGTTAAAACATAGAGAATCTCAGCTGTAGTAACAGAATCATAATAATTGCTAATGATGATCAAGATACACATAATTAACCTTTGGGCAGTCGGCACTAATTCGGTTGGTCCACATAACTTTTATTAAGGGACGTCCTTGGGGTGATTTGAATAGTGGAGCGGGAAAGTGATGTTTGTAATATGCTTTAATATGTCTAATTAAGATCTGCAGGAATACGTGCATGATATGAGGTAGCGTCGGAAAGGCATGATTATACTTCAAAGGACTAAACGGAAAGTCATAAAAAAGTCCATCAGTATGTGCTTGTATACTAACAGTAATACTGAGCAAAGAATGGCAAAATGGAACATGGTTGTATTAGGATTAGTGCCTTTATACTGAGAAAATTGCCATTATATTGAGGCTGGTCACGAAAATTGTTACATAATAATTAGTCTTGGCCAGCCTTGTATACGTGGGATTTGATTGTTAGGCAAAATATATATTGTGTTGACTGAAACAAAATGTTAGTTACTGTTCTGTTTATGCTGAGTTTGAATAATTTGCAAGTTGGTTTTGTATGCGATATGTTCCAGCAAAGATGCACGAATGCCTTAGAATGGTTTAATTGTAGTGAAGGTTGTGTCATCATATATAGATATGTTGGGTCGACCGACCCATACTATCCCTGTGCTATTTTGTAAATAATTATTGATTGGTCAAAACACCAAATTTTCAGAATGTATATTCAGATGAGTAGTAATTTTGGGGTAAATGTTTCATGAACCATGTATGTAAATTGACCTACTAGTCAAACTATAAATTTCACATTGCGTGACGTATATGGGCGTAGTCTAAATTCGGTTTAAGACTGATATATATATATATATATATATATATATATATATATATGGATAGTCTAAATTCGGTTTAAGACTGATATATTATATATATATATATATATATATATATATATATATATATATATATATATATATATATATATATATATATGGACATAACACAGATTTCGATTTTAATATAGATTTTAATTTTGATGTGACATGGACACTGATTGTGAATTGTCCTGGCTTTCGACTTGAGATAGTCATCAACTCATACGTTTTGAGGTGTCCATGAAATATGAAAATTGGTTAGGGTGATAATTGATAGTAAACTTAAAGGCGAGTTAACTGTACACGATTTGGAATTTTATCTCAGGTCTTTTGATTTGTGGATTATGCACTTCCTAAGGATAATTGTTGATTCTAATTTGATTTGATCTAATTTGTTGACTGTCGATTTAATTCTGATTTAAATCTAATTTTGATTGGACCTAGTGGGATACTAAATGATTTTTCTTTAAACAAATAAGGTACATAGATAATGGACTAGTCACGTAATTGCTTTGTTGATAAATGTCGATTCAACTTGTTTTGACCTGATCCATGTTGATGATGTGACCTGATTAATTCAGATTTGATTTTTTGGTTTTTTCGATTTCTGAACAACGTTGCGTGACTCGTGTGAACGGACCGTTGGCCCCACATTAAAAGGCGCGGCGTTAGTGCGCGTCAAGAGTCAAGAGTCTCTCTCTGTGCCTCCCCCCGCTCTCTCTCTCTCTTATCTATGGCTAGGTTAGGTGATGCAGTACTGTTCTAGTTATGTTCTATGTTGTCAAATGCATACAAAGATACCTTGTAGGACTATGCCCCCCCCCCCCCCCTCCACCTCCCGGTTTACATTGTCTATTATGACAATATTTCTCCAGATTTATAGTTCCTCTAGGTCTTTGCTCTCCTCGGCTTACACTCCGCCCTACAAGTCCATGTTTCCCCAGGTTAATGTTACTTACAGGTCTATGTTCCCCAGGTTTACGTTATTCAGAGGTCTATGTTCCCCAAGTTTATATTCCCTAAAGATGTATGTTGCCAATTTCAAATTCTGTACAGGTCCATGTTCCCCCACGTTTGTATTTTCATGTCTAAGTTTCCCAATATTTATATTCCGTGTAAACCCTACGGGTTTTTTTTCGCTACGGGTCTATATTTTCCAAGGTTCATATTCCCTGTAGGATAATGTCATCTCAACGTTATCTCCGGTAACATTGCCTACCGTATGTGTTAGCCCAGATGTAACTCCCTCCAGGTCTCTCTCCTTTCAGACCCTATAGAAATGTAGCTCTGCGAAGCATGCAATTGGGATGTAAGTAAACCAGGGGAAGAGGTGGGAGGGAAAGGTGGGCTCCACCGACATGGTACACACCGACTAAGGAAGAACATACACCTGGATCAACATAAATCCGATGAGAACAAGAGATGGGGAATTACATTCCAAGAAGATACGGGATGTGAGAGTAGGGGTGGGTGGAAGAGGATGTCGAGGAATCAACAGACTAAACCTGAAGAAACGCAGTTCTGGGTGAAATATATACCCTGACTCTAGACGCTAATTTCTTGGAAACCAGCTTTAACTGTACTCTTTTAACTGCCATGTATACCACAGCTGACAAAGTCTACGTTAGTTTTTTTTCAATGAAAGTATCAAGACCTTTGTTAAAACCCTGGGCATCTCTTTACCAGGCATCTCTTCACCAGACATCAAGGCATCTGTTCAGGACTACGGTTCTGCATCAGGTTACAGGCATCTCTTCACCAGGCATCAAGGCATCTGTTCAGGACTACGGTTCTGCATCAGGTTACAGGCATCTCTTCACCAGGCATCAAGGCATCTGTTCAGGACTACGGTTCTGCATCACGTTACAGGCATCTCTTTACCAGGCATCAAGGCATCTGTTCAGGACTACGGTTCTGCATCAGGTTACAGGCATCTCTTCACCAGGCATAAAGGCATCTGTTCCTGGCTACGGTTCTGCATCACGTTACAGGCATGCCCATCAGGGATGGGACATGTGAGCCAGCTGGTCTACAGCGAATGTCAGGTGGAGATTAGGAACCGAAGGAGGCCTGGCCAGGTGGTGACCTCCAGAGAAATAAGGTAGATCATCAGAAAGCAGCTACAGAGGCACAGACAGGAGGCA
>CM065722.1:3623718-3631218 GCA_033310375.1 Conus canariensis
TCTAAAAAAATAAAACCGTTAAAAACCGTTAAAAAACTGTTATAACGGTTTCAAAGACATCTTTTTCCTCTGCTTTTCTTCAAATAGCCGTTGTGACATTGCACAGGAACAGGACTACTTCTCTAAAATTAAAACCGTTATTTGGCAGTTAAAAAACGTTATTTATAACAGTTAAAAACCGTTAAAAACACCAAACCCTATCAAAGAAACTGTTTAAAACCCGATCTTCTTGAAATTTAGCAGGTATGTCTGTTGTGACCCGAGGATGGTTTTGGGCTAATCTTTAAAGAAATAAAACCGTTAAAAACCGTTAAAAAAAACTGTCATAACGGTTTCAAAGACATCTTTTTCCTCTGCTTTTCATCAAATGGCCGTTGTGACATTGCACAGGTACATCGAACCTAGAGGGACATCTCCCGAGTAACATAGGGTCATTGGACAGTTTCTACGACAGTTATTTATGACCGTTAAAAACCGTGAACAACACGTACCCCCCTAAAAACGATCAAAAATACAATCTTTTCTGATGTTGGCGGCAAAGGGAGTCCTCGGATCGCCACCAAACTTGGCATGAGTCTAGAAGGACATACTGTGAATAACATTGGGTCATTCGATAGTTTTTATGACCGTTATTTATCACCGTTAAAAAGCGTTATTTTCTAAATTTAGACCTTTCTTGATGAAATTTGGTATACAGGTGTAGTTTTAAATGCTGAACAATGATATACAACTTACACGAACCGAAACTTAAAATTGACCGTTAAAAACCGTTATTATATAAATTTAGACCGTTCTTGATGAAATTCGGTATACAGATGCAGTTTTACACGCTGAACAATGATATACAACTTACACGAACGGAAACTTAAAAATTGACCGTTAAAAACCGTTATTATATAAATTTAGAGCGTTCCTGATGAAATTCAGTATACAGATGCATTTTTACACGCTGAACAATGATATACAACTTACACGAACGGAAACTTAAAATTGAGCGTTAAAAACCGTTAAGATCCGTTATTTTCTAAATTTAGACCTTTCTTGATGAAATTTGGTATACAGGTGCAGTTTTACACACTGATCAATGATAGACAACTAATATGAACAGAAACTTAAAATTGACCGTTAAAAACCGTTAATTTCTAAATTTAGAGATGGTATCACCGTTAAAAAGCGTTATTTTCTAAATTTAGACCTTTCTTGATGAAATTTGATATACAGGTGTAGTTTTCAATGCTGAACAATGATATACAACTTACACGAACCGAAACTTAAAATTGACCGTTAAAAACCGTTATTATATAAATTTAGACCGTTCTTGATGAAATTCGGTATACAGATGCAGTTTTACACGCTGAACAATGATATACAACTTACACGAACGGAAACTTAAAAATTGACCGTTAAAAACCGTTATTATATAAATTTAGAGCGTTCCTGATGAAATTCGGTATACAGACGCAGTTTTACACGCTGAACAATGATATACAACTTACACGAACGGAAACCATAAAATTGAGCGTTAAAAACCGTTAAGATCCGTTATTTTCTAAATTTAGACCTTTCTTGATGAAATTTGGTATACAGGTGCAGTTTTACACGCTGATCAATGATAGACAACTAATATGAACAGAAACTTAAAATTGACCGTTAAAAACCGTTAATTTCTAAATTTAGAGATGGTAGTCTGCAGAGGATTTCAGAAATACACCGAAGTTATGATGCTCTGCAATACCGTCTGATTTTTGTCTGTCAACAAGAGCCATGGTCAGACATTTTCATCCCGTGGGGCAGATCTGACCGTTCCGTGTTTTACACATGGAATGTTCTACGTTGCAGCATCACGAACTGGAAACGCAGAAACACTGACTATACTTGCGCCAAACAGGGAGACCAGAAATGTTGTCAACCCAGAGGCCCTCCAATAGACATAATACATCGTGAAAATGCAATCTTTTCACAGAGTTGTCATGTTTGAGTTGGGTTTAACGTCCGTGCCCAAATCAAGGATATGCAGACGGCTGGTCCGTCACATTAGCCTGACACCTGCGGGGCCAGGGTGGACATCGGGGTGAACTATGGATATTTTAGCTGAAAACATTCCACGTGAAAATTTCCAAGACCAAACCGGGATTCGAAACCACGACCTTTGGATCATGAGTCCAGCGCCTTATCCACTAGGTTATGGCGGCCCCTATAGAGTTGTCATTTTGGAGCACTTCAATCGAGGAATTGAGATGCATCGGTAAGTTCATTAAGTACAGGCATCCCTCTATCGACTGTGTATCGTATTACGAAAACAAATTGTGAGGTAAAATTGATTGAGAGGCAAGAAGGGTCATAGAGCAGGGTGAGGACAGCTACCCCAAGTACAGCAGACGTGAGGAGTCTGAATGAGGACATACTGGGACTGTGAAGCTTGGGCAGAGAGAAATCATTGTCACCAACCAGTGGGTTGTCCCTTACAACCCTTACCTCCTACATTAGTTCAACTGCCACATCAATGTGGAAATATGCAGTAGCATAAAATTCATCAAGTACGTCCTGAAGTATGTCCACAAGGGCACAGACCAAGCCGTCTTCCAACTCCAAGCCACTCAGGCAGGTGAAGAAGCAGCTCAACAACCTCCAGTCATTGATGAGATCCAAATGTACCAGAATGCCCGCTACGTTGGCAGCATCGAGGCGACCTGGAGACTCCTGGGATTTGACCTGCATGAGCGCCACCCCATGGTGCAGAGACCAGCTGTCCATTTGGAGAATGGACAATGGGTCTACTTCAATCCACACAACGCAGCGCAAAGAGCACAAGGCTCTCCCCCAGAAGCAACCCTTACCGCCATCTTTAGCCTATGCTCTCAAGACCCTACAGCACGAGAGCTGAAGTACGTGGAAGTCCCTGAGCACTTCACATTGATGTCCACTCAGAATATGTGGAAGAAACGACAAAGGGGCACTGCAATCCGGCGATTGTACAGTATCAGTCCTCGCCAGGGAGAGTGCTACTTCTTGAGGCTTCTACTCAACGTTATGAAAGGATCCCGTTCGTACGAGGAGCTGAAGATTGTCAACGGCTATGTCCACAACATTTTTCGAGATGCTTGCAATGCTCTTGGACTCCTAGAAGATGACCGCCTTCTACAACTTGCCCTGGAGGAAGCCTCCATCTCTCAGAGACCCCGACTGCTGCGTGACTTCTGTATTATCCTGGTGGCTTTCAACCCCAGTAACCCAGGCAACCTGTGGAACCTCTTCAGAGACCATCTTGCTGAAGATTTCCTCTTCCAAGTCCGAAGAGATGTCTATTATGAAGCGCAGTACACAGATGCCATCTACAACCAAGCTCTTACTGTGATTCAGCACAAACTCTTCCTTCTTGGAGGCAAGTCTACAGAGGAGTATGGGATGCCAACAGTCACACAACAACAAACTGTGCCTCGAGAATACTACCGCGAGACCAATTACGACACTACTGCACTCCGGGCAGCAGCTGATGACCAGCTGAAGAAGCTGACAGCTGACCAGAGAGACGTGTACGACAGCTTTATGACCATGGTTGAGCAGAGGCAGGATCCCACAGCAAGCAGCAACATAATGTTCCTTGATGCTCCATGAGGGACAGGAAAGACCATCCTGAATCTTATCCTGAACAGGATCCGCTCCACAGGCAAAATAGTGCTAGCCACTGCTTCCAGTGTCATTGCCGCTACTCTTTTGCCGGGTGGGCGGACAGTAAATAGCATTTTCAAGGTCCCTCTGGATGCCGACAAGCAAGAAACGCCAACTTGCTCTGTCAAGCGTGGGTCAACGTTGGCCAAAGTCATCAAAGAGGCTGCAACCGTCATAATTGATGAAGCTCCCATGACCCACAAAGCTGTCTACGAGGCCATGGACTCTACGCTGCAGGACATCACCCAAGTGCACAGGCCAATGGTAGGCATCCCAACGCTGTTCTGTGGGGACTTCAGGCAGATCCTCCCTGTCGTCCTCAATGGCACCAGAGCCAACATTGTCAACGCCTGTCTGATAGCCAGGAGGATCTGATAGAAGCAGTCTACCCGGATCTTCATGCTCACTGTGCAGACTCAGACTGGTTAGCGGAAAGAGCCATAATCTCCTCCCTGAACGAGACTGTCAACAGGCTGAACAGAAAAATCGTAGCTGACTTCCCTGGAGAGGAAACTGTACAGATCTGTTGACACGGCCAAGAATGATGATGAGGCAGTCCTTTATCCACAAGAACTCCTGAACTCCATTGAGATTTCTGGACTTCCACCACATGAACTGTTGCTGAAATCTGGAGTCCCTATTATCATTCTCCGCTCACTGGACCCGCCAAAGGTGATCAATGGCACCCGATGTGTCTTCAACAGACTGCACAGGAACGTTGTAGAAGCGAAAATATCATGTGGCCCCCACAAAGGTGAACCGGTGCTGCTCCCCAGAATTCCTCTGGAACCCATGGACTCACCCCTGCCATTCCAGTTCTGACGGCTTCAGTTTCCCATGAAACCAGCTTTCGCTCTGACAATCATCAAGAGCCAGGGTCCGACATTTTCATCCCTTGGGGCAGACCTGACCGTTCCGTATTTTACACATGGAATGTTCTACGTTGCAGCATCACGAACTGGAAACGCAGAAACACTGACTATACTTGCGCCAAACAGGGAGACCAGAAATGTCTACCCAGAGGCTCTCCAATAGACATGATACATCGTGAAAATGCAATCTTTTCACAGAGTTGTCATGTTTGAGTTGGATTTAACGTCCGTGCCCAAATCAAGGATATGCAGACGGCTGGTCCGTCACATTAGACTGACACCTGCGGGGCCAGGGTGGACATCGGGGTGAACTACGGTCATTTTAGCTGGAAACATTCCACGTTAAGATTTCCAAGACCAAGCCGGGATTCGAAACCACGACCTTTGGATCATGAGTCCAGCGCCTTATCCACTAGGTTATGGCGGCCCCTACAGAGTTGTCATTTTGGAGCACTTCAATCGAGGAATTGAGAATGCATCGGTAAGTTCACAAAGTACAGGCATCCCTCTATGGACTGTGTATCTATGGAAAAAAATTCGTGAGGGAAAACAGATTGAGAGGCAAGAAGGGAGTGGGCGTCCGAAGAAATTGGGTGAAGTAGATAGGAGGAGGCTGGGGCAATTGGTTCAGCATGGGAAAAACGAAACAAACCCAAGCTGAATTTTATTGTATTGTCTTTTAAGTGGTGAGAGAGAGGGGTGGCCAAAAAATTATTGTACAGATATACCCGAGCGAAGCCGGGTACACCGGCTAGTAATATATAAATGGCAAATTCTGTGTGTGTGTGTGTGTGTGTGTGTGTTGTGTGTGTGTGTGTGTGTGTGTGTGTGTGTGTGTACGCTATAGACTCAAAAACGGCTCAACCGATTGTCATGAAATTTGGCAGGTACGTCCGTTGTGACTCGAGGATGGTTTTGGGCTAATCTCTAAAAAAATAAAACCGTTAAAAACCGTTAAAAAACCGTTATAACGGTTTCAAAGTCATCTTTTTCCTCTGCTTTTGTTCAACTAGCCGTTGTTACATTGCACAGGTACAGGACTACTTCTCTAAAATTAGAACCGTTATTTGGCAGTTAAAAAACGTTATTTATAACAGTTAAAAACCGTTAAAAACACCAAACCCTATAAAAGAAACTGTTTAAAACCCGATCTTCTTGAAATTTAGCAGGTACGTCTGTTGTGACCCGAGGATGGTTTGGGGCTAATCTCTAAAAAAATAAAACCGTTAAAAAACCGTTAAAAAAAACTGTTTATAACGGTTTCAAAGACATCTTTTTCCTCTGCTTTTCATCAAATGGCCATTGTGACATTGCACAGGTACGGGGCTACTTCTCGAAAATTAGAACCGTTATTTGGCAGTTAAGAAACGTTATTTATAACAGTTAAAAACCGTTAAAAACACCAAACCCTATAAAAACTGTTTAAAACCCGATCTTCTGAGGTTGGCGGCCATGAGAGTTATAGGATCGCCACCAAACTTGACATAAGCCTACAGGAACATCCAGCGGGTAATATAGGGTCATTAGATAGTCATTATGACCATTAAATTTGACCGTTAAAAACCGTTATTTTCAAAATTTAGGCTGTTCTTGATGAAATTCGGTATACATGGGCAGTTTTAAATGCCGAAAAATGATATGGAACTTTTACGAACCGAAATTTACAATTGACCGTTAAAAACCGTTATTTTATAAATTTAGAGTATTCTGGAAGAAATTCGATATGCATGTGCAGTTTTGAACGCTAAACAATGATATACAATTTTCAAGATCCCAAACTTGACATTGACCGTTAAAAACCGTTATTTTCTGAATTTCGAAATTTTCACCGTTCTTGATAACATTCCGTATGCACGTACAGTTTTAAGCACTGAACAATGTTATGCAAATTTTACGAACCAAAACTTAACACTGACCGTTAAAAACCGTTATTTTCTAAATTTACACCGCTATTGATAAAATTCGGTATGCGTATGTCCAGTAACGGTAAGTAATTTTGCAACATGGATGGTTTAGCAGGTACGTCTGTTGTGACCCGAGGATGGTTTGGGGCTAATCTCTAAAAAAATAAAACCGTTAAAAACCGTTAAAAAAAACTGTTATAACGGTTTCAAAGACATCTTTTTCCTCTGCTTTTCATCAAATGGCCGTTGTGACATTGCACAGGTACAGGGCTACTTCTCGAAAATTAGAACCGTTATTTGGCAGTTAAGAAACATTATTTATAACAGTTAAAAACCGTTAAAAACACCAAACCCTATAAAAACTGTTTAAAACCCGATCTTCTGAGGTTGGCAGCCACGACAGTCATCGGATCGCCACCAAACTTGACATAAGCCTACAGGAACATCCCGCGGGTAACATAGGGTCATTAGATGGTCATTATGACCATTAAATTTGACCGTTAAAAACCGTTATTTTCAAAATTTAGGCTGTTCTTGATGAAATTCGGTATACATGTGCAGTTTTATATGCCGAAAAATGATATACAACTTTTACGAACCAAAATTTAAAACTGACCGTTAAAAAACGTTATTTTATAAATTTAGAGTATTCTTGAAGAAATTCGATATACATGTGCAGTTTTGAACGCTAAACAATGATATACAATTTTCAAGATCCGAAACTTAACATTGACCGTTAAAAACCGTTATTTTCTGAATTTCTAAATTTTCACCGTTCTTGATAACATTCCGTATGCACGTACAGTTTTAAGCGCTGAACAATGTATTTTACGAACCAAAACTTAACATTGACCGTTAAAAACCGTTATTTTCTAAATTTACACCGCTATTGATAAAATTCGGTATGCGTATGTCCAGTAACGGTAAGTAATTTTGCAACATGGATGGGACAGTGTAGGGGGATGAAAAGGGAGCAATGAGAGGGGCCAGAAAAATGATTGTACAGTGCAAAGCCTGATACACTATTTTTACATTAGACACAGACCCGTTGAAAT
>CM065722.1:3633718-3658718 GCA_033310375.1 Conus canariensis
ATGAATTATGTTTCAAGATTTTGAAAACTGGTTGTTGTTCGATAAATATTTACATTGGACCTGTAAAATACTCTTGAGAGACTTTGTCAGATTGTTAGTACTTTCATACGCTGGTCATACCATTCTGTAATCAGGCTAACCATAGGGTTTAGAATAATTATGAAATGCTTTGTTTAAGTATTGTTGGCGATGGCCTTTGAAGGTAAATACATCGAAGACTACAGTAGCTGTTTTTCAAAAGAGAAACGAAAAAAAAGAAAATTCCATTCTTGTCATAAAAATGAAAATCTTGAAATACCACACTCTTTCAGGTATTTAGATTTAATGTTGTCAGAACGGAATTTTCATCAAGACTAGAAATACGTGTTTTGATAAGGGACAAAAAGGCTATCTTACATAAAATGCGATAAAACGAATCTCAAAATCAAATAGTTTCAGATTTGACATATTTGTTGACCCTGTTTTGTTGTATGAATGTTAGTTAAATGTATGGGATTTGGAACTTAGTATTGATAAACAAGCAACAGCTCAAATTTCTGAATTACGTTTTCTTTTTAACTGACGTACTATGAATTCGTTTGTTATGGTGAAACAGGAAAGTTTGCATTGGCTATAGAATTCGAAATTAGAATGGCCAAATTTGAGACCAGCTTATTCTTAAAAAGTACGACATTTTTATGTGAAATAAACGGAGTAAGGCTCTTGCTTTCCGACAGATCGGCTATAACTTCAAAGAGGCTGAGTGGCATCAAAGCAGTTTTACAGACTCTGGTTATGAAAGTGTTTGGGATTCGCAACGTTTCATTAACTTCTCAGTGTAAGAAAACAGTTTGAAGAATTCATTTATTTAACGTGCCATGAGTCTCTCAAAAGAAGTAATCAGCACCTTATTTAAATACATAGGACTGAATTTTCAACAGGACAGTTCATAACACAACTTCCCAATCAGTATGTTGTTCGATTAATAAGCTTGAAATAGAAAAAGGACAAAGACAGATTGTTGAGAGAAGAAAGGATATATGGAGATTGCAATATGAATGAGATATATACTGATTTTCATTTGTATCTTTGCCCAAAAGACCCATCTTTAATTTCTATCAAAATGATATCTGAAAGTATGTTCAGTGTTTAATCTTATCAATTTGTTATGTAGCATTTTGGAAAAAAAAATCTGCTCAATGTATCCAAGTGCCTCAAATCAGACATAACACTTTGATGAGCCCCTCTTCTGGATTGGTCGCTTTCATGATCAATGCAGGTGAACATGTCTTTCACTTCTCAACAGTGCCATTGGCATGGCTGTTAACTTAAATTCATTCTATTTTAGAAAATCGTGGTGATGACCGTTTCCCTCTTTTCATTTCTCGAATCCAAAACGGGGTAATAAAAAATAGATATTGCATTCTATTGCATTGCATTGTATTATATTGTATTGAAAAGCATTGCATTGTATTGGAAGTGTGTGTGTGTGTGTGTGTGTGTGTGTGTGTGTGTGTGTGTGTGTGTGTGTGTGTGTGTGTGTGTGTGTGTGTGTGGTGTGTGCACGTGAGCGCGCTCGTGTCCATCTGTGCATGTATGCGTACGGATTTGTATCCATGCGCTCGAAACAGGAGTGTTTGAATATGAGCGGAGGCTTGCCATCCTGAATATCCGTTTTCTCTCCCCCCCCCCCCCCCCTCCCCTTCCCCCATTTTCCATTCCTACCCAAAACTCGCACTTACAGATGCCAATTGATTTCTTGGGGGCGGGGGGGGGGGGGGGGGGGGGCATTTCTGCTCCACTATCGGAGCAGCGACCCCATGGAAAGTGGAAGAGGAAATCTCTCAGCAGAGTGCCAAGAGGTCCAATCCACGGCACGTTGTGCCAGCCTCTACAGCCAAGCTGAGGATCAGGTCTTCTGATGGTAATCATTGACTTCTCTAAAGACGTAGACCCACATACTGACCCTGTCCATATGCTGCAGGGGATATTTTTAGGACACAAGTTTGTTACAATACACAGACATGGTTTTCTGACATGGGCTGGATTGGAAACAGAGAATGGCAGGGGTGAGACAGACAGACAGACAGAGAGAGAGAGAGAGAGAGAGAGAGGGGGGGGGAGACAGACAGACAGATACACAGACAGACACAGAGATAGACAGACAGACAGATCTTAACAGATCAACAGGCAGAGAAGGATAGAGTCAGAGAGAGACAGACAGAGGGAGGGTGAAACAGAGAATTGCATTAAATGAAGTGATGAAATCACGTCACATAGAAGCATTAGAAATATATCTGAATGTCAGTGTGAGAAAGCAAGCGCGCACGCGCCAGAGAGAGAGAGAGAGAGAGAGAGAGAGAGAGAGAGAGAGAGAGAGAGAGAGAGAGAGAGAGAGAGAGAGAGATGTTTTATTCATAAAGGCCATAGCCCCTTAGAATTGGGATATGCAATGTGATTCATGTCGCAAATTGATCTTAGTATTCTCTATGAGAGAGAGAGAGAGAGAGAGAGAGAGAGAGAGAGAGAGAGAGAGAGAGAGACAGACAGACAGACAGACAGACAGACGGACAGACAGACGGACAGACAGACGGACAGACAGACGGACAGACAGACAGACACAGACAGAGGCAGAGAGAGACAGACAGAGAGATACAGAGAGACGGAGACAGAGACAGAGAGACAGACAGGAAAAGAGAAAGAGGGAGGAGGAAAGATATGAAGGGAAAGTTTTCCCCATATTTGAGTGGGTTAAAGGAGGTAACGCTGACATATTTGATGTAGTGCCTTCCCGACAGAGCGAGAGCAGGACCTTTGCAGTCGCTTTGCAATTTTCCGTGGCCTAGAACTGTTGTGGGATACATGACACCCGCCCACAGGCCCTAGTGTTGAATGTAGCTCTATAGCCAGCACATAGCGCTTACTCTGTCAGCTAGTCCTATCGCCGGGCAGGTCATGTAGTTCGCATGCCAGACCATCGGCTGCCAAAGAAACTATTGTTTGGCGAACTACAACAAGGAAAACGCTCTCATGGAGGCCAGAAGAAACGTTTCAAAGACAACCTCAAATCTTCTCTGAAGGCCCTCAACATCAGGCACACAACATGGGAGCAGACTGCCCAGGACAGAGACGGGTGGCGATCAGCTGTCCGCAAAGGTGCAGAAACCTGTGAAAGTAACAGAATTGCTGCAGCTGAGCAGCGCAGGATGATCAGGAAGACCAGTGTCAACAGATCTCCAACTGCCGCCACCATCCCCTGTCCATACTGTGATAGGTCTTTCCGGGCGCAGATCGGCCTGACCAGCCATCTACGCACTCAGCCCCGATCCCAGGATGACTAGATGGTCTTCGTCGTCTCGACGGACAAAACAAAATAGTCCTTTGACTGGCCAATCAGACGTGTGCTCTGTCAACCAGTCCTTTGACTGGCCAATCAGACGTGTGCTCTGTCAACTAGCCCTTTGACTGGCCAATCAGACGTGTACTTTGTCAACTAGCCCTTTGACTGGCCAATCAGACGTGCGCTCTGTCAGCTAGTCCTTTGACTGGCCAATCAGACGTGCGCTAAGAACTGTAGTATATGTTCCGCCACATGATTCTCCAAAGATGCCCCCACACGTGGCATGTAACACATGCATCAGATGTCTGGCATCGTAGTCAAATGTCCTTTCCGCCTCGCTCACTCGTAGTAGATCTGAGCATTTGAGGATTACACAGGAATCTTTTAGCCAAACAAAAACCCTTCCCCAAAGTAGCATTATATTGTAAATTATGTTGGAATATCTTGAAATATGAGCGATTTTTTAACACAGCCAGGACAGAAGTAACAGAAAGCATGATGTGGACAAAAATGAAGGTAACATGCAGACACACACCTACACACACACACACCTACACACACACACACACACACACACACACACACACACACATATATATATATATATATATATATATATTGATCCAGTAATGGTTTTATCGTCCAGACTCTTTCAGCTGCTGGGAACAGTGCCATTTTTAGCGTTGGGTTTTCTTTTTTACCTATATATATATATATATATATATATATATATATATATATATATATATAATCTCGCAGGAGAAGACCCTGCATCTCAAGCATAATATCAACGACAAAGTTCGCAGGAGACAGGGAAGAGGAGACAGGGCAGACAGAGAAAGAGATTGACAGACACCATGGCTGAGTGGACAGGGAAGAGGAGACAGGGAGACAGAGAAAGAGGTGGACAGACACCATGGCTGAGTGGACAGGGAAGAGGTGGACAGACACCATGGCTGAGTGGACAGGGAAGAGGAGACAGGACAGACAGAGAAAGAGGTGGACAGACACCATGGCTGAGTGGACAGTGAAGATGAGACAGGGAGACAGAGAAAGAGGTGGACAGACACCATGGCTGAGTGGACAGGGAAGAGGAGACAGGACAGACAGAGAAAGAGGTGGACAGACACCATGGCTGAGTGGACAGGGAAGAGGAGACAGAACAGACAGAGAAAGAGGTGGACAGACAACATGGCTGAGTGGACAGGGAAAAGGAGACAGGACAGAGAAAGAGGTGGACAGACAACATGGCTGAGTAGAAAGGAAAGAGAAGACAGGGCAGACAGAGAAAGAGGTGGACAGACACCATGTCTGAGTGGACAGGGAAGAGGAGACAGGGCAGACAGAGAAAGAGGTGGACACAGACAACCTGGCTGAGTGGACAGAGAAGAGCGTGGCCACAACGGGATACTTGTTTTCAAACATTTTATTTCCTTCTTTAACCTAAGCATTTGTTATATCACATTATCAGTCATAATCAATTCACAATGATTTTAAATTAAAAAATGTAGTTGTACATGTATTAGCAAGTGAACAGAATTCAGTTGAAGAGGTTTGTTTTTTCATAAATCAGAAGAAGACCAATCAAGGCAAAAGGGGACAAGGATAAGATAATAACAACATAGTATATCCATAACTTTACATATATGAAATTGAAAAAAAGAGAAAAGCAAGCCCAGGCATTCACACACACTCACACACCACAGAGGCGCGCGCGCGCGCGCACACACACACACACACACACACACACACACACACACACAGAGAGAGAGAGAGAGAGAGAGAGAGAGAGAGAGAGAGAGAGAGAGAGAGAGAGAGAGAGAGTTCTTTGTGTCATAGATTTACAAGTATAGGGGCAGAATGGGCAGCTAGAGGAAAGGAACTGCAACACTCTTCATGAATACACTGAAATAGGTGGTAGAGACAGGATGGTAGTCTCCTGATGGTAGTCACCCCACCTCACTGACCCTGGGCTGAAATAGTTAATCGAAAGTTCCCAAGGACAGTTAAAGGGCACCACCAATGGAGACCACGAAATTGTGCATTGATACAATTCAAATCTCTATATGGGTACCATATAAAGGCATATCCTAAGCATGAACAAGCTTACATGTATAGACATAGTATTCAGCAATATAGCATATATATAATAACATAGTTGGTCAAGGAATGGACATATTCTTTCATTCTCTTTTAGTTTTACTACCAAGTTCAGATCATTATGTATCATACACACTCACGCTCTCTCTCTTTGCTCTCTCTAGAGCTTTCTCTCTCTTTTTTCTAGTTCAGTCTCTCACAACAGGACACTCATCCACAGCCGTTAGAGGTGGAGGCAACTGGTGCAACCTTCTTCATTTCAATACCTCTCACGGCCTGGCCGACTCCACATGGCGAACAGTGAACACACAATTATTACTTGATTCCATTTGTTAACCATGTACAGACACAGGGATAAAGGACAAGCAAAGTCAATCATTTCTGGTTAGAATTACTACCACAAGCGGGCAAGACAGAAATATCAATATCTGCTGAAATTGGTTTTGTATTTTAGTATGATCTACTTCAACCTTGTATGTCTGTTTGAGAAAGAAAAGGAGAAAGATGATAGAAGAGAACAGACAGGCACATAAAATATCAGACCAAAAAGAAGACAAACAAAATGAGGACGAAGAAGACGAAACATAATCAGACAAAGATGGAGACGAGGGCAGACAAAGACCAAATATGTGCCAGCAAACAAATCACAGAGTTGTACAAGAGGAGGCTGAAGTGGTGTCCGATTCCCTCTGGCTTTGTCGGTCCACCTCTCTGCTGGCAATTCTACCACCGTGTTCTCCTCGCTTCTCCACCAGACGCCGCCGTGTGCCGGTAAACTATTTCTACATACTGTGTCGGACCTTTTCATATTTGGGGAGGGACAGAGGCAAGAGAATGAGATGGTATAAGCGGGTGGGAAAGGGATGTCAACAGTGTCCATATTGGAATCGACTGGCAGAAAAAAATGATGTTTCGATCCTGAAAGGAGTGGGGAGGGGTGTGGTTGTAGACCATCCTGCAATCATGGAAAAGGAAACACCGAGAAAAGTGTACTTTTAGAAGGAGACGGGGGGCAGGGGGGGGGGGGGGCGCCAGGAGGGGGGGGTGAACAGCGCAAGTAGTGGATGGTGTTTGGTGCTACTACCAAAGACACCATCTCGCAATAAACAGATGTGTATTTCTCTGTCGTTCCTTGTCTGTCTACCATCACTCCTTCCCTTTCTCCATCATATCTCCTCTCTGTCTCTCTCTGATTTACTCTCCTCTCTCTCATTTTCTCCCTCCCTCTCTCTTCACTTCTGTCCCCCCCCCCTTCTCTCTCTCTCACTCTATTACCCCCCCCCCCCCTCCTTTATCCTTATCTCATTCTCTCTCCCACCCTCTACGTCCCTCTCTCTACTCTTTTTTCCCCCGTCTCTCTCTCTCACTTCCCCCCCCCCCTCTCTTCCTCCTTCTCCTCTCCTCATCTCTCTCTCTCTCTCTCTCTCTCTCTCTCTCTCGTTAGAAAAAGTGCGTTCAGTGCGTTCAGTTTGTGTTTACCCAGTGTCTGATGCTACCAAACAGAAGAAAACCCGATAACAATAGCACTTCATGTCATGTTCTTTCTGGCCTAGCCGACCACCTGGCCCCATCAGGACTTAAAGCCAGCTCAACACCAAATTAAAAAGATACCAACCAGATATACATTGAAACACACACACACGTGCGCACGTATGGGCATTTTCTTGGGCGCACGTACACACAGACACTAAACCATGTCTCTCTCTCTCTCTCTCTCTCTCTCTCTCTCTCTCTCTTTTCTCTCTCTCTCTCTCTCTCTCTGTAACACACACTCTCTATCTATCTATCTCTTTTTCTCTCTCTCTCTCTCTGTCCTTGTCTCTCTTTGTCTCTGTCTATCAATTTATCTATCTCTTTATTTATCTAACACACACACACACACACACACACACACACACACACACACACACACACAACATATATATATATATATATATATATATATATATATATATTGTTAAAACAAAGTTAAGGACCAACATTTAACTGACTTATAAAAAGAAAATTGGGAAGTGATCAATCTCCAAGTGTAACATGAATTTATTGAATATGTGAAAAGTGTGTAAAGACAATGACAAGTCCGAGGAATCAACAAACTGGAATCGAGCGCAGTACAAACACCCCCACCCCCAAATTTGAAAGTCACAGGAGGAGTGTTTGTTCAATGTCATGGTTAATAACGTGTGTGTCCCCCGTGATTTGGCAAGGCATTCAAGGCAGCGTTGTCGCATGGAGTTCACCAGTGTGCGCAGAAAGGCCTGGGGGACAGCAGCCCACTCCTGCTGGAGTGACTCAAACAGCTGACCCAGGTTAGCAGGAGGAGGACGACGCTGCTGCAGTCTCCAGCCCAGCTCATCCCAAAGATGTTCGATGGGGTTCAGGTCTGGGCTGTTTGCGGGCCACTGCATTCTGTTGACACCAGCAGCTTGGAGAAACGTGTTTACTGCTCTGGTACGATGGGGCCATGCATTGTCGTCTTGAAAGACTGCCTGAGGTCCAAGCTGTTGAAGGGCTGGCAGCACCAGGGGTTGCAAAATCTCTGTTTGGTAGCGAACACCATTCAAGTTCCTTGCCACATTGTAGAGAACCGTTCTGTAGCGTGTGCTTATGCCGCCCCAAATCATAACGGATCCCCCACCATAGCGGTTCCTTTCCAGGACAGCTTCTTCTGCAAAACGCTCCCCACGGCGTCTCCAGACCCTGTTCCGTCTATCAGTGGGATCCAGGCAGAACCACTGTTCATGTGTCCATCTCACGTGCTGCGTGCACCATACTCGGCGTGCTGCTCTGTGGGCATCAGTCAAATGAGGTCTTATGGCTGGTCGTCGAGCACGGAGGTTAGCGGCGTGTAGGCGGTTTCGTATGGTCTGATCACTGACAACAGTGTTGGTGGCATCTCTAAGGCGACGTCTGATGTTGTTTGCACTTGCTGTTCTTTCTTGTGTGGCCTGTCTTTCAATGTATCGGTCCTCTCGTGGTGTTGTTATTCTGCGTCGACCAGAGCGTGGTCGTTCTTGCACTCTTCCTGTGTCTTGAAAGCGTTGTCTGAGTCTGATAACAACCGACTGTGATACCCCAAGTCGCCGTGCCACTTCCCGGACTGCAACTCCTTCTTGGAGCCATCCTATTGCTCTTCCTCGATCCAGCTCGTTCAGTCTTCGACGTGGAGGCATGCTGTTGCATTGCATTTTTTGCCAGTACAGTGGCTTTTAAAGACATTTGGTTGAGCATACTTTATGACCTACAGCCTGATTTAGCTCGTGCTTCGCATGACTTTGATTCAGCACATGCTCCTCGTATCCCAAACACATCAGAAATTCACCCTAATTTGTTCCAAAAATGACAAGTCGCGACACGTGTTTTTCAAGGCGCGTGAGAAATGTGTGCCACAAAATTGCAGTTGCCGCATTCACTATCAATCTGTGCGTGTGGTTCAATTTGTTTGGACCACAAAGGCGGTACAATTGAATTTTTGTGAATTTTAAAAAGTTTTTATGCATTCTCAAGTTGGTCCTTAACTTTTTTTTTGAACAGTATATATATTCTATTATAAACAAAGCTTGCTCTTATGTCTTAGATTGAAGAAAATAGGGGGAAATAAGCGTTCATATCTGCAGTGGTAGATAATTCTGCCTAACTAACAGTATGTGCTTGAGTGGGTGAATGGGGAAAAATAAAATAAATGCTTCTCAAAATGATCCTTCAGCAAGCTTATAGTCTCCAAGGGGGAGACAATCTCCAATGGGGAGAAAACTCACCAACATATAACTCCTGGTCAGATACCGATATTTCGAAACCTGATTGTTTCTCCTCAGCGACCGCGGAAAGTGGTAATTTGACTCCTCTGCCTTTTCGGTTTTAAGAAGAATGCTATCCCAGAAAAAGCTGGTGTGCAATACCGTAGTATAGTTTCGTTGAGTTTTCAAAAAACCAACCAAAGGTGCCACCTAAGAAGCAAAAGAAAATCATGAAAGAGCAAAACAAGCTATATTTTCTTGTGAAAAGTAGAAAATATAAAACGATAACCTCTTAAGACACAAGAGCTGAGGGCCAGTTCTTAGAATGAATCCACAAGGGACTAAATTACAATAAACTAATAAATTCCAAGGATAAGTACCGAGCACCATTCCAGCAACTTACAGAGCAGCTTGGTGTTGAAATGACTGCAAGAAATATTCTATTATAAACAAAGCTTGCTCTTATGTCTTAGATTGAAGAAAATAGGGGGAAATAAGCGTTCATATCTGCAGTGGTAGATGATTCTGCCTAACTAACAGTATGTGCTTGAGTGGCACCTTTGGTTGGTTTTTTGAAAACTCAACGAAACTATACTACGGTATTGCACACCAGCTTTTTCTGGGATAGCATTCTTCTTAAAACCGAAAACGCAGAGGAGTCAAATTACCACTTTCCGCGGTCACTGAGGAGAAACAATCAGGTTTCGAAATATCGGTATCTGACCAGGAGTTATATATATATATATATATATATATATATATATATATATATATATATATATATATATATATATATTATACACACGTGCACGCACGCATATAAACACAAATACAAAGAAATGCTGACTGGCATAAGCCTATCTAATGGCACACTTAATATTAGATTGTACTTGCAAGAGAGAGGGAGGCGGGGATGGAGGGATTAAGGGAGAGAGAGAGAGAGAGAGAGAGAGAGAGAGAGAGAGAGAGAGAGAGAGAGAGAGAGAGAGAGAGGAGAGACAGGGTGAGAGAGATAGTGAGAGAAAGTGAGAGAGACATACAGATGGAGAGACACAGAGAATCAAATGGAGATGTGGTTGATGGGGGATGGGGGGGGGGAGTGTGTGTGTGTGTGTGTGTGTGTGGGGGGGGGGGGGGGGTTCAGGGACACAGACACACAGATACACACACAGACAGAGATGTAGATGGGGCCCGCTCTGTTGCTTTCTTTTGAAGAGCAAACTCCAAAGCCCCAAATCAAATTGACGGTCTGGAAATTGCGCAGACGTCTTATCAATACTCCGGCGGGCCTAGTGTACCTCCGTTCCCACCCCGGCACAACGTGTTTAAAGAGGGAGAAAGCAAACAATAAAAGGTTTACCCTGATTTTCCAGCAGTCTGACAGCTGAGGTGATGGCGACAGAGATGCAGAGAGGGAAGGATAAACATCTTCGTCTTTTGCTACACTGACTTCTATTGCGCTTATTGAAGGCTTCCCCATTTCCTGTTGATCGGGCTGACTCCCTGGCGGCCCCCTGTTCACGGGTTGAGGGTCTGTTGGTTACAGTGTGCCGCTGATAGTGTCAACCTGTCAGCTCTCACGGGTTGAGGGTCTGTTGGTTACAGTGTGCCGCTGATAGTGTCAACCTGTCAGCTCTCACGGGTTGAGGGTCTGTTGGTTACAGTGTGCCGCTGATAGTGTCAACCTGTCAGCTCTCACGGGTTGAGGGTCTGTTGGTTACAGTGTGCCGCTTAGTGTCAACTGTCAGCTCTACGGTGAGGTCTGTTGGTTACAGTGTGCCGCTGATAGTGTCAACTGTCAGCTCTGAACTACACACACGGTGGTTCCTTTGTAAGCATAGGCTACGTGTAGGCAATTGCCCGCCCTAGGTGAAAACAGTGCGACTGTGAAGATAGAATATATGGGGTGTTTTTTACTATCTGAGAGGGCAGCACAGCGAGTTGAACAGTTCTCTCGTGACACGTGGTGACTTGTAGTGCCTGAATGTAGCCTGATGGGGGGACGGGAGGTGGGGGAGGGGGGAGGGCAAGGGGATTGGTTCAGTTTGTAGAGCACTGGCTTTGTAATCCTGAGTTTCAATTTCAATTTCATCAAGGAAATACCACTGCGTGCGGACTGGTCCATATGCGCTATACTATTTCTGCTAGGTTTTGAGACCACACTGCACATGATTTACAGCTGATGGATAAGACGAGAGAATTTAAGAAGTGGTCTTGTTACTACGAACTAACAGATGTCTAACCTACGCACTGGCCAAACGCACTGGTCAGACCTTGAGTACCCACCTAATATGAACTGTGCAGTTAATATCTATCATAATCTTACACGTTATGTAAGCTCTAAATAATGATAAGAAGAAGAAGAGGAGGAGGCAGAAGAAGAAGAAGGAGAAGAAGAAGAAGAAGAAGGGAAGAAGAAGAAGAAGAAGAAGAAGAAGAAGAAAAAGAAGAAGAAGAAGAGGAGGAGGAGGAGGAGGAGGAGGAGGAAGAAGAAGTAGAAGAAGAAAAATAGAATAGAACAGAGTAATGATAAATAGAATAATTATAACAATAATAATAATGATACTAATAATACGACTACTAATAATTGATATTATTTTTTATATCTTTATTATTATTATTATTATCGTTATTGAAATTATCATCATTATCATCATTATTATCATTACTATTAATGCTATTATTATTATCATTATTATTATTTATCATCATTATCATCATCATCATCATCATCATCATCACGATTATTACTATTATCATTATGTGAACTTCACAAGCCAACTTTCCTCAAACTAAGCTGAATGCAGGAAAAGCGAGGCAGGATACTTGTCCTGCTCCCTGACGTCTTTGACTTACAGCAGCCTCCTGTATTCTTTGTCAAAACGGAAAGATATTCTGTGAATTTCATCATCTGCATACCTCAGGTACCTACACATCTGGCAATATACAAAACATGAACTTTCCCTATACATTTTCATGTCAACCACAAAGTAAGATAGGTTGTGTGACACGGAAAACTGGTATGCTTACACTGAAGAATTTAGAACATAACATAATCAGAGGGAGAGATGTAAAGTTGTAAGAGCTCATATGGAATTTACTGGAAACAAATGCACAAGTTGCTATTTATAAAATAGGAAGGTTCCAGCAAAGTAAACGTCCTGATCCTGAGAGAGAGAGAGAGAGAGAGAGAGAGAGAGAGAGAGAGAGAGAGAGAGAGAGAGAGAAGGGAGAGAGAGACAGAGAGAAAGAGAGAGAGAGAGAGAGAGAGAGAGAGAGAGATGTGGAGAGACAGAGAGACAGACAGACAGACAGAGACAGACAGACAAACACAGACAGACAGAGAGAGTCGTGTATGTTTCTCTTTTAACAAGCAGTATGATTATCTAATTACCAAGGACGCTGAAAACTAGTGAACATTCCGTGCCACCATAAGGATCTTACATCCACATGCCTTCCCACATCCCACATCCTTATGCCTCCCCCCCCCCCCTCCCCTGCCCCCCCCTCCAGCCCGCCCCCTCATTTCCACTTGTTACCTCCCTCCCTTCCCATCCCCTAGAAACATTCAGAAGGATGTGGAGAAAGTGAATTCCTTTGACCAAGAGTCGAAGTCTACAGCTACTCCAACATGAAAGAACTCATGAAAGAAAAGTAAGAAGTTCTAAGGATAAAACGAAGAAGAAAACATAAGAGAGAACAACGAGAAAATACAACACAGACAAAAACTTAGAAACAAAAAAAGACAAAGAAGAAGAAGAAGAAGAAGAAGAAGAAGAAGAAAAAGAAGAAGAAGAAGCAGAAGAAGAAAAGAAGAAAGAAAGAAACGAGAGAAGAAGAAAAAGGAATAAGAGAGAAGACTAAGTAAAGAAGAGAAGAAAAACAAAGAACGAAAAGATACAGAAGAAGACACTAGCAGAAGGAAAGAGGGAAAGAAAAGAAAAAGACAATGAAAAAGAAAAGACTGGCAAGTGAAAAAAAGCAGATCAAAACGAAGATAAACAAAATGAGGACGAAGAAGACGAAACATAATCAGACAAAGATGGAGACGAGGGCAGACAAAGACCAAATATGTGCCAGCAAACAAATCACAGAGTTGTACAAGAGGAGGCTGAAGTGGTGTCCGATTCCCCCGGCTTTGTCGGTCCACCTCTCTGCTGGCAATTCTACCACCGTGTTCTCCTCGCTTCTCCACCAGACGCCGCCGTGTGCCGGTAACCAATTTCTACATACTGTGTCGGACCTTTTCATATTTGGGGAGGGACAGAGACAAGAGAATGAGGTAGGTATATGTGGGGGATGGGGATGGTGGAGGGTGGAGGGAGGAGGTATCGACAGTGCCCATAGTACAATCGACTGGCAGAGAGAAAGAATTGTTCCTTCGATGGTGAAGGGAGTGGGGTGGGGTGGGTAATGATCTGTACATCACCCTGCAATCAGGGGTAAAAACGTTGGGAAAAGTATGCTTTGGGGTAAAAAAAAACAGGGTGAAAGGGGGTGGAGGATGGGGGGGGGGGGGGCGGCGTGTGAGGATGGAGTAAGAGTGCAAGTATCCGATGGTGTTTGGTGCTACTACCAAACAAACCAGCTCTCAATAAACACATTCTGCATCTCTGCCCTTCCTTGTGTCTTTCTCTCCCCCCCCCCCCCCGCCCCCACCCCCTTCCAACATCCGCTTTCTCCACCTTCCTCTGTCTGTCTGTCTGTCTGTCTCTCTTTCTCTCTGTGTCTGTCTGTCTGTCTGTCTGTCTGTCTGTCTGTCTGTCTGTCTGTCTGTCTGTCTCTCTCTCTCTCTCTCTCTCTCTCTCTCTCTCTCTCTCTGTCAGATCTACCAAATCACTAGCGACATATACGCACTTTTACTCAAGGAGGAGGGGGAGGTGGTGGAGGTGGTGGTGGAGAGAGAGAGAGAGAGAGAGAGGAGAGAGAGAGAGATAGAGAGAGAGAGAGAGAGAGAGAGAGAGAGAGAGAGAGAGAGAGAGAGAGAGAGAGAAGACTCTCTTTTACCAGGATAATAGATAAGCACTGGTATGCTTTTTTTTTACATTCAATCCTCGCCCTGAGTAGGGTCAACAACAGAGAGAGAGAGAGAGCGGGAGAGAGAAAGAGAGACAGACAGACAGACAGACAGACAGACAGACAGACAGACAGACAGACAGAGAGATAGAGAGCAAAACGCATCACTCTATCCGATAAGAATAATATCACTGTCGTCATTAATGTCGTTATTCGCCTCACAATCGAGGAATCCGTATCACAGTTCGGAGGACTGTGGACTAGGAGAGGCGATGGGCTCCACCAAGTATCTCCCTCTGCCCGGGACTACTTAGCAACAGCTGTACTGTCATGAAGGCCTGAAGACAGTCTGTCCGGCAAGCCCTAGAACCGAGGGCTTTCGGCGTTAGGATGATGATGGTGACGATGACAGTGATGACATAGCTGATGATTATCCATTATTACAACTGTCATTTGCCTCTTCGTTTTCGTGATCGTGATGACTGTTGTTGTTAATTCAGTGGCTCGTGTTGGTGCATGTGATGCTGCTTCGATTACTACTGCCGCCATCATCGCCATCATTATCATCGTTGCTATCATCATCACTGCCATCACCGACAGCAGCGACAGAAGTCGTATGGTGTCTCACTCTGATATTC
The DNA here is from genome assembly GCA_033310375.1 of Conus canariensis. Lineage (NCBI taxonomy): Eukaryota > Metazoa > Mollusca > Gastropoda > Neogastropoda > Conidae > Conus > Conus canariensis. Next base: position 3,648,529 of record CM065722.1, read on the forward strand.
CTGATTTTCGCCTTGTATTTGCCCTGTTTTTTTTTTTTCTTTCTCTTCTTCTCTGTTTTTCTTTCTTCTTCTCTTTCTTTTGTTATTATTTTTTCCCTGAGCTTCAAAATTTCTTTCACAAACTATTTTTAAAGTCACACTAAACCGATGAACACATCGCAAAAAGTAGAGAAGTCACACGGAGGAAGCGCAGACCACCGCAAGGTTGGTGGATCCTGGGTCTGACTTTTGACCCGGATCGGCACCAAGTTTGGTGAATTTGTTTTCAGATCACATCCTGTGTTTCCACCAAGTTTCGTTAAGACTGGTTCAGCAGTTTCTGCATTATCTTGTTGACAGACAGACAAACAGACAGACAAAACAGATGCAGGTGAATCACATAACCTCCTTGGAATACATGTAAAACACTTGCCTGAAGTGACCTTCGCCGTACGTCGTGTGTATCCAATAACCCACAGGCATGATGTTCACTTGAAATCCCAGTCCGTTTTTAGGCCATTCGCCCAGAATTTCATGACTTTCTCAATAAAGCATGGTCCCGCATCTGAACACTGTTTATTTTGTGGTCAATAAACTTGTTGCTTGAGAAGAAAAAACGAATATGGGTCCCTGAAAACCCACCACGGACAGGAAGGATTTATTCCTGCAGACAAAAAAGTGCGGGTCTCTGGAGTCCCACGACATACGGAAAGGATTTATTCCGTTCCAAAAAAACATGGGTCCCTGTGGACGCACGACGCTCGGCAAGAATTTACTGCTTGACAATAACATGGGTCCCTGGGGACGCACGACTCACAGAAAGAATTTATTTGCTGATAATAACAGGGGTCCGTGGAGTTACACGACGCACTGTAAGAATTTATTCCTCAACAATAAGATGGGCCCATGGAGACCCACGACAAAAGGCGTACAATCTCAAGGCGACGCACTGCGCAGATTACGGAAATGTGCAGTCTGTACACATCTTTCGTGAAATGTGCAGTCTGTACACATCTTACGTGAAATGTGCAGTCTGTACACATCTTTCGTTGCAGGAGACTGAAGGAAATGCGCCGAGTATCCGAAAACTCTTATCTGTACACATGTGTTGTTCGCCAGTTCAATCTTCCCCTGAGATCATGTTTAAAGTGTGTTTGTCAAAATATTTATTATGTTTGCAAGTGTGCGTGCGTGCGAGTGTGCGTGCATGTATCCGTGCGTACGTGCGTGTGTGGGCGCGCGCACGAGTGTGTGTGTGTGTGTGTGTGTGTGTGTGTGTGTGTGTGTGTGTGTGTGTGTATGTGTGTGTGTGTGTGTGTGTGTGGTGTGTGTGTGTGTGTGGGAGCGCGTGCGTGCGTGCGTGCGTGCGTGTGCGTGCGTCCGTGTGTGTGTGCGTGCGTGCGTGCCTCTGTGTGTGTGTGTGTGTGTGTGTGTGTGTGTGCGTGCGTGCGTGCGTGCGTGCGTGTGTGTGTGCGTGCGTGCCTCTGTGTGTGTGTGTGTGTGTGTGTGTGTGTGTGTGTGTGTGTGTGTGTGTGTGTGTGTGCACGCGCGCTTGTACTATATCACATGTGCATAAGAATCCGCGTACGTCTATGCATATGGTGAGGGCTAGCTGTCTTTTTCCCTTTATATTTCACTGTCAGCTCCCGCCAACCTTATTGCCACTCCAAAATAATTGAAATAGGAAAAATTGCCAGCCAAAAAATGCTAAATAATGGTACGAGTATAAATGAAAACAATATACTGTTGATAAGGAAAACATTTTATATACTGAAAGAAACTAAATCGTTTCTCTCCCCCCCCCTCTCTCTCTCTCTCTCTCTCTCTCACACACACACACACACACACACACACACACACACGCACGCACGCACGCACGCACGCACGCACACACACACACACACACACACACACACACACACACACACACACACACATGTACATGCACGCACACAAACGCTCGCGCACAATCTGAGAGACAGACAGACAGACAGAGACAGAGACAGACAGACAGACAGACAGAGAGAGAGAGAGAGAGAGGGGAGAGAGAGAGAGAGAGAGAGATGGGTAAGGGATTTAAATAGATAAAAGGAGTCTGTTCTAAATCTTGACATTGCACTTAAATCTGCTAAAACTGCCTATTTCCTCTGGTTGCAAAATCATTCAATCACCATATAAAAACACAAGGCCTAAAACAACAACGCATGATAGAGAGAGAGAGAGAGAGAGAGAGAGAGAGAGAGAGAGAGAGAGAGAGAGAGAGAGAGAGAGAGAGATTGGTCTGATCGATTATGTTATCTGACTGAATTTAGCTTTACCATCGTTTCATCATTATCATGATAAACAGTTTTGGGTACTGTTCTGGTTTAAGTTATTTTAGAGTGATTTTTTTTCATGCTTTTGTCCACTACAGGAAAGCAAATTGCAAAAATTAACAGGTCTTGCAAATCAGTTATGAGAAAGGTAACTTTTTCCCTGTTCAACAAAATTTCAAATCGCGAAAAAAAACAACAACAATCAACTGCGAAACAAGTCATGACAAATATGGAACATAAAAATAAAAACAAAGAAAAAAAGAAACGAGGCGTAAAACAAAACTTACACACACACGAGGACCAACGTGGAAAAGGACGCCAAAAGTACGAAACAAGGCCTACTTACATGATCCCCAAGCACAGAATCCACAAGGGCAGTAACTCTGGAGCACCAGTCACGAAGGATTATTGCCGATCTTCCAAGGCCTCAGCACACGGTGACGTCATTTGCCGAGGGTCACCGATATTCATCTTTCAACGTCATCATGTCTTCACCCCTCCCTGCAAAACACGTCCGGATTCTGGAATCGTTGTGGTGAATATTCAGAAAAAAGGGCGACCACCCGTCCACTGGCAAACCTCAATTACTCTCAGCTCATCTCTCACCCCCACGTTCTCTCTTGTTTTGTCAGCTTTGTCCGGGTTGTGTGTGATTTTTTGGTCCCCTATGCCAGTCCGTATCAAAGATCGTTGCGCACATGGCGAAATCCAGGGAGTGTCTCCGGTCTGGTCAAGAGTGACGAAAAGCCCGCCTTGCTTTGCAGCTCGGGCCGCGTGTGGCGCATGCGCGTGATCAGTTCCGTTTCCGCCAATTTCCTTTCGCGTTGGATGAAAGCGCTTCGCTTGCCGCGAAGGCCGAGATTGTGTGTGTGTGTGTGTGTGTGTGTGTGTGTGTGTGTGGTGCGTGCGTGCGTGCGTGCGTGCGTGCGTGCGTGCGTGCGTGTGCGTGTGTGTGTGTGTGTGTGTGTGTGTGTGTGTGTATGTGTGTAGCTCTGTGTAATTTGTTTCCATGTAGATTTATGGGGAAACTAGAAGGCGACTTGGGAGAACTCAGACCTCTGCGAGATGGAACGAATATTCGATTTGCCCTGTGAGTCAGTTCATTTTTGTCCCACCAGGGACAGTAGAAATTGGTACGGACTGAAGGAGTTGTTCGATTTGCCCTGTGAGTCAGTTCATTTTTGTCCCACCAGGGACAGTAGAAATTGGTACGGACTGAAGGAGTTGTTCGATTTGCCCTGTGAGTCAGTTCATCTTTGTCCCACCAGGGACAGTAGAAATTGGTACGGACTGAAGGAGTTGTTTCTTTTGCACTTTTATTTCAATTGAATATTGAAATACTAGTCGTCATGTTCGTGTCATCATGAACTTTTAAAATTCCACAAAAAGTATTCTACTTTGCATATAATGCTCAATTTATTGCAGTAACGTCCTAGAGTTCCCGTTCAGACGACAGTGTATGATGATTTCATCTCTGATATGAACATGTCTTGGATCTCCCTTGTGATTCGAATTCGTAACAAACTTTAAGTGGTTCGTCCAAAGCCATAGTTCCATATTTTGACGAAGTATGGTTACAAAGTTGTGTTGTTTTTTCGTAATAACATGTGTAATGATCTCATTAAATGAACCTTGATCCGATGTTTGATCCACACCAGTCTCCACACTTTGGACCAGCTTCCTTGGCTCAAAGTATCATCTTTCGACAAGTATGATTGAAACAAGTTAGATTTGCAACTATCACATTCAATGATCCTGTATCCACCGTTTTATATTGATGCACACCACGGGTCCACGTCAACATGTAATGTTTCATCCTTTCGCCACATTCCGTCTTTTCAAGGTGCTGGGTTCAGTTAGGTTGAGAGGATTTTATGTGATTATGCTCACAGACAAATAAACAAAAGGTAATGGGAACAAACGCCACGGCGGAGATCATGAATGACTGATGTGTACATTGTAGTTCGACCCTTTTAAGTAGCTAAACTGATGCTTGGTTTTATACAAGTGATATCTCTCAATACTTTTTTTTCTTATAAAATCAGTCTCTCTCTCACATGATAGTACGTAATATAACTTACTAAAAGAACTATATTTTATCATACCAAAATATACATGGTAGCATGGCTCATTTTGTGTTGTGAGGGGGATAATTTTGTCAAAAAGAGAAGGGGTTGTGACTGTTGCCCCAATCCTCCACACCCCACCCCACTGTCCCGCTAAAGGTACAGACACACGAGCCGTTCCATCAGTGTGCCTGGAGATGACAGTGTGAAAAGGATCCAACACAGATCATCTGTCATCGTAGATGTGTGTTTTCTAAAGCCCTGAGCTTCAGATTCAACAGGTCGTTCGCTTTATAGCCTGTTCTGTTCAAAACAGATGGTTGATTCAACAGGCCGTTCGCTTTATACCCTGTTCTGTTCAAAACAGATGGTTGATTCAACAGGCCCTTCACATTATACCCTGTTCTGTTCAAAACAGATGATTGATTCAACAGGCCGTTCACATTATACCCTGTTCTGTTCAAAACAGATGGTTGATTCAACAGGCCGTTCACATTATACCCTGTTCTGTTCCAAACAGATGGTTGATTCAACAGGCCGTTCACATTATACCCTGTTCTGTTCAAAACAGATGGTTGATTCAACAGGCCATTCACATTATAGCCTGTTCTGTTCAAAACAGATGGTTGATTCAACAGGCCGTTCACATTATACCTGTTCTGTTCAAAACAGATGGTTGATTCAACAGGCCGTTCACATTGTACCCTGTTCTGTTCCAAACAGATGGTTGATTCAACAGGCCGTTCACATTATAGCCTGTTCTGTTCCAAACAGATGGTTGATTCAACAGGCCGTTCACATTATAGCCTGTTCTGTTCCAAACAGATGGTTGATTCAACAGGCCGTTCACATTGTACCCTGTTCTGTTCAAAACGGATGGTTGATTCAACAGGCCGTTCACATTGTACCCTGTTCTGTTCAAAACAGATGGTTGATTCAACAGGCCGTTCGCATTATAGCCTGTTCTGTTCAAAACAGATGGTTGATTCAACAGGCCGTTCACATTATAGCCAGTTCTGTTCAAAACGGATGGTTGATTCAACAGGCCGTTCACATTGTACCCTGTTCTGTTCAAAACAGATGGTTGATTCAACAGGCCGTTCGCATTATAGCCTGTTCTGTTCAAAACAGATGGTTGATTCAACAGGCCGTTCGCATTATAGCCTGTTCTGTTCAAAACGGATGGTTGATTCAACAGGCCGTTCGCATTATAGCCTGTTCTGTTCAAAACGGATGGTTGATTCAACAGGCCGTTCACATTATACCCTGTTCTGTTCAAAACGGATGGTTGATTCAACAGGCCATTCACATTGTACCCTGTTCTGTTCAAAACAGATGGTTGATTCAACAGGCCGTTGGCATTATACCCTGTTCTGTTCAAAACAGATGGTTGATTCAACAGGCCGTTCACATTATACCCTGTTCTGTTCAAAACAGATGGTTGATTCAACAGGCCGTTCACATTATACCCTGTTCTGTTCAAAACAGATGGTTGATTCAACAGGCCGTTCACATTATACCCTGTTCTGTTCCAAACAGATGGTTGATTCAACAGGCCGTTCGCATTATACCCTGTTCTGTTCAAAACGGATGGTTGATTACCAGGCCGTTCACATTGTACCCTGTTCTGTTAAAAACGGATGGTTGATTTAACAGGCCGTTCACATTATACCCTGTTCTGTTCAAAACAGATGGTTGATTCAACAGGCCGTTCACATTGTACCCTGTTCTGTTCAAAACAGATGGTTGATTCAACAGGCCGTTCACATTGTACCCTGTTCTGTTCAAAACAGATGGTTGATTCAACAGGCCGTTCGCATTATACCCTGTTCTGCTCAAAACGGATGGTTGATTCAACAGGCCGTTCGCACTATACCCTGTTCTGTTCAAAACGGATGGTTGATTCAACAGGCCGTTCACATTGTACCCTGTTCTGTTCAAAACGGATGGTTGATTCAACAGGCCGTTCACATTGTACCCTGTTCTGTTCAAAACGGATGGTTGATTCAACAGGCCGTTCACATTGTACCCTGTTCTGTTCAAAACAGATGGTTGATTCAACAGGCCGTTCACATTGTACCCTGTTCTGTTCAAAACAGATGGTTGATTCAACAGGCCGGTTCGCATTATACCCTGTTCTGTTCAAATCAGATGACCGAAATCGTCCTGCCAATCAACGCTTGGCATTGGGCCGCCACTCGTTTTGCAAATGGCGTCTTCTTTTCAAGCGGTGAAACTTCCGATTCGCAGATGATGTGCTTGACAGAAATGATCAAGCCTGAAATGTTCTTTGGAATAGCTAGGTGAAAGCAACTATTACAAAAACAAACATCACTGGAAGAATTCAGTGCCGATCACTGAGATGGATTCTGAGGCATCGTATGAAACAAAGTTCGAAGGTGAGTTGGCCCACTCACATCCCTGTCAAAAGAATCGTACATTTGTCTGGTCCGTTCCTCACTGACAGGTCTGTCCGTAGAAGTCCAAACGATTATTTGTAAGCTCACGGGCGGTGGAACGGTGGTTTTTCTTTTTTTCCGTCTTAAATGCCCTTGCAAATGGCTGCAGACTAGACCATGGAAACAGACCTCAGTGTTTAGCTTCGCTCGCTTAAAGAAAAAAGAAAAGATAGGATGTTCATGATGGTGTCAATGAGAAGAAGATGAAGAGAAGGAGAATAAGAAGCAGAGGTAGTAAGACGCAAAAGGATAAGTAAATTCATAGAGGGGCAGGAGCGGAGCAAGGAAGAGGAGGAGGAGGAGGAAGAGAAGAAGAGGAAGAAGAAGAAGAAGAAGAAGAAGAAGAAGAAGAAGAAGAAGAAGAAGAAGAAAAGGGAGAAAAAAGATCAAGAAGTTAAAAATCAAGAAGATCAAGATGGCGACGAAGAAGTGAAAGTCCAAGGGACTTTCCTCAGATCGTCTTACCATGGGAATCCAATAAAATCGGAGTGGAATTGCATTGATTGTGCGGAACAAGTCAGCGGGCAAAAGTTGTCCAATAGATTTGGGAAGGATGAGTAAGTATTGGCAACGTGAGCTGCACGTGCGAGAAAAGCCGAGGGGGGTTCTGGGTAATTGGAAACTTCAGTCACTCCACTGACATTTTGGATGTGTTTACGAGAGCAGCATGTTTAAGTGGATGGTCAGATAGATAGGTATGTGTGTTGTGTGTGTGTGTGTGTGTGTGTGTGTGTGTGTGTGTGTGTGTGTGTGTGTGTGTGTGTGTGTGTGCGTGTGTGTGCGTGCGTGCGTCCATACGCGCGTGCGTGCGCACGAGCGTGTGTATATTCTTCCACAACTAGTCATACTTTCTACAGTATGTCCATGTGTTGTACTATTATTTCATCTGTGGTGTTGTGTGTGTGTGTGTGTGTGTGTGTGTGTGTGTGTGTGTGTGTGTGTGTGTGTGTTGCGTGCGTGCGTGCGAGTGTGTGTGTGCGTGTGTGTGTGTGTGTGTGTGTGTGTGTGTGTGTGTGTGTGTGTGTGACTCTTTATTACCTCTGCTTCAAACGTGACGTTTTCACATGCATTTGTTGTTTGGTTTGTCGGTCTGTTTGCCAGTAAGATCGTGGGAGAACGAGAGAACACATTTTGTCCATACCGTGTCAAAACATGGAATGTTGACCGCAGACGAACACATTAAAGTCTTGTACGAATACATGCTGCTGATCGGCATATCAGCATGAACGTTACGCAGTTACTGTTACGAATTGATACCTATCCACGGAGTCAAATAGCTTCGTGGAATATTGAATATTTTCTAGATAATCAGATGGTGATATTTCGTCATTTTGATTTCCTTTCAAAGACACATGGGTCGCAGCCCTTCCATGCTCTTTCCATACTAATAGTACGGTATTACGCCGTTCACTCCAGGCGAGGGATGACTGCCAGAACCCAATATATCATGCACACACATATATATATATAAGAGAGATACTGGGTTCTGGCAGTCAACCCTGGACAGGACCTGTCCTTCCTGCTTCCTTTCTTTTCCATTCCACACACACACACACACACACACACACACACACACACAACACACACACACACACACACACACACACACACACACACACACACACACACATCAAACACACACACACACACACACACACACACACACACACACACACATCTCATATCAAGTCACCATGTGGTAACCCGACACAGGAGACACCGCACTCGTCCTGAGTGCCATCAAAGGTGTTCAGCGATGCCTGTTCTGATCAGATGTACGCTGTACACCACCTACTAAGCCTCTGCTGAATACATTAATTGCTGAGTTCCGGAACCAGCGTGAGTGAGATTCAACCTCAGAATGGCACCAGCACGTCCATTCAACGACAGTCCTCTAGACTGCCCGACATCAAAGGTGAACAAGAACTTACCAGGGGCATGAATATGGGGAGGGAACCAAAAGAAATGCCAGCCACGAGAACGGAGCATACAGGGCTTCATAGTACAGACTTTTCATAATGACCAGCGACAAGGATAGGGTCTTCCTTTTCAATGTGAGGCTATATGATAGGGCTGTACTCTACGTGTCCTTTGCTCTCGGGACCAACCACCCCACACAATACAGACGCAGGTAATATGGACCAGGACTTTTTTTTCTGCAAGACTCTGAGAAACGCATCTATGAAGAGGATGAGGTTTCACTGAGAGGTTCCTGTCATCCCACAGCGCGTTTATCAGTTCCGGTAAATTGGATTTAAAACCCTACAACATGTAGCGATAATGTCATTTATGGGACGTTAACCCGACATCTCCCAGCCAACAACCTGCGACAAGACCACTGCACCCCATGTGTGTGTATGTGTTGATGATGGATATGTTGTAGGTGCTCTGTCCGGGTGTTCCTCTCTAGTCCCTTCTTTTTTTCCCCAGAGGCTAACGACATTTCGTGGCTTCCTGTGGCAAATGAAATCCGAGATGTCCAATGACTGCTTCGGTCTTTCATCTGGGCTCTGATTACGGACACAAACCACGTCAGGGGACGCCTACCCCCACCCCCAACCCGCGCCCTACCGTCGTCATCCCTCGGATACCCCCCCGCCCCGCACTCCTCCCCTTCCCGCTACAATTCCCTCCCTCCAAAAAAAAAATGAAACAGATACCCAACCGACCCGAATTCAGATAGCCACCCCCCACCTTCCAGTTCCTCACACCTCCCTGCTCTCTCTCCCACTCCTACCCCCGCCCCCGTCCCCCTTCCTACCCAATCAGTTTCAAAGTTCCAGAGCTGGTCGTTAAGGAAAATCGAAATCTTGTTCCGTTCGCTGTGTACGCTATCTTGACCTTGGTCCAGTTGGACGTGACCTTTGTCATCGACCCGTCTGTCACACTGACGACGTCATTAAGGTGTGGAACAGCAGGGCTGTCATTTTAATAAGGTCAAAGGTCTGCATGTAGCTGGCTTGCCTGTAACTTCTATGAGGCGTCAGGGATCGGCTTGGCTGTAAACATGATGGATTAGCTTGGTCTGCAGTGGGATGAGTTATGTACAAATGGCAGGAAACTTCTGGTGTGTGATCTGAACGTATATAATTACCCCCACCCCCCCCTCTCTCTCTCTCTCGCTCTCTGTGCGTGTGTGTGTGTGTGTGTGTGTGTGTGTGTGTGTGTGTGTGTGTGTGTGTGTGTGTGTGTGCGTGCGTGTGCGTGCGCGTGCGCGTGAGAGAGAGAGAGAGAGAGAGAGAGAGAGAGAGAGTGTGTGTGTGTGTGTGTCTGTCTGTCTGTCTGTCTGTCTGTCTGTCTGTGTCTGTACCTGTGTGTGTCTTCTGTGTTTCTTTGTCTTTTGGTTCTTTGAATGTCCTCAGCGTCATGGC
>CM065722.1:3663718-3683718 GCA_033310375.1 Conus canariensis
CGATAACATTGCAATTCTACTTTAGACGTTTCTTTGTCATTCATTGCATCAGTGGATTTGTTCGATAACATTGCAATTCTACTTCAGACGTTTCTTTGTCATTCATTGCATCAGTGGATTTGTTCGATAACATCGCATTTCTACTTCAGACGTTTCTTTGTCATTCATTGCATCAGTGGATTTGTTCGATAACATCGCATTTCTACTTCAGACGTTTCTTTGTCATTCATTGCATCAGTGGATTTGTTCGATAACATCGCAATTCTATTTCAGACGTTTATTTTTCATTCACAAGCAGATATAATCAGTGCTCTGCACTAGGGCTGCATTGCTTTACAAACACTTCTGAAGGTCGTAAATTCTTCAAAGGGTAAGGACTGACCCTTGCAGGATACCCATTCGAGGAGGTCACAACGTACAATAACATTTTCCACATTTGCCTCAGTACTTCTTCTCCTTTGAGAAAAAAAAAGAAAATGAAGTTCACCAGAGAAGTCAATTGTCAATTTGTATAGTGGTTTAATGTGTCACGACATATCATAGCTTTTTATGTGAGTAAGGACATTCCTTCTGCGAGCAAATTGATGTTTTATGTTGGCACTCAGTTTGCTGAACTGGTCAGCCAAACTTTCAGTTGTTTTTAGAGGTCCAATATTGCACTAGGGTGACGGTATCTTTGATATCACGGTCCAGCTCATTCCTTTACTATCTAAAACAAAAAGTGATCTGTTCAGTGTCTCCCTCCCTCTCTGTCTCTGTCTCTCTCCGTCTCTGCTCATTCCTTTACTATCTAAAACAAATAGTGATCTGTTCAGTGTCTCCCTCCCTCTCTGTCTCTGTCTCTCTCCGTCTCTCTCTCTCTCTCTCTCTCTCTCTCTTCTCTTTGGACGCGCGCGCGCGGCGCGCGGTGTGTGTGTGTGTGTGTGTGTGGTGTGAGAGAGAGAGAGAGAGAGAGAGAGAGAGAGAGAGAGAGAGAGAGGGCAAGCCAGCGTGCTTACATAGGATACGTGCACACACACACGCACGCACGCGCGCGCGCGCGCACACACACACCACACACACACACACACACACGCGCGCGCGCGCGCGCGCGCGCACGCTGTACATCTGCACTCCCTTATGACTAACCCGCATGCATGCAAGGTTCCTGTTCCCTCTGCCGTGCTCTCTCGTTGTCTATCAAAGCCGTTCTGTCCGCCAGTCCTGCAGTCCATGAAGCTGGCAGCCCTAACTGCATTCTGTCCTCCCCTCCCCTGAGGGATACCACCCACCACAAATCGCCACTGACAAACGGACAGCGTGGACAATACATAGAAAGGGGGTAGGGTGAGGGTAGGGAGCAGGTGAGGGTGAGGGGGTCTTCGATTTCCATGTAACCAGGAGATAAGGGCTTCAAAGGTTGCACTCCCATACTTCGTTTGATGGAGGTCTGGTCACACAGATCCTCTGTGTGCGTTGGCTGAAGTGGATCTGATCTGATGGATCCTGCGTATCTATCGCCAAATGTGTATTTCGTCTGACAGATCCTGTATATGTAGTGTCTACGATACACAGATCCTGCGTGTAACAGGTTGTCTGGAGTGGATCTCATCTGACTCATCATGAGCGTGGGGGACCGCATCCTCGTGTACCGATTAATAAAGTAACTCACAAAAAAAGTCTTAAATAAATGTTAGCGAACCGCCCAGAGAACGTGGACAAACGAGTCACAAGACGAAACACAACTAGTTTCGACCTCTTAGGTCTTCATCAGGTGAGACATTAACGAATAAAACAATGAAAATTCACTTAGCTTTGATCGCTTCAGATCACTTGGTAGGGTTCAGCGCAAGGAAGAAGGCGTTGAATGAAGGAAGAAGGCGTTCTTCCTTGCGCTGAACCCTACCAAGTGATCTGAAGCGATCAAAGCTAAGTGAATTTTCATTGTTTTATTCGTTAATGTCTCACCTGATGAAGACCTAAGAGGTCGAAACTAGTTGTGTTTCGTCTTGTGACTCGTTTGTCCACGTTCTCTGGGCGGTTCGCTAACATTTATTTAAGATTTGTTTAGATTTCCGCCTGCAGTCCTCTCGCTTTGCAACTAGATCACAAAAAAAGGTTTATCCAATAGGGGGTAGAGGACGGGATGAGGGAAAGGATGGGTGGTGGTAGTTGTGGTAATAGTGTTTTATGTTCAGAGAATGATTATTTTTTTTACAGTGAAAGAGGGGGGGGGGGGGGGGTGCGGGGGAGGCGGAAGAAAGGAGATGATGGCAGGTTTGCACAACTCACCACACGCTCTCTACAATCGTTGCTAACAACATTGTGTCCCCGTGAAACTGCTGATCTTTGCCGGTAGATTTCTTTTTTCTTAGAACTCTGTGAGACTTACAGGAATACATTTTGTTTGATATATCACTTTTAACGTTCACATCTACTGAACATAACAGGCAGATGGGATGGAAACCGACAACACACATACATTAGTAAAACCTGCCTAATCCACTGACTAACGGGGTAAAATTACCTAATATTCTGGATGATGTTCTCTATCTCATTCACTAGATAATGTTCCATGATAAATCCACTTGATAAAACTATCACTGACATTCACTGGGTAATACTGCTATATGACCACATTCGATATAATTGTCCAAATAACACTCTTAATAATATCACTCATCAATAAACATGTTAAAGTAACAAACATTCATACATTCAAAGACGAGCTGATCAGTACTCTGGGTAAAGTTATCTAATAATATGTTGGATAATATTAACTTACGTGTACACTGGTAAAGTTCAGAAAATATGTGGTTTGTGAGAAATAATCTACACAATAAATGAATAAAGTTATCCAATAAATACGCTGTGATGTGTTACTGATGTACTGCACTGGGCTCTTATGTTTACTCAATAGAGTGGGTAAAATAACCATGGTGTTTTCAGAGCACTGGCTAAATCAGGTACATTTTGTGCAACTGTCTGATCAAGACACTAACTAACATCACCTAATTAAAATTGCAGGTAAACTTATTACATCACTACACCGTCAAAGATCGGGCCAAATGACCTCATTCACACATTTTGTGACATGATCTGAAAGGTAAACGGAGTAACATTAACCAATAGATATACCTGGTAAATGTTAACAAGTAAATAATCCAGGTAAAACTACCTACACAACACACTGGGTAGTGTTAAATAATAACCACACTTACAAATTTGGTAAAATCACCTAGTCGATGTTCCGGGTAAAATGGCCAATTCAACATGAAAGGTAAAACGCCCTGTTGATTCACTGAGTAAAAACCACACAAAGGTCAGAAAAAAACAGCCTCTTAGAAAAATGGAAGTGGACAGACGAACAGCCCGACAAGCAAAGCTCTGGAACCATCCCCACAGCCCACACCCTCATGTGGTGTCCTGCATGCTGTTGATGGAAGAACGACGGAGAGAAGACGGCCCAAACACAGAGCAGCTCAGACATCACACGGTGAGCCAGATTGCAGTTCTCAGCAGACCGCTTGGTGAGGGAGACGGCCCAAACACAGAGCAGCTCAGACATCACACGGTGAGCCAGATTGCAGCTCTCAGCAGACCGCTTGGTGAGGGAGACGGCCCAAACACAGAGCAGCTCAGACATCACACGGTGAGCCACATTACAGCACTCAGCAGACCGCTTGATGGGAGAGACGGTCTAAACACAGAGCAGCTCAGACATCACACGGTGAGCCACATTACAGCTCTCAGCAGACCGCTTGTTGGGGGAGACGGTCTAAACACAGAGCAGCTCAGACATCACACGGTGAGCCACATTACAGCTCTCAGAAGACCGCTCGTTGGGGGAGACGGTCTAAACACAGAGCAGCTCAGACATCACACGGTGAGCCACATTACAGCTCTCAGCAGACCGCTTGGCGGAGGAGACGGTCTAAACGCCACAAAACTATCAGCCAACAGACAGATGTGATGGATGACTTGAGGGAGGAAAGGAGGGGGAGGAAGAGAGGGAAAGGGGAGAAGGAAGAGGGGAAAACACCATCAACAATGATCTCTTTTGTTCAGAGCTGGCCACAGGCGATACACTAGGTAAAATTAAATACAACAGGTAAAATGTTCCTACCAGAACTACGTAATGGTCTAATTATCTAATCTAAACTGGTTATTATTGTCTACTCAATATTCGTGATAAAATTACCACTATGGCTAAATCTACGTTAATCAAACTCTGGATCAAATTGTCTCATGAATACACTTAGTGAAATCATCTCATTGGTAAATAGAATAACATTACAGAAAAATACTCTGGTTAATGTTGATCAATAAATAGCCAGAAAAGAAAAACCGCGCTAAGTACACTGAATTCATTGGGTATTGTTAACATATCAACACTCCATTTGAAATTTTCAAAGTAACAGATTTGTTAAGTCACCTATTCAATACAGCAGGAAAATGACCCCATCAATAAAAGGGGTAAAATTGTTCAGTTAATATACTGGTAAACGGTATAGGCAACACAAATTCATCAGCTGGTTTAACACAAGAAATGAAAGGGAAAGAGACCAAAGTGCCAGAGACAGGCACTTTCAGAAGCAGCCCCATCCCACCCCCTAGTGTGGCGTAGTGCACAGCGTGGATGGAGGAAAGATGGAGGGTAGACAGCCAGAACTGAGAGCAGCTCAGACAGAACACGGTGAGCCAGATTACAGCTCTCCGCGGACCTCTTGGCGGGGAGACGGTGTAATGGGAGAAAAGTGTCAGCCAACAGAAAGACGTAATGGATGGCTTGAGGGAGGACGCGAGGAGAAGGGAGGGAACTGGGAGCGGGAAAAGAACGTCGGCCATTATCGCTTTTGCGTACAGCCAGCCAGAGAGAATACACTGTGTGGAATTAATTACAGTGGCTAAGCATTTCTCACCAAAACTACGTGATTATGTAATTATTGTTTCGACGCCCATCTTGCACTAAAGTGAATGAAGATAAGTGATTGCTCGTTCTTGTTCGTTGTCCTGAGTGTTTTGTATCTTGCCTGAAGAAGACCTAAGAGGTCGAAACGCGTCATGTTTTGTCTTGTGATTCGTTTGTGACTACGTTTCCTTGGCGGTTCGCTATTAATTACATTTAAAATTTAATTACGTGAACTAAACTGCAGTGCTAGTGTTACTGTCTACTCAATATTCTAGGTAAGATTACCATAGCAACATACTGGCTTACGTTCCTTTATCAACCTAACGGTCAAAATACCTCATCCATTCATTTGAAGAAATCATCTGATAGGTAAACGGATGAACATTATCCCAAACTACACTGGAAATATACTAACCAGTAAATACGCAGGTAAATCATCCATGTCATGCACCTGTTGATGTGAACTCATCAATACATTATGTAAAAGTATGAAATAAACAAACTGGGTAAAGTCGCCTGATTGATACCCTGGATGAAATTGCCCAGTCAGTACAACAGGTAAAATTGTCGGATTAATTTGAAGGGTAACACCGCTCATATGCCACAAAAATGTGCGGCTACTTTTGAAAAAAATAATGCAAGTGGGAGGGACAAAGCGCCCGAGAAACGAACTGTTCAAGCTGTCTCACACTCCACGCCCTAATAGACGTCGTGCACATTGTCCATGGAAGAAAGACAACTGAAACACAGAGCAGCTCAGACATAACATGGTGAGCGTGATCACAGATCTCTGCAGACCGCATGGCGAGAGAGAGGTGTAAATGGGGAAACATCTGTCAGCCAACACAAAGACGTGACAGATGGCTTGAGGGAGGGAAGAGGGTGGGAATGGGGAGAGGGAAGGAGAATATCGGCTATTGTGGATTTTGTTCACAGCCAGCGACAGAACACGCTTTTATTCCTTTTCCTTCTTTATCATGAGGGGGCCAAGGTCTGCTCCTGCAGTTCTAGTTGACAAATCATCGTTGAAATCAATAGAGTTGTCCCCCCCCCTTCCCCACCAAGTCCCTCCACTCTTCCTGCGGCGTGCTCTTTCAATCACACAACCACACAAGCAGGCCATGTGGGTAATATCCACCTAGCATGCCAAAGAATCCTACTTCTGTAGTTCCAGGCTTACATCATGGAGCTTTGTTCTCTTTCCACTGGACATTAGACGGACCCACTGCTAATGTTTCGGATAAAACAGCAACTAAGGTCTTGTGTGCAGCTTGTGCTTCAGTGTATGTAACAGAACCCACAGCAATAAAAGCAAGCTGTCTACGGTAACATTCTATCAAAAGATCAACCTGGAGAAACGAAGAAAACAAAAACGTGGCCAGAAAACGTAGTAATCAACGATGACAAGACGTTTTCTGTGTTTAGGGCAACCCAAATTAAGCACAAGAAAGATTTGCTGTGATGAAAACGTGATACAGTCAAATGCAAATGAAAGCCCAGATACTGGGTAAAATTAACAAGATTACACTAAAGTCAAGTGTACCTTATCAATACAATGGACTAAAATACTAGTAGCCTAGGTAAAATCACATGATCAATATACACTGGATAAGATTAACCCATCAGCACAATGGATAAATTGATCTAATCAATATACTGAGTACATGTTATCAAATTCATTCACTGAATAGAGCTACATAATCAATACAAATGATAAAAGTAGTCAATTAACTGATTACTAATACCGCTTCATTCTGTCTGTGATCTGTTGAGTATTCTTTTGTGCATCTTTGTTTATCCCTATTGCTTCTACAGTCTCAAGAAGACATCTGTCGAAAATCTCCATATCTGTTCCGTATCTTTTTTGTTATTAAATGTGCATTACTGGCACCTTGTATTTTTTGTGCATTGGTATTTTGGCTTAGCAATGACACCACGTACAAATACCTAGTCAGCATAGTTGGTAATATTGGCTGGTTGTTACAATGGCGAGAGAGAACCCAGTCTATACTTCTTATGAACCGTTCAATCAATACGGCTGACACAATAGCTGTACGTGCAGAAACATACAGCTTTCTTTCACAATCACGGATTTAGAGGATGGGGAGGAAGACGGAGTGCCAGAAAATGAAATTCTGGAACCACAAGAACGCCTCAAGTCTTAATGCAGCCGCATCCCGGACTATGAATGAAAGAAGGACGGAGAAGGCAGTGGAAACAGACAGCAGCTCAGACATAACACGGTGAGCCCAATTACAGCTCCCCACACACCGCTTAGTGAGAAAAGGGTCTGAAGAGGGGAAGGAACTCTCAGCCCACAGAAAAGGGTGATGGGTGGAGAGAGGGAAGAGGAGGGTGGTGTGAGGCAGGGAGAGAGAGGGGGACGGCGTAGGGAAGCAGAACATTGGCAATTGTTGATTTTGTCAACAGCCAGACACAGACACAGTTCGGTTTTCTTCTCTTCTTCTTTTTTCTTTCTTTCTTTTCATTGTTTTAATTTTGGGAAACGCTTAAGTCTCTTTCTACAGTTCCACCTAACAAAGCATCAACAAAATTTAACAGACTCTCCCCGCTCTCCCGTTCTCCTCTCCCTTTGCTATTGCCTTCTTCTCTGTCTCATGGAGTCCCCTCTCCATCCTTGTCCGCATCGTGTGGCCCAGCGGATAATGCACTCGCCTGAGAAGCCAGAGAATCCCAGGTCTGAGGTTCCAGTCCCGCACAGGGTGAGGAATTTTGGTCTCCCACTTTACACCAGACCTGAAGCGGTGGTTTGGGTGCTAGTCTTTCGGAGTTGACCCAAAGAAAAAAAAACGAGGTCCGATGTACAGCATATTCAAAATGTTTGTGAAAGAACCAACGATAACAGGAACATTCTTTATGAAAAAGGTCTGTCGAAAAATATTCACTGCATGTAAATGAAAGAAAGAAAATAAACAGACTGACAAACAGATAGCACATTACTATCGCGTTGTGTTTTCCATGGGGTAAGTAGATCGAATTTGACACAGAAACATTTATTGCAAGTTTGAAATTATATAATGCAATACGCATGATAGCAAGACACCAAATCGAAAATCATCACTGTATGAAACTAGATAAAATCATAGTTTGGGTAGACTACATTAAAACAACCAAATCAATTCAAAATGTATGATTTGATACATACACTGTGTAAAATGACTCTTAAACATACCAGGCAAATTAAGCTTTTCAATACACAGGATAAAATCACCCAATCGATACGCACCATAAAATCACATAATTCTTACGCTTAATAAACCACTCAGTAATTTCATCCATTAAATCTACCTCTTCAATATACTTGAGTATAAGTATCTAGTCAATACACTGATAACACTAGTCATCAATGCACTGGGTAACACTAACCAGTCAACACACTAAATACACTCTGCATTTTCAATAGAATCCCTCAATCCTTACACTGGACTAAACGAGCCCATCTATACAGAAAGACATAGTTGCTCAACAAGGAATGAAAGGGGGAGGGGGGGGTGGAGACAGTGGGCCAGACAAACGACCCTCTGGAAGTGTCCCCTGGCCAACTCCCTCATGTGCCGTCGTCCCACACTGTCCATGAAGTGAAGGGGGGCAGAAGGGAAGCAGTGGACACAGACAGCGGCTCAGACATACACGGGGAGTGAAGGGGCACAGAAGGGAAGCAGTGGACACAGACAGCGGCTCAGACATACACGGGGAGTGAAGGGGGACAGAAGGGAAGCAGTGGACACAGACAGCGGCTCAGACATACACGGGGAGTGAAGGGGGACAGAAGGGAAGCAGTGGACACAGACAGCGGCTCAGACATACACGCTGAGGCAGATGACAGATCTCCACAGACCACTTGGCGGGGAAAGGGTTTTAACAGGTGAAAGACCTGTCAGCCAGCACAGTGAGGGGATGGATGGCACAAGGAAGGAAGTGAAGATGAGGGGGGATGAAATGGGGAAGAGAAGAACATCAGCAACTGTCGGTTTTGTTAACAACCAGACAATGCAACAGTTCGTGTGTGTTTGTGTGTGTGTGCGTGCGTGCGTGCGTGCGTGCGTACATGTGGGTGTGTCTTGTAGTTGCAGACGCCAATGTCTGCCTCTGTGATTCCTTTTCACAATTCATGATTGACATCAGTAGACTTCGCTATGTCCTCCCTCTCCTGCCGACACCTCGCTACTCCACACCATATCACTGTCTCCATCTTGGCTGACACATTACGCCATAGTGGATAATGCCACCGCCCTGGAAGTGACAGAATCTCTAGTCTGTTGTTCAGTCTGAAACTGGTAAGGGCTGGAGTGGGTGGAAGGGAATGTGGGGAAAGGGGGAGTTGAGGCAGTCGTTGTTCTTCCTCTTTATGCCAGATTTTAAGTGCTGGAGTGTGTGCTAGTCTTTTGGATATAATGATAAACTGACGCTGGTTCAAAACGCTACTTAATACATTAAGCAACGACTACAAAATCAGTAAAATGGATGAATCTATCTATGAAAATATTTGATCAGATCAACTATATACTAGATAAAACTGCAGAACCCATAACAAATGAATTCAACTGGGCAGACTACCTATTGAACACAATATGCTAACAACTCTATGATTTTGCTAGCTAACATAATTCAACTGGGCAGACTACCTATTGAACACAATATGCTAACAACTCTATGATTTTGCTAGCTAACATAATTCAACTGGGCAGACTACCTATTGAACACAATATGCTAACAACTCTATGATTTTGCTAGCTAACAGTTTCCAATCCATACACTGGTTAAACATGTGAGTGTGCTTGCGTGCATGCGTGTGTGCTTGCGTGCGTGCATGCATGCATGCGTGCGTGCATACGCGCTTATTTGTGTGCGTAAGTGTGTGCCACTGTATGTGTGTGTGTGTGTGTGAGTGTGTGTGTGTGCATGTGTGTGTGTGTGTGTGTGTGTGTGCGTGCGTGCGTGCGTGCCTGCGTGCGTGCGTGCGTGCGTGCGTGCGTGCGTGTGTGTGTGTGTGTGTGTGTGTGTGTGTGTGTGTGTGTGTGTGTGTGTGTGTGTGCGTGCGTGCGTGCGTGCGTGTGTGTGTGTGTGTGTGTGTGTGTGTGTGTGTGTGTGTGCGTGTGTGTGTGTGTGTGTGTGTGTGTGTGTGTGTGTGTGTGTGTGTGTGTGGATGGAGGGGGTGGGACAGATGCATATCAAGGGGAGACAGAAGGGAAGGGAGAGGGGGAGCAAGCTCGTGTGCATGGGTAGGTTACGTGGGCAGTCACACTCTCACTGGATCCATTCCTGTACAATAATCTATCAGCGCGCATGAAGGAGTTTTTCGTTCTGCCATTTTATCTCACAATGTATCAATATAGTTCGGTCCGCCAGTTCCACAGTGTATACAGCTGCCTCCCTCTTTCCTGTCCATCATCCTTTTCCCTGGACAATGCCACCGCCTGCAAATCGCCGCGTACAGCTGGACAGTGTGGACAATTGACGAAAAGGGTGGGAGTGGGGAACGGAATTGTGTGAGAGATGTTCGATTCAAGTGTAACTAGGAAAGGGAGTTCTAAAGACAATACCCTGAAGCTTGTTTCACAACGATCTGGTCTGACAGGTCCTTAAGAATGGTGTCTGACATAGGTGGCTCTGACCTCTCTTGTGCTTATGTGTCGTTGGAAGTGCATGGGCTCTGATTCGACAGTCCCTGCGCATACGTTGTTTGAACCTGGTCTAACAGATCCTGTGCGTGTGTTGTTTGAAGTGTCCCTGGCCTGACAGACCCTCTGTGTACCTGACCTGAGGTGGGGCTTATCTCATAGACCCTGTGCCTATGGTGTCTGAAGTGCATCTGATCTGACGGATCCTGTGTGCGAAAAAAAACTTTTGCTTGTTCAGCACATGAAGTAACTCACAATACAAAACAGTTTACTGAGCAGACAGGCGTTGAGCAGATTGGTGAAAATGGTAGTTGCAGAACTTAGGCACGTTCAGCAGAGGAACAAGTCTTCAGCAGAAGTGGGAATGAGGGAGAGTCTGTGGGCGACGGAGTGGGAATATGGTTGCATCCTTAGTCATACACGTTCTACAACCGTGGACGTTAATCTTTGCTGGTGACCTTTTCCCATCACACTAGCCTGTCAATATATACGTTGTAATACTAGCCAGTCAATACACTGGTTAACACTAGAAAATCAATATAAACAGGGTAACACACACCAGCCAATACGCTGTGAAACATCAGCCAGTCCATAGACTGGATAACACTAACCAGTCAATACACTGAGTAACACTGTTTATTCAATACACTTGGTAACATTAGCCAGTCGACACACTGGTAACATTAGCCAGCCAATACACTGAGTAACACTGCCTGGTCAATGCACTGGGTAACAGTTGCCAGGCAATACTCTGGGTAAAGTTCCTAACGATACTTTCATTAAAGTCATCAAATAACGTACTGGGCAAGATCATTTACAGTAAACAGAAACACGCAACTCTCATTGCAAAGAAAAGGAAGGGAGGGGATACACTAAGCGCCTGGAAAATGAACATTTGGAGCTGCTCCACGTCCCACGCTCTACTGGGGCGTCGTCACCGTCTACAGATGAATGAAGAATGGGCAGAGGACGGTCGAAACAGACAGCAGCACTGACATACTCACTGAGCCAGATTACAGTATTCCACAGACAGCAC
Organism: Conus canariensis; assembly: GCA_033310375.1. NCBI lineage: Eukaryota > Metazoa > Mollusca > Gastropoda > Neogastropoda > Conidae > Conus > Conus canariensis. The sequence continues at coordinate 3,675,288 of CM065722.1, forward strand.
TGACACATTCAGTAAGCCAGATGACAGCATTCCACAGACAGTGGCAATGACACATTCAGTGAGCCAGATGACAGCATTCCACAGACAGTGGCAATGACACATTCAGTGAGCCAGATGACAGCATTCCACAGACAGTGGCAATGACACATTCCGTGAACCAGATTACAGTATTCCACAGACAGCACTGACACTTTCAGTGAGCCAGATAACAGCATTCTACAGACAGTGGCAATGACACATTCAGTGAACAAGATTACAGTATTCCACAGACAGTGGCAATGACACATTCAGTGAGCCAGATGACAGCATTCCACAGACAGCACTGACACATTCAATGAGCCAGATGACAGCATTCCACCGACAGTGGCAATGACACATTCAGTCAACCAGATTACAGTATTCCACAGACAGTGGCAATGACACATTCAGTGAGCCAGATGACAGCATTCCACAGACAGCACTGACACATTCAGTGAGCCACATTACAGTATTCCACAGACAGCACTGACACATTCAGTGAGCCAGATTACAGCATTCCACAGACAGTGGCAATGACACATTCAGTGAACCAGATTACAGTATTCCACAGACAGTGGCAATGACACATTCAGTGAGCCAGATGAAAGCATTCCACAGACAGCACTGACACATTCAGTGAACCACATTACAGTTTTCCACAGACAGCACTGACAAAATCAGTGAGCCAGATTACAGTATTCCACAGACAGCACTGACACATTCAGTGAGCCACATTACAGTATTCCACAGACAGCACTGACACATTCAGTAAGCCCGATGACAGCATTCCACAGACAGTGGCAATGACACATTCAGTGAGCCAGATGACAGCATTCCACAGACAGCGGCAATGACACATTCAGTGAGCCAGATTACAGTATTCCACACACAGTGGCAATGACGCATTCAGTGAGCCAGATGACAGTATTCCACAGACAGCACTGACACATTCAGTGAGACACATTACAGTGTTCCAGAGACAGCACGGACACATTCAGTAAGCCACATTACGGTATTCCACAGACAGCACTGACACATTCAGTGAGCCAGATGACATCATTCCTCAGAGAGTGGCAATGACACATTCAGCACTGACACATTCAGTGAGCCAGATTACAGGATTCCACAGACAGTGGCAATGACACATTCAGTGAGCCAGATGACAGCATTCCACAGACAGTGGCAATGACACATTCAGTGAACCAGATGACAGCATTCCACAGACAGTGGCAATGACACATTCAGTGAGCCAGGTGACAGTATTCCACAGACAGCACTGACACATTCAGTGAGCCAGATAACAGCATTCCACAGACAGTGGCAATGACACATTCAGTGAGCCAGATGAAAGCATTCCACAGACAGCACTGACACATTCAGTGAACCACATTACAGTATTCCACAGACAGCACTGACACATTCAGTGAGCCAGATTACAGCATTCCACAGACAGCACTGACACATTCAGTGAGTTACATTACAGTATTCCACAGACATCACTGACACATTCAGTGAGCCAGATTACAGCATTCCACAGACAGTGGCAATGACACATTCAGTGAGCCAGATTACAGCATTCCGCAGACGGTGGCAATGACACATTCATTGAGCCAGATGAGAGATTTCCACAGACAATGGCAATGACACATTCAGTGAGCCAGATTACAGCATTCCACAGACAGCACTGACACATTCAGTGAGCCACATTACAGTATTCCACAGACAGCACTGATACATTCAGTGAACCAGATTACAGAATTCCACAGACAGCACTGACACATTCAGTGAGCCAGATTACAGTATTCCACAGACAGCACTGACATATTCAGTGAGCCAGATTACAGTATTCCACAGACAGTGGCAATGACACATTCAGTGAGCCAGATTACAGCATTCCACAGACAGCACTGACACATTCAGTGAGCTACATTACAGTATTCCACAGACAGCACTGACACATTCAGTGAGCCAGATTACAGCATTCCACAGACAGTGGCAATGACACATTCAGTGAGCCAGGATTACAGCATTCCGCAGACAGTGGCAATGACAATTCAGTGAGCCAGATTACAGCATTCCACAGACAGCACTGACACATTCAGTGAGCTACATTACAGTATTCCACAGACAGCACTGACACATTCAGTGAGCCAGATTACAGCATTCCACAGACAGTGGCAATGACACATTCATTGAGCCAGATGAGAGATTTCCACAGACAGTGGCAATGACACATTCAGTGAGCCAGATTACAGCATTCCACAGACAGCACTGACACATTCAGTGAGCCACATTACAGTATTCCACAGACAGCACTGATACATTCAGTGAACCAGATTACAGAATTCCACAGACAGCACTGACACATTCAGTGAGCCAGATTACAGTATTCCACAGACAGCACTGACATAGTCAGTGAGCCAGATTACAGTATTCCACAGAAGGTGGCAATGACACATTCAGTGAGCCAGATTACAGTATTCCACGGACAGCACTGACACATTCAGTGAGCCAGATTACAGTATTCCACAGACAGCACTGACACATTCAGTGAACAAGATTACAGTATTCCACAGACAGCACTGACACATTCAGTGAGCCAGATTACAGTATTCCACAGACAGTGGCAATGACACATTCAGTGAGCCAGATTACAGTATTCCACAGACAGCACTGACGCATTCAGTGAGCCAGATCACAGCATTCCACAGACAGTGGCAATGACGCATTCAGTGAGCCAGATTACAGTATTCCACAGACAGCACTGACACACGCAGTGAGCCAGATTACAGTATTCCACAGACAGCACTGACACATTCAGTGAGCCAGATGATAGCATTCCACAGACTGCTTGGAGGGGAAGGGGGTCTAAACAGGGGAGAGAACTGTCAACGAACAGAGATGGACGGCTGGAGGGAGGCAGGGAAGGGGAAGAGGGAGGGAACGGATGGAAGACAGCGTCAGCAATTGTCCATTTTACTGACAGCCTGACAAGACACAACGCATTTTTTCTTCTTCTTCGTTTGCTTTCTCTGCTTTCCTTTTTTTTTTCTGTTTCTTGGCACCTATTGTGGGAGGCGCCAAAGAATGGTGCTGTGCTTCCTGCTGACAAATTGCCATGGTCATCGACAGATTTCCGTCCTCCCTTCCTCCCCTCCCTCCCGGTCCCTTCTCCTTCCCCACTCCACTCTCCACAGGAGTGCAGCCCCTGTCTTGATCCACATTTGATGACCTGGTGGGTAAATCACCCGCATAGGAAGGAAGACACTCCTAGAGTCATGGTCGGAGATCACACGAGGTGAGGGGAGGGGGCAGGTTGTGTGTGTGTGTGTGTGTGTGTGTGTGTGTGTGTGTGTGTGTGTGTGTGTGTGTGTGTGTGTGTGTGCGTGTCTGTCTGTCTGTATTCTCCTTATGACTGGACCTTCAGTAGCCATCTAAGTCAAAGTTAACAGGCAGTGTCGCCGGATGGACATCGTGGCCGTATTCAGAGGACACCCACTCATGCTGGCTCTGCGACTATGCAGTTCTTGTAGAAAAGAGGGAGCTTAGCAGGTAATGTCTTGTGTACCACTCCTGCGACTGTCACACGGTAACACTGAGAGTGGCTGTCTACTTATAGTGGTACTGGGGGTGTTAAGTAGTGCATGCACAGTTGAAGAGAGCAAAAGCCAAAAAAAAAAAGTGAAAAAAAGTGTTGTATTGTTTGTCCGTCGAGACGACGAAGACCATCTAGTCATCCTGGGATCGGAGGTGAGTGCATGGATGGCTGGTCAGGCCGATCTGCGCCCGGAAAGACCCATCACAGGACGGACAGGGGATGGTGGTAGCAGTTGATCTGTTGACACGGTCTTCCTGATCATCCTGCGCTGCTCAGCTGCAGCAATTCTGTTGTTTTCACAGGTCTCTGCACCTCTGCGGACAACTGATCGCCACCCGTCTCTGTCCTGGGCGGTCTGCTCCCATGTTGTGTGGCTGATGTTGAAGGCCTTCAGGGAAGATTTCAGGCTGTATTTGAAACTCTTTTTCTGACCTCCATGAGAGCGTTTACCTTCTTGTAGTTCGCCAAACAATAGTTTCTTTGGCAGCCGATGGTCTGGCATGCGAACTACGTGACCTGACCAGCGAAGCTGTGACTGCATCCGGATGCAGTATGTACTCACTCCAGATGATATAAAGTCAAGTCAGGACAACATATACGTATGTTTACATCATATGAAGGAACTCCCTCCCAGTCCTTTCCGTCCTCGTGTCCTCTCTCTAGGCCATCGACGGGGCGTATAGTTCAACAACAGATCCATCTGCACAGCACGTGCTATAAGTCACGCGTGCTATAAGTCACGCCGCTATAAGTCAATGATCGAAGATATATAATGGGGTGATTGCGAAACCACTACCTGACCATCATAAGAAACTGGTTTGAATTCTTCGTGCTGACTTTATTTAACATTGCAGCTGGACTGAATTTGATACTCAGCAGCATGGTCAGACTGACGTCTTGCAGAGCAGATTCCAAGAAACGTATCAAGGCTGTCGTGTGCATTGACACTATAATTGAAATGTTATATTAGACTGTTCCGTCATCGGAAAAAAAGAATCACTTCCTGATGTTGATATCAAACCTTCTACAATATGAATGTGTGTGACATCATATGAAGAAAATGTGAAACAGGCACACCAGCTTAGTATGCAGTTTCTTTGTTGTCAAGTGCGTTTAACACAAGAGATTCGGTTTCCTGTGTAAACAACACATTATCAAAAGCACTGCGCAGAGTTCTAATCCTCATGACGATCAAACAAATAAAATGACATTGGGTAACTTTTCATGCTTATTAGTTCACTTCATGGCTTAAATGTCCTAAAGTTACTCCGTTTACCATCGTTACAATATTGGTTCAAGGTCTGCGTCAAAATTTCAGGACTAAAACAATTTTGCAATTTAGCAGACAAAAACAAGTGTTTCCAGAACTACCTGGCGGGTGTCAATGCGTTTAGGTGATTCTTTAGTCTTGTATTGTTTTCAGCTCTTTCAAGCACATGGCGGACGGCTAATGCCCATATAAATGTGTTACGAGAATTTTCAATATTCTGTTTGTTGAACGGCTTTTTCATAGCTTTGGTACCAGCAGCTAAAGCACAAAATGCAAGCATATGCTTAGCAGAAAATGGCGTATTGGGTCTATTTGTGCTTTGGCTTAATAATCATACCACATAAAAATATACGGTCAGTACAATGGGTAACAGTAGCTGGTTGGTACACTAAAGAAAGAGTACCCAGTCCATAGTTTTCATAAAACTGCTCTGTCAATACGCCAGACAAATTAGCTGCAGGTACAGAAAAGCACATCTCCCTTTAACAAACGAGGACTAAGAGATCAGGAAGAGACCAAGTGCCGGAAAATGAAGTTCTGGAACCACAAGAACACCCCATGGCTTAATGCGGCATCATCCCTGACTATCGATGAAAGAAGGATAGAGAGTAGTCAGTGGAAACAGACAGCAGCTCAGACACAACACGGCGAATCCAATGACAGTTCCCCACAGACCGCTCAGTGGAGAAAGAGGCTAAAGAGAGGAAAGAACTTCCAGCCCACAGAAAAAGGTGATGAGTGGACAGAGAGAGGGAGGAGGAGAAGCATGGTGTTCAAGGGGGAGAGACAGGGATGGTGGAAGGGGGCAGAACATTAGCAATTGTTGATTTTGTCAATGGCCAGACAGACTTAATTCGCTTTCCTTCATCTTCTCTTCTTTTCTCTTTCTTTCTTTTATTTACTTTAATTTTGGGAAACACTAAAGTGTGTTTCTGCGATCCCCATTGACAAACCGTCAGTGAAATCAACAGACACTCCCCGCTCTCCCTTTCCCCTCTCCCTTTGCTACTCCCCTCTCTTCAGTCTCATGGAGTCTCACCTCCATCCTCGGCCAAGTCGTGTGGTCCAGAGGATAATGCCTTCGCCTGAGAAGCCAGAGAATCCTAGGTCTGAGGTTCCAATGTCGCACAGGGTGGGGAATTTTGGTCTCCCACTTTCCACGAGACCTGAAGTGGTAGTCTGGATGCTAGACTTTCAGGGGCAACAAAAAAAGAAACAAACTGCAAGGTCCGATGTACATCATACTTAAAACGTACTAAAAAGAACCAAAGGTAACATGGAAGATGTCCATGATAAAATTATGTTGAAAAATGTTCACCTGCTTAATCTCCAAATCTAGACTGGATGAAAATATCTATGTTGGGTATACAATAAGTATGGTTTGATAGTAACACCATGTAAAATAACTATTAGACTCACTGGTTAAACTGATCTCATCAATACACAGTATAAAATCAGCCAAACTACACGTTGAGTAAGGTGACACACTGAAGTTACTAGACTAGTCAGTAATTACATTGAGTAAATCTACCTCTTCAATATGTTTCAGTATAACTATCTAGTCAATTCACTGGTAACACTAGCTGTCAATACTCTGATGAACATTAACCAGCCAATACACTAAGTAAAGTCTATATTTTCAATCGAACTGCTCAATCCTTAGACTGGGCTCAATAAACCTGTGTCTGCTGAAATACTCAGTGCATTCTAAAACAATAAAGGAAAAGGGGGAGACAGTGGGCCAGACAAACGACCCTCTGGAAGTGTCCCCTGGCCTATTCCCTCATGTAGCGTCGTCCCACACTGTCCATGAAGTGAAGGGGCACAGAAGGGAAGCAGTGGACACAGACAGCGGCTCAGACATACACGGGGAGTGAAGGGGGACAGAAGGGAAGCAGTGGACACAGACAGCGGCTCAGACATACACGCTGAGGCAGATGACAGATGTCCACAGACCACTTGGCGGGGAAAGGGTTTTAACAGGTGAAAGACCTGTCAGCCAGCACAGTGAGGTGACGGATGGCACAAGGAAGGCAGCGATGATGAGGGGGGATGAAAGGGGAAGAGAGAACATCAGCAACTGTCGGTTTTGTTAACAACCAGATACAGCAACAGTTCGCGCGCGTGTGTGTGTGTGTGTGTGTGTGTGTGTGTGTGTGTGTGTGTGTGTGTGCGTGCGTGCGTGCGTGCGTGTGGTGTGTGTGTGTGTGTGTGTGTGTGTGTGTGTGTGTGTGTGTGTGTGTGTGTGTGTGTGTGTGTGTGTGGATGGAGGGGGGAGGGCAGATGCATATCAAGGGGAGACAGAAGGGAAGGGAGAGGGGGAGCAAGCTCGTGTGCATGGGTAGGTTACGTGGGCAGTCACACTCTCAGTGGATCCATTCCTGTGCAATAATCTATCAGCACGCATGAAGGATTTTTATCCTGCTGCCATTTTCTCTCACAACGTATCAATATAGTTCGGTCCGCCAGTTCCGCACTGTATACAGCTGCCTCCCTCTTTCCTGTTGTTTCACAACGATCTGGTCTGACAGGTCCTTAAGAATGGTGTCTGACATATGTGGCTCTGATCTGAAATGTCCTGTGCTTATGTGTCGTTGGATATGCATGGGCTCTGATTTGACAGTCCCTGCGTATACGTTGCTTGAATCTGGTCTGCCAGATCCTGCGCGTGTGTTGTTTGAAGTGTCCCTGGCCTGACAGACCCTCTGTGTACCTGACCTGAAGTGGGACTAATCTGACAGACCCTGTGCATATGGTGTCTGATGTGCATCTGATCTGACGGATCCTGTGTGCGGAAAACATTTTGCTTGTTCAGCACATGAAGTAACACAATACAAAAAAGTTTACTGAGCAGAGAGGCGTGGGACAGATCGGTGAAAATGGTAGTTGCAGAACTTAAGCACGTTCAGCAGAGGAACAAGTTTTTCAGCAGACGTGGGGATGAGGGAGTCTGTGAGCGACGGAGTGGGAAGAGGGTTGCATCCTTAGTCAGACACTGTCTACAACCGTGGACGTTAAGGGGGAGAACAATCTTTGCTGGTGACCTTTTCTCATCACACTAGCCTGTCAATATACGTTGTAACACTAGCCAGTCAATACAATGGGTAACACTAGAAAATCAATATAAGTAGGGTAACACAAACCAGTCAATTCGCTGCAAAACATCAGCCAGTCTATAGACTGGATAACACTAACCAGTCGATACACTGCGTAACACTGTGCACTCAATACACTAGGTAACATTAGCCAGTCGACACACTGAGTAACACTAGCCAGCCAATACACTGAGTAACAGTGCCTGGTCAATGCACTGGGTAACAGTAGCCAGCCAATACACTGAGTAACACTGCCTGGTCAATGCACTGGGTAACACTGCCTGGTCAATGCACTGGGTAACACTGCCTGGTCAATGCACTGGGTAACAGTAGCCAGCCAATACACTGAGTGACACTGCCTGGTCAATGCACTGGGTAACACTGCCTGGTCAATGCACTGGGTAACACTGCCTGGTCAATGCACTGGGTAACAGTAGCCAGCCAATACAC
>CM065722.1:3688718-3691218 GCA_033310375.1 Conus canariensis
CTGGGAACACTAGCCAGTCAATACACAGTAACACTAGCCAGTCAATACACGAGTAACACTAGCCAGTCAATACACTGGGTAACACTAGCCAGTCAATACACTGGGAACACTAGCCAGTCAATACACTGGTAACACTAGCCAGTCAATACACTGAGTAACACTAGCCAGTCAATACACTGAGTAACACTAGCCAGTCAATACACTGGGTAACACTAGCCAGTCAATACACTGGGTAACACTAGCCAGTCAATACGAGTAACACTAGCCACAATACGAGTAACACTAGCCAGTCAATACACTGGTAACACTAGCCAGTCAATACACCGGGTAACACTAGCCAGTCAATACACTGGGTAACACTAGCCAGTCAATACACTGGTAACACTAGCCAGTCAATACGCAGGGTAACACTAGCCAGTCAATACACTGGTAACACTAGCCAGTCAATACACTGGTAACACTAGCCAGTCAATACACTGGATAACACTAGCCAGTCAATACACTGGGTAACACTAGCCAGTCAATACACTGGGTAACACTAGCCAGTCAATACACTGGATAACACTAGCCAGTCAATACACTGGGTAACACTAGCCAGTCAATACACTGAGTAACACTAGCCAGTCAATACACCGGTTACACCAGCCTGTCAATACACCGAGTAACACTAGCAAGCCAATACTCCGAGTAACATTCCCTTACTATGCATTTTATTACACTTCTCAAACAAATATACTGGGTAACCAAAAACTCCATTGTAGTCCAAGAAACACCCAATTTGCCTGATAAAGAAAAGCCAGAAAGGAGACACAAAGCGGCCAGACAAGTGCAGACGGCCCGCATCCCACGCCCTGTTGGAAGCATCGTCCAGATGAAGGGAGAACGGGCAGAAGACGGACATAACGAACAGCGGCACTGACACATTCAGAGAGACAGATTACAGCTCGCCGCCACAGACTGCATGACGGAGGGAGGGGGATGGGGAGGTATTAGCAGGGGAGACAAGTGAAGAGAATGAGAGGAGATGGACGGCTCCGAAAGAGAGGCAGCGAAGGGAAGGAGGAGGGAAGGGGGGTGGGTGGGAGTGGGGGGTGTTGGGACAGCATCAGCTATTGTCCCGTTTTATTGACAGCCAGACACTAGACACATTTCATCTTTTTTTTCATTTTCTTCTTTTTCTTTTTTCTTTTCTTTCTTTCTTCTTTCTTTCTTTCTTTCTTTTTTTTTTGCAGCTATTGTGAGGCGCCAAAGGATGGTGCTGTGCTTCCTGCTGACAAATTGCCATGGTCATCAACAGATTTCTGTCCTCCCTCCCCTCCCGGTCCCTTCTCCTTCCCCACTCCACTCTCCACAGGAGTACAGCCCCTGTCTTGACCCACATTTGGTGACCTGGTGGAAAACTCTCGCGCCTAGGAAGGAAGACACTGCTAGATATGTGGTTCCAGATCACATGGGTGGGGGATGGGGGGTGGGGTTGGGGGGAGGAGAAGAGGAAGAGGTTGTGTGTGTGTATGTGTGTGTGTGAGTGTGTGTGTGTGTGTGTGTGTGTGTGTGTGTGTGTGTGTTTTTGTGTGTAGTGTGTGTACGTGTGTACGTGTGTGTGTGTGTGTGTGTGTGTGTGTGTGTGTGTGTGTGTGTGTGTGTACGTGTGTGTGTGTGTGTGTGTGTGTGTGTGTGTGTGTGCATGTGTATGTGTGTGTATGTGTGTACGTGTCTGTACGTGTGTGTGTGTGTGTGTGTGTGTGTGTGGTGTGTGTGTGTATGTGTGTGCGCGTGCGTGTGTGCGTGCGTGTGTGCATGTGTGTGTGTGTGTGTGTGTGTGTGTGTTATCCTTTGCACTAAACCTCAAGTAACGGTTTGAATTAAATTTCAGGGAAAATATTGCTAGATGGACGTGTGTGGCTCCAGTTAAAAGAGGGTGCCCATTCACGCTAGCTCCTCGACCAAGCAGTGACTGTCGTCTGCAGAGAGCTTCGTAGATCAGACCTGTATGTTTGTTCCTAACGTACATCTCTGAACAACAGTGGAGAGACTCGGTAGCCAAGCAGTGTCTCCTCTTGTGGGGTGCCCCATGAAGACTTTCCTTCATCCCTGAGCGGCATCAATGACGGGGGTCCTACAGGACAAAACTTCATGTGGCTGTCTACCAAACGCTGGAATGTGATGGTGGTGGTGGAGTGGGGGGGGGGGGGTATGTGGACACATATGATAAGAGCAAGAGGGAAAAAAAAGCAAAGCAAAAAAAAACAAAAACAAAAATATATGCATTCACTCCAGATGATATTGAAATATTTTGGGCAATGTCAATAGATGCTTACATAATATGAAAGACCCCCTCCCTCACCTCACCTGCCCGTCCTAATACCCCATGCCATCACAGAGACTTACATTCCAACAGATCAATCTACACAGCAAGTCCATTCCCACGCCGGATTAAAAGGCCACTGATGAAAGGTAGAAAAGTCGGTGATAAAAATCCACTGCCCGACCATCACAGGAA
>CM065722.1:3713718-3721218 GCA_033310375.1 Conus canariensis
TGTTAGGGTAATGTGGTGGGCCTTGGTCTGACCACTGTGTTGGGTAATGGGGTTGGAGGCCTTGGTCTGACCACTGTGTTAGGGTTAATGGTGGGTTTGGGGCCTTGGTCTGACCACTTGTTAGGGTTAATGGTGGGTTGGGGGTTGCCATTAGGTATGCTGTTGGTTAGGGTTAATGGTGGGTTGGGGCCTTGGTCTGACCATTGTGTTAGGGTTAATGGTGGGTGGGGGTCTTGGTCTGACCATTGTGTTAGGTTAATGGTGGGTTGGGGGTCTGCCAGGCCACGCCAGTGATAGTCCTCACCCAAGGTTTGATTCCTTTGCGTTTTGATTGACTTCCGTTCTCTAAATGTTTACGTATGTCTCTGTCTTGTCTGTGTCTCTGCTCTCTGCCAGTGTGTCTACATTTTTATCTGTCTTTGTCTATCAGTCTGTTTCTCTCCTCTCTCTCTCTCTCTCTCTCTCTCTCTCTCTCTCTCTCTCTCCTTCGTATCTATCCTTACTATCTATCTATTATCTATCAATCTATCTATCTATCTATCTATCTATCTATCTATCTATCTATCTATCTATCTATCTATCTATCTATCTATAAATCCATCTAGCCATCTACCTACCTGTTTGTCTGTTTTCTATCTATCTGTCTATCTGTAGCTGTCTATTGGCAGTCTCTGTGTCCGTGCCCCCCCCCCCCTCCCTCTCTGTCTGTCTGTCTGTCTCTCTGTCTGTCTGTCTGTCTGTCTGTCTCTCTCTCTCTCTCTCTCTCTCTCTCTCTCTCTCTGTCTCTGTCTCTGTTTCTCTCTGTCTCTGTCTCACTTTCTCTCTCTCAGTCCTTCCTATCTCTCTCTTTCACTCCCCCCCCCCCTCCCGCATTCTCTCTGTCTCTCTCTGCGTTTCTCTCTGTCTCTGTCTGTCTGTCTCTGTCTCTGCCACTGTGTATATCTCCCTCTTTCTGTCTCTGTCTGTCTGTCTGTCTGTCTGTCTGTCTGTCTGTCTGTCTGTCTGTCTGTCTCTCTCTCTCTCTCTCTCTCTCTCTCTCTCTCTCTCTCTCTCTGTCTGTGTTCACGTCTGTCTGTCATTCATTCTTTCTTTCTGGTCTGTCTGTACCCCTTTCTATCTGTTTTTTCTTCTTTTTGTTTTACTGGTCTGTCGATCTATTCATCTGTTAAGGTGTTCGTTCCTTTTTGTCCTTTCTCAGTAAGTCCTCGCCACGAAGCCGATGAAGTGTAGCTCTAATCCCTCCTCCCCTCCACCCCCTCCTCCTTTTTCTTCTTCTTCTCCTCCTTTTCCTCCTCTCCTCCTCCTCCCTCCTCCTCCTCCTCCTCCCCTCCTCCTCCTCCCTCCTCCTCCTCCTCCTTCTTCTTCATCTTCTCCTCCTCCTCCACCCCCTCCTCCTTTTCCTCCTCCTCTTCCTCCTCCCTCCTCCTCCTCCTCCTCCTCCTCCACCCCTCCTTCTCTCCTCCTTCTCCTCCTCCTCCTCCTCCTCCTCCACCCCTCCTTCTCCTCCTTCTCCTCCTCTTCCTCCTCCTCCTTCTTCTCCTCTCTCTCTCTCTCTTCTCTCTCTCTCGTCTCGTCTCTGTCTTCTCTCGTTCGTCTCCTTTCTTTTCAGTCTTCATTCTCTCTCTTCATTCCTCCTCCCCTTGTTCTCGTCTCTCTCTGGTCTTCTTCTGTCTCTCTCGTCTGTCTGTCTTTGTCGTCTGCCTCTGTGTTAGTACGTTTTTTGTTCTGCACGTGTGTGTCCAGTGTGTAGTTGTCTGTTGTCTGTCGTGTCTGTCTGTCTGCCCTGTCTTTCTCTCGTCTCTTCTGCACCTTTCTTTTGTCTGTTTCTCACGTTGTTTGTTGTTTTCATCTGTTGTTCTGGTTGTTTTGACCACTGTCTTTTCTATGCGTGTTTTTTTTCTGCACATGTTTGTTGTATGTTGTTGCCATTGTGTATTGTATTTCTGCACCATGTGTGTTTGTTGTGTTTCTCACATGTGTGTGTTTGTTGTTGTTTCTGCACACTAGTGTTGTTGTTGTTTCTGCACCATGTCTGTTGTTCTGTTTCTGCACCATTTGTTTTTTTTGTTCTGCACCATGTGTCTTGTTGTCTTTCCCTGCACCATGTGTTTCTGTTTTTCTTCTGCACCATCTTTTTTGTTTTTCTGCTCCATTGCTGACCTGTTTGCTTGTTTCTGCACCATGTGTTGTCTGTTTTTCTGCACCATGTGTTTTCTGTGTTTCTGCACCATGTGCTTTTCCCTGTTGTTCTTTTCTGCACCATGTGTTTGTTGTTTTTCTGCACCATGTTTTTTCTTTTTTTGTCTGCACATGTGTGTTGTTGTGTTTCTGCACCAGTGTTGTTGTTGTTGTTTCTGCACCATGTGTTGTGTTGTATGCATGTGTTGTTGTATGTCTGCACCATGTGTTTGTTGTTGTTCTGCCCATGTCGTTTGTTGTTGTTTACTGCACATGTGTTTGTTGTTGTTTCTGCACCATTGTGTTTGTTGTTGTTTCTGCACCATGTGTTTGTTGTTTTTCTGCACCATGTTTTTGTTGTTGTTTCTGCACCATGTGTTTGTTGTTGTTTCTGCACCATGTGTTGTTTTGTTGTTTCTGCACCATGTGTGTTTGTTGTTTTTCTGCACCATGTGTGTTGTTGTTGTTGTTTCTGCACCATGTGTTTGTTGTTGTTTCTGCACCATGTGTGTGTTGTTGTTGTTTCTGCACCATGTGTTGTGTTGTTGTTTCTGCACCATGTGTTTGTTGTTGTTGTTTCTGCACCATGTGTTTGTTGTTGTTTCTGCACCATGTGTGTGTTTGTTGTTGTTTCTGCACCATGTGTTGTTGTTGTTTCTGCACCATGTGTGTGTTTTGTTGTTTCTGCACCATGTGTTTGTTGTTGTTTCTGCACCATGTGTGTTTGTTTTTGTTTCTGCACCATGTGTGTTTGTTGTTGTTTTCTGCACCATGTGTTGTTTGTTGTTGTTTCTGCACCATGTGTTTGTTGTTGTTTGTGTGTTTTGTCACCATGTGTGTGTTTGTTGTTGTTTCTGCACCATGTGTGTGTGTTGTTGTTTTCTGCACCATGTGTTTGTTGTTGTTTCTGCACCATGTGTGTTTGTTGTTGTTTCTGCACCATGTGTGTTGTTGTTGTTTCTGCACCATTGTGTTTGTTGTTGTTTCTGCACCATGTGTGTTTGTTGTTGTTTCTGCACCATGTGTGTGTTGTTGTTGTTTCTGCACCATGTGTTTGTTGTTGTTTCTGCACCATGTGTGTGTTTGTTGTTGTTTCTGCACCATGTGTTTGTTGTTGTTTCTGCACCATGTGTGTTTGTTGTTGTTTCTGCACCATGTGTGTGTTTGTTGTTGTTTCTGCACCATGTGTGTGTTGTTGTTTCTGCACCATGTGTTTGTTGTTGTTTCTGCACCATGTGTGTTTGTTGTTGTTTCTGCACCATGTGTGTGTTTGTTGTTGTTTCTGCACCATGTGTTTGTTGTTGTTTCTGCACCATGTGTTTGTTGTTTTTCTGCACCATGTGTTTGTTGTTGTTTCTGCACCATGTGTTTGTTTGTTGTTTCTGCACCATGTGTTTGTTGTTGTTTCTGCACCATGTTGTTTGTTGTTTTCTGCACCATGTGTTTGTTGTTGTTTCTGCACCATGTGTTTGTTGTTGTTTCTGCACCATGTGTTTGTTGTTGTTTCTGCACCATGTGTGTGTTTGTTGTTTCTGCACCATGTGTGTTGTGTTGTTGTTTCTGCACCATGTGTTGTTTGTTGTTGTTTTCTGCACCATGTGTGTTGTTGTTGTTTCTGCACCATGTGTGTTGTTGTTGTTTCTGCACCATGTGTGTGTTGTTGTTTCTGCACCATGTGTGTTTGTTGTTGTTTCTGCACCATGTGTTGTTTGTTGTTTTTCTGCACCATGGTGTGTGTGTTGTTGTTTCTGCACCATGTGTTTTTGTTGTTGTTTTCTGCACCATGTGTTGTTTGTTGTTGTTTCTGCACCATGTGTTTGTTGTTGTTTCTGCACCATTGTGTGTGTGTTGTTGTTTCTGCACCATGTGTGTGTTGTTGTTGTTTCTGCACCATGTGTTTGTTGTTGTTTCTGCACCATGTGTTTGTTGTTGTTTCTGCACCATGTGTGTGTTGTTGTTTTCTGCACCATGTGTGTGTTGTTTTTCTGCACCATGTGTTTGTTGTTGTTTCTGCACCATGTGTTTGTTGTTGTTTCTGCACCATGTGTGTTGTTGTTGTTTCTGCACCATGTGTGTGTTGTTGTTTCTGCACCATGTATGTTGTGTTGTTGTTTCTGCACCATGGTTTGTGTTGTTGTTTCTGCACCATGTGTTTGTTGTTGTTTCTGCACCATGTGTGTGTTGTTGTTTCTGCACCATGTTGTGTTGTTGTTGCTTCTGCACCATGTGTTTTTGTTGTTGTTTCTGCACCATGTGTTTGTTGTTGTTTCTGCACCATGGTGTTTGTTGTTGTTTCTGCACCATGTGTTTGTTGTTGTTTCTGCACCATGTGTGTGTTGTTGTTTCTGCACCATTGTGTGTGTTGTTGTTTCTGCACCATGTGTTGTTTGTTGTTGTTTCTGCACCATGTGTTTGTTGTTGTTTCTGCACCATGTGTTTGTTTGTTGTTGTTTCTGCACCATGTGTTTGTTGTTGTTTCTGCACCATGTGTTTGTTCCCTGTGTTGTTGTTGTTTCTGCACCATGTGTTTGTTGTTGTTTCTGCACCATGTGTTTGTTGTTGTTTCTGCACCATGTGTGTTGTTGTTGTTTCTGCACCATGTGTTTGTTGTTGTTTCTGCACCATGTGTTTGTTGTTTTTCTCCTGACCTTTCAGCCCCCTCCTCTCATTGTTTGTTCGCCGACCTCTGACCTCCTCATCAGGTCCCTGGCTGTCTCCCCCACCACTTTGTTTCTGCTTCTATCCTTCCTCCTCATGTATGCCTTCTGCATTCCCCTTCTTGTTGAAATACACTGAGCCTCTCTCTGTCTGTGTCTCTCTCTGTGTCTCTATGTCTGTGTCTCTCTCTGTGTCTCTTTCTCTCTGTCTCTGTCTCTCAGTTTTTTCTGCCTCAGTTTCCCTCCTTCCCTCCCTCCCTCCCCCCCCTCTCTCTCTCTCTCTCTCTCTCTCTCTCTGTGTCTCTCTCGGTCTCTTTCTCTCTGTCTCTGTCTCTCAGTCTTTCTGCCTCAGTTTCCCTCCTTCCCTCTCTGCCCCCCCTCTCTCTCCTCTCTCTCTCTCTCTCTCTCTCTCTCTCTCTCTCCCCTTTTCATTTCCCTCTCCATCTGTCTGTTCCTCCCCCATTCTTTCTTGTTATATATTTTTTTTTCTGTTTCTACCTTATCTCTTTCTCTCTGTCCCTCAATGTGTACATTGTCTCTGTCTCTGTGTCCGTCCGTCCGTCCGTCTGTCTGTTGTCTCTGTCTCAGTCTGTCTCTCTTTGTATCTTTCTCTCTTTCTCTGTGTTTGTGTTTGTGTCTCTGTCTGTCTGTCTGTGTATTTCCCTCTCTTTCTCTGCATCTGTCAGTCTCTATCTCGGTCTCTTTCTCTGTGTGTGTGTGTGTGTGTGTGTGTGTGTGTGTGTGTGTGTGTGTATGTGTGTGTGTGTGTGTGTGTGTCTCTCTCTCTCTCTTTCTCTGTCTCTTCTCTCTCTCTCTCTCTCTCTCTCTCTCTCTCTCTCTCTCTCTCTCTCTCTCTCTAGCGATATTCGCTTCCCACATCGTGAAAACTAATATCAGTCTGAAGATTTCTCATGTTAAAAAAATGCCTTTCTTGCATCTACGCGTATTCATATGTTTGCACAATGTAAGTATGCTTCCATTGTTTTTCCCGTGATATTCTCAGCGTTTTTCTCCGTTTCATTTTGCATGTGCCTTTCTGAAATTGAGGGGTTTTTTTGTCATGAAGTAAAATAGGCTGTAGCATTCCCTGTGTGTGAGCGAGCGTTCATGTACATGTGTGTGACGCACACAATCGTACGCTTGTGAGCGTTCGGTGTATGTGCGTTTGTTTGAGCGCGCTCGCGTATGCATGTTGTGTGCATAGCATGTATGCGTGCGAGTGCCTGTGTGCTTGCGTGCGTGCGTGGATGTGCCTGGATATTCCCTGCTTTTTTTCTTGCTGCTCCAACTCTTCCTTTCCCCTGATGTCTTTTCCAGTTGTTCCCTTTGTCCCTGCGTGTTTGTTCCTTCATCTCAGCTTTCCCATGTGTTTCCCTCTTTGCATCACAACTTCTTCTTTCTTCTTTTCTCTGCCTCGTTGACCTCAAGTTCTTCTTCATCCGCACTCTTTCTCTCATTCTTCCTCTTCTTTTTGTATCATTCTGTTTACTCCCTGCTCCTTGTTGTTGTTGTTGTTGTTGTTGTTCTTTCTTCTTCTTCTTCTTCTTCTTCTTCTTCTTCTTCTTCTTCTTCTTCTTCTTCTTCTCCTTTCTTTCTTTCTTTCTTTCTTTCTATCGTTCTTTCTCACTTTCTGTCTTTCTTTCTTTCTGTTTCTTCTTCTTCTTCTTCTTCTTCTTCTTCTTCTTCTTCTTCTTCTTCTCCTCCTCCTCCTTCCCCTATTTGTTATTTTCTCTACACCTTCTTTTCTTCTCTCCTCTTTTTGTATCATTACTCCTCACTTCTTTCCCCCCCCTTGTCCTCTTTCCATTCGTTCTTCTCTTTGTCATTCACCTTCTGCTCCTCTTTGTCTTAGTTTTCCTTCTTCTTCGGGTTGTATAGGTCAAAGGACATTTGCCCCGTTTTTACAGTACTTAAAGAAAACGAAAGTGCTTTTTCAGTTATACACAACTGCGAATGAATAAATGAATGATTGAATGAATGAATGAAAAGAAAAAAAAACAGTTAGTGTGATATACCGTCCGTATATGTTTACATGCCTGTAACTTTGTTTAGCGAGGGAAACGTACCCCATCCTCTTTTCTCCACTACAGATTTTCCCTCTCTGTCTGTCTGTCTGTTTGTTTTTCTGTCTGTCTGTCTGTCTGTCTGTCTGTCTCTTTCTGTCTCTGTCTGTCTGTCTGTCTGTCTGTCTGTCTGTCTCTGTCTCTCTCTCTCTCTCTCTCTCTCTCTCTCTCTCTCTCTCTCTCCACCCTTCTCCTCTAAACGGAGTTTGTTAGACACTAAATAGCAAGACCAACGTTTCTGGTAATGAAGTTGTTCACTGGGACAAGCAGAGCAGAGAGAAAAGGCGCGAGCAGGGGGGGGGGGGGGGGGGGGGGTGGGGGGAGTTTCACTTAGTGCGGCCACTGTGGACCTCAGTGCGTGTGTGACGATCTCTAGGGGGTTATGTCACACATCAATGACAACATGGCCTTTCTGCCAGGGTCGTCGTGCTGACGTCACGAGATGCTTTCGTCATGTTGGTCTGAATGATCTGGCCCAGTTGAGAGAGATGGTCTGTGGATGATGATGAGGGGACAGATGGTTCTGAGGCAGGGTTCTAGAGGAAAGGACGAAAGTAACGGGGAATAACGAGGTCACGTGGGGGCACTGGCCAACTGGCCGA
>CM065722.1:3723718-3726218 GCA_033310375.1 Conus canariensis
AGGACCGTGTCTTGCTCAGAGAGGACCAGATCATCAGTCTGCAAAGGCTCTGAGATTGTGGAGAACTAGGGAGAGCCATTTGTGGGAAGGAGTTCTGAAGTATCGCTGGTTTTCTCTTCAGTTCTTTCAGATCGAGCTCCTAATGAAGGCGTCTCCGTATTCCAGACTCCCCTCTTCGTGGATGCTTTGGAGGACAGGAGTGGGTGGACTGTCTTGATCGTTGTATCTGCCCTCTTGCAGCCCTCACACGTATTGCCCTGCTGGCTCAATTCCTTTCCCAGCCATGCTGGCTCCGATGTGGCCGGGTTGGGGGATGGTCGATAAGAACATTGGGGGTATCTGTCTCCAAGACCTGAGGAATGAGTTGATAGGCAGATGACAGGGGTACGACAAGACAGCATGACTGAGGGAGAGATAGACAGAGAAGGGGAGGGAAGGAGGTTGAGAGAGAGAGAGAGAAGAGAGAGAGAGAGAGAGAGAGAGAGAGAGAGAGGAGAAGAGAGGTATGTGTTTCCGCGCGCACGCCCAAACGTTGGCGTGCGCGTGCGCGCACTTACGTGTTTGTGTGTGCGTATGTGTGTGTGTGTGTGTGTGTGTGTGTGTGCGCGTACGTGCGTGTGTGTGTGTGTGTGTGTGCGCGTACGTGCGTGTGTGTGTGTGTGTGTGTGTGTGTGTGTGTGTGTGAGAGAGAGAGAGAGAGAGAGAGAGAGGGGGAGAGAGAGAGAGGGAGACTGAGAGAAAGATTGTATAAATATGTTTATATGTGTACGAGGGGTGGGTGGGTGAAAGGGGGTGGGGGGGGGGGGGGTGATTGGAGGTACGGAGCATTCAGGATGATGTGAGCGTGCGCTTGTGTCGGTCTGTGTGGGAGTGATTGCATACATATGTAAGGGAATTAATGTGGCGTATCTATGTGTGCGTTCTTGCGTGCGTGAATAGGTGCTTGTGTGTTTGTGTTTATACATGTGACTGTCCATACCCGTGTCAATTCTTGTATGCGTGTGTATATGTGCATGTCTGCAATAGTGCATGTATATGTTATCATTATATGTGGTATTTATATAGCGCCTATCCTCGGTCACAGACCAAGCTCTAAGCGCTTTACAATAAACACACTACCTCACTCACTCAACGGGCTGCCTACCCAAGTAGAGCCGGCCGAAGAGCAGCCTACTGGCGCTCATTCAGTCGTTTCCCGTACCATTCAAATATCTGTCACTCATTTTCATTTATCTCATTTATTCCTCCAGTTTCTCACATAGGATGCATGCGATGTTATACGTGCCCTCCATTTCCACCGGAACACGATGGCACACGATAACAGTCAGTGACAATTTTTGTGGCTTGGTAAGAAATACCAGGCGGCTATCTTCAATCTACATCAATTTTGCCAGGGCAGCGGGGAACCCCCCTGCTCTTTTCGATTTTCAACTGCCGTGGGTTCTTTAACGTGTGCAGGGGGCCAGGAAGGCACACGGGTCTGACTCGCTTATAGTCCCCATCCGATGGACTTGACGTTCAGTTCGATTTGTCATTCAAACTGGGAAAGAAAGGGCGAGAAAGGCAGGGCTCGAACCCACGCACTTCTCACACATTGGGTTGGCAGGCGAACGTCTTAACCACTCTGCCATCTTTCTTCCTGTGTGGATAGATGTGATTGCGTGCGTGCGTGCATGCGTCCGCGCGCGCGCGCGTGTATCTGTATGTGTATGAGTATCCACACCCGTGTATGACCGTGCATGAGTTCGCGCGGGCGTTGTGTGTGTGCGTGCATGTGTGTGTGTGTGTGTGTGTGTGTGTGTGGTGTGTTGTGGTGAGAATCGTGGTTTATATGCACATACCAATGTCAATTAAAAAAAAAAAACAAAAAAAACTGATGCTGGAATTTTTTAAGTGTGAGGGCTAGATTTGTTGTTGCTGTTGTTGCTGCTGCTGCTGTTGTTGCTGCTGTTGTTGCTGCTGTTGTTGTTGCTGTTGTTGTCCTGAGTCTTGTCCCACAGGAGTTGACCAGGTGCTGTCCATCATACTGTAGTTGTCTTTTTCGCCTTGTGATTCTGCCTCTGTTGATGGATTTCATTCTGTCTGTCTGCATACCTGTCTGTCACTCTGTTTGTCTGTCTTCATCTCCCTGTTTCTATGTCCCTTTTTGTCTGTCTGTCTCTCTGTCTGTCTTTCTTTTTGTCTGTCTGTCTTTCCCTCTCCCTTTCTCTCTTGTCTTGTTTCTCTCTCTCTCTCTCTCTCTCCTCTTCTCTCTCTCTCTTCTTCTCTCTTCTCTCCCCTATCTCCCTCCCCATCTCTGTTTTTCATTCCCTCCTTCCCTCCCTCCATCCTCCCTCTCTCTCACCCCCTCCCTCCCATCCCTCTCTCTCACTCACTACCTCTCTCTCCCTTCCTCGCCTCCTCTCTGCATCTTCCATCACCCCCCCCCTCTCTCATCTATCGGTTGTCTCTGTATCAGTCTGTCTCCCTTTTAGATTTCCATCTTCCATCACCCCCTCTC
>CM065722.1:3738718-3753718 GCA_033310375.1 Conus canariensis
AGCCAAAGTCCAGGGCCGGCCGTGTCTAAGTGGTTGGAGTGGAAGACAGGGACAGTGTGACAGTGTGAAAGGGGTGAATCGAGTTTCGTCCAACGACGTTTGATGTCAGCAGCTTCTTTTCTCTTCCGCTTGCCTTCCCTTCCCACCCCCCCCCCATCCCCCTTCCACCCTCCTTCAAGCTTTTCCTCCTCATCTTCTTTCTTTTCAATCTGTCTTTTCTTTATCTCTTGTTCCACTTTTTTTTCTTTCAATTTTCTTTGTTGCATTTGTGATTGTTGTAGTTCTTGCTCCTTGCTGTTCAGTGCCCCTTTTCACCATGTGTCTGTCATCTGTCTCTGTCCTCTCATCTCTTTCTGTCCACGTGGTCAAGTCCTCCTCTTCTCTTTTCTGCCTTGGCCACCTCAGGTTTCTCCTCCTCCTCCTCCTCCTCCTCCTCCTCCTCCTCCTCCTTCTCCTCCTCCTCCTCCTTCTTTTTGATTTCTTCTTACAGTTCTCTTATGTTTATCCTTTTCTTCTCTTCATTCTTAAACGTTCGGCTTTTATGGAGCCTCACGAGGGACATGCGTCAATTTTCTTGAATAAATCAAATTAGTAGTAGTAGTAGTAGTAGTAGTAGTAGTAGTTAGTAGTAGCCTCACGAGGGACATGCGTCAATTTTCTTGAATAAATCAAATCAGTAGTAGTAGTAGTAGTAGTAGTAGCAGCAGCAGCAGTAGTAGTAGTAGTTAGTATCAGTAGTAGTAGTAGTAGTAGTAGTAGTAGCAATAATAGTAGTAGTAATAGCAGCAGTAGCAGTAGCAGTAGTAGTAATAGCAGCAGTAGCAGTAGCAGTAGTAGTAGTAGCAGCAGTAGCAGTAGCAATAGTAGTAGTAGCATTCCCCTTCACCCATCCTCTTCGTTTTACCGTTCTTTATCCTCCTACATCCTCGTTTTCTTCTTTCCTCCTCCTCCTCCTCCTCCTCCTCCTCCTCCTCCTCCTCCTCCTCCTCCTCCTCCTCTTCCTCCTCCTCCTCCTCTCCTCCTCCTCCTCCTCCTCCTCCTCTTCCTCCTCCTCCTCCTCCCTCCTCCTCCTCCTCTCTCCTCCTCCTCCTCCTCCTCCTTCTTCTTCTTCTTCTTCTTCTTCTTCTTCTTCTTCTTCTTCTCTCGTCGTCGTCGTCGTCGTCGTCGTCGTCGTCGTCGTCGCAATCGTCATCGTCGTCATTGTCGTCGTCGTGGTTGTTGTCGGCATGAATAGACCAAAAATTGAAGTGTTCCGTCATTCTATAGAAACAAAGGAGTAAAGACAACGAGAAGTAAAGCTGATTTAATTGTCTTTTAAGGAGTAAATGACCATGCGCACATTACTTTTATACCTAATATGTTTGTTCAGCAAAGGAACTGTACCTCCATTCCTCCTTTCTCCTCCTCTCTCTCTCTCTCTCTGTCTCTCTTCTCTCTCTCTCTGTCTCTCTGTTTGTCCTGCGTTGTCTGTCCTGCCTTTCTGTCTGTCTGTCTCTCTGTATGTCTTCTGTCTCTCTGTATGTCTGTCTGTCTGTCTATCTCTGTCCGACCCCCCCCCCCTCTCTATCTGTCTCCCTCTCTCTTTCTCTCTCCTAAACTGACATCCCTCTGTTAACATTCAGAGGATTACAGGTCTTTCAAGTATTTTGTGGCTGGTGCTGATCTTGATTTCACAATAAGCGAAAACATGTGAAAGGCCGCATCTCCATTACGAATGGAAAATATCAAGATTCACTACTACAAACAGACTATGTTTAGTTCTACAAACAGACAATGTTTACTACGACAAACAGATTAGCGAGAGAACACAGCAGGTGGGAGTTCTGTTCAGTATGGCCACTGTAGACGAAGATGTTTGTGCAGTTCTTGAGGGGTTAGTATAAATAAGTGGGAAAACGGCCTCATCCAAAAGTAGTTGTGTGGATGTCCCGAGACACTTCCACCGTGTTAAGTCTGGCACGACATGAGTAATGTGACAAAGTATGATTCTGAGCCCAGAGCTTGAAGGGAATGGTGAGACTGAAGACATAAAGGAAAATGAAAATAGTCACGTGAGAGGATTAACTGACTGACTGATTAAATGACTGGAAGAACACGTGTAAGTTTTAACTCTGCCAATCTCCGTCTTCCGACTTGTGTTTGTATCTGATTTTCCCTTTCTGCTTGTTTTTTGTTTTTGTTTTTGTTGTCTTTGTGTGTGTGTGTTTGTTACTCTCTTTCTATCTTTGTGTCCGCTCTTAGTCCTCTGAGTCTTTCTCTGTCCACTGTCTCCTCTCCATTCCTGATTGTCACTGTTTCCGTCTGTCTCTCTCTACTTCTTTTCTCTTCCTTCTCTCTCTCTCTCTCTCTCTCTCTCTCTCTCTCTCTCTCTCTCTCTCTCTCCTCTCTCTGCCAAACAACGAATAAGAAGTAATGATGACTGAACAGCCAGAGGCTGTTCATTCTATGGTGAATTTCATACAGAAATCCATCTCCTGGAAAGGTCTCCATTGTAGAGTCCACTGCAGGAAAAGTTTACCAACAAACACTATGAAAACAGCAAAAGCCAACCCGTTCCCCCTTCTTTTGCTAAACGAAAATAAGTGCGTGATAAAAGGTGCCACCATATATTGATTAATCTGATTTCTGCTTCAAAGACGTATTCATTTCAATGTAACGTTTTGATGTCGCCGACCACAGAAGACACCTTCTTCTATCACCACTTTTAACTTTAAAACAAACACTGACAAAAAAGATTGAGGAGAAAAAGAGGGAGGAAGGCGAGGAGGAAGAAAAAGAAATGGGGATAAGAGAAAACGATGGAGGAAGTGGAGGAGGAAGAAAAGAAATAAACAATGAAACAAGCAAAACAGCACGTTCTGGAGTCGGCGCTTTTTTGGAATAGCGATGTCCAGTACACAAACCACGCCACGGGAGATAAGCCAGTCTCTGTGGAATCTCTTCCTTTGAAGCTAGGCTGAACAGGAATCCCAGCTGGTTGGAATTAACTAGCAATTAGTACAAGTATAGACATTTTTTTCTGTCTCTAAAAAAAGAAAAAAAAAAACCACTTTCACTTCCGTCTGTCTCAAACCCACGGTCTTCGACTGTCACGATCTTCTAGGCCACTGATGAGTTCTGTTTCTGTCTCTCTATGTCTGTTTCTCTCTCTCTGTGTCTGTTGGTCTCTGTGTTTCTGTTTGCCATTGTCCCTCAGTTTCTCGTGGTTTCCATCACTGTTTCTATCATGTCTCTGGTCGTGTCTGTCTGTCTCTTTCTGTTTCTCCTTTCCACTTTTCGCATGTCATTCTGCATGTTGTGTCTCTCGGTCATATCCTTTGTCTTCTCCCTCTCTGTGTATTCCTGTCGTATGCCACAGAACCTCATTATGTAGCTTTTTTTTTATCCATGTCTTCTATGTGAAGGTTAAGGCTGTTAGGGACCTGAGGTCAGTGAAGGTTAAGACTGTTAGGGACCTGAGGTCAGTGAAGGTTAAGACTGTTAGGGACCTGAGGTCAGTGAAGGTTAAGGCTGTTAGGGACCTGAAGTCAGTGAAGGTTAAGGCTGTTAGGGACCTGCAGTCAGTGAAGGTTAAGGCTGTTAGGGACCTGCAGTCAGTGAAGGTTAAGGCTGTTAGGGACCTGAAGTCAGTGAAGGTTAAGGCTGTTAGGGACCTGAAGTCAGTGGAGGTTAAGGCCGTTAGGGACCTGAGGTCAGTGAAGGTTAAGGCTGTTAGGGACCTGAGGTCAGTGAAGGTTAAATCTGTTAGGGACCTGAAGTCAGTGAAGGTTAAGGTTGTTAAGGACCTGAAGTCAGTGAAGGTTAAGGCTGTTAGGGACCTTAAGTCAGTGAAGGTTAAGGCTGTTAAGGACCTGAAGTCAGTGAAGGTTAAGGCTGTTAGGGACCTGAAGTCAGTGAAGGTTAAGGCCGTTAAGGACCTGAAGTCAGTGAAGGTTAAGGCTGTTAGGGACCTAAAGTCAGTGAAGGTTGAGGCTGTTAGGGACCTGCAGTCAGTGAAGGTCAAGGCTGTTAGGGACCTGAAGTCAATGAAGGTTAAGGCTGTTAGGGACCTGAAGTCAGTGAAGGTCAAGGCTGTTAGGGACCTGAAGTCAGTGAAGGTCAAGGCTGTTAGGGACCTGAAGTCAGTGAAGGTCAATGCTGTTAGGGACCTGAAGTCAGTGAAGGTTAAGGCTGTGAGGGACCTGAAGTCAGTGAAGGTTAAGGCTGTTAGGGACCTGAAGTCAGTGAAGGTTAAGGCTGTGAGGGACCTGAAGTCAGTGAAGGTTAAGGCTGTGAGGGACCTGAAGTCAGTGAAGGTTAAGGCTGTGAGGGACCTGAAGTCAGTGGTTAGAATGCTTGCCTGCAGTGCTGACAGTCGTGTGCTCGAGCCTGTCGTGGGGTACGATTATTTCGGCTTGAAAACTATGTCCACTGAGCAGTGAGAGGGTACCTGATTCAGTTCAGGAAATAGGAAAAGCGGTGTGAGAAGAGGATTCCACCTGCCATCATGCCGTGGTCCACACATCATGAACCTCTGACAGGTCCCTGCCCATACGGCCATTCCACCGTGGGACTGTAACCATCTGCCTCTGTTTCTTCTCTCTGTACTGTGGGACTGTAACCATCTGCCTCTGTTTCTTCTCTCTGTACAGTGGGACTGTAACCACCTGCCTCTGTTTCTTCTCTGTGTACTGTGGGACTGTAACCACCTGCCTCTGTTTCTTCTGTCTGTACAGAGGGACACTAACCATCTGCCTCTGTTTCTTCACTGTGTACTGTGGGACTGTAACCATCTGCCTCTGTTTCTTCTCTCTGTGCAGTGGGACTGTAATCATCTGCCTCTGTTTCTTCTCTCTGTACTGTGGGACTGTAACCATCTGCCTCTGTTTCTTCTCTCTGTGCAGTGGGACTGTAACCATCTGCCTCTGTTTCTTCTCTGTGTACTGTGGGACTGTAACCATCTTCCTCTGTTTCTTCTCTCTGTGCAGTGGGACTGTAACCATCTGCCTCTGTTTCTTCTCTGTGTACTGTGGGACTGTAACCATCTGCCTCTGTTTCTTCTCTCTGTGCAGTGGGACTGTAACCATCTGCCCCTGTTTCTTCTCTCTGTGCAGTGGGACTGTAACCATCTGCCTCTGTTTCTTCTCTCTGTGCTGTGGGACTGTAACCATCTGCCCCTATTTCTTCTCTCTGTGCAGTGGGACTGTAACCATCTGCCTCTGTTTCTTCTCTCTGTGCAGTGCGACTGTAACCATCTGCCTCTGTTTCTTCTCTCTGTGCTGTGGGACTGTAACCATCTGCCTCTGTTTCTTCTCTCTGTGCAGTGCGACTGTAACCATCTGCCTCTGTTTCTTCTCTCTGTGCAGTGCGACTGTAACCATCTGCCTCTGTTTCTTCTCTTTGTGCCTCTCTCTCTGTGCCTCTACTTTTCACTGTACAATTCTGCTTCCACACTGCCTACGTCTCTCTCTCTCTCTCTCTCCTCTCTCTCTCTCTCTCTCTCTCTCTCTCTCTCTCTCTCTCTCTCTCTCTCTCCCTCTCTCCCTCTCTCTCCCTCCATTTCAGTTTGTTTGACTTGTTTCTTTGTTCCAGCGTTCACACCCCGACTCCTCGTCCTTTTTCCATCTGACTGCTAAGAATATTTGTCACAACACACACACACACACACACACACACACACACACACACACACACACACACACACACACACACACACACACACACATTCTCTCTCTGTGTCTCCCTCTCTTTCTCCCTCTCCCCCCCTCTCTCTCTCCTCTCTCTCTTCTCTCTCTCTCTCTCTCTCTCCTCTTCTCTCTCTCTCTCTCTCTCTCTCTCTCCAAACACTACTGAAAATCACGTTTGCGCAAAAAAACAAACAAACAAAAAAAAAACCGAAAGTGTCGCAGACGAGGAACCGCATCAATCCTTGACTGGAGCGTTTCGCCACCCGAAAGGGTACCACCTCTGACTCTGGTAACAGCCAACATCAAACGGATGTAAATTTATAGAATAACAGTCCGAAGCCTGGAGATGGTACTACTGCCAGACCGCTCTAAATGTTTATAGACTTGTCTGGAGGATTCTGTGCGGCTGTGACGTGGCCTCTGTGGTTGGTCTGAATGTAAACAACCTAATTCAGAGTGAACTGCTGAAGGACTGGGCACAAGTGATGAAGGTGCAGCAGTTGAAAGCCTCTGCAGTCAACGTCCTCTGTAAGTTATCATGTTGGTTTATGCGACCTCAGACTTCGCACTTCGGGAGAAAGCTGTCCTTGAGGGCTATCGTTTGTGCAGAAAGTATCATAGGAAAGAATCGTGAATGGCTGGTGTGTGTGTGTGTGTGTGTGTGTGTGTGTGTGTGTGTGTGTGTGTGTGTGTGTGTGTGTGTGTGTGTGTGTGTAGATAGATATTCAATGAGGCAGAATCAAAGCTGGTTTGATAAGGAGTGTAAGGTTTCTCGAAGCCAGTACTTTAAAGCAAAGCGTAAAGTTAAATGTTCAAATACTGTGCCTAATCTAAATAATCTTGCTGCTAAAAGCAAAGAATATAAAAATGTTTTGAGACGATCTGAAAGAAGAGCAACGAGAAAATGGCATAGAGAATTGCGAGCTTTAAAAACTAGAAATCCAAGGGATTATTGGAGGAAAATTAAAGGGAAAAAAGCTTCATCGTGTCCTATACCTCTTGAAGAGCTTAAAAATCATTTCCAGTCCCTTAATCAAAATACTGGATGTAATGATATCATTTTTAGTAATGAAGTATCTGAAAGAAATATCAATCTAGACATTCTAAATGATTCACTTACTGAGGATGAAATTGAAAGAGTCATTAAATGTTTAAAGAATAATAAAGCAGCAGGAGTTGATTTAGTAAGGAATGAATATATAAAGAATAGTGTTCCTTATATGACAAAGTTTGATTGTTTATTGTTTAATCGTGTTTTGGATTCTGGTATTATACCAGAAGATTGGGTGACAGGGTTAATTGTACCACTCTATAAAGGCAAAGGAGATCAACACGACTGCAATAACTACAGAGGGATAACACTGTTGAGTTGTGTAGGCAAATTATTCACGTCAATTCTAAATAGCAGACTTACTTATTTTGTTGAAATAAATGGACTTATTTCAGAAAACCAAGCAGGTTTTAGACACATGCATTCAACGCTTGACCATGCTTTTGTTCTTAAATCATTGATTGACATGTTTGCAATCAACAATGGAAAATTATACTGTGCTTTTATTGATTACAGAAAGGCATTTGATTCTATTTGGAGACATGCTTTATGGCACAAACTGATGAGTCAAGGCATATCTGGGAAAATACTGCACGTTGTAATCAATATGTATGATCAAATAAAATCGTGCATTTTTCTAAATGGTCAAAAATCAGAGTTCTTTGGCAGTTTTAGGGGAGTTCGTCAAGGAGAAAACCTTTCACCCTTATTGTTTTCATTATTTTTGAATGATCTACAACAGTTCCTTATTGACAATAACTGTTTTACTTTAGAATATGATTTAACGCAAGAGTTGAAACTTGAACAGTTTATTAAATTACTTGTATTGTTATATGCTGATGATACAATTTTATTGGCAAATTCTAAATCAGCTTTGCAAAAAAGAACTTAATGCCTTACATATATATTGCACGCAATGGCAGTTAGAAGTAAATCCAAAGAAAACAAAATAGTTGTCTTTCATGGTCGAAATAGTATGCGTGAATTTTTTTTCTTTGGGAATGAAAAAATAGAGGTTCTTAATTCAATGAAATACTTAGGCATCGAGTTCAGCAGAACAGGTTCTTTCTACAAAGCAAAAAAATGTGCTTATAATCAGGCTCTCAAGGCAATGTTTTCATTATTACAAACTGCAAGAAAACAGAAATTGCCAATTGATGTTTGCATACAATTATTTTATTCCATAGTTGTACCTGTGTTGTTGTATGGTTGTGAAATTTGGGGTTATGAAAATGTTGATATATTAGAAGAGTTACAGTTACGTTTTTTAAAGTATTTATTTAGATTAAATAAAACTACAATGACTTCAATGATTTATGGTGAAACCGGAATATATCTTTTATCTGTACTGATTAAAGTGAGAATGATAAGGTTCTGGGCTAACTTAGTTGTTCCTGATTCTAAGAAGTATTCAAACAAAGTATATAATATCTTACATGAACTATATACAAAAGGAATTTTCGTTTCACCATGGCTTAGTTATGTTAAAAGCATTTTATTTGAAACTGGTTTTAATTGTATTTGGGAATCTCATTCATTCACAAACAGAAGTAACTTATGTAAGTGTGTTAAAAAGGAGTTGCAAAATAATTATGCTCGTGATTGGCGCAGTTCTCTTGAAAACAGCAACAAGTGTGTATTCTATAAAAGTGTAAAGACTGTCTTTGGAAAAGAACATTATATTTCTACCTTACCAGATATTTATGTTATATCTTTATTTAAATTTAGATGTAGTAACCATAAATTGCAAATTGAAATTGGAAGACACCATAATGTTCCAAGAGAATTGCGTATTTGTCGTAACTGTGAAATGGGTGAAATTGGAGATTAATTTCATTGCATCATGGAATGTCCAAAATATAATGAACTTCGTGAAAAATTCATCCCTAAAAAATATCTAAAACCAAAGTCTGTTTTCAACTTTTGTAATTTATTTCAAAAAGGAAGACGCATTTGTTTGAATATTAGTAAGTTTCTAAAAAATGGGAAGATTGTTTAATGAGATCATTACAGTTCACCAGAATTCAGCATTTCGCAACTATGTTCACACATTGTTCTGAGTGAGTTTCGTATTTCTCTTTGTTACATTTGTATCCTCCATGCCCCAACCAGGGGTCAAAGGATTAAATTTGAATTGAATTGAATTGTGTGTGTGTGTGTGTGTGTGTGTGTGTGTGTGTGTGTGTGTGTGTGTGTGTGTGTTGTGTGTGTGTGTGCACATGTGAAAGGCACTGGGGCAGGTGTTTGGAGGAATGGTGGGAAGTAGTAGCCGGAGAGAGGGGGGAAGACGGATAGAATGAATGCAAAATGGAGGAAAGGAGCAGGCAAGTGAGGTGAAACTTCCATTTTAACAATCATGCCCCCTAACGCATTTGATTTGAAAATGACAAATTTCAATGACACCAAAACTAAAACTCGTTTATATCGTGTACATTTTTTTTTTTTCAGTTGTCTTAGGTTTGAAAATGACAGTCAAGGACGGTAACTCTCAGTAGCCTATGTGACAAAGGGACGCCACTCTGAAAAAGCCCACTTGAAATCACTCGTTTAAGAAAAACAGCTGGAGGACGTCATGCCATGACAGTCCGTGCGATCTGTCAGCTGCCTGCATGGAATAGTCCGGGCGTCATGGCGTTGTGACGTGTGGCCGATGACAAACAATTCTCCTTCCCTCACTAATGTCCAGTGCTGGCCGTGTCTAATGGGCCGCAGTGGAAGACAGGGTCAGTCTGACAGTAACATGGGGGTGACACAGGGTCTGGTTAAACGTCGTGTTCTGTTTGGGGCTTCCCTCCTGTTCTGTTTGTCTCCCCTTTCCCTCCACTTCTCCTTCCACTTCTCTTCCTCTCCAGATGTTGTTTCCACTTCTTCTCTTCTTTCTTCTCCTTCTGGCCCTCCTCCATGCTGTACCTCTCCCTGTTTTAATCTGTCTGTTTTCTGATCTCTGTTTCCAGCTCTTGAAGTCTATGCCGCTCAACTCTTATTTTTCTGTCTCTGCCTTTTTCCGCTTCTTCCCCCCCCCCCCCCCCCCCCCCCCCCTGCGTGTCTTTCATACGTCTCCTTCCCATTTCTCACTTTCCGCGCTATGAACTACTCTCCTAGTCTATTCCTCGTCAACTTCACGTTCCTCCTCCTCCTTTTCCTCCTCCTTCTCCTCCTCCTCCTTCTCCTTCTCCTCCTTTACGTCATTATTTTTCGTTTTTGTGTCATTGTTCGTATTGTCCACCCAATCTTTTCTTCTTCTTCTTCTTCTTCTTCTTCTTCTTCTTTCTTTTTTTGTCCTTGTCCTTGTTCTTTTTGTTCTTCTTGTTCTTGTTCTCTTGTTCTTCTTCTTCTCCTTCTTCTTCTCCTTCCTTCTATTTCTTCTCCTTTCCCTTCCGCCCTCTTCTCCTCCTTCTTCTCCTCCATCACCACCAGTTTCTTCTTGTTCTTGTTCTTGATCTTCTCGTTCTTCTTCTTGTTGTTCGTGTACTTGTTCTTCTTCTTGTTTTTCATCTTTTTGTTGTTGTTGTCCTCCCAATCTTCTTCTTCTTCTTCTTCTTCTTCTTCTTCTTCTTTGTCTTGTCTTTCTTGTTCTTGTTCTCTTGTCTGTCCTTGTTCTTGTTCTTCTTCTTCTTTTCTTGTTTTCTTCTTCTTCTTCTTCTTCTTCTTCTCTTCTTTTCCTCCTCCTCCTCCTCTACCTCCTCCTTCTCCTCCTCTTCCTCCTTCTCCTTCTTCTCTCCTCTTTC
Source organism: Conus canariensis (assembly GCA_033310375.1). Lineage (NCBI taxonomy): Eukaryota > Metazoa > Mollusca > Gastropoda > Neogastropoda > Conidae > Conus > Conus canariensis. The sequence goes on from CM065722.1 coordinate 3,749,164, forward strand.
TTCCCCCACTCCTCCTCCTCCTCCTCCTTCTCATCCTCGTCCTCTTTCTGTTTCTTCTTTTTGCCTATCTTTTCCCTCCTCCCCTTTCCTCCTGTTTTTGTTTCAGTCTTCTTTCTCTTCTCCTCTTCTCATCGTTCTTTCTCTTCTGCCTCCTCTTTTGTTCTCTTCTCTCTCTCTCTCTCTCTCTCTCTCTCTCTCTCTCTCTCTCTCTCTCGCTCTATCTCTCAACTCATCACAGCAACATTAAGAGCACCCCCAGACTTGTCCTTAGCGCTTGGCTTATACACAAACGCGATCACAATGAAAGCAAACACATCCACAAGATCCCCCTTCCCCCACCTCCCCTCTCCCCACCAACACTTCTGTCCGTAATGGAACTTATCAGAAACGTAAGACCAAGGACTGTTGTGAACGGTAAGGTAATTGTGTACTGTTACCAACAGAATGCCAGAGGGAGGGGGGGGGGGGGGGGCTGGGCGGGACCTCCACTCGTTGTGACCACTCTACTCGTCGATGCTTGAGGAGTTCTCAGAGGGCTAGTTGTCCACACGAGTCAAAAAGTCGTTTTTCTCCCCAGGTTGTCGTCTGGAGGTCAGCGGAAACCTTTGTCCTGTTGGTCTGTGTGACCTTGGCCTGTTCAAAGACAGCACCATGGGTCGGGGTGGAGAAAGACAATGGTTCAAAGGCAAGGAGCTTGTAGGGACGCGTGGGGATGTTTTATCTCGTTTTTTCTGTGTCAGCCAGTTTGAATGAAATGATTTGACCGTCTTTGACTTTCAGATTCTGTCTGTTTCTGTGTCCATCTCTGAGAAATTCTGCCTCCGTTTCTCTTGGTCTTTCATTTTTTGCTCTCTTCTCTCCTTTCTCTCTCCTCTCTCGTCTCTCTCTCTGTCTCTGTCGTCTGTCTGTCTGTCTGTCTTCTGTCTGTCTTCTGTCTGTCTCTCTCTCTCTCTCTCTCTCTCTCTCTCTCTCCTCTGAAGACGAGGAACACTTCGTTTTCAGATGCCCAGAGTATAATAAACTTAGAAATGATTGTTCTGCCTTTAAGTCCTTTTTTGGTCAAACTCAACACCTCTTTGGTATGTTATCCTCTGAAAATGTAGACATTGTAAACTCATTTGCTAAGTTTGTGCGGAAGCTTTTCGATTTAGAGAGAAAAAAATTAAAATGTAAGCTGTGTTTGTAAATCATGATTATGCAATAAGTGGTTTGCTGTGATGAGAATATGTTTGATGAATGGTCTTTTTCTTCATCTTCTAGTTATTAGTACTGTTCAACTGTTTTCTGTGTGTACGCTTGTCTTTTGACTCGCATTTCTATTGTTGGCAGAGTTTGGCAACACTAAGTGGAAATTGCGCATGCACTCCCTTGGCATAAGGGATGTTTAACTACTGTCACTAAAGCATTGTCATTGTTATTCTCTCTGTCTCTGTCTCTGTCTCTGTCTCTGTCTCTGTCTCTCTCTCTCTCTCTCTCTCTCTCTCTCTCTCTCTCTCTCTCTCTCTCTCTCTCTCAAGGAAACGAACGAAAAACGGTGACAACCTACCACAACAAATGTTCATTCCGTAATGACTTTAGTGACAGAAATATATTTTGTCATGAGAGACTGGGATTACAGGCACCTGCAGAAAAAGTATATCAACAAAACTCTACAAAATACCAACATCCAACCTCTCCTATTTCACTGCAGAATCAAACTAAGTGCGTGGTCAGATACACTGGCATGTCTATGTATCATTCTTAATATTGTAGGGCTGGAATTGATCCACCGTTCCAGTGTTGGTGCAGCAGACCATAAAACGTGCTGAATGTTATGATTTCTCACAAACTCAGTTAAATGTAGTTGTCAATTTTCTTTCACATTATTATTGTTCACATAGATGCGGACTTGCTGGCAGCCTGTGCATTACAATTTCTGACGAGTTACGTAGAAACACGATGGGTGGAGGTGGGAGAGGGTGGGGTGGGGGTGAGGGTTACTACTGGGGCAAAGGGGAGGCAGGCATGTTTTTCTACACCCCCCTCCTCTTCTCCTCGTCGACCAAATTCATCTAGCTTGAAAAAAAAAAAAACATCGGCAAAAAAAAAAAAAAAAAAAAAGAAAGGAGAAAGAGGAGGAGGAGGAATGGAGACAAAAGACAAGGCAAAAGCAAACGTGACTTTATTCTCCGCTGTCCATGCTTTTACAGTGACGTTGTCACATAAAAACACCATGCCACGGGAGACAACCCAGTCTCTGTTAAATCTCCAGCTTTGAAGTTTTGTTTTTAAGGCTGAGGAGGACTCCCAACGGCTTTCTGAGTCCAAGAGCAATATATACAGGCATAAGAATTTCGGCGTGAAAAGTTTTTCGTGTTCGCCAGTCTCTTCCCTAAGTCTACCCCTCCCTTTTCCCTTCATTCCCTCATCTCCCCAGCTTTGTCATAGTCCTCAGCCACTGATAGGTCGGTCTCTGTTGTTCGAATTTCCGCTAGTGTCTCTCTTGTTTCTTTTTTGGTAAGTACATCCCTGTCATCGTCATGTCCACCTCCTGTTCATGTCAGTCTTGTTTGTGTCAGTGCATGCATGCCTGTTTCCATGTCTTTGTGGGTCTTCTCTTTGTACCTCCGTCTGTCTACCTTTCTCTGACCTGTTTAACCTCCGCCTCTCCATTTTGTCTGTCTATGTCTCTGTTTCTATCTGTCTCTGTCTGTCTGTATATCTATCAGTCTGTCTGTCTGTCTCTCAAACAAACAAACAAACAAACAACAAATACCCTGACTGTTCTCTTTGCCCCGGTACGCTCAATCGAGCAAAGTCATTCTCCACCCAGTTAACCACTTGGAATATTGACGTCCTATGGCTTGATCACATAAGGAAACAAACACCATTCACCAAAAACCCCTCCGAGAATAAAACGTGGCCGACAGTGTCAGAGAAAGGTGTCATCAACGAGGCATGGACATGAATAAAACGTGGCCGTCAGTGTCAGAGAAAGGTGTCATCAACGAGGCATGGACATGAATAAAACGTGGCCGACAGTGTCAGAGAAAGGTGTCATCAACGAGGCATGGACATGAATAAAACGTGGCCGACAGTGTCAGAGAAAGGTGTCATCAACGAGGCATGGACATGAATAAAACGTGGCCGACAGTGTCAGAGAAAGGTGTCATCAACGAGGCATGGACATGAATAAAACGTGGCCGACAGTGTCAGAGAAAGGTGTCATCAACGAGGCATGGACATGAATAAAACGTGGCCGACAGTGTCAGAGAAAGTGTCATCAACGAGGCATGACATGAATAAAACGTGGCCGACAGTGTCAGAGAAGTGTCATCACGAGGCATGGACATGAAAAACGTGGCCGACAGTGTCAGAGAAAGGTGTCTAACGAGGCATGGACATGAATAAACGTGCGACAGTGTCAGAGAAAGGTGTCATCAACGAGGCATGGACATGAATAAACGTGGCGACAGTGTCAGAGAAAGGTGTCATCAACGAGGCATGACATGAATAAAACGTGGCCGACAGTGTCAGAGAAAGGTGTCATCAACGAGCATGGACATGAATAAACGTGCCGACAGTGTCAAGAAAGGTGTCATCAACGAGGCATCGACATGATGGTTCACGAGATGAGGATCCAATGGCAGGTCAAACACAACTGAGACGGAAGGATAGCCATCAAAAGTATGTACATCATGGAGTACCAGTCTGAAGTCATGTTCATCGTAGAGTACCAGTCTGAAGTCATGTCATCTAGAGTACCAGTCTGAAGTCATGTACATCCTAGAGTACCAGTCTGAAGTCATGTTCACATGAGTACCAGTCTGAAGTCATGTTCATCATAGAGTACCAGTCTGAAGTCATGTTCATCGTAGAGTACCAGTCTGAAGTCATGTCCATCCTAGAGTACCAGTCTAAGTCATGCACATCTAGAGTACCAGTCTGAAGTCATGTTCATCCTAGAGTACCAGTCTGAAGTCATGTATCATAGAGTACCAGTCTGAGTCTGTTCATCCTAGAGTACCAGTCTGAAGTCATGTTCATCCTAGAGTACCGGTCTGAAGTCATGTTCTCCTAGAGTACCAGTCTGAAGTCATGTTCATCATAGAGTACCAGTCTGAAGTCGTGTTCATCCTAGAGTACCGGTCTGTAGTCATGTTCATCACAGAGTACCAGTCTGAAGTCATGTTCATCCTAGAGTACCAGTCTGAAGTCAGGTCCATCGCAGAGTACCAGTCTGAAGTCATGTTCATCACAGAGTACCAGTCTGAAGTCATGTTCATCATAGAGTACCAGTCTGAAGTCATGTTCATCATAGAGTACCAGTCTGAAGTCAGGTCCATCGTAGAGTACCAGTCTGAAGTCATGTTCATCACAGAGTACCAGTCTGAAGTCATGTTCATCATAGAGTACCAGTCTGAAGTCATGTTCATCATAGAGTACCAGTCTGAAGCGCAGAGGCAGTACTATTGGTGTGGACACTGTCAGTGTCTGCAGAGTCTTCGGGAGATTCCTGGGTAATGAGGCCCCCTGTGGTGGCTCGGGCTATGAATAACCTGACTGGCCTTGAACT
>CM065722.1:3756218-3761218 GCA_033310375.1 Conus canariensis
TCATTTTGACTTCGTCTGTTTTTGTCAGTGTCTTTTTAGACATGGTCGTATCCACGTCTTTCTATCTGTCTTCCCTCTGTTTTCCCGTGCCTTTTTAGACATGGTCGTATCCACGTCTTTCTATCTGTCTTCCCTCTGTTTTTCCGTGCCTTTTTAGACATGGTCGTATCCACGTCTTTCTATCTGTCTTCCCTCTGTTTTTCCGTGCCTTTTTAGACATGGTCGTATCCACGTCTTTCTACCTGTCTTCCCTCTGTATTTTCTTCTGTATCTGGTTCTCTCTTCTCTATACACAATTCCGCCTCACCCTCCTCCTCCTCCTCCTCCACACACACTTTCTTTGTTTCCCTACACCCCCCCCCCTCTCTCTCTCTCTCTCTGTAAAAAATATCCGACCCTTCTCTTTATGTCAAGGCTCACAACCCAGCAAACCCATTGTCCTCCCAGTGGACTGCCTGGAACTCGTCCCACGATTTGATCATACACAGAATGGACAATTTGATCATACACAGAATGGACAATTTGATCATACACAGAATGGACAATTTGATCATACACAGAATGGACAAATAACGTGGTCACTGAAAAAACACCGAGAACGAAACTTCGTCAACAGAATTAGAGAAAAGTGTGGTCGACAAGGAACCGACTTCAGAGTTTACAACACGAGTTTGGCACCCTAAGGGCCAACACCTCTGGGAAGAGAAAATCTACCATCCAAAGTATGTAAATCGTCGACTAACAGTCTGAAGCGTGGAGGCGGTGTTCTCTACGTGACCTAGCAAACCATGTTTTGGGGTCGGTATGGGGGAGGAGGGACGGGGAGGGGGGGGGGGGGGGGGGGGAGGGGCATTCTTCTCGGAGTTGGACTGAAAAAACTGCCCTCTTGACCGCAGTCAGTGAGGACGAGGTCTATGGATAAGAATCGTGCAGTGCTCCAGAGATGACGTTCCTGCACCCTCTTTGAGGCGGCCTCCCGCAGAAACATCGCCTCTGGAGCACGAAGAAGGCTGCCTGATAACCCCGAAGACGAGCCCCTGGAGGGAGGGGGGGGGGGGAGACTACCGATACCCACAGTCGGCTGACCAATAGCACAGGTTAGACACCAGGTCACACGGAAGCAGAACCAAATCCTGGACAGCAGTTAGCGGAAAGAAAGAAGAGAACCCGAACTCCAGTCTGGGACCTCAACTAGGACAAAACAGAACCAGGTTCAAACATCTACCAACAGACATCCTGCCACCCAAGCTACAGACTTTGGTCCGGCACACCATGTCCTTCAGGGTCGCAGGCCAATAGGATGTGTAGCCCACCTCTTCAAATGCAGCTTCGGCTTCTGGATATTTTCGGTAGCTTTTTGTAGCTGTTGTTCTGGGTAGGGACGTGGCTTCTATGATCAGCCTGGCTATAATAACTTGAGATGCCCTACACTGTTGGAGTGAGCCGCATGGATAACGTTGCAGCCGTTGAACGGCTTTCTGCTCAATGTTCTCAGCGCCTGCGTCATTCACACTGTGCTCACTATACACCATTGTGGATTGGTAGCAGTTCGATACCCAGTGATCGTGAACCTATCACTATACAACATTGTGGATTGGTAGCAGTTCGATACCCAGTGATCATGAGCCTATCACTATACAGCAATGTGGACTGGTAGCAGTTTGATATCCAGTGATCGTGAGCCTAACACTATAGAACAATGTGGATTGTAGCAGTTTGATACCCAGTGATCGTGAGCCTAACACTCGAGAACGGGTAGATAGTTTGGACGTAGGGAAGGTGAACAATCACTGTGCCCCGTAGACTGGTGAGTGTAGAAACTTCTCTGAGATCACAATTGAACCAAAGCCGTAAGAAGTGGTGTTGTATAGGAATGAGATACTTTTCAAACCCGATGACATTGTGCACTAAGTCATCCACCACCAACCCCCATTATATCTTCTCTCTCTCCCTTCCTCCCTCTGTGGCTAAAAATTCCGACATATTTTCGGCCAACGCACATAGTTCAACAAACACACTCTTCTCGAAAGTAATGGTCAGGAATATTTGCACCCTAACTTGACCACACAAGAAATACATAAATCACGCACTCACGCACGCACGCGCGCACGCACGCACGCACACACACGCGCGCGCGCACAACACACACACACACACACACACGCACACACACGCACACACACACACACACACACACACACACCACGCACGCACGCACGCACGCACGCACGCACGCACGCACACACACACACACACACACACACACACACACACACAGCAACCACTGAGAAAGAAATTTGTTCAACAGAATCACAGATAAGTGTCATCGACGAGGATACAAAGGACTTATTGACGAGAGGAGTTTTGCCAGCAGAAGAAGAAAAAAAGACAGGAAAAATCTGACATCAAAAGTCGGTAAATCCTAGAGAAACAGTGAGGGGTGTGGAGGCCGTGCAACCTATGTCACCGCTCTACATGTTTACACCGTTTCCTGAACGATTCCAAATAGCTGTGACGTGACTTCAGTGAAGCCCGGAGCAATAGAGAACCTGATTTGTCTGGAGATGTTGAAGAGCCAGGCCGGAGTGATGATGTTGCAGCAGCTGAAAGGCTTTCTGGTCAACATCCTCCACATGTCATCGTGTTGGCTGACGTGACCTCTGACAGCAGACTTCGTGACACAAATATGTGAGAGACGTTGTCTGTGAGGGTCGTCATTTGTAGGGAAAGACGTTTGGAAGAAAACGTGACTAGCTGAGGTATTTCTGTAGGAAGTGTGTGTGTGTGTGTGTGTGTGTGTGTGTGTGTGTGTGTGTGTGTGTGTGTGTGTGTGTGTTGTTGTTGTTGTTGTTGTTGTTGTTCAATTTAACGTCTTTTCACTAAATGTGATATTAGACAATGTGTGTGTGTTTGAGAGAGAGAGAGAGAGAGAGAGAGAGAGAGAGAGAGAGAGAGAGAGAGTGTGTGTGTGTGTGTGTGTGTGTGTGTGTGTGTTTGAGTGTGTGCGTGCAGCGTGCGTACGTGTGTGCGTGCAGCGTGCGTACGTGAATGCGCGCCCGCGTGCGTGCGTGTGCGTGTGTGCGTGTATGTGTGATGAAGAGAAACTCTAAGTAAGAATTAAACTGTAAAAAAAAAAAAAGACGTCAAAAGTAAAAACAAACGACTGTACAAAATAAGATCATGAAATAGCAATTACAGGATTGAGCCAACCGGGCTTAACATAAAAATTCGTACAACATTTAAGAGAGACATGGTATCCTGGAATATGCACTTTGAAGCATCATTTCTAAATTCTGACAAATCGGAATCAAAGTAGGGGCAAAAGTATAGAACGTGTGTTGTTGTACAATTATCAAGGGCGCCGCAAGCACATCGAATATTCTTGACATATTTTGTTCTGAATGATTTATCTTTAATCGAAATGATAAGGAGAGAAGTTGTTTACTGTGTCTTGGATATAATCCTATGTTTGTATTATGGTTTACTGGATTTACTGAGGAAGCCCTTTTTAAAAGATTACTTGCTCGAGAGTTCGTACAACAAAGTATAGAAGAGTCGGTTTGTGTATTCGGGGGAGAACACTTTCTTTGTAGTATCCTTCAAATATTTCAAAAGGGGCTCTTTGTAAGAGAGAATACCCTTCATGTAAGCTCAAGGGAATATGAATAGTAGCCGTATTGTCAGAATTGTTTGCACCTGCTCGAGCAATCCTGTCAGCCCATTCATTTCCGGATATGAAGCAATGGGAAGGAACCCAACAAAAATTAACTGTTATACCTCTTGACTTAAGGTTGTGAATAAGTATTTTAATTTCTGATATGATTTCAGCACGATTTTTTGAATTTGTAGATTCTAAAGCTTGAAGAACTGACTTAGAATCTACACAGAAGAGAATACCATAAAAGTCAAATGATAAATCATTTATGTACTCTACGGCCATTAATATTGCTATAAGTTCGGCTGTAAAAATAGACAGATTTGCCCCAAGATGAAAGGACTTCTCAATTTTTTAAAATGGAATGACAAAGCCACAACCAGCATTATTGTTTAATAGAGACCCGTCAGTATAGACTTTTACGAAGTGACGATAACAATCATTGATATGTGATTTTGCTTCGCAAGCTAGAATATTAATGTTATCAGTTTTAGATATAGTAGTATAGTTATAATCAAATTTTGGGTTGAAGAGCTCCCAGTTTGGTACGGGACTTATGGGGGAAAAAAAAACAAAAACCCCCCAAAAAACCGACAACTGAACTATGATTACCTTAAATTAATCCGAACACAGGAGTCGCATACAGTTGACAGAAAATTTATTCTGACTGAAACACTATCGAGGCGAACAGTAATAAATGCAACCAGACTAAACTAATACAAATCATATCAAGCGTAAAAAAGCTCTTGAACATTTTATGATCAAATTCATCTCCGATTCACCTCCGAGTGGAATGTCAACTTTGTTTGGGGGAAGAATGCGCCGTGAAGCGCTTCCCACTGTGTATGTGTGTGTGTGTGTGTGTGTGTGTGTGTGTGTGTGTGTGTGTGTGTGTGTGTGTGTGTGTGTGTGTGTGTATGTTCGTTCGTTCTTTGTTTTTACGTCTTTTGACCATTAGTGGTATTAGGCCAAAGTGTGCATGAGTGAGTGCATTCTGTCTGTGAGAGTGTAAATGTGTGAGGTAATGTAAAACTGTGAACACTGCATTAACAGTAAAGAGGTAATGTTAAAGATACATATAACAAACAAAATGCAAAATACAGAAACGTGGGTGGGTGGATGTGTCCCTCACCACTAATCTACATTGGAAGAAAAAAAAAAACTACAGGAATGACCTGATGGGGGTGTGAATTAGGGATTCAGCAATTTGTAGTAAAACCTTTGTAACATATAATAAATCTTCTATGTTTTCTTCCGAAACATTCTTTGCTGTGACTGAACCAGGTAGAAACCTCGGAGATTTTGACAATAGAATAAAATGTGATTAACTGTGATTTGTGCACCA
>CM065722.1:3763718-3813718 GCA_033310375.1 Conus canariensis
TAAATAACTTAAAAAAAAAAAAACTGACATGAATCCGTCCTTTGAACCGAATTGGCACCAACATATTTTCATCCGTTCACTAAGTTTTGTTCAAAGTGATTCCGCAGTTTCAGCATCATCTGGCCGACAGGCGAATAAACAGGTGCCCGTCACGCATGTCTTTGTTGGCAAGAGCGATCTTATATGTAAAAGGACCTGGGGAAGGCCGATGTTTTGGTAACAAGCCTCTTGATCAGATTTTTCTGTTTATGACACAGTTCACCTTCAGTACAGATCATTTTTTTTTCTGTCCCAACCTCTGCGCCACCTCAGAGGTAGTGCACCCACGCCGCTCATTCCGACACCCCGTCCACAGCCACAGCCCGGTCGGCCCCGCCGCAGCCCCGGCACCGGCAATCCACAGGGAGCAGTCAATGTCAAGTCGTCAAGAGGCAACCCACCGGAGAAGACACTGCACTATTGCCGAGTCACTTTGGTGGTGTTCAGTGGCGCCTGTACTGATCTAACATACGCAGGACACCACCTGCTAAGCCCCTTACTGGCGACAATAATTGCTTAGTCGCGGAGCCGGCGTGAGTGAGCTCTCCCTCCGGAGGGCGCCACCACGTCCGTCCAACGACAGCCCCCATGGACTCGCCGATACCGGTGACCCCGACGGAACCAAACCAAGGCCACAGACGTGGAGAGGACATCGAAATTGAGGTCACCATGAGAGCAGGGCATGAAGTGCCACAGAATTTGAGACGTTTTTTTATGCTGATCGATGAGAATGAGGATGATTAATATGATGCTACGGATTTCCATTTCGGTCTGAGACTACATGACAGGGCTGTACTCTACGCTTCCTTTCATAATAAATATATCCCGGCGTCAACCAGGCCCGAGAGATACAGACACCTGCAATGTTGGTCAGGACATTTGAGCAACACTCTCAGAAACGCATCCATTAAGTGGATGAAACTCGACTGTGTGGTCCCAGTCTTCCCAACTGAGTCCGCATCAAACTCAACTCTGGGTAGGAGCCGGTCGGGGTAGAAAAATCCACATGACTCTGATGGGATTCGAACCCACGACCTCCCAGCCGGGAGTCCGCGACGCTAACCACTTCGCCACGGCGGCTGGTAATACAGATTAATATTGATCTTGTCCGTAAGAGCCGGAGGGGGGGGGGGGGGGGTCTATAAGGAAATCGCCTGTCATTCCTTACCATCATTTTGTTTTCCCATACACGATGACTACATGCATCCACGTCACACATGGACAATACGTCACAGACATCCTATGACGTCAAGCTATAGGCCTGTAACAGGATGAAATGAAAGGACAACACGCTAAGTTTACATGACCACGTTACCCAGTGACGAAAATATAAACACTGCCAAGGGGGATGGAAAACCTGCCTGCAAATCTTCTCTCTCTCTCTCTCTCTCTCTCTCTCTCTCTCTCTCTCTCTCTCTCTCTCTCTCTCTCTCTCTCTCTCTGGAACAGAACACGAAAAGATGAGATCATAACAATGGGATTTCATGAACGCGCTATCATGTGACAAAAACAAAGGTTATATCGGAATGGATGGCATAATTATGTACCGTAGATCTCTCTCTCTCTCTCTCTCTCTCTCTCTCTCTCTCTCTCTCTCTCTCTCTCTCTCTCTCTCTCTCTCAGAAAGGAAAATGAGACTAAGCAGGACTGTGAGGGGCTGGTTCAGGATCTGATCACTGACCAACTCGAGCTGGCCAGTGACATTCAGTTTGACAGGCTTCACCGGCTGAACAGAAAACCTGACTCCCCCATCATTGGCTGTTGTACCTTCTACAAGGACAAAGAGCGACTACTGGGTGCTAGACGCAAGTTGCAGGGATCACGTGTATACATTAGTGAGGACTTTACCCAGCGTGTCAGGGAGATCAGGAAAAAACTCGTTCCTCATCTGAAGGCTGCAAAAAATGCGAATAAAAGGGTCTCTATGGTTTTTGACCATCTGATAATTGATGGTCAAAAGTACTACCTGGATCAGGCAGACAAACTTCAGCATGTCACTTAGGGACACGGCCGGCCTCATCATGAATATGTTAATTCATTGAAAATATCAAAATTTAATAATCATGAAATTGTGAACGTAAGAGAGGGAACGCAAGTTGGTCTGACACCGGCAGTGTGTGCATCGTCTGAGAAGAGCCCACGTGCAGGTCGAGCATTGGCAGGTAACACAGAGGTGTCGGTGGCAGGCGCTTGTGACAGTGTTCACACGGGTAATGCTGGCATCACTAAACACGTGATAGGAACACAGGCAGATGAAACGAGTTCGTTTGATAAAGTTGTCAATGGGTCCACAGTTCGTGATGAAACAGATCTTCGTTCTAATAATCCTTCTATGGCCGCTTTGTCTAGCAGAGTAAATGTTTCTTTAATGAATGACAACTCTTCGTCTGTCTGTTCACATGTTTGTGCAGTAACGTCTGCAAGCAATTCTGACTGTGTTTATAACTATTGTGAAAGTGAGAAAGGTCAAGATCGTGTGAGAGGTCATGACAACGTAAACAGTCCATGTATGAATGGCAAACCCGTTATGTTTTTACACTGGAACGTTTGTGGTTTGCTTCCCAAGATTGCTGACGAAGATTTTGTGTCATATACTGTTTCTTTCGATTTGATTTGTTTTGTTGAGACATTTGTGGTTGATTTTCAATCTAGTGTGTATAGAAATTATAAAGTGTTCTGTAGACCAGCTACTCGTTTTACAAAACGAGGGAGGCGCTCTGGTGGGGTTATATGTCTGGTCAAAAGGAATGTTTGCCATATATTCAAGAGGTATATACTGATCATAAAAACGTCATTATGTTTCTTATTCATAAGAGTCTTTTTGGCTTATCAAAGGATATTTTGTATGTTTGTGCGTATGTGCCACCAGAGAATTCGCCATATTATTCGTTTTGCGATATTGAAAATGGCATTACTGATCTAGAAGCCTGTATTGCTGATGCTCTACTAGTTCTGCCCGACGTGTTTTTACTTCTCTCTGGAGATCTAAATAGTAGAACATCTGATGTTCCACAAGACTTGAATGCACATGAAATTGTCAATAATTTTCAATTAAGCTACAGACCTGAGATGAGTGACAGAAACTCTGAAGATAAATGCTTAAACAGATATGGCAAGTTGTTGTTGAATATGTGTACATCACTGGGTCTATGTATTTTAAACGGTGTATGTAATGGTGACTGTCAAGGTCATTTCACATACATATCAGAAACTGGAAGTAGTGTGAATGATTATTTCATAGCATCCTGTGATTTGTTTGCTGTCATCCATCTGTTTTGTAAACTTTATGTAGCTGAACGAACTGATTCTGACCATTTACCGTTGGAATTTAGCATTGGTTCTCTTCAGAACAATAGAAATAAGACATGTGAAATAAAAAAAGTTCAGTTTATTGAAAAATTCCAGTGGCAAGATAAACATGCTGATTTATTTAATGAGCAAATGAATAGCAAAGATACACTGTCGTTGTTTGGGCGGGCTATTGCTCTCATTGACGAGGATGTTAATGCTGCCCTTGATGCTTTTAATGAGTGTATTATAAAACAAGCTGAATGCATGAAAAGACGAATTAGATTGGACGGTAGGAATGGGGACAGTGATTGGTATGATACAGAATGCACTAGTACTAAACTAAAGGCAAGAAGGCTTCTGCGGATATACAGGAGAACGCTAGATGAAGAAGATAACAAAACATATTGTCTTGCACGAAGAGAATACAAAAAATTGATCGAGAGGAAGAAAAAAGAAAATAACAGTTCTCTGCTATGTAACCTCGTAAATTCGGTGAATGACCAGCAAGAATTTTGGAAGCACTTGCGCAGAATATCTGTGAAAAGGGTGCATACATCCAATAATATAACTATTGGTGACTGGTTTTCTCATTTTCATGAGCTTCTTGAAAATGGTGAAACCGAAGACGATGTTATTGATGTTATTAGCGAAGTAAATCTGTCTGAAAATAGTACCGAGTGTTCCTACTTTGATCGTCCAATTTCAAGAGAGGAGATTTCAACTGCAATGAAAAGGCTTAAAAACAGAAAATCTGCAGGGCCAGATGGAATTATTGGAGAATTACTGAAATTTGGTGGTAATGTTATTATTGATTTCTTTGTTAAGTTTTTCAATACACTTTTTGATAATGGGTTATTTCCAGAACGATGGACAGAGTCAATAATCGTGCCACTGTTTAAAAAGGGTGCAACTGATGTCCCTGGCAATTATAGAGGTATATCATTGGGTGACATCAGTAGTAAGGTATTTAGTTCAATAATCAATTGTAGGCTACAAGAATGGGTACGGCAAAATGACATCACAGGTGAACATCAAGCAGGGTTTAAGAAAGGTTACTCAACTATTGATCAGATGTTCACACTCTTAGCGTTAATACAGAAACAATTTTCACAGAACCGTAAATTATATGTTGCCTTTATTGATTTCGAAAAAGCTTTCGACTCTGTATCAAGATTATTGCTCTGGCCAGTACTCCAAAAGAATGGAATTCAAGGAAAACTCTACAAATGTATTAATAGTATGTATAGTAGTGTGAAAGCAAGAGTAAGATCTGGTGCTAGTTTTACTGACTATATCATGTGTACAAGAGGGGTAAAACAGGGTGATGCATGCAGCCCTGTACTTTTCTCCTTATTTATAAACGAGCTAGCCCTGGAAATAATAGAGAAAGGAAGGCACGGTGCAACATTGACTCCTGATTTCATGGAATTGTTTATTTTGTTGTTAGCAGATGACATTGCCTTGCTTTCAGAAACACCAGTTGGGCTTCAAACACAACTGAATAGTCTATGGAGTGCATCTTCAAGACTTCAGCTTAAGGTCAATATGAAAAAGAGTAATGTTGTTGTATTCAGGAAAGGTGGTTATCTTGCAGCGAGTGAAAGGTGGTTTCTTAATGGAGAGGAAATGAAGATTGTCAACTGTTATAAGTATCTTGGTATATATTTCTCCACGAGACTTAGTTTCGTATTTGCTTGTGAAGACCTTGCAAGCCGAGCAAAGAACGCCTTGCTGTGTATTATGCAAAAGTTGTACACGCTTAAGAATAATTCATTTGCAGTATTTTTGAAAATTTTTGATTATCAGGTTCTACCTATTGCCATGTACGGTGCTGAAATATGGGGATTAGATAAAGCAGTTGCTCGTATTGAAAAGGTTCACTTATTTGCATTAAAAAAATTTTTAGGGGTACAGCTTAAAACGCCGAATGATTTAGTGTACGGAGAGACAGGACGCTACCCTGTTTATGTAAATACGTCTGTTCGGTGTATTAGATATTGGCTTAAGTTATTACGTATGGATGGAAATAGACTGCCGGTGAAAGCTTACGAGATGTTGATGTGGCTAGACTCACGCGGTAAATATACATGGGTTTCAAGGATTCGAGAAACATTATTTCAGAATGGTTTTGGAATGGTATGGCTAAATCAAGGGGTTGAAAATGTCAATGCATTTCTGGATGAATTTCGCCAGAGGCTTATCGATTGCCGATGGCAAAACTGGAGTGAACATATCCAAGACAGTGACCGGTTTTCTTTATATAGAACTTTCAAATCATCAAGGAGCTGTGAAAGGTATCTTTTAA
This sequence comes from Conus canariensis, assembly GCA_033310375.1. Taxonomy (NCBI): domain Eukaryota; kingdom Metazoa; phylum Mollusca; class Gastropoda; order Neogastropoda; family Conidae; genus Conus; species Conus canariensis. The sequence continues at coordinate 3,769,354 of CM065722.1, forward strand.
TTGACATCGACAGACATATTAGATGTTATTTAACAAAATTTAGATTTGGAGTAACAGACATGGCAATACATCGGGACCGTTATAATCAGGTATCAACCAATTCTGTAGCATGCCCATTGTGTAATGACGCAATAGAAGATGAAGTACATGTTTTGTTTTGTTGCCCTAGTCTCTGTGAGCTTCGGCAACAATATATTCCAGGAAAATTTTATGCAAATCCATGTCTATTCAACGTAGCCTTATTGATGGCTAACAGTAACGAAATTATACTGAAGAATGTATGCATTTATTTATATAAGGCATTTAAAAGGCGTGCGACTGTAGTTGAAGGATGTGAATGTTGATATTGAAACATTTATCTGTTATACTCTATGGTCAAAAGATGTTGGAATTTGTCATTATTATGTTGATGTATCCTTACTTTTTCTTGTCGTTAAAGTGCCATTGTAAATAGTTCCCCCCTTCAGTAGGGGCTGTGGCCTAACCTGAATAAACCATTTTCCATTTCCATTTCCATTTCCATTTCCATTCTCTCTCTCTCTCTCTCTCTCTCTCTCTCTCTCTCTCTCTCTCTCTCTCTCTCTCTCTCTCTCTCTCTCTCCCACTCCCTGCCTTCGTATTTCCCTTCCTTCCCCCCTCTCCCTCTGTCTGTCTTGCTGTGTTGGGTACAAATATTTAAGGTGTTATTTCTTGATTGATTGATGATGTTCACAGAAGTTTTCAGCATGAGAATCATCACTGTGTGTGACATGAGTAGCATCTTCTCTCTCTCTCTCTCTCTCTCTCTCTCTCTCTCTCTCTCTCTCTCTCTCTCTCTCTCTCCCTCTCTCTCTCTCTCTCTCCCTCTCTCTCTCTCTCTCGCTCGCTCGCTCGCTCGCTCGCTGGCTCGCTCGCTCGCTCGCTCTCTGTGTGACTGCAACGCATACGTACAGTTCTCTGTGGTTTTGTTTGTTTTCCTGGTATCTTTCATTCTGACAATATTTCTGTTTTTGAACTCGTTTTGTGTTGTTTTTTTTTCCTGACCCTTTCTTTCACGTTACAATTGTCTTTCTAATGACTGTCTTGTCTAACAAAAAGTCGGCACTGCAAATGAATGTGTTCTAAAAAGAAGTATTACTTTGTGTGAGTGTCTGTTAACAAGTCGATAACTGCAATTATGTCGTGGGTGAGGAAAGTGTCAAGTATGCAGACAGCTTGCAAAACTTCGTTTCTAAAGCAAAATTTAGAAAGAGAGGGGGTTAGTTACCGCCAAGGACACAAACAGAGCACAGGACAAGACACTACAGGACAAGACAAGTGTCTAATCCTGTACTCTGTTTGTCTGTGTCCTTGGCGGTAACTAACCCCCTCTCTTTTCAGTCTAATCCTGTACTCTGTTTGTCTGTGTCCCTGGCGGTAACTAACCCCCTCTCTTTCTAAATTGTGCTTCCCTTTCCCCCTCAGTCACTCCGTTTGGAAACAACATTCGTTTCTAAAATTTGGCGGTGATGTATTGGGAAAGAGAGGGATCCCTCTGATGTCTGGATACTGGTTACTGGATGTGTTTATTCTGTTTACCCTACACTTCCTTCACTCTGCCTTGCTTGTTTGTCGTCTCTGGATGTCTCTATCAGCCATGAACCGGTTTGTTGCCGTTCTATTTTCGTTCAGTTTTCCATTTGTTTCCTTCGTTCTTTACGTCATTTTTCTTTTCATCCTAGCCAAGTCTTTCATTTTTTCGGGCTGTTTTTTATCCCATGGAGTCGCAGCTCAGTCATCCCATAATTGGCACCGTGTGTAGAGCACTTCATGCAGAACACTTGTGCAGGCACTGAGACCTGTACAGCCTCCACAAACAATGTTCAGGAAGTTTTCAAAATGAAGGTCAGTCACTGTGTTTGGTGGATGCTTGGCGAATGCGCCATCTCTCTCTCTCTCTCTCTCTCTCTCTCTCTTCCTGTCTGTCTGTCTGTCTCTCTCTCTCTCTTCTTCTCTCTCTCTCTCTCTCTCTCTCTCTCTCTCTCTCTCTCTCTCTCTCTCTCTCTCTTGTGGTGAAACGTCAGAGGTGTTTTTCTTTGCAGCTGAATCTATAGAGTTGAGAAGTGCCAGTGATGTGGACGGTCTGGGAAGGGTGGTGTCTACTCAGACGGACAGCAGTGACGGGGTCAGTGTACATGTTGAACGGGAAAGTGAGTTTAATGACATGTCAGAACGAGTTTTGGTGTCTGGCTGTACGTTTGGCTGTCTGTCTCTCAAGCTCCTGTCTCCCTGCATGTCTCTTTGTCTGTCCGTATCTGTCTCCTCGTATTATCTGTCTGTTTGCATATATGTCTATTATATTCGGCTTCTTTTTATGTCTCTGTCTTTTCGTTCTAGCTGTCTGTATATGAATGATATGTGTTTGTTGCTTCTTTTCCTTTTTTTCCCCCATGAGTCCGTATTTACTTCAGTCGCTTCCGTTTGTATTTGTTCCCTCTCTCATTCCTTTCTCTATTTCAACAGTTCTTCTACACACCGAGTATTCGTCACAACATTGACAACTCTACAATGACTGCTTTCAGAAAAGTATCACACATGGAGAACACACCCAGACTCTCATACGAATTAAGTCTTAATGGGTGAATTTCTATGAGGTTTTCAATGTTCGAGCCTATTTCAGCGCTCACCATAACAGCAGTTTCATCATTGTGTGTATATGGGCTGAAAAGCTTGAGGAGTTTTTCCTTGCTGGTAATGATGTGTGGAGTGGAAAGGAAGGTACCCCTGATGCAGACAACTTAAAAACTTCACCGAAATGTGTCTGGGAAAGGGTTGAATCATTTCCATCCCTTGGTACTGCAGTTCTGGAAGTGTTTGCTTTGGTTTTCCTGTGCTTCTGTCATCCTGCTTATGTGTCTGTTTGTCTGCCTTAGTCTGGCTGTCTGTCAGATATGCACCCATTTGTCTACCCCTTTTTAACTGCAAATTTGCCATCATTTCATCCGTTCTTCCCGCCGTTTTCTTTCAGCGGTAATTATTTTTGTTTGTTCTTCAGACTGTCATTCAAGATACTCGTTTTTAACCCCACTAAGTTGCAGCCTAGTTATCAGTGCCGTGTGTACAGCAGCTCACGTGGAAATCAGAGAGACCCCTAGACTTGTTCAGTATTGATTGGCGATGCTTACAGGAGTTTTCAACATGAGAATGGGTCAATGTGTTTCGTGTTAATAGCTCCCCCCCCCCTCTCTCCTATTCTCTTTCTCTTTTCTCTGCCTCTCTTCTCTCTCTCTCTGTCTCTCTCTTCTGTCTGTCTGTCTGTCTGTCTCTCTCTCTCTCTCTCTCTCTCTCTCTCTCTCTCTTTCTGTCTGTCTGTCTCTCTCTCCACGGCAGTTCTTGCATTGTGTGTCTATAAAAAAAAGTTCTAAGGAACTTTCCTTCGAAGGTAATTACGTCGTATGTGTCAAGGAAGTGTCAAGTTAGCGGGCAGCTTGGAAAAGAAAAACAAAAACCTTTGAGACTACTACACTTTGCCGTGATGCTTTGGGGAAAGAAGAAACCAGACTGACGGCATGTAGCGCGGTGTTGGAAGTGTTCGCTCAGCCTGTCCAAGAGTTTGCCTACCACGTGTATCTGTCTGTCTGTTTATCTCTATAAGCGTGTCTGTTTGCCGTCAGGTTGTCAAATATGTGCCTGTTTTTGTGTCGCTGATTTTCCCACCACCCCCTCCCTTCTCTCTCTGTCTGTCTGTCTGTGTCTGTCTATCTGTCTGTCTGTCTCAATCCCGCTTTCTCTCTCTCTCCCCCCTCTCTCTCTCTCTCTCTCTCCTCTCTCTCTCTCCTCTCTCTGTCCGTCTGTCTCTGTCTCACTGTCTCTCTCACTCACTTTTTCCTTTCCTCCGTCTGTTCTCCCCCCCCCCCCCCTCTATTTTCTTCACTATTATTGCTACAATTTTCTCGTTCTTCAGACAGTCATTCAAGAGACTGATTCTATTACCACCAAGCTGCAGCTCTGTCATCAACACTGTGTGCACAGTTCTTCATGTAGAACACTTGCAGACACCCAGACTTGTCCAGTATTGACTGATGATGTTCAGAGAAGTTTTCAGTATGAGAATCAGTCATGTGTGTGGCGTGAGTAGCTTCTGTCTGTCTGTCTGTCTGTCTGTCTGTCTGTCTGTCTGTCTGTCTTCTCTCTCTCTCTCTCTCTCTCTCTCTCTCTCTCTCTCTCTCTCTCTCTCTCTCTCTCTGATGGAGAAACGTTTGAAACTTTTTTGCTGTACAAATGAATCTACGGTGTCGAAAAGTACTAATGATACAGACGGTCTTGCAAATAGTTTATGCAGACAATGACTGAGTGTATGTTAAAAGTGGGCAATCAGTATGATGACATCACAGTTCCAGTGTTGGTGTGTTACTGCATCCCCCTCCCCCCCCCTCTCTCTCTCTCTCTCTCTCTCTCTGTGTCTCTATCTCTCTCTTTCTCTCGTTCTCTCGCTCCTAATTTTCTGTCTTTTTGTTTGTATTTGTCTTTTCATATTCAACTGTCTGTCAGCATCTCTCTCTCTCTCTCTCTCTCTCTCTCTCTCTCTCTCTCTCTCTCTCTCTCTCTCTCTCTCTCTTTTACCACGTAAAGAATTTCTAACCTTTAGTCTTCAAAATGTAAAATGGAATTATCATTATGTTTTATATGTCTTTTTATGTTTGATATGTCTTTTTTCTTCTTTACATTTTCCCCCATTAGTGTTGTACTATATGAACTCCTTTTTCCATTTAGTGCCGCCCTGTAACACATTCTGTTTTATACACTATGTTTTAGATTCTAACAACACTTTTAGTGTGCCTTTTGCGAATCGTGTTGAAAGACCGATCGAGGGTGGAGAAAGCGCGCGTTTTGACTTCTACAGTCTGTAGCCCCCCTGAGGAAGGCATAAAACCGAACATTTGGGACCTTGTAGACTTGTTCCTTTGTTCCACAGGTGCCGAAGCTGCCACGTGTAGGACAGCCCCAGAAGGTGCAGCTTTGTTGTTCGAAGTATCCGTCTCCTAGGGGGGTGGCCGACCAAGGCTGAAGAGCTCCCTCTGCCCTGCTAGTTGCCCAGAGCTGGGGGTCTGGTTCATGAACGCCAGGGCATGTCCACACGCCGGTGGGCCAGCACGTTGCATATTTAGGGGCCAACCTCATCCAAGTCCCCTGTAGTTTGGCCTGGGGCCGCAAGGCGCCCAGTGGATATGCGTTGCCACGTGGAAGCACTATATAGGGCTTGTAGTGGAGAGGCTATGTACTGGCACAAGGCACCCAGTGGATATGCGTTGCCACGTGGAGGCACTATATAGGGCTTGTAGTGGAGAGGCTGTGTACTGGCACAAGGCACCCAGTGGATATGCGTTGCCACTGGAGGCACATATAGGCTAGTAGTGGAGAGGCTATGTACTGGCACAAGGCACCCAGGGATATGCGTTGCCACGTGGAGGCACTATATAGGGCCTGTATGGAGAGGCTATGTACTGGCACAAGGCACCCAGTGGATATGCGTTGCCACGTGGAGGCACTATATAGGGCTTGTAGTGGAGAGGCGATGTACTGGCACAAGGCACCCAGTGGATATGCGTTGCCACGTGGAGGCACTATATAGGGCTTGTAGTGGAGAGGCTATGTACTGGCACAAGGCACCCAGTGGATATGCGTTGCCACGTGGAGGCACTATATAGGGCTTGTAGTGGAGAGGCTATGTACTGGCAGAGAGACTTACGCACTCGGCCTCTTTTCTCAGTGCTGTTCACAGCGGTGCAAGTCAGCGGTGAAGGCTGAAAGCGAGAGGTGACAAGCAGGTGACTGAATGGGAGAGTGAGTTTGATGACATGTCAGAACTAGTGTGGCTGTCTTGCTGTATGTATATCTATCTTTCTCTCGCCCTCCTGTCTCTCTGAATGTCTCGTTGTCCGTCTGTATCCATCTTTTTAATTACTTGTCTGTTTGTATGTATCTCTCTTACATTCGGTATATTTTTTATATCCATGTCTATGTCTTTTTGTTCCAGCTGTCTGCTTTTTGTGTGTTTTTTTCTGTTTCCATACTTACTTCAGTCGCTTCTGTTTTCATCTGTCCCCTCTTTCATTCCTTCCTCTATGTGAACAACTTGTCTTCACACTGAATGTTTGTCACAAAATGGAAAACTACAACGAATGCTTCCTGAAAAGTATCCCAAAGAGAGAACACATACAGACACTGAGAGCAATTTAGTCTTAATAGGTGAATTTCTAATTTTTAATGTTCGAGCCTACATCTGCGTTTAACATGACAGCAGTTTCATCACCATGTATATATATATATGGGCGAAAAAAAAAGCTGTCGGAGTTTAATTCTATGTCGGTAACTGTATGAAGTGGGAAGGGAGGTATCCGGTGCAACAGTCTTGACACTTACCAAATGTGTTTGTGGAGGGAGGAATCCCTGTTCCAGTCTGCACAGTTGTGGGATGGTTCGCTCACTTATCTCTGAGCATATAAAAAGTCTGTCGAGTTTTTTGTCCGCCCACTATCTCTGAGCTAAATGAAAGTCGATGTACTTGTGCCCTCACACTTCCCCCCTCTCATGCTCAAATTTGATTAATCACTTTCAGTCCCTTCTGTGGTAACGTGTTTCCCCTGTCATGAGTCATTTCAGGATAGCGACTTTTTGTCCTCCTGTCCATGGTTAGACCGTGTCTTTCCACGTGTCAGAAGTTGGTCATGCTAGACGATGGATGATCTCCGACACTTTTTCAGCTCTTGCCTTTAGAGCATTTTCTGTCAGAGTGTCTAGTGTCTGACTGTTGCACTCTCTCTCAAACCTACCCCACACTCTCCTACCCTCCTTTCGGATTTCCTCTGTCATCTGTCGTCTATTTGTCTTCTTTTCTCCTCCCTCACTCTCTCCTCCTCTCCCTCTCTCTCTTCTATCTCTCTTCTCTCTCCCCATTTGTCTGCTTCTCTCTCCTCCTCTCTCTCTCTCTCCTCCTCTCTCTTCTCCTTCTTTCCTCTCTCCCCATCTCTCTCTCTTTTCTCTCCCATTCCTCCCATCTCTCTCTCTCTCTCTCTCTCTCTCTCTCTCTCTCTCTCTCCCCCCCTCTCTCTCTCTTCCTCCCTCCCTCCCTCCCTCCCTCTCCTCTCTCTCTCTCTCTTCTCTCTCTCTCTCTCTCTCTCTCCTCTCTCTCTCTCTCTCTCTCTGTTTTGTGCCCAAACGTCTTTGCAGCGGAATTTATGGGGTGGGAAATGCCAGTGATGTGGACAGTCTGGAAAATCGGGTGGCAGTATTTGGCCAGATAGTAAATCACTAGGTTGGTGTGGTAACGGAGGAAGTCGCCGGTCTGTTTGGTGAAGACTTTAAAGGCGCCTTCCCCTTGCCTCGCGTCTCGTTCTCTGTTCTCCCCTCGCTTTTCTCTCCCGCAGATGTCCGCCTTGTTCGTTCTGTCTGTCTCTTGTTTCAGCATTCTGTCTCTTATCTTCAGCATCTGTCTGTCTCTTATCTTCAGCATGATCTGTCTCTTGTCTTCAGCATGTCTGTCTCTTATTTCAGCATGTCTGTCTCTTATCTTCAAATTCTGTGCATCTTATTCCTTTCAATGTCTGTCTCTTATCTTCAGCATGTCTGTCTCTTATCTTCAGCATGTCTGTCTCTTGTCTTCAGCATGTCTGTCTCTTGTCTTCAGCAGCTGTCTGTCTCTTATCTTCAGCATGTCTGTCTGTCTCTTATCTTCAGCATGTCTGTCTGTCTCTTATCTTCAGCATTTGTCTATTAGATGTCTGTCTCTTATCTTCAGCATGTCTGTCTCTTATCTTCAGCATGTCTGTCTGTCTCTTATCTTCAGCATGTCTGTCTCTTATCCTCAAAATATCTGTCTATCTTCAGCATGTCTGTCTCTTGTCTTCAGCATGTCTGTCTCTTGTCTTCAGCATGTCTGTCTGTTATGTTCAGCATGTCTGTCTCTTGTCTTCAGCATGTCTGTCTGTTATGTTCAGCATGTCTGTCTCTTGCCTTCAGCATGTCTGTCTCTTGTCTTCATCATGTCTGTCTGTCTCTTATCTTCAGCATGTCTGTCTGTCTTTTATCTTCAGCATGTCTGTCTCTTATCTTCAGCATGTCTGTCTCTTATCTTCAGCATGTCTGTCTCTTGTCTTCAGCGTGTCTGTCTCTTACCTTCGGCATGTCTGTCTCTTATTTTCAGCATGTCTGTCTCTTGTCTTCAGCATGTCTGTCTCTTATCTTCAGCATGTCTGTCTCTTACCTTCAGCATGTCTGTCTGTCTCTTATCTTCAGCATGTCTGTCTGTCTCTTATCTTCAGCATGTCTGTCTCTTATTTTCAGCATGTCTGTCTGTTATCTTCAGCATGTTTGTCTGTCTCTTATCTTCAGCATGTCTGTCTCTTGCCTTCAGCATGTCTGTCTCTTATCTTCAGCATGTCTGTCTCTTGTCTTCAGCATGTCTGTCTCTTGCCTTCAGCATGTCTGTCTCTTATCTTCAGCATGTCTGTCTGTCTCTTATCTTCAGCATGTCTGTCTGTCTCTTATCTTCAGCATGTCTGTCTGTCTCTTATCTTCAGCATGTCTGTCTCATCTTCAGCATGTCTGTCTCTTGTCTTCAGCATGTCTGTCTCTTATGTCTGTCTCTTGTCTTCTGCATGTCTGTCTTATCTTCATCATGTCTGTCTCTTATCTTCTGTTTCTCTGTTTCTTTATCTGTTTTCATGTGTCTTTCTCGAAATCAGTTTAGTCAAAGATGGGACCCCTTTTTTCCATCAAACTTTTGTTTCAACCTGATTTTCTGTCCTTTCGCTCCACTATTGCAGCTTCAGTCCGTCGGGGTTCTTTGTTTGCTTCAACAGTGTTGAAAATCCCAGCGCCTTGGAATTTTCTTTTTTTTCCTTTTTTTTTTTTTTAGTGAGAAAACTTCCAAGCTCTGTTATCTTCTCGGTGCTAACAGGCGATGTTGTGAAAAGTTCCCCGTGTCTTGAGCATACTCCCGTGTTTTAACTGTAGACTAGCTCTCTTAGTGTGTTGTGCAGCAACTTCTGAGGGACTTTTTCCATGTTGGTAATGTCTTGATGGGTACAGACAGTGTCAAAGGTCTACACAGTGCAGAACATATTTTGTCGAGATTTAACTTTGAGGTAATATGTGAAGAGGAGAACTTAACTGGATGTTTTAATACCGTAGTTGTGGATGTGTGTCCACATACATCTCTCTTGTTTCCCCCCCATTTCACATCTCTTGTCCTGTGTGTCCACATCCATCTCTTGTTTCCCCCGCCATTTTCCATTCCTGTCCTGTGTGTCCACATCCATCTCTCTTGTTTCCCCGCCATTTTCCATCTCCTGTTGTGTGTCACACTCTCTGATTTCCTCCTTGTCCTGTGTCCATCATCTTCCATCATCTGTCCTGTGTGTGCCACATCCATCTCTCTTGTTTCCCCCGCTCATTCCACATCTCCTGTCCTGTGTCCACATCCATCTCTCTCTTTCCCCCCCCCCCCCCGCTCATTTGCCATCTCCTGTCCTGTGTCCACATCCATCTCTCTTGTTTCCCCCGCTCATTCCCATCTCCTGTCCTGAGTATCCACATCCATTCTCTCTCCTTTCCCCCCCCCCCCCCCCGCTCATTGCCATCTCCTGTCCTGTGTCCACATCCATCTCTCTTGTTTCCCCCGCTCATTCCCCATCTCCTGTCCTGTGTATCCACATCCATCTTTTCTCTCTCCTCCCCCCCCACCCCCGCTCATTGCCATCTCCTGTCCTGTGTGTCCACATCCATCTCTCTTGTTTCCCCTGCTCATTCCACATCTCCTGTCCTGTGTGTCATCATCCATCTCTCTTGTTTCCCCCGCTCATTGCCATCTCCTGTCCTGTGTGTCATCATCCATCTCTCTTGTTTCCCCCGCTCATTCCATCTCCTGTCCTGTGTGTCATCATCCATCTCTCTTGTTTCCCCTGCTCATTGCCATCTCCTGTCCTGCGTGTCATCATCCATCTCTCTTGTTTCCCCCGCTCATTCCATCTCCTGTCCTGTGTGTCATCATCCATCTCTCTTGTTTCCCCCGCTCATTGCCATCTCCTGTCCTGTGTGTCATCATCCATCTCTCTTGTTTCCCCCGCTTATTCCATCTCCTGTCCTGCGTGTCATCATCCATCTCTCTTGTTTCCCCCGCTCATTCCATCTCCTGTCCTGTGTGTCATCATCCATCTCTCTTGTTTCCCCCGCTCCTTCCATCTCCTGTCCTGTGTGTCATCATCCATCTCTCTTGTTTCCCCGCTCATTGCCATCTCCTGTCCTGTGTGTCATCATCCATCTCTCTTGTTTCCCCCGCTCATTCCATCTCCTGTCCTGTGTCCTCATCCATCTCTCTTGTTTCCCCCGCTCATTCCCATCTCCTGTCCTGTGTGTCCACATCCATCTCTCTTGTTTCCCCCGCTCATTGCCATCTCCTGTCCTGTGTGTCCACATCCATCTCTCTTGTTTCCCCCGCTCATTGCCATCTCCTGTCCTGTGTGTCCACATCCATCTCTCTTGTTTCCCCCGCTCATTGCCATCTCCTGTCCTGTGTGTCATCATCCATCTCTCTTGTTTCCCCGCTCATTGCCATCTCCTGTCCTGTGTGTCCACATCCATCTCTCTTGTTTCCCCCGCTCATTCCCATCTCCTGTCCTGCGTGTCATCATCCATCTCTCTTGTTTCCCCCGCTCCTTCCATCTCCTGTCCTGTGTGTCATCATCCATCTCTCTTGTTTCCCCCGCTCATTCCCATCTCCTGTCCTGTGTGTCATCATCCATCTCTCTTGTTTCCCCCGCTCATTCCCATCTCCTGTCCTGCGTGTCATCATCCATCTCTCTTGTTTCCCCCGCTCCTTCCATCTCCTGTCCTGTGTGTCATCATCCATCTCTCTTGTTTCCCCCGCTCATTCCCATCTCCTGTCCTGTGTGTCATCATCCATCTCTCTTGTTTCCCCCGCTCATTCCATCTCCTGTCCTGCGTGTCATCATCCATCTCTCTTGTTTCCCCCGCTCATTCCCATCTCCTGTCCTGTGTGTCATCATCCATCTCTCTTGTTTCCCCCGCTCATTGCCATCTCCTGTCCTGCGTGTCATCATCCATCTCTCTTGTTTCCCCCGCTCCTTCCATCTCCTGTCCTGCGTGTCATCATCCATCTCTCTTGTTTCCCCCGCTTATTGCCATCTCCTGTCCTGTGTGTCATCATCCATCTCTCTTGTTTCCCCCGCTTATTGCCATCTCCTGTCCTGCGTGTCATCATCCATCTCTCTTGTTTCCCCCGCTCCTTCCATCTCCTGTCCTGTGTGTCATCATCCATCTCTCTTGTTTCCCCCGCTCATTGCCATCTCCTGTCCTGCGTGTCATCATCCATCTCTCTTGTTTCCCCCGCTCCTTCCATCTCCTGTCCTGTGTGTCATCATCCATCTCTCTTGTTTCCCCCGCTCATTGCCATCTCCTGTCCTGTGTGTCATCATCCATCTCTCTTGTTTCCCCCGCTCATTGCCATCTCCTGTCCTGCGTGTCATCATCCATCTCTCTTGTTTCCCCCGCTCATTCCATCTCCTGTCCTGCGTGTCATCATCCATCTCTCTTGTTTCCCCCGCTCATTGCCATCTCCTGTCCTGTGTGTCATCATCCATCTCTCTTGTTTCCCCCGCTCATTCCATCTTTTGTCCTGTGTGTCATCATCCATCTCTCTTGTTTCCCCCGCTCCTTCCATCTCCTGTCCTGTGTGTCATCATCCATCTCTCTTGTTTCCCCCGCTCATTCCCATCTCCTGTCCTGTGTGTCATCATCCATCTCTCTTGTTTCCCCCGCTCATTCCCATCTCCTGTCCTGTGTGTCATCATCCATCTCTCTTGTTTCCCCCGCTCATTGCCATCTCCTGTCCTGTGTGTCATCATCCATCTCTCTTGTTTCCCCCGCTCATTGCCATCTCCTGTCCTGCGTGTCATCATCCATCTCTCTTGTTTCCCCTGCTCATTGCCATCTCCTGTCCTGTCTCTCACAGCTCTTTTTTTACGACGCCCCTCACCCACCCCACACCACTCATACACCTCTTCATCCTAACCTCCTTCGGCCTCTGTCGTATCCCAAGCCCCTACCCACCATATTTTCTCTCTCTCTCTCTCTCTCTCTCTCTCTCTCTCTCTCTCTCTCTCTCTCTCTCTCTCTCTCTCTCTCTCTCTTTTCTCTTCTTGTATCTCTTTCAAGATCAATCTGCGTTTCAGTCAAATACAGTCAACCCTTGTTTTGTTTGTTTGTTTGTTCTTTTTGCCTTTGTTTGTTTGTTCACTTGTATGTTTGTTTTTATGTATCATCTTTTCTTCTCACCCTCGATGTTTGCTCTCTGTCCTGTCATTTTTCTGTTTTCAGGAGTTTAGAATCTTTAACTCAAATGACTGCAGTTTGGAGATAAAGAAGGCATGATGAGTTGTAAACCGCCAAGCATCAGAACGAACAAATGACACCACATTGACAAGGCGTTTCACCTTTCAGATCTGATACATGCAGAACGTTCACGAGTCATTAACAGGAGAAAAAAAAAACCCTACAAGGGCACTTTGGAGAAAACAGACCTCCGCCATGTTAGAACTGATGGCGGGTCCGTCCTTTGAAACGGATTTCTGCCACAGTAAGAGGCAGAAAGTGTGTACATGTTGACCGTAACATGGGAGAAAGAATCGCGATGGCATTTAAGCTTTTCTTCAGTTTTCTGTGAGCTGGCCAACTCATAATTGAAAGCAAGTTTGTTTGTTTTTTGTTTCGTCACCACTGGAAGTTATGATACGCACTGATTGAAAGAGTAGCTTGTCATGCAGACTTTGGTGAGGTAGAGGGAAAATACCAAATGGCAGTGTTCACATTCCATGGACATATAGTACTGTAAAAAGAGACTTGCCAGTTTATAAAGATATATTCAGAGCGTTCATGGTCAGTTGAACACGTGTTAACACGGGGCCGGAATGGCTCAGTTGGTAGAGCACCGGACCCGTCATCCTGGTGATGCTCGAATCTCCGCCGGGCAGTTTGGATAAATGGGAATTTGCCATTGGAGTTAAAGTCTTTTGAATGATAATGTAGAAATAATGATTAAACGAGGTCCGTGTGTAAACACATGTATAACACTTTACACACACACACACACAACACACACACACACACACACACACACACACACACACACACACACACACGTGAAAATCCATGACCAACTTTCGGGAGAGGTCAGTTAGGCCGTGGGTAGGGATGCCACTTTTACCTAGCATCCAGCCTGCATGAGAAATGGAAAGAATGAAGAACGGAAGTTGAGGGACTGCTATTGATACTGACTGAATGACGCGGAAAACGACTGAATGTAGCCCCAGCAGGCAGCTAGTCACTCGGCTCTACCCAGGTAGGCAGCCCGTTGTGTAAGCGAGAGCGTGGATTGTAAAGTGCTTAGATCTTGGTTTTTAGTCGTGAGTAGGCGCTGTGCATGTGCTCTTCATAATAGTAATGATAATAGCAGCAGCAGCAGCAGCAGCAGCAGCAGCAGCAGTAGTAGTAGTAGTAGTAGTAGTGACAATGATAACAGTAATGATACTGAGTGGACACCAGATCTGACCTTTGACACGGGTCCTCACCAAACCGTAATAGGGTTGTCCTTGCCCAGACCCCTCTGTCCTTTTCACTGTCTTTGGGTTTAGTGGATTTTGTTTTCATTGTTTTGTTCATCACATCGGAAGTCAGGTACACCAACAAACCAGTGGACGAGTATGAACAAATACTATGGTGGAGGTGAACATTGGATGCTGTCCTTTGTTTTCCGTTTTCAAAACTGTCATTCGGAACACTGTATTTTCTCTCAGCTAAGCTGCAACTCTGGAACCAGCACCGCATGTAGAGCACTTCACACACAAAAGGCCTCTGTACACCCAGACATCTTCTTTCCTGACGTTGCATGCTCAGACGAGTTCCTCCTGCTTGCATCTGTCAGCATGTTTCATACTAGAACTGTCGAACTCGGAGGACGTCCTGTACACATTTCTAGGAATCATACTTTGCCAGCTTACTAGTAATGATTTTCTGTAAAAAAAAAAAAATGGAGGATGCAGACTGCCTGAAAAGGTGTCAGTTATGACTGACATATTTGAAGAGGACGGCTATGTGTAAGGAGTGTCAGTTATGACTGACATATTTGAAGAGGACGGCTATGTGTAAGAAGTGTCAGTTATGACTGACATATTTGAAGAGGACGACTGTATGTAAGAAGTGTCAGTTATGACTGACATATTTGAAGAGGACGGCTATGTGTAAGGAGTGTCAGTTATGACTGACATATTTGAAGAGGACGGCTATATGTAAGAAGTGTCAGTTATGACTGACATATTTGAAGAGGACGACTATATGTAAGAAGTGTCAGTTATGATTGACATATTTGAAGAGGACGACTATGTGTAAGAAGTGTCAGTTATGACTGACATATTTGAAGAGGACGGCTATGTGTAAGAAGTGTCAGTTATGACTGACATATTTGAAGAGGACGGCTATGTGTAAGAAGTGTCAGTTATGACTGACATATTTGAAGAGGACGGCTATGTGTAAGAAGTGTCAGTTATGACTGACATATTTGAAGAGGACGGCTATGTGTAAGAAGTGTCAGTTATGACTGACATATTTGAAGAGGACGGCTATGTGTAAGAAGTGTCAGTTATGACTGACATATTTGAAGAGGACGGCTATGTGTAAGAAGTGTCAGTTATGACTGACATATTTGAAGAGGACGGCTATGTGTAAGGAGTGTCAGTTATGACTGACATATTTGAAGAGGACGGCTATGTGTAAGAAGTGTCAGTTATGACTGACATATTTGAAGAGGACGGCTATGTATGATGTTTGCTACGCAACTTGTGTGTGTTTCCTCCATCCTCATTCCTCCTCTTCTCTTTCCCTTTCCGTCCCCGCTTTGCCCCCCCCCTCCCCCCACCCCCCCCCCCCCACACACACACACACCCGCTCCCCTCTCCCCTTTTCATTTCTGTCAGTGTTGTCAAATTAGTGTCTGTCTTTTTGTTTGGTTTTATATGGTGATGCCTTCATTCTTCCATTCATTCAGCTCCAAACGAAAAGCACCTACAACACCGACTCGCCTAGCAGTGGATGTCTCCTTTGATTTGTTCTGTGTGCTCTGTGTTGTTATTTCTGCTAGGCGATTCAGTGTCGTAAGTTAACATTCCTTTGGAGTTATGGGCGTGTATTTATTTCATCAAGAGAGCAAGAATTGCCCTACTTGTTTGTTGTTTACTGTTCGCTGTTCCCTTGCTCATTTCAGATTGCCTTTACTACCAGTCAAAGCTAGGCTGTCACTGCCTGACTAACTCGTCTGGTTAATGCGTCGGTCAGGTGTCGAGGAGGTCTAAGTCTGTCCTGAAAGCTAGGCTGTCACTGCCTGACTAACTCGTCTGGTTAATGCGTCGGTCAGGTGTCGAGGAGGTCTAAGTCTGTCCTGAAAGCGAGGCTGTCACTGCCTGACTAACTCGTCTGGTTAATGCGTCGGTCAGGTGTCGAGGAGGTCTAAGTCTGTCCTGAAAGCGAGGCTGTCACTGCCTGACTAACTCGTCTGGTTAATGCGTCGGTCAGGTGTCGAGGAGGTCTAAGTCTGTCCTGAAAGCTAGGCTGTCACTGCCTGACTAACTCGTCTGGTTAATGCGTCGGTCAGGTGTCGAGGAGGTCTAAGTCTGTCCTGAAAGCTAGGCTGTCACTGCCTGACTAACTCGTCTGGTTAATGCGTCGGTCAGGTGTCGAGGAGGTCTAAGTCTGTCCTGAAAGCGAGGCTGTCACTGCCTGACTAACTCGTCTGGTTAATGCGTCGGTCAGGTGTCGAGGAGGTCTAAGTCTGTCCTGAAAGCTAGGCTGTCACTGCCTGACTAACTCGTCTGGTTAATGCGTCGGTCAGGTGTCGAAGAGGTCTAAGTCTGTCCTGAATGTCTTCACATCTTTACTAACTTATTTCGCTGTCATCGTTTCGCATTGTGGGCATACGGTTTAGCAGATGTTGTGTAATACTTATCAGGGGCCGGAATAGCTCAGTTGGTAGAGCGCCGGACTCGTGATCCTGAGGTTACGGGTTCGAATTTCGGCACAGGGTGATTATTCCCTCGGAGTTAACATTGGTTCTGACCTCATTCCCCATTCAGTCCTTCGAATGAGACTATAAACCGAGGTTCCGTGTGTGAACGCACGCATAACATCTTGCACACACGTAAAATCTCATCACCAACTTTTGGAAGAGAAGGCCAGTTTGGCCGTTGGTATGGATGACACGTTACACATAGCAAGCACCTTCCCCGAAGTTGGAGTATGGCTGCCTTAATGGCGGGATAAAAAGTGTCAGAATCTTCAACTCGATGAAGGTGGACACTCAAAGAAAGAAGAAGACTGATCTGCATGCTGTGACGTCACAATGGCACTAAACCTGTAACCTTTTAAATTCTTCTTTCTGCATTTTTCAGTCCTCTCCCTCACCCCCTCCTCTGCTTCTCTCTGTACTTTTAAACTGTCCTTCAAGATGTTATCTTGGCTCGCACAGTGTTGCAACTATGGAGTCCATTCCATGTGGTGGACAGTTCCTGACCGGCAGAAGCTGTGTGGACACTGACAGACAGGTCAAGTTCTGACTGTCCTTGTTCACAGCACTGGTCAATCTCTCTCTTCTCTCTCTCTCTCTCTCTCTCTCTCTCTCTCTCTCTCTCTCTCTCTCTCTCTCTCTCTCTCTCTCTGCGTACGCAGGCTGATACTCCAGTGGACACTCCCTGTACAGACAGATAAGGATGAATAATCCCATCTCCCCAACAAAGGGAGTGGAGTTTTGTGTGTATGACCTTTCTTTTATCCCGCCGTTAAGGCAGCCATACTCCAGCTTCGGGGAAGACAGCATTGGTCAATGTACTTGTCTGCCACACCGTCTGGACTCTCTCTCTCTCCCCTCTCTCTCTTCCTCTCTCTCTCTCTCTGTCTCTCCGTCTTTCTGTCTGTCTGGCTGTCTTTCTCTCTGTCTCTATGTCTCTCTGTTTCTGTCTGTCTGTCTGTCTGTCTGTCTGTCTGTCTGTATCTCTCTCTCTCTCTCTCTCTCTCTCTCTCTCTCTCTCTCTCTCTCTCTCTCTCTCTCTCTCTCTCTGCGTGTCGTATGTTAGGCTACTAACTGGGAACGGTTACTGCAGTGGCAGAAGTGGATAGTGAGGAAAAAGCCGACAGCCAGTCCAACCCACAGTGGCTGTATGGTCATGGGGTGTCTCTTGGCTTGACTACTGTATAACTCTCTTGGCTTGACTACTGTATAACTCTCTTGGCTTGACTACTGTATAACGAGGTGAGAGAATTTATGTGGAAGGTTTCAGAACGGTGTGGCAAGGAAGGCACAGGGAAGGATTAGGGAGATTAACGTGGTCTCATTACTGTAGTTTTACTGTCTCTCCCATGTCTTATGTGCCTCCCCCCTTTCTCTCTCTCTCTCTCTCTCTCTCTCTCTCTCTCTCTCTCTCTCTCTCTCTCTCTCTCTCATTTCCTCTTTCTATTTGTAGCGTTTATGTATGTTTGTTTCAATTCTAGATGAGTTGCTGTTGTTGTTATTGTATTTTATATATATATATATATATATATATATATATATTATTCAATTATAAACAAAGCTTGCTCTTATGTCTTAGATTGAAGAAATAGGGGGACGGGGGGGGGGGGGGGGGGGGGGATAAGCATTCATATCTGCAGTGGTAGATCATTCTGCCAACTAACAGTATGTGCTTGAGTGGGTGAATGGGGAAAAATAAAATAAATGCTTCTCAAAATGAGCCTTTAGCAAGCTTATAGTCTCCAAGTGGGAGACAATCTCCAATAGGGAGAAAACCCACTAACATATAACTCCTGGTTGGTTTTTTGAAAACTCAACAAACATACTACGGTATTGCACACCAGCCTTTTCTGGGATAGCATTCTTCTTAAAACCGAAAAGGCAGAGGAGTCAAATTACCACTTTCCGCGGTCACTGAGGAGAAACAATCAGGTTTCGAAATATCGGTATCTGACCAGGAGTTATATGTTAGTGGGTTTTCTCCCTATTGGAGATCGTCTCCCACTTGGAGACTATAAGCTTGCTAAAGGCTCATTTTGAGAAGCATTTATTTTATTTTTCCCCATTCACCCACTCAAGCACATACTGTTAGTTGGCAGAATGATTTACCACTGCAGATATGAATGCTTATCCTCCCCCCCCCTCCCCCTATTTCTTCAATCTAAGACATAAGAGCAAGCTTTGTTTATAATTGAATATTTCTTGCAGTCATTGCAACACCAAGCTGCTCTGTAAGTTGCTGGAATGGTGCTCGGTACTTATCCTTGGAATTTATTAGTTTATTGTAATTTAGTCCCTTGCGGATTCATTCCAAGAACTGGCCCTCAGCACTTGTGTCTTGAGAGGTTATCTTTTTATATTTTCTACTTTTCGCAAGAAAATGTGGCTTGTTTTGCTCTTTCATGATTTTCTTTTGCTTCTTAGGTGGCACCTTTGGTTGGTTTTTTGAAAACTCAACAAACATACTACGGTATTGCACACCAGCCTTTTCTGGGATAGCATTCTTCTTAAAACCGAAAAGGCAGAGGAGTCAAATTACCGCTTTCCGCGGTCACTGAGGAAAAACAATCAGGTTTCGAAATATCGGTATCTGACCGGGAGTTATATGTTAGTGGGTTTTCTCCCTATTGGAGATCGTCTCCCACTTGGAGACTATAAGCTTGCTAAAGGCTCATTTTGAGAAGCATTTATTTTATTTTTCCCCATTCACCACCACTCAAGCACATGCTGTTAGTTGGCAGAATGATCTACCACTGCTGATATGAATGCTTATCCTCCCCCCCCCCCCCCCTATTTCTTCAATCTAAGACATAAGAGCAAGCTTTGTTTATAATTGAATATTTCTTGCAGTCATTGCAACACCAAGCTGCTCTGTAAGTTGCTGGAATGGTGCTCGGTACTTATCCTTGGAATTTATTAGTATATATATATATATTATATATATATATTTCCCTTTATTGAGGGCCGGATGTTAAAAAAGCCATTTTGTGCTTATTCCGCTTTCAATCATTAAGAAAGATTCGTTCGTTCGTTCGCTTTCTTGCGTGCGAGCGCATGCACGTGCTCGCTCGCTCTGTCTGTCTATCAGTCAGTCTGTCTGTCTATCTCTCTGTCTGTCACCCTCTCTCTCTCTCTCTGTCCGTCAATCCCTCCCTCAGTTTTCATGTAAGACCTTTGCCAATGAATCGTTTGGGTTGGATAGTGCCAAATGATGTGGACAGTCTTGAAAAAAAAGGTGACAGTATTGAGACAACAGTTAGCACTAGGTGAGTGTATATGTTAAAGGATTAAGTCATGTTTTAAGATTCAGGCGATTTTTCCTTGCCCTGTACTTCGTTGTCTGTCTCTCGGCTTTGTCCGATGTATTGATGTGCTTTATCTTCATGCCTGTCTCTCTCTCTCCCTCTCT
This sequence comes from Conus canariensis, assembly GCA_033310375.1. NCBI lineage: Eukaryota > Metazoa > Mollusca > Gastropoda > Neogastropoda > Conidae > Conus > Conus canariensis. Next base: position 3,788,850 of record CM065722.1, read on the forward strand.
CTCTCGCTCTCGCGAGAAAAAAAGAAAGGAAAACGAAAAGAACAAAAAAAAAAAAACCCAACAAAAACTAGAAGGGCCCTTGTGAGAGAGAGGACATCTACCAAGGTGGAACTGAACCTGGATCCGTCTATTGATCCGTTTTTATACCACATTGACAGGCAAAAATGTGTGCCTGTTCACCGTCACACGGGAGAAAAATAAAATCACGATGGCAGGCAGTCGTTTTTCGATTTTTCTGCGAGGTGATCACTTCATGAGTGAAAGCAAGTTTATTTTGCTGCCAGTAGAATTTATACTACTACTGATAACTTCCCCTGTACAATTTATACTACTACTGATAACTTCCCACCGTAACTCTAATTTATACTACTACTGATAACTTCCCCTGTACAATTTATACTACTACTGATAACTTCCCCTCCTGTACAATTTTAACACTATGGGAAAATACCAAATGTCAATGGTTGTATCACTAGTAAGTTCGCATTTTCCATGAAAATGGAAAATTCAGAAAAGCATATCAGTCTATAAAGGTATATTGACAGTATTCATGGTCAGCGGAAACTGAGTCATGATCTTTCCGAACGGACACCAGGACTTTCCTTTAGTTCGGGTCTTCACCAAATTCTAACGGACAGTTCATACCCCTCCCCCTCCGTCATTTCAGGTGTCGTGTGTCATTAAAGTCGGTTCAGTGGGGTTTTATTGCAAAAAGAAAAGCCCACAAACGGACGAACGTATTTTTGACGGAGGTGAATATTAGACTGTTCTACATTTTGAATTTTGAGTGACATGACTGTGTTTGTGTCTGAATACGTGCATAAATCTCTCTCTCTCTCTCTCTCTCTCTCTCTCTCTCTCTCTCTCTCTCTCTCTCTCCTCTCTCTCTCTCTCTCTGTCTAGGTCTCTCAAACCATCGGACCCGATGGCATAACAGGGAAATGTGTGAGGGGGGATGTCCATCCATTTTTGTATCCTGAGGGTGCGTTAGTCGGTTACTGAGTTACTATACCTCAGTATACAATAGGTGACATACAACCAGTGCATATCTGTAGGGGGAAGGGGAGTCATTATGCAATATATGAAGTGAATTGTACGGCTCAGTGATGAAAGATAGGCCACCAGACTCAATGGAAATAGATTAGCAACACCAATGGAATGGAAAAGAACATCCGAACTTATTTAAAGTATTTCTTCAATACTGTACATCCGAACTTATTTAAAGTATTTCTTCAATACTGATGACACGGTCAAAAGTAGTTCGCAAATAAGTGGAACTTGAGTTATAGCTTTTACAGAATCTGTTTGTTTGGTTTGTTTGTTTGTTTGTCTGTTTGTTGTTGTTGTTGTTGTTGTTGTTGTTGTTGTTGTGTTGTGTGTGTGTTTTTTTGTGTTTTTTTTTTTTGGGGGGGGGGGGAGGGGGCAGGGGGGGGGGGGGAGGGGGGCTTTTTGATTCAATTCGAGGAAAACCGTCATTGGCAATCTTTTGGAATAATGGAACAAAATGACAATTTCATGATTGAGTAGACAATATCGTCAGGATGCTAAAGCTAGAATGAAATGTGGTGCTATGTTTGTCATGCAACACAAAGCACAACAGGGGTAAAACAGGGCGATGTGTACAGTATCGTCTTGTTTTCACGACTTCCTAATGAACTGGGTTGAGCCATCAATGGAAATGATACTCATGGAGCTGATTTTTAATCTCTTTTTTGTTGTTGCTGTACTTCTTCCAGAACGTACTGTAATGTTGTCTGAAACCTTGATTGAATTACAGATTTGTGTTTGGCAGCAAAGTGACTCGGTTAAAAGTTAATGTGGTATGGTTTTTGTTGCAGTAGATGCTTAGAAGTGTGACTGCCCTGACTGACAGTCAAATTGGCACGGAGAAGGTTGCCTATCTCCCCATCCCCGCACCCCCTCTTCCACCACGAAAAAAAGAAAAAAGAAATTGAAGAAAGTTACAACTAGGTGAAGTCACTTAGTGGCGTAATAAAGAGCTTTTGTTTAAAGATGTTTCATTCCATATATGATAGAACAAATGGATACCAACTATTGTTAAAGTCATCAGCCCCTGTTTGGATGGAAGTTGTAGGCTTGTTTGTTTTACCTTTGGGAAGATTTCAGTCACGTTAAGATGCATGGCATTTATACAAATGGAAGCATCTAGGAAATAATGAAGGTACACATGTGGAGATATATATTATGAATACGCGCGTACAAACGTTGTGCACATGAAAAGGCTTCTGTTTGGGTGGAAATAGAGTTTCCCCCTTTTCTTAGGTAACCTCAACTTTGAATTACACCAGAGAAACTAACTCCGAGTATATTACCTTCCCAGTGTGTAAGCTTTCACGAGAAAGTGACTTGGATCAATTTTTGTTTTTTCTTTGTTTGCCGTTGCATTATCTGTAGGAAATCTAAGGTAGAAATGTGTTGCCTGTCCAATGTCCTATGTTTGTTTCATTTCTTTGGTGCTCTAGTAACACAACCTTTCGGCCTCTTGTTCATATCTAGACGTAGGTGTCTTTAATATTCATTTACCATTCTTTTCCGTCTCGTTTCTTTCACCCTCATTTTCCTCGTGTCCTTTTATTTTCCACTTCCATCACGCTCTTAGTCAATGCTTCCTGGCACGAAAGTCTGTCTGAGTCCCCATGAGGTTTCTTGTTCTGTTCTGATGATTTAGTCGTAGTGCTGTGGACACCAAGCTAGCAGTTCAGCTGGCCGGGGGAGAGTTGGGCAGAAGGCTCTTGGAATCAGATGAGCTTTCCTCTTGAGGTTCGGTGGTGTGTCACTGCACACAGATAAACAAAATGACACACCGATAAACAACCAGTCCATCAGAACAGAAGAGCCGCCAGAAGAACCTGAGACAGAGAAGTCATCAGTGATCCCACTTGTCTGTACTTGGTTAGACTTCTTGGGTCCATAATCAATGATATCTATCTTATCTCTCCTAAGTAAGCAGAGTCATGGAAGAGCTAGTGAGGAGCCCGTCATCTTATCTGTGACAGATAAGCAGTGGGCTGGATGGGTCCCCGAGGGGTCTAGACCTGATGCCATCGCCAAGAACCATTGAACACCTGAAATAATGAAGATGAAGGACAGATCGATCGCCAAGAACCATTGAACACTTGAAATAATGAAGATGGAGGACAGATCGATCGCCAAGAACCATTGAACACCTGCAATAATGAAGACGGAGGACAGATCGATCGCCAAGAACCATTGAACACTTGAAATAATGAAGATGGAGGACAGATCGATCGCCAAGAACCATTGAACACTTGAAATAATGAAGGTGGAGGACAGATCGATCGCCAAGAACCATTGAACACTTGAAATAATGAAGGTGGAGGACAGATCGATCGCCAAGAACTATTGAACACTTGGAATAATGAAGATGGAGGACAGATCGATCGCCAAGAACCATTGAACACTTGAAATAATGAAGATGGAGGACAGATCGATCGCCAAGAACTGTTGAACACTTGGAATAATGAAGATGGAGGACAGATCGATCGCCAAGAACTATTGAACACTTGGAATAATGAAGATGGAGGACAGATCGATCGCCAAGAACTATTGAACACTTGGAATAATGAAGATGGAGGACAGATCGATCGCCAAGAACTGTTGAACACTTGAAATAATGAAGGTGGAGGACAGATCGATCGCCAAGAACTATTGAACACTTGGAATAATGAAGATGGAGGACAGATCGATCGCCAAGAACCATTGAACACTTGGAATAATGAAGATGGAGGACAGATCGATCGCCAAGAACTATTGAACACTTGAAATAATGAAGATGGAGGACAGATCGATCGCCAAGAACTATTGAACACTTGGAATAATGAAGATGGAGGACAGATCGATCGCCAAGAACTATTGAACACTTGAATAATGAAGATGGAGGACAGATCGATCGCCAAGAACTATTGAACACTTGGAATAATGAAGATGGAGGACAGATCGATCGCCAAGAACCATTGAACACTTGGAATAATGAAGATGGAGGACAGATCGATCGCCAAGAACTATTGAACACTTGGAATAATGAAGATGGAGGACAGATCGATCGCCAAGAACTATTGAACACTTGAAATAATGAAGATGGAGGACAGATCGATCGCCAAGAACTATTGAACACTTGGAATAATGAAGATGGAGGACAGATCGATCGCCAAGAACTGTTGAACACTTGGAATAATGAAGATGGAGGACAGATCGATGGTTTCACGAACGTCGCAAAAGGGGGCTAGGGGAAGGGATGGGGCTGGAGAAAGAAATTAAAAAAGATGTCAGGGGCGTTGGATACTGGAGATAGAAGGGAGGGTGTCTATCGATTGATGTGCGTCATCTTCAGTGGCGGTCAATGACTTCTACTATAGGGAAATGTGAAAGGCAGGAAATATCCATCTCCCAACAGACAAATCAACCAGATGAATAAAGCGAAATGGCACGGTAATAAACACCGTCTTCTTTTTGTTAGAGGAGGAAGGATAGGAGCGAGTCTCCTATGATTATACTGAAGACCTGAGACTGCCTAGGAGTTTACAATGGGCTTGTTTCTGTAATTTGGGAAAAGAAATGATTGTAGTTGAAACTAACTTCGTGAAGATGCTTTCAGGTTATTTTTCTGCTTCCTTCGTTTTTTATGATGAGAATGAGGATTTTCCATTTCCTGTCGTGTGTCCACGTATGTTTTTGTTCTGTAATGGCAGATGATGAAATGCATTCGCTCTGCTAGTCTACATCTCTGAAGCTCAACTATCTTGTTATTCAGTTTTCTTTTAACTTTGATATCATACCATTTCCTGAGCTATGTTGTGCTCTCTCTCTCTCTCTCTCTCTCTCTCTCTCTCTCTCTCTCTCTCTCTCGCTCTCTCTCTCTCTCTCTCTCGTTTGCTTGGTAGCTTTTTATCTGCCAGTTTGTACATCTGTTTGTCTGGCTGCGTGACTAAGTTCAGCTAAGACTAGAACAGGATGTGCCTTACATTTCACTTCTTGATTGAATACAGTCTTTTTCTATTGTTCATTGTTCTTTAATCCTGCCTTTTTCCTTCTTTTGTTATCAGTCTTCATGTGTTCTTCGTTTCTTCCATTTCATGGCATGGTTCTTATATAGTTGTTTCCCTTTCTCTTATCTCCCTCTCACTTTCCTGTCTTTTTTCCTTACCTCTCCCCACCATACCCATTCCATCCCTCCCAAAATGCCGCTGGTCACGGAAGCGAGCCTGATTCTGCAACACGTTTTGTTTGTTCACAACACACTGCGGACTAATTATGTGATTCCAAGGAGACGGCCCTAGAGCCGAGTCGTCTGTAAATTAAAGCGGTGTTCTCGGGAATTATTCCCCTTGCCTCTGAAGCCATGTCATGAGAGAGGGAAAGCCAGTCACGGCATCGGACCAGGTGGTTGATGTGCCGCCCACTGGGGATAAACAGGGAAAGGACGCAGGTCGGGTTCAGTGTTCGAGTTAGTGTGTTTTGGCGATGATGATGGTGACGTGGTGGTAGTGCCTGGAATTGTGAGCTTTCCTTTTCTCAATTTCGTTCAGTAATCATCGTCTGTCTGTCTGTCTGTCTGTCTGTCTGTCTGTCTGTCTGTCTGTCTTCTCTCTCTCTCTCTCTCTCTCTCTCTCTCTCTCTTGTTATTGTTTCTTCTTTTCAAATGTCCTGTCTTCAATTCTTTCAAGTTTGTCCCGTTTCTTATTTACTTCTTCAAATATCTTCTTTTTGTTTGCTGTTTTTCTTTCTTTCTTGCTATCTCTCACTTGGGAGTGCTTTTCCGCTAAGTTCCATTTCCTTTCTTGGCCTGTCTTCCCTAAGCACCTCTTCACATGAAATCCGGTCAGATCAGGCATGATGCTTTTTTACTTCTCCCTGCCAGTGTCTTGCTAATTCTGTGATCCAATACGGCCTATGCCACAGCCCTGGGGTTATAGTGGAATCAGCAAATGTTACCAGAACAGATTGTATGGCGTGTCATTGTAGTCGGTGAATCGATCAAGCTCCAGTTACCTCCCGAAGAATACCAAGTGAGGAAGAACCAGAGCGGTTTTGCATTAGACTGGTGAAAGGAAGGAGAGGGAGAGGGAGATGGGGCACGGAAGCGGGGAGGGATTTAAAGTAACGTGATGATTTTAACAGTGGAAGGGGACAGAGGCCACGCTACCTTTCCTGAGACAAATGGTTCACGTAGATGGGAATGGTGCGTCTGGTGCAAGCAGGCGATTTGTTGACAGGATTCCCACGAGCATGTTCAAGAATCTCTCTTCTTGGAGTGGCATTTAATTAGAGTATGGGTTATATTAAATTCGCTTGTGGATTCTCGTGTGTGTGTGTGTGTGTGTGTGTGTGTGTGTGTGTGTGTGTGTGTGTGTGTGTGTGTGTGTGTGTGTTTCTATCTGCCATCTGATGGACAAGAACATGATGCTAGGAAAAACATCATACTCCCACCTACTCCCAGTCGTTCATTCCCTTCTCCTGGAACATTTCAGCAACCAGAACGAACCAGGAGCAGCCATTTCCAGGGAAATTAGTAACTTCACTCTGCGGGGAGAGTGGCACCAATTTATGTTCAATTGCACAAAACACACAGGAATATGTGTGGGATATACGGATGGAAGGGAAGACTTTGGGGAGGGAAGGAGGGCTGTCGAAGTACAAAACCGAAGTTTTGCTCCGTTTTGCAGGAAAGGGGGATGCAAGATCGCTTTTTAGAGACAACGCAGTCAGACTTTCTTCCCTGACCCACATGTTGTCAGAGACTGTTGGGCATCCCTTGTTTCTCACTGTCAGACTAGAAGTATTTGCTGCTCTGAAAAAAAAAACCCTAACGAATCCAGAGCTCTTGAAATAGTGCACTTTCCTTTTGTGTGAGTGATGATTTATCTAATTTTGAAGTCATTTTATAATAGGACAAACACGGATTGAAAGACCAACTGTCATGGAATATTTCAATTCCTGCCTAAATAAAGTAATGTTTGAAGGAACAGTGTCATCAATATATCATGCATGTGAAAGGAAAATGTCTTCCTGTTTCTAGCATCTGTGATTAACAGAATTGTCTGCAAAATAGTTCTCACCGAGGACAAAGCAATATCAGAGTCTTAGCACCAAGCTCAAACTATGGCATGACACACACAAAAAAAAACAAGAAGTATGCAGTGTGTACCCCGGAGCAGGCCGTGGCCATTTTCTTGACTGTTTTCTTCTCCGTACCATGACCTGACCTGTTGCTAAGACTGAGATCTCTAGAAGGATCTTAACAGTAACAGGACATACTATGAGAGTGGTTTTACTTCATTTACAGTATTTCCTATTCTCTCTCGTCCTCTCTCTCTCTCTCTCTCTCTCTCTCTCTCTCAGAAATGTAATTCATTGCTTTGAGATTATCTGAGAACCACACTATGAAAGATGAGACATAATTAAGGAAACGGATCTTTCTGTGTCTGTGCGTCTGTCGGTCGATTTGCCTGTCTGTCTGTCAGTCTGTCTGTTCTCTTTCTCTCTCTCTCTCTCTCTCTCTCTCTCTCTCTCTCTCTCTCCGCTCTCTCTCTATCCCCTCTCTCTCTCTCCTTCTCTGTCTCCCCCCTCTCAGAAATGCAATTCATGACGTTGAGATTATCTGAGAACCACACTGTAAAAGATGAGACATAATTAAGTAAAGGGATCTGTCTGCCTGTCTGTCAGTCCGTCTGTGTGTGTCTGTGTGTCTGTATGTGCGTGTGTGGGCGTGTGTGTGTGTGTGTGTGTGTGTGTGTGGGGGGGGGGGGGTGTTCTTTTTCGTCTTCCTCTTCATCGTCTTCATCTTTCGTCTTCCTCCTCCTCCCTCCTCCTCTCCTCCTCCTCCTCCTCCTCCTCCTCATCCTCCTCATCCTCCTCCTCCTCCTCGTGTGTGTCTGTGTGTCTGTATGTGCGTGTGTGGGCGCGCGCGCGCGCGCGTTGTGTGTGTCTGTGTGTGTGTGTTTGTTCTTTTTCGTCTTCCTCTTCATCGTCTTCATCTTTCGTCTTCATCATCATCATCATCATCATATCATCATCATCATCATCATCATCATCATCATCAAACATCCATCATCATCCATCATCATCCATCATCATCCATCATCAATCATCCATCATCATCCATCATCATCCATCATCATCATCATCTTCTTCTCCTCCTCCTCCTCCTCCTTTCCTCTACCACCTTTTTCCTCCTAAAAAAAAAATTCCAGTCCTTTGAATTTTTTTTTCCAGATCGACGGTTGACGTGAAATCGAATTAGATCGGGTATTGTTTTTTCTCATTGCTTCTTGAAATTTTCATCAAAGCCATTCGGCTCCCAGTCTCACAGCCCACGGTCTGCGATGGAAGCATCAGATGATCATCGCCCAAACTGATTCCAAAGCGTATCACGACAATGGGAACTTCAGTCAAGTTCTAGTACGGGAGTTCATCTCTCCACAGCATAGCGAACAAGGGAGCAAAGGGGTTTGAGAAGAGCGACAGTGGAGAGGATAAACAGTAACAGGGATTTCACGTTATGTGATGATTGATAGAATGGGGATGGGGTGGTAGGTGGGGAGGGGGAGAGGCTACTTGGATTTTTTTTCTGTGTGACGGGTGCTTCAAGTGGATGGTACGACGTGCCTTGTGAGACAATTCTTTCCCGGGAGGTCCATCTTTCTCGAGCACCATGCCATGCGAAATTGTTCACAAGAAGACACTTATTTCAATGGAAATATATTTCCCTTTTTTTCCATTTTCCTGTCCATCTACCCGACTTTCTCGCTTTCCTGTTTCGATGTTTCTGTTTGTTGGCTGTTCGACTTCCCTTTGTTCTTTTTTGTACTCTTCTAAAGTATTTGTTTCTTGTTTTGGTTTTGGTTTTCCTTCTCCAGGTTCTTTTCTTAACCACTTCTAAACATAAAATCAAGTCAGCTTTTCCCCTGTATCCTCTGGGCTATTTTTCACAATTGTGACTGCTGTATGAACGTGTAATTCAGAACTTAATTTCACATGACCAAAAGAACAGGTGGGACCACTCCCGGGAAAAAGCAATAAGCTGACTGTGCAGGGGATGTGATCGCTCCTTGATGGTTGAAAAAGCAGTTGTCTTGGGAGGATATGTAGGTGTGTGGAGGGAGGGGGGATAAAAGGATATTGGAAAGAGAAGAGTGGGGGAAACGTACGGAGGGAAGGGGATGGGGGGGGGGGGGGGAAGGGCAAGTTTGATGCTGAAGTTAGGCCTTGTTTAATGGGTCAGATTGATGAGAAACTGATTCCCAAAGACATTGCGGTCAAACATTTTCCCGGACCCACTTTTTGTCAAATCCGACGCCGGAAATAGGCTATGATTGTCCATAGGCTATGATTGTCCATTTCTGGTCACGGAAAACGAGTCACCGGTACACTAGATGGGACCGACATTTTCCAAGTTTCCGACTATAGCGCGCTTTTTGTATATGAATGTCACTTTATTTGATTGTGGGTTTATTTCATGTTCCAGAAGGATCCTTCAACTGACTGTACCTTTAAACCAGTGTCTGAAGAAGCAGTGCCATTAATTTCACATCCCCCAAAAGGAAGATAGTTTCTGTATCTGTTATGTGTGAGACATTTTCCGCAGAGTGGGGTGCATTGTTGTCACTAACTGTCATACAGTGTACCTTGTAGACAACCCGACAAGAAGCGAAGCGCCTGTAGAGGTGTGTTGATGTATCCACAGCCTTTCCTTCTTTGTCTCGCCCTCTCTCTCCATCTCTCCTTCCTACGTTCCCTCGACCCTGCCTCCCTTTCTTTCTATCTGACTGATTCATTCTCTCTGTCTCTGTCTCTGTATTTGTTGTCTGTCTCTGTCTGTCTGTCTGTCTGTCTGTCTGTCTGTCTGTTTTCTCCCCTCTATCTCTCCCTATCTCTCTCTCTCCCCTCTTCATGTTCTTTCAGCTTCTTCTTTTTCTCCTCCTCCTCCTCCTCCTCCTTCTTCTTCTTCTTCTTCTCCTCCTCCTCCTGCTCTTCCTCCTTCTTGTACCCCTCCTCCTCCTTCTTTTTCTTCTTCTTCCTCGTCTTCTTCTTCTCCTCCTCCTCCTCCTATTCCTCTTCCTCCTCCTCCTTCTTCCTCTTCTTTTTTTCTTTTTCTTCTTCTGCTACTTCTGCGACCGCTTTTTCTTCTTTAATGGTCTGTCTTTCTTTAAAGTTCTTTAATGGTCTGTCTTTCTTTAAAGTTCTTTCAATTTCCTCTTCAAAATTACCTTCCTAACCATCTCTGGGCATGAAACCCAATCAGATCAGGTACCATGTTTTCCCGTGTGTTCTCGAAAATGTGCTGCTAATGGCTGTGATCCGATACATCCGCTCTCAAAGACCCGGGTCCACGATGCAATCACCAGGTGTTCACCAGAACTGGTTCCATGGCGCGCCACTGCAGTGGGAACATCAATCAAGTTCCAGACTAGCGAGGAGTTCTCTGCTTAGAATAGGGAGCAAGGTAGAAGCAAAGGGTATCAAAACAGTTGGGTACCTAGAGACAAGGAAAAGAAGGAATATTGGGAGGGATGAAATTGAAATGATGTGATGACTGAAAGTGGATTGCGTGACAGAGACTGCATGGAAGGCTTTTTCTTGTGAGGTGATTCACATGGATGGTACCACACCCTTGGTCAGACAATTAATACCTGAAATTTCCATGGCTACCAAGCGACGTATTATGCTAATTTGTGCACAGGCATGCATACACGTTTGAAAGGAAATGAAGTCCAGTTGGAGTCTATTCTTTTTCTTTCGTTTTGTATACCTGCCTGTCTTTCTTTCTCTCTTTCTTTCTTGCAGTTTCTCTTTGCTTTATTATCATTTGTTTTTTTTTCCTCCAGTCTTTCGCTCTTTCCTGTTATTCAATTTTTGCTCCTACTTTCGTTCCTGGAGTCTCTTTCTAACTACCTCTTGACATGGAATCCAATCAGATCAGGCACGATGTTTTCTTGTCGCTTCCTTACAATTGGCTGCCAGTCTTTCTATCCAATCAAGGCGGTGCCATAGTGTACGGTGGAGGCAGCATGCTTGTCTGAATGGATTCCATGGTCTTTCACTGCAGTCGGTAAAACGATGAAGTTTCACCCTAGGGAACTCATTTCGCAGCAGTGTCAGAATTAAAGGAAGCACTGCACTGCTGTTGGGTTAGTGGTGTTTGGTAGTGATAAGAAGAATGGAGATGAGAGGTGGGGTGGGGGAGATCTTAAATCACCACCATCCTCCTTCCTGCTCCCCACTCCCCTCTCTTCCCAGTGTAGACACAAATCTGTATTTCACGGTTGGTTTTCATTGTAGCCAAGCTGGCTGCATGGAGTACTCCCAGGGCTGTTATCACGCAGGCAAAATGTACTGGGCTGATAAAGACACCAACGCCAAAGACAGCCATGTACACTCTAGACACAGGTCAAATATGATCGCTAAACTGTAGATGCCCTAGAGCAGCTGCAACAACGCCAAAGACAGCCATCTACACTCTAGACACACGTCAAATATGATCGCTAAACTGTAGATGTCCTCAGAGCAGCTGCAACAACGCCAAAGACAGCCATCAACACTCTAGACACAGGTCAGACTGATCCCTGAACTATGGATATCCATAAAGCAGATGACAAAACACCAAAGACGGCCATCTACAGTGTCTGCCTAAGTCCAACATGGTTGCTGAACTATGGATATCCTTAGAGCAGATGACACGACTAACACTAAAGGCGACCATCCGGACTGTAGACATAAATCAAACACGACAGCTGAATTATGAATGTCAGTAAAGCAGATGAAACAACGAACGAAGTAAATGGCGGAGGATGGTATGGTTCATTGCAAATTGAAACATTTCATCGGTCTGCAGTCCCTTTGCGTTGGCTTGTCGGTTCTCCTGTTTTGTCTCTGTGTTTCAATGTCTACCCATGTGTCTGCATGTCTGCCTGTCTGTCACCTTGCCTACGTCTGTGTCTTTCTGTCTGTTTCTCTGTCTCCCTTCCTACCTTTTGTAAATCTCTGTGAACTTTATGTCTCTCTGTCTACCTCTTTATCAGTCTGTCTATATTTCAGTCTCTATATTATCTCCTTGCCAACTGCACTGTCTCTTCTGTCCTATTGCTTCGTCTCCATGTCTAACTTTACATTTCCCCGTCAGCCTTTGTTTCTCTTGTCTGTATATTCATATCCCTGCTTATCTCTCTGTCTCCCTGTCTGTCTCTATTTCATTTCAACCTTTGTATCTCCGTGTCTATGTTTATATCACCCTGTCTACCTCCGTGTCTCTGTCTTTCCCTCTGCTTCTCTGTCTACTCGACCTGTTTCGCTGTTTCCCTGTTTGCTTCGATGTCTTACTACCCCTGTCTACCTGTCGACCTCTCTATCATACCTCTAGGTCTGTGTCTCCTGGTCAGCTTCTCTATCTCAATGCTTATCTCTCTACTTCTCTATCTTCCTGACTTCCTTCCTGTCTGCCTGCTTACATCTCTATCTCCCTCTCTCCCTCAACAACTCCCGTCTACTTTCATGTTTCTAGACCGTGCTGTCTGTCTGGCTGTCTGTTCCACCTGTCTGCTACCTCTTTGCATGCCTTGTCTGAGCTGTAAGTAGGGAGCTTTCCCTTCATTGGCTGTGTGTGTGCTTCTCGGACAGGGGAATAGAGACCATCTGCGCCTAGATATAGACGCCAGTACAAAGACAGGCAAGCTGTCGGTGGAGTTACCAGTGTGCATTATGACTGACTGTAAAAGCCTTGCTGTGGGGGGGGGGGGGGGGGGGATCTGCCAAAGGTCGCCTGTTGGTTCACCAGATCACGGACCACTGACGTCCCTCTGAGTCCTGTGCCATGTCTGGTTGCTGTGTTGACCCTTGAGGACTGGTTAGATGTCAGTCCAACTGTCAGCTTCATCAGCGCATTGGTGACAGAAGTGTCCTGATACACATACAAGAACATGTCTCTGTGAAGAAAAACAAAACATCACAGCTTGTGCTCCCTTCAAGCCACACACATAAATAGACACTTTGGAGGGAGGGAGGGGGGGGAGAGAGAGAGAGAGAGAGAGAGAGAGAGAGAGAGAGAGAGAGAGAAGACAGACAGACAGACAGACAGACAGACAGACAGACACACACACACACACACACACACACACACACACACACACACACACACACACACACACACAGACAAAACAGAGACAGAGGCAAACAGGCAGGCAGGCAGGCACAGACAGAAGCGGAGAGACAGTGGGGGTGGGGGGAAGGGGAGGGGAGGTGAGAGACCATTGACTGAAGAGACTATTCCGTCTCATTTACTTTGACTCCATTGCCACTTAAAGTGAATAACAGAATCGGAGACATAGAAATGAAACTGCTGGCCAATATGTCCATTCTGGTCCATAAGTTGAATGTCCATGTTGGTGCATACTCCACAGCCAGACCTTTCTGTCCCCTCAGGTGTTAGTGGTCAGTGTCCATGTTGGAACATGATCCACAACCAGACCTTTCTGTCCCCTCAGGTGTTACTGGTCAGTGTCCATGTTTGAATATGATCCACAGCCAGACTTTTCTTCCCCGCTGTCTCTGAAGACCCCCGGAACAGTGTTGGCTTTACTGGGGTCACAGCATCTCTCGTTTCTTCTCCAGCCCACCTCCACTCCTCTCCCTTCATCTTCTGTGCCGGACATGCATCTCTCCCTTCATCTTCTCTGCCGGACATGCATCTCCCCCTTCATCTTCTCTGCGGGGCATGCATCTCCCCTTCATCTTCTCTGCGGGGCATGCATCTCTCCCTTCATCTTCTCTGCCGGACATGCATCTCCCCCTTCATCTTCTCTGCCGGACATGCATCTCTCCCTTCCTCTTCTCTGCCGGACATGCATCTCTCCCTTCCTCTTCTCTGCCGGACATGCATCTCTCCCTTCATCTTCTCTGCCGGACATGCATCTCTCCCTTCAAGCCTCTATTTCGCCATTACCATTATTCGTTCTGGCACAAACATACAAAGCGCCCTAGAACGCTCATACCAACACACTCACGAACACACGCGCACACGCACGCACACACACACACACACACACACACACACACACACACACACACACACACACACACACACACACACACACCACTCACTCACTCACTCACGCACGCACGCACGCACGCACGCACGCACGCACGCTCACGCGCGAGCTCTCGCGCGCACACACACACACACACACACACACACACACACACACACACACACACACACATACACACACACACACACACACACACACACACACACACACACACACACACACACACACACACACACACACACGGACAAACATAGTTAAACGCTGCTCTGTATCTCTGTCTTTTTCTAACACACATAGACGCACGCACCTGCACACGCGAGTGCGCACGGAGGCACGTATGTCCACGTTTGTAATTTTCAAAGAAAGGAGAGAGAGTGGGGATAGATGAGGAGGCAGGGCTGGGAGAGGGGGGAGGAGGACTCGAATATTTCATTGAGATTAAAACCGCTGAGCCATACTTGTGATTTTGAATCATGCCTAAAAAGGTTAAGGGCAGAAAACGGAGGGGGTGGGGGGGGGGAAGAGTGAGACAGAAGAGAGAGAGAGAGAGAGAGAGAGAGAGAGAGAGAGAGAAGAGAGAGAGAGAGAGAGAGAGAAGCCTTCTCCTCTTTACCCAGCAACCCGGAACCGGAACCGGAACGGCATGAAATTGCACCCGTACATTTCCGCTAACAGGACAAATCAGGCGGAACCACTCTTACAGACCACCCAAAACGGTAAGTTCACAGGGGTTGATAGCCACCTTGCTGGTGAAAAGGGGGAGAAAAACAACTGGTATCTCTCAGGTTTCTCGTTTTATGGGTCAGGACAAAGACCTTCTCCGACCTGTCTGACCCCGGTGCCAGGAGAGATCAAAGCCTGTCCAGTCTATGGACGAGGCTAATGAGCTCGCCCACGATGGAAGTCGACAGAACGCTAACAACCTCCTTAGACTGGAATCAATGGACGGCTTCCTGAAGACACCGGTCAGTGGCCCGGAAGCAGCAAGATGAAGCTTCTGGAGACTTAGATTCAGATTCAGATTCAGAAAACTTTATTATCTCTTGTTAAAAGAGAAATTACATTCGTGACCGCTGCCCTAAAAGTTAAGACATATATATATATATATATTTTAGTTACAAACATGACACTAAAATTAAAATTACTTTCAAACAATAAAACATGCATATATCACAAAAATGGGAATTTCAGTCTTTCTCCTTTTTTGGTAGTGCAAATAAAACATGCACTCAGCCACACATAATTATATATACATACATACGTGCCCTCATGCATGAGAGAGAGAGAGAGAGAGAGAGAGAGAGAGAGAGAGAGAGAGGAGAGAGAGAGAGAGAGAGAGAGAGAGAGAGAGAGAGAGAGAGAGAGAGATGTGATTTATCGTTAAAAATCATTAAGATAAGACATATTCCAGACATTTCTATTCTTCACTGCTCCAGGATATGCACACATAACACACACACACACACTCCAGCATCTATATTTTCCCGCTTGCTCACACACACACACACACACACACACACACACACACACACACACACACACACACACACGCACATGCTTATTATATCACAGGTGATCCACCATCTCTGCTTCTTACATGCTGCGTTTGTTTAAAAACGCAATGGATTTGAACACGAAGCTCGTTTTTGTGCGCATCAGCTTAGCTCTGGGGACACGAAATCGTCTGCCTGATGGAAGGAGCTCATACTGTCGCGCCAGCGTGTGCCCACTGTCACCAACAATCGCACGAGCCTTGGTCACCGCGCGCCTTTCATACAACTCACTCATACTCTCCTGTCTCTCACCAACAATCTTACCACAGATGTTCACAACGCTATCCAAGAGTTTGCTGTTTTTCAGACTAAGATTTCCATACCAGCAAATGCATGAAAAAGTCAAGACAGACTCAATAAAATTCCTGTAAAATGTTTTAAGTAATTTTGGGTGGACATGCAGATTCCTCAATTTGCGTAGGAAATACATTCTGGTTTGACATTTTTTGTATGTGGACCTGGTGTGTGTATTGAAAGTGAGCTTATTGTCTAACGTTGTGCCCAGATATTTGTATTCCTCTACCCGTTCCACTTTTTCTCCATCAATATAAAGATCCGGCACGTAATTTTTCCGCTTTCCTAAAATCTATGATCATCTCCTTTGTTTTTTGACGTTAAGCTCAAGATAATTTTCTTTACACCAGGTGCTGAAACGCTCAACTTCATCAAAATATGTTATATCAGAATTGGAGAGTCTTCAAGGGCTGTATCATCTGAATATTTTATAACTGGTATTTCTCTGTACCAATGCAGTCGTTGGTGTACAGAGTAAAGAGAACAGGAGAAAGAACGGTACCTTGAGGGGAACCTGTGGAACAAAAGAGGACAGATGACATGACAGATTGATAGCGCACTGACTGGGATCTGGAGATGAGGAAATCTATGATCCACAGGATAAGCCTGGGTCTGACATTTAAGGATAAAAGTTTGTGCGCTAAAAGATGAGGCTGGATGGTGTTAAAAGCTGATGAAAAATCAATAAAAAGAATACGAACAAAAGAATCTGTTTTCTCCAGGTGAGTGTAAGCGTTGTGTAGAAGTGTGAGAGTGGCATCGTCTGTGCATCTGTTGCGTTTGTATGCAAACTGATAAGGATCTTGATGACTGACTGTATCAGTGAGGAGGTGACTGAGTATTGCTCTTTCGAAACACTTCATCACAATGGATGTTAGAGCGACTGGACGGTAGTCATTGAGGGAAGATGGTTTAGACTTTTTTTTGGTATAGGACAGATCACTGAGGCTTTCCAGAGAGAGGGGACAGTTGAAGTTTTAACAGACCAATTGAACAGTCTAGTGAAGACATGACAGAGTTGAGATCCACAGTTCTTGAGTAGTACACTACTAATATTGTCTGGTCCAGGCGCCTTTCGGATATTTAATCTTTTAAACATTGAAAGTATTGTTTTATCTTCCACAATGATCTCATCTTCTGTCTTTGCTTTGATTCCCTCTTTTATCACCCCCAGTGCATCAGTGAAATCATGAACATGGAAACGACAGTAACATTCGTTGAGTTCATTAGAGAACTGTTGTTGTTGTTCTTTTGGTAAGGCACAATGATGATGGCATTTGGTTTGACCAGTTAACTTTTTTAGACCTTGCCATGCGTTTCGCATGTTACCGCACTGAAACTGCAATTCAACCTTCTCTTTATACTTTGTTTGGGCTGAACGTATTTCTTTTCTCAATGTTATTTGGACTTTCTTACGTTCCGTTTTGTTTTCTGTTTGAAAGGCCATTTTCTTTTCATTTAAAACTGTTTTCAGTGGCTTTGTTACCCATGGTTTATTATTAGGGAACATTTTGATTCTTTTTGATGTTCCCCTGGGAGACACGGTGTGCTCAAGAGCAGTTTCTCCAGGAGCTGTCGGCTTGTATCCGCCCTTGTCCTTCATGTCTTGCCTTCCCCGTTCATTTGGTTCCTGCTGAGGTGTTTGGTCAAAGCTGAATGTGAAGTCTGTTGGCTGTTACGATGAAGTGTGTTCTGTTTGAACCGCAGATGGAAGACATACTTGGAAGAGGCCACAATGGGAAAGGAATCCATGCTTGTTTACTAAGGGAGGTGGAGAGGGGGGAGAAGGAAAGGGGCAGAGGGCGCAGGGCATACGTGGGCTGGGGAGGTGTGGGAGTGAGGGGTAGGGACCTCTAGGAGGTCTAGCAGCATTTACACATGCAGGTTCTTCTCTCTCTCTCTCTCTCTCTCTCTCTCTCTCTCTCTCTCTCTCTCTCTCTCTGACACCCACTTGTCCCCACCCCCCTCCCCCTCCACACACAATTTGCATGAATTATAAGATCAGGTTTTATTTTCAGCTTCCAAAACAGCCTCCCACCCTCAATATTAATGTATCATTTTACAAGAACTCCACGCTTGTCTTAAAACAATGTTCTTCAATATGCGCCTGCCACTTTTTTGGCGTAGCCCCCAACCACAATTTTGTCTCCACGAATGAGAGCTGCTTCGTTCGGTTTCATTTGTTGTAGTGTGTTTTTCTTCAGCCTGTTGTTGAAACTTCTGAGGGACTTTTCTTTGTTTGTAGTGACGTAGTGGGTGGAGAAAGTGTCAAATGTACAGACACCTCAGAAAACGTTGTCACGACTCGTGGCTTTGACGTAGTTTTTGGAGAAGAGAAATTCCCTTAATGTCTTACGACCGTAGTTGTGGATATGTCTGTCCTTGGACGACTCCCTCGATCCCCCTCCTTTCTCCAGTAACGCCACCACACCTCCCTTTGCCATCCTATCTTCATACCAAACTCCCCCCCCCCCCTTTGTTCCTGTGTCTCTAGCTCAGTTTGTCTTGTGTCTTGGTTTGTTTGTTTGTTTGTATCTGTGTCTACATGTTTAGTTCTACCAATCATCGTTTTCTTCTCACCTTCGATCGTTTCTTTCAGTCTTGATATTTTTCTGTTTTCATTCACAAGTCATTAACAACAAGAAAAAATGGCGCGAGGGAGAGTGTGGACCTTCACCACGGTTGAACTGAATCTGGATCCGTCCTTTGATCCGGATTTATACCAAACTGACCGACAAAAATGTGTGCCTGTTTACTGTAACACGGGAGCAGAAATCACGAAGGTAGGTAGGCTGTTTATGTATTTTCTGTGAACTGGCCGGCTTGTGAGTGAAATCAAGTTCATACCAGAGAAAGTAGTAGTATGCACTCGTTGAAAGAGTGACTTCCCCTGCTCAATTTTCATAGGATAGCGAAAATACAAAATGTCATTGGAAGTTTTCATGTTCCATGTCTTAGAGACTTGTCAATTGATAAAGATATATTCGCGGTGTTCATGGTCAGTGTGTCATAATCTTGATGAACGACCTCGTCCGTCATTTGATCCAGGTCCTGACTGAACTGTCATGGGTCAATTTGGTCCACATTCCCTCTGTCCTTTAAAGCGTCCTTACAGTGGGTTCAGTGGTTTGGGTCATTTTGGGCCACATTCCCTCTGTCCTTTAAAGCGTCCTTACAATGGGTTCAGTGGTTTGGGTCATTTTGGGCCACATTCCCTCTGTCCTTTAAAGCGTCCTTACAATGGGTTAAGTGGGTTGGGTCATTTTGGGCCGCATGCCCTCTGCCCTTTAAAGCGTCCTTACAATGGGTTAAGTGGTTTGGATCATTTTGGGTCGCATTCCCTCTGTCCTTTAAAGCGTACTTACGATGTGTTCAGTGGTTTGGGTCATTTTGGGCCACATTCCCTCTGTCATTTAAAGCGTCCTTACAATGGGTTCAGTGGTTTGGGTCATTTTGGGCCACATTCCCTCTGTCCTTTGAAGCGTCCCTACAATGGGTTCAGTGGGTTGGGTCATTTTGGGCCACATTCCTTCTGTCCTTTGAAGCGTCCTTATAATGGGTTCAGTGGTTTGGGTCATTTTGGGCCACATTCCCTCTGTCATTTAAAGCGTCCTTACAATGGGTTCAGTGGTTTGGGTCATTTTGGGCCACATTCCCTCTGTCCTTTGAAGCGTCCCTACAATGGGTTCAGTGGGTTGGGTCATTTTGGGCCACATTCCTTCTGTCCTTTGAAGCGTCCTTATAATGGGTTCAGTGGTTTGGGTCATTTTGGGCCACATTCCCTCTGTCCTTTAAAGCGTCCTTACAATGGGTTCCGTGGTTTGGGTCATTTTGGGCCACATTCCCTCTGTCCTTTGAAGCGTCCTTATAATGGGTTCAGTGGTTTGGGTCATTTTGGGCCACATTCCCTCTGTCCTTTAAAGCGTCCTTACAATGGGTTCAGTGGTTTGGGTCATTTTGGGCCACATTCCCTCTGTCCTTTAAAGTGTCCTTACAATGGATTCCGTGGTTTGGGTCATTTTGGGTCACATTCCCTCTGTCCTTTAAAGCGTACTTACAGTGGGTTCAGTGGGTTGGGTCATTGTGGGCCACATTCCTTCTGTCCTTTGAAGCGTCCTTATAATGGGTTCAGTGGTTTGGGTCATTTTGGGCCACATTCCCTCTGCCCTTTAAAGCGTCCTTACAATGGGTTAAGTGCTTTGGTTCATTTTTGGCCACATTCCCTCTGTCCTTTAAAGCGAGTTTCTTTCTACTGATGCATGGGTAAACCATTGACTTCCGGGAATAGGCCGGAGGACGTCCGGGAAAGACCGGAGGACACTGGGAAAGACCAGAACCAAGGGCTCTGTGGGCTGGCTCCCCACTTTGCCTTAAACATGTGGCTACTAAAAATAAAAGGAAAAGATGCTCCCAGGATTCACCGAAAGGGGGAGAGAATGATGAATCCATCGGTGCTCAACCAATCATGACTGCAAATCCCAAACGGACTATGAACATGGACCAAATGGAATATCCATGTGTCTGTGGAAAGCGTTTCGCTACCACCCGTGGCATGAAGATCCACAGAACAAAGATGGGATGTGTGAAGACTCATCTGAATGAGCAGCAGCGCACTGCATCAGCAGATAAGACGTCGGAAGACCAAGGCCAGGATTTAAACCACAGTGCCAAGGACATCCACGCTGTTGGTTCGGATGAGGAATTTGCACAGGCCCTCGATGCCAGGCGCCTGAAACTCAACCTGCCACGAGCAAACGAAACTGAAGATTGGGAGAAACTGGATGCAAAAATCGTCCAAAGACTCGATGCACTGATAGGGAAAAGCACCCTGGAACACAAACTAGCCACATATGGGGACATTGTGTATGCCACATGTAGAGACGCCTATGGAGCAAAACTACCCAAAGAGAAAACACCTCCAAAGAAATCCAGACGCCAAGAAAAGATGGACAAGATCAGGGTCCAAAAGAAAAACCTCAAGATGCAAATGAAGACCGCACTGCCAGCTGAAAAACAAGGCTTGGAAAAACTGTGGAAAGACCTGAAAGAAAAACACAGTGCCCTCAGCAAAGCGGAATCTGCGAGGAAGAGGAAGAGCAAAAAGAAGAAGACACAAGAGCGCTTCTTCAGAGACCCCTTCCAGTTTGCCAGAACACTGTTTGAGCAGCCAAAATCTGGGACCCTAAGTGTGGACAAAGGAGTTCTTGAGCAGCATCTGAGGAAAACATACTCTGACCCACAGAGCAAAGCACCACTCCACATTCAAGGTCTGGTGTGGCCAACCAACCCTGAGGAACAGTTCAATGGCAAGCCTCCAGCGTTGGCGGAAATCAAGAAGGTGGTCGACAAAGCCAGAGCCAAATCATCACCAGGGCCAAACGGAATACCTTACCAGCTTTACAAGAAATGTCCCAAGGTGCTGGAGTGGCTCCACAGGCTGCTGCGATCGGCTTGGAGAAACCAGAAGATCAGCGGCCAGTGGATGACGGCAGATGGTGTGTACATCCCCAAAGAGCAAAACTCAAGTGACATTAGCCAGTTCAGGCCAATATCACTACTGAACGTCGAAGGGAAAATCTTCTTCTCTGTCATGGCAGCAAGGCTGACCAAGTACCTGATGGAAAAAAGTACTTGGATGTGTCAGTCCAGAAAGGTGGCATCCCAGGCGTGGCTGGCTGTGTAGAACACGCCACAATGATCTGGGACGCAATCCAAAAAGCAAAAACAAAAAAGAGAGACCTGGACGTAGTGTGGCTTGATCTGGCAAACGCATATGGATCTGTGCCCCATGAGATGATACAGTTGGCTCTTGAGATGTACCATGTGCCAAAGAACATCAGCGACATGCTCAAGAAGTACTTCAATGGCTTCTCAATGCGGTTCTCTACCAAGGAGTACACAACAGACTGGATCAACTTGGAAGTGGGTATTGCAATGGGCTGTGCAATTTCCCCAATACTGTTCGTGCTGGCAATGGAACTCATCTTGAAAGCAGCAACAAACAACGCGAGACAAACAGACCTTGGCGATGGATACAAGATGCCTCCTCTCAAGGCCTTCATGGATGACACTACAGTGATTTCATCCAGAGAAGACGAGACACGTCATGTGCTGGAGAGGCTGGACGACATAGTTGCCTCATCCAGAATGAAGTTCAAGCCAAAGAAATCACGGAGTCTCTCACTGAGGAAAGGAAAAGTGGCCGGATCTGTGGTCTTCAGTGTTGCCAACCAGGCCATTCCAACAGTCACAGAAGAACCAGTCAAGAGCCTTGGAAGATGGTATGATGATACGCTGAAAGACACACAAAGAGCAAAAGAAACCAAGCAGATGGCGGAGGAAGGCTTGGAGACCATTGACCAGTGTGGGCTCCCTGGCAAATACAAGGTCTGGTGTCTGCAGTTCATGCTGATACCAAAGCTGCTATGGCCTCTGATGATATACGACATCTGCACCAGCATAGTGGAGGCAATGGAAGCCAAAATCAACAAGTTCACAAGGAAATGGCTTGGTGTCCCACCCTGTCTGACTGACATAGCGCTGTACTGTCGCCAAGCAAAGCTGAAACTACCCCTGAAATCCATCCTGGAGGAATACACAGCAGGGAAGATCAGACTTCAAAGCATGCTGGAGGACTCAGGAGACAAGGTGGTAGAAGCAATTAAGCCCCAGCTGAAGACAGGCAGAAAATGGAAAGTTCAAGAGGCGATGGATTCTGCAAAAGAAAGTCTCAAGATCAGAGAAATAACAGGACACACACAGACCAACAGACAGGGACTGGGGGTGACCAAAACTGAATGGTGGTCAAAGGCCAAAGGAAAAGCCAAAAGAGACATGATGATTCAGGAGATGAGAAAAGAAGAAGACCAAAAAAGACTCCAAAAAGCAGTCCAGCAGAGCCAGCAAGGGCAATGGACAACGTGGGAGAATGCACTCCAAAGAAGTCTCACTTGGAATGACATTTGGCACATGGCCCCTCTCAGGATCAGCTTCATTCTCAGATCTGCATATGACCTTCTGCCCTCAAATGCAAACCTGGTGAAGTGGGGGAACACAGATGATCCTGCATGCCCCCTCTGCCATGAAAAACAAACAGTGGAGCATGTCCTAAGCTCATGTAAAGTAGCCCTGGCTCAAGGAAGGTACACATGGAGGCACAACCAAGTGCTCAAAGAAATTGTACAAGTAGTCTGGGCTAGTACCAACACCACAAAAGGGAAAATCAGGACTCCAAAAGCACCCGCAACATTCTTCACGGCAGGAGGCAGCAAATCATGGCCAAGAACAACAGTGCCACTCGAAACATGCAGGCAGAGTCTGCTGGACGGGGCAGATGACTGGGAGTGCACTGCAGACCTCCCAGAATGGAAGAGTCACCCAGAGATCATCAGCAAGAGTGGCATGAGACCAGACATAGTAGTCCACTCTAAGTCAACCAAGCAGCTGATCATGATCGAGCTCACGGTGCCATATGAGAACAGAATGGAGGCAGCTCAAATCTACAAGACTGAAAAGTATGCTGATCTGGCAAACAGCCTGAGGAGAGAAGGCTATCAGGTCAAAGTCCTCACTGCAGAAATTGGAGCTAGGGGGTTTGTAGGAACGTCTGCATACAGCCTCATGAAACAGCTCTCAGTTGCAGGGAAGGAAAAAACCAGAGCCCTGAAAGCAATGGCAGAAGCGGCAGAGAGGTGTTCAAGCTGGATCTGGTCAAGGAGGAACAAAAGTGAACTTCATAAGGCTAAATTTCCCTACAAATATCAGGTGTCCCTGTGGCTCAGTGGTTAAAGCGCGAGTCATTAAATGGAAAATGAGCATGTCCAGAGGGTCATGGGTTCGAATCCCAGCCATGGCTCGTCCCAAGATGGGAAAAAAAGGGGCAGCAGAGGGACATCCGGAGTCATGAACCGGGTGTGGCCCAACCCCCCTAGAGTGTCAGGAGATAAGGGCCGAAACACTTGCTTGAACGGGGCTTCTCTTCTGAGGACTCTCTGCTGCCACGCTCTCCACGAGTTTCTTTCTACCGTCCTTACGATGGGTTCAGTCGTTTGGGTCATTTTGGCCACATTCCCTCTGTCCTTTAAAGCGTCCTTACAATGGGTTCAGTGGTTTGGGTCATTTTGGGCCACATTCCCTCTGTCCTTTAAAGTGTCCTTTCGATGGGTTCAGTCGTTTGGGTCATTTTGGGCCACATTCCCTCTGTCCTTTAAAGCGTCCTTACAATGGGTTAAGTGGTTTGGGTCATTTTGGGCCACATTCCCTCTGTCCTTTAAAGTGTCCTTACGATGGGTTCAGTGGTTTGGGTCATTTTGCCTTTAACGAAGTCCACAAACAAACCAGGAGAGCAAAATGAAACTCAACTGTGGTGGAGGTGAATATTGGATACTGTCCTTGATTTTTTGTGGGTGTGTGTGGGTGGGGGCGGGGCGGGGTGGGGTGGTTAAAAAAATGTCATTCGACGTACAGTCGTTTCTCTCAGCTTAGTTGCAACTCTGGAACCAGCACCACATGTACAGCACTTCACACACAAAAGGCCTCTGTACACCCAGACGTCTTCTGTGCTGAGGTGGAATGCTCAGACTGTCTCCAGTGTTGCCACTTGTCACCATGTTTGACCTGAGAACAGAGAGACTGAGAGGACGTGCTGTAGAAACTTTTGGGGGACTGACTTTGTCATTTAACAAGTTATGGATTAAAATGTGTCGATGATGTAGTTAGCTTGGAAAACTAGCATATTTTACTCATTCTTACCTTTTAAAGAGTGAAGAAGCTCCGTGGTGCGTTCCATGTCATGTACTACTCGCAATGAAACATATTCTTTTAGAGTGTTGGGACTTGCATGATGTGAGACACAAACATTTTACAGCAGACTCCGTGAAAACTTTTTTCAGAGATGTACCACCTGACGTGATCTTTGAGTTTCTGAAGGAGATTAACATTT
>CM065722.1:3818718-3853718 GCA_033310375.1 Conus canariensis
CTGTCAGTCTGTCTGTTTGTCTGTCTGTCTGTCAGTCTGTCTGTCTGTTTTCTTGTTTCTTCTTTTAAAGATCCTTTCATTTATCAAGTTTTCCCCGTTTGTTATCAAGCCTTCATTAGCTTCATTCATTGTCGTAGTGTGCAGTCTGTTCTTCCTTCTTCCCTGCTGTCTTTCACATGGCGCATTGTCGTAGTTTGCAGTCTGTTCTTCCTTCTTCCCTGCTGTCTTTCACATGGCGGTGTTCTCAGCGCCATTTCTCTTTCCCTTCTTCCAGATCTCTTTCCTACGCGCCTCTTCACATGAAATCCAGTCCCATCAGGCATGGTGTTCTCTCGTTCCTTCCTGGCAAGTTGCTGCTAATCCTGCTATCCAATACTGGCCATGCCACAGCCCCGGGTTGATGGCAAAATCACCAGATGCTCACTTCAACGGATTCAGTGGCGTGTCATTGCAGTTTGTAAATATGTCAAGCTTCACGACAAAAAAGCAGAAGAGCACACAAAACAAAGTGTGAAGTAACGCAGTTTTAATGCACGACACAAAACAGGACAAGAAATTTTCGGCAATATGCCTTCCTCAGCGACAAAAAAAATAAAAACAGTACAACATCAACATGCACAATACTCCCCTTGTGAAGCCAAAGAGGTGAATGAAGTTGACAGAGGGACAGTGGAAGAGAGGGTGAGTAGAGTTCGAGGAATAGGGCACGAGGAAGGAGGGTAGAGTAAAGTGAGGAGGAGGAAAAGGAGAGAGAGAGAGAGAGAGAGAGAGAGAGAGAGAGAGAGAGAGAAAGAGGGAGAGAGAGAGAGAGAGAGAGAGAGAGAGAGAGAGAGAATGGAAGTAGAGGAAGAGTGGAGAATGAGAAAGAGAAGAGGAGGGGAAGGAGAGTGAGTGGAGGGGGAGGGTGTGATTGTATGTAGTGGGTGTGTTGCATATGAATGAAATGCACAAGAGAAAACACAATAAATAAAATACAATATGCACAAAAAAGCATTTTAAATGACAAGGGGAGGGGGGGAGGGGGGGAGAGAAGCGGGTCAGCCGCCTAAAGCACCCGACCCAAGTCTGACCCAAGGGTAGGTTGCCCTACCCAAGCACCAAGGGGTGAGAGGGAAAACGGGAGAACCCCGAGAAAAAACCCACTAGCCAGATGCAGCTAAGAGCTGCAGGGCTCGCCCCCCCCCCCCCCCCCACACGAAAAAGTACTTGCCCGCGGGCACAACCACACACACACACACACACACACACACACACACACACACACACACACACACACACACACACACACACGCACGCACGCACACACACACAACCACGCACACACATACATACAAGTGCGCGCGCGCGCACGAACACACACGCACGCACACATACACACGCCCATAAGCACACACACAACCACACATATACCTAAAAAAAAAAAAAAAAAAAAAAAAAAAAAGGGTGGGGGGTGGGGGGAGTTGGGTGGGTGGGTTACAATGGGGAATAAATGGGTAATGTACAAACAAGGCATACATCAAGACATTTGGGTATAGCATAGGGAGGTAGGTGGTGCTATGGTGGCGCAACAGAAAAAGGCAAAAATAAGAGCATTAACGCAAAAGATAGATATGAGGTCATGATGAGTGGCGCTGACAACACTCCCAATGACCACAAAAGAATTATCTACACACACACACACACACACACACACACACACACACACACACACACATATATATATATATATATATATATATATATATATATATATATATATATATATATTTGTTATATTAAAAACAAGTTAAAATCAAGCTTAAAACATCTACAAGCTTGTTTCGCGCTGTGCAGTTTTTTTAGAATTGCGCTGATCCTCAGTACCATTCTCTCTCTCTCTCTCTCTCTCTCTCTCTCTCTCTCTCTCTCTCTCTCTCTCTCTCTCTGTATATATATATGTGTATATATATATATATATATATATATACATATATATACATAGAGAGAGAGAGAGAGATAAATAAAGGGAAAAACAAAAAAAAAAGGGGGGGGGAGGGGGCGGGAGGGGAAAGGGGAGGGGCAGGGGAAAGTAGGACTGACAGAAAGAGAGAACCCTATCAAGGCCGTAAAAGAGAGATGCCTGAGAAAAGGGATAAGGGGAGAAGGAGAGAGAGAAGGAGAGAAGCCTCGAGAGGTCCCGTAGAAGGGTCCTATTAAGACAAAAGTAGAGAGAAAGGAAGTAAGAGGGAAAGTAAAGAGAAGGAATGACAAGGGAGAAGGAGCCCTACAGAGGGACGACTGAAAAGGAACAAGGACGGAGGAGGGAAGGGAGCGAGAGGGAAAGGGGGAGGAGGGGGTAGGGAGGGGTAGAAGGGGGGGTGAAAGGGGGAGGGAAAATGAAAAAAAAAGAGAAGAGGAGGGGAGGGGGGGGGGGGGAGAAGGGGGCCAAGGAAAGTAGGAAGGAGAGGGATAGATACAAAAGTAAGTAAAAAGAAAAATAAATAAATAAATAAAATAGAAAAAAAAAAAAAAGCCAGGAGACTGGGGAGCTAGCCCTACTCAGAAACTCCTGGCAAAAGATATAGGCTCTCAAACGATCATTCCAGTAGGCGCTAGGCTCTAAGGTCACGAAGAGGCCACTGATGCAGACCAACCATGCACAGGTAAGTACTAAAGGGGAAAGGGAATAAGAAGTCATTGTCCACCTGATTTGGCTCGGGAAAAAGAAGTACACAGAATTGCTACGCTTTTTCATTGATACCAGCTGGATTTCTGGTGCCCAGTTTTTGAATCAGGTGAGACTCCATATCCTTCCTGTCTCTAGAGTCACTAGTTTTCATGAGCCACAAGCCCTTCACTCTTGCATTGTGTGCGGAATGGCTGGGGAGGTTGAAGTGCTTGGCTACTGGTTTGTCCCTGTTGTATTTAATGTCAGCGAGATGTTCCTTGAATCTGACAGTCAAAGTGCGTCCGGTCTGGCCGATGTAAAGTTTAGAGCAAACGGTGCAGTGGATGATGTAGATCAGGTTAGTGCTTTGGCAGTTGAAGAATTTGGAGACAGTCATGCATGAACTGGGTCCTTTCACTTCAATGGCAGTACAGATGAAGGGGTAGGTCTTGCAGTTGGGCAGACAAGCCCGTGCAATCTGCCCAGCTGTGTTCCAGTAACGCTGCAGTTTGTTTCTTTTGCTTGATTGAGTTACCTCCCGGCAGAATACTAGCTGGGGTGAAGGGTGTCATAAGGGGGATGTAAAGGAGCAGAAGGAGGAGGGAGATGGGGAGAGGGAGCGGGGAAGTGTTTTGATTACGTGACGTGATTTTCTAACATGATTTCCTCGAGACGTTTTCAAAAATTCCGCTTCTTTGGGTCATAATGAATTAGACTATGAGTCAAATTGGATGCACCCTATATATTGTGCAAAGAGCAGTAAAAACCTTTTCACCTAGAGGTTCTCGTGTGTATGTGTTTGTTTCTGCTTGCCATCTGATGGATAAAACAGGAAAAAATAAAATAATCTAACATTCTGCTTTTCCCTCCCTCCAGATCGTCTCCGCAAAGAGGACAAACCGTGCGCGGTTACTCACAGGGACACTAATAGATTCTCTCTGCCTGGGAGTAACCCCCCTCTCCCCCCTCCCCCTAATTTATGCACGATTGTAAAACGGAAACTGGAAGATGTGCATGTGTATAGAGGGAAGACAGAGAGAGGTAGACGAAGGGGAAGATGTGCATGTGTATAGAGTGAAGACAGAGAGAGGTAGACGAAGGGGAAGATGTGCATGTGTATAGAGTGAAGACAGAGAGAGGTAGACGAAGGGGAAGATGTGCATGTGTATAGAGTGAAGACAGAGAGAGGTAGACGAAGGGGAAGATGTGCATGTGTATAGAGTGAAGACAGAGAGGGGTAGACGAAGGGGAAGATGTGCATGTGTATAGAGTGAAGACAGAGAGAGGTAGACGAAGGGGAAGATGTGCATGTGTATAGAGGGAAGACAGAGAGGGGTAGACGAAGGGGAAGATGTGCATGTGTATAGAGGGAAGACAGAGAGAGGTAGACGAAGGGGAAGATGTGCATGTGTATAGAGGGAAGACAGAGAGAGGTAGACGAAGGGGAAGATGTGCATGTGTATAGAGTGAAGACAGAGAGGGGAAGATGAAGGGGAAGATGTGCATGTGTATAGAGGGAAGACAGAGAGGGGAAGACGAAGGGGAAGATGTGCATGTGTATAGAGGGAAGATAGAGAGGGGAAGACGAAGGGGAAGATGTGCATGTGTATAGAGGGAAGACAGAGAGGGGTAGACGAAGGGGAAGATGTGCATGTGTATAGAGGGAAGACAGAGAGGGGAAGACGAAGAGGAAGATGTGCATGTGTATAGAGGGAAGACAGAGATGGGAAGAGGAAGGAGAAGAATAGGGGAGAGGAGAAGGAGAGGGATCAGAATACGATGGCGACATTTTACCTCTGTTTGTGGGTCAAGGGGCTGTGACACTGACCCACTTTTTGTCAGATCCTGCCCTCGCCCCCTCTCCGTCTCTCTCTCTCTCTCTCTCTCTCTCTCTCTCTCTCTCTCTCTCTCTCTCTTCTCTTGCTTAAAAGTATTTTTCTGTCCGTTATCCTCTCAAGTTTTAACCAAAATCATTTCTCTCTTTTCTTCCCTAGCCATTAATTTTTGTCTGGTAAATCACCTTAGGACAGATCAGATCAGGCACCATGTTCTGTTATTCCAAGTTAAGTTTCTGCCATAAATCGTTGTGATCCAACACGACCAGCTTCCAGTCTCACAGCCCAGGGTCTACATTGTAATCACCAAATGCTCACCGGAACTGATTCCAAGACATGTCACTGCAACGGAAACAACAATCCAATTCCACAACAGGGAACTTGGTTCTCCACAGAGCAGCGAGCAGGGAAGCCAAAGATGTCAGAAGAGCCCATACCTGGAGACAGCGGAGAGGAGACACATGGGGAGCGATTTGACATCCTGTGATGAAGGACATCATGCAGGAGGAAGGTGGACGGAACAAAGCTATCTGAATTGCTCTATCTGTGTGACCGGTGCTTCAAGGGGCCGTCCTGGCTATGCAGTTCTTTTCTAACATCTCCATGTTCTCAGGCAACATGCTACGCTTATTTGTGCACAGGCACACACACTTAGTGAAATAAAAGTCTGTTTTACTTGAAGTCCGATCTGACCCTATCGTTCTGTCCCTATGCCTGTCTTTCTCATCTTCTTTCTTGATGTTTAGTTTCGTTGGCTCTTCGACTGTATTTCCATCTGCTTCTGTTTTCCTTCTCCGAGTTCTCATGTTCCCCACCTCTGAGTCTGAAGTCACATTGGAGAAGGCGTGATGCTTCGCTGTTCCTTCCTGACAATTTCCTGCTCATCCTTCGATCTGATACAGGCAGTGCCACAGCCCTGCTTGAACGGTGGAATCACCAGGTATTTATCACAACAGATTCTGTGGCTTGTCATTACAGTCGGCAAATTAATCAAGCTGGACTCACCTCCCAGCAAGGAGATTCTAAAACACGTGACGATTGTAAGAAAGCAGGGGGGGGGGGGGGGGGGGGGGGCACAGACCATGTACCTTTCCTAAGACACATGGTTCAGGTTGGTGGGACTGGTCTGTGTTTTGCCAGTAGACATTTCTTAGGTAGGACTTCCATGAATATTTTCAAGAATCACCCTCTGCACCCTTAGGATCATATTTATCAGACTATGGGGCACATTAATTACACTTCATTTGTTCACTGGGCTGTAAAGACTTTTTCCGCATGGGGTTCTCGTGTGTATGTATTTGTTTCTGCCTGCCTTTTGATGGAAAAGAACATGATGCTCTGTAATTACAGACCCCCTGCCTTCCTTTCCCTCTTCCTCCCCCAGAGCGTTTCAGTAAACGGGACAAATCAGGAAAACTTGTAGCTTTGCTTTGCTGGGGAGTAACTCCGCATTCATGCTCGATTCCACAATAGACACTGGAAGCTGTGTATATGTACGGAGGGAGATAGAATGGATTCCACTATAGGCACGGGAAGTTGTGTGTATGTACGGAGGGAGATAAAGATGGATTCCACAATAGACACTGGAAGCTGTGTATATGTACGGAGGGAGATAGAGATGGATTCCACAATAGACACTGGAAGCTGTGTATATGTACGGAGGGAAGATAGAGATGGATTCCACAATAGACACTGGAAGCTGTGTATATGTACGGAGGGAAGATAGAGATGGATTTCACAATAGACACTGGAAGCTGTGTATATGTACGGAGGGAAGATAGAGATGGATTCCACAATAGACACTGGAAGCTGTGTATATGTACGGAGGGAAGATAGAGATGGGTAGATGGAGGAGAAGAGCTGTGGGAGAGAAGGAGGGGCTCGAAGTACGATGCCGACGTTTTGCTCCATTTTGTAAGTCACGTGGATATGAGAGTGATTTCCGCCTGACCCACTTCAGTCAGATTCCGTTTGGTGGGAGACTTGGAGTTATTATCTGTTTCTCATCGGAATAGGGAGGTATATGCTGCTATGGAAAACGTGCTGAAGAATTCAACGTTTCTAATGATAACACTAGTTTTTTTTTTTTTTTGGTGTGTATGCCTCTTCATTTCCTTATGGTATTACTTTATGGGACGGGACAATCATGATGTTTAAGATCAGCGGTTGTTGGACATTCAAACGAGTGTGCTTTGAAACCAGTGTTTGAAAGAACAGTGCCATTATTTTCACATGAATAAGAAGTAAGATGTTCCTGTTTCTGACATGTTCTTCGGAGTCTGATGTGTCATTCTCCCGGTGATTGAGGCAATCTGAAGTTAAGGCATGGCACCAAAATAAAAGCAGTAAAGGGAATGGGCACTGCTGCTTCAGAACATGCATTGTTTCTATTTTGTGAAGGGCGTTCAATTAACAGGACGTGTTGAGACTGGCTTTAATTCATTTTACAGCACTTTACATATACATCTCTCTCTCTCTCTCTCTCTCTCTCTCTCTCTCTCTCTCTCTCTCTCTCTCTCTCTCTCTCTCTCTCTCTCTCTCTCTCTCTCTCCGTCGTCCTCCTTCCCTAAATCCTCCTCCTTCTACAGCTCTTCCACCACAACCACCACCACCACCTCCTCCTCCTCCTCCTCCTCCTCCTCCTCCTCCTCCTCCCCCTCCTCCTCCTCCTCCTCCTCCTCCTTCTTCTTCTTCTTCTTCTTCTTCTTCTTCTTCCTCTTCTTCTTCTTCTTCTTCTTCTTCTTCTTCTTCTTCTTCTTCTTCTTCTTCTTCTTCTTCGTCGTCGTCGTCGTCGTCGTCGTCGTCGTCGTCGTGGTCGTCGTCGTCGTGGTCGTCGTCGTCGTCGTCGTCGTCGTCGTGGTCGTCGGCGTCGTCGTCGTCGGCTTTTGTATCTGCTGCTGCTGCTGCTGTCTGTGTGATGCCGCTGCGTTTTCTGATGACAAAGTTTGTCTTTTATCTTTTAAAGTTTTTTTTTTCTCTTCGTAACCGATTCGTGCATGAAACCCGATCAGATCAGGTACCATGTGTTCCTGTTTGTTCACGGAAATGTGCTGCTGATGGCTGTGATCTGATACAGCCACTCTCAAAGATCAGTGATCACCAGAACTGGTTCCATGGCGTGCCACTGCAGAAAAACATCAACGACATTCACTACACGGATTTCATCCTCTCTACACTGAACAAGGGGCAAAGAAGAAGCGAAGGGTATCGGAAGAGTCGGGTATCTGTGGACAAGGAAAAGATGGAATATTGGCAGGGATTGAATTTAAATGATGTGATGACTGAAAGAACGCCGAGGGATAGAGGCTGCGTGCCAGGCCTCTTGCTGCGACAGTTGACTCAAGTGAATGGCATCACACTGTTAGAGAGGAAATTAATTCAAGTGTTTCCATCTTTCTTTCTGGCTGTTTCTGTTTGCTGTGTTATCATCCTTTCTTCCTGCAGTCTAATTCTTTGATGTTCATCTGTTTCGTTATCTGCTTTTGGTCCTCAAGCTCTCTGACCACCTGTCAACATGAAATCTGATCAGGTCAAGCATGACGTTTCTGTCATCCTCCTTTACAATGTACTGCTAATCTTTCCATCCAGTAAAGGCAGCGTCAATTCTTGTGTACCCTCCTTTACAGTTACTGCTTTGTAGCTTCGCCACCTGTAAAGGCAGGTCAAGCATGAGTTTCTGGGGTACCCTCCTTTACAATGTACTGCTAATCTTTCCATCCAGTAAAGGCAGCGTCACAGTTCTGGTGTACCCTCCTTTACAATGTACTGCTAATCTTCCATCCAGTAAAGGCAGCGTCACAGTCTGGTGTACCCTCCTTTACAATGTACTGCTAATCTTTCCATCCAGTAAATGCAGCGTCACAGTTCTGGTGTACCCTCCTTTACAATGTACTGCTAATCTTTCCATCCAGTAAATGCAGCGTCACAGTCCTGGTGTACCCTCCTTTACAATGTACTGCTAATCTTCCCATCCAGTAAATGCAGCGTCACGGTCCTGGTGCATGGTGGAATCAGCAGGATCACTAGAACGGATTTCCGTGGAGTTCCTTTGCAGTCAGTATTTCGATCAAGTTTCAGCAAGGGGAGGCCATCCCTTAGCAGAAAAAGAAGTCAGGAAGCACCACAGTGCATTCAGATGAGTTGGACTCGCAGTGTGCAGTGGTGGTAGGAGGACGGTAGATTAGAGGACGAGGTGGATTTTAAATCACCACCACCATATTTCCCACCTCCCAGCCTCTGTTCTCTCCAATGCAGTCACAGCTCTACTTCACTTTCAATGTTCATGGTTGTCCAGCCGACGACATGGGTCCTATATCGGTTCACATCACACAGGGGAGATAATGGCCAGCCCTGAAAATGACACCAGCTCCAAAGCAACCATGTCCACCGTAGACGCAAGTCAGTGATCGCTAACAAAGGATTTCCTTAAAGCAGATGAAACAACAAATACCAAAGACAGCCCGTCTACACTTTAGACACAGTTAAGCATGGCTGCTGAATCATGGATCTCTTTATAGCGGATGGAGCAACACCAAAGACAGCCATCTACATCATAGACAGTCAAAACATGATCGCTGAAATATGTATACCCTTAAAGCAGATGAAACTAGATTGTGCTGCGAGCGCCAGTCATGCGCAGCCACTGTTCACACAAAACGTCAATGCTGGAAAAACATATTACAGCCATAATAGCAAATAGCAGTGCAGAGTGGACAGCTAGTGGCCAATCCAGTGTTTGATCTGTCATAACAGATCGCAGCACCAACAAACGAGCATGGTACGAAAAGCTGAGAAGGCTCTCTAGCGCAAAATATGTGAATAGATCGCACATGGCAGCAAAACAGCGAGCAATGACAGAGGAAGACATAGTCGGGAGAGTGAGAATGAAAGTAGGAAATCGCTTTCAAAGACCGTTTGGAGACGGTGATACAGTGTGTATAATTTCAGACACCCTGGCATCCCGACACTAGAGGCAACGTGTTTCCTGGACACAGATTGGTGTGTGTGCCACGAAGGAAGACAAACAGTGACGACTGTAAGGAAAGAAAGAAGAAAACACAGACGAGGCGGATTCAAAGAGACTGACAGAAAAATACTAGCATAGAATTTTGAACAGACAGGGAACAATTAGAACTGAAAGAGCCTCAGGCATTCCCCATTGGGGTTGGGTGTGTGTGTGTGTGTGGGGGGGGGGGGGGGTCAGGCATTCCCCATTAGGGTTGGTTTGGGGGTGGGGAATAATTCCATCGTCGCCAACCTAAATAAAGTTAGCTGCCACAGAAAGTGCGCCTCACCCAAACCGCGGCCCTGTTACCACTTCTTACCCTCACCTTCCCTTCCCGAAGATCAAGGCAGCATCGACTCGTGGTTGCGACATTCAAGGACAGTTCCAGAGTCAGTTTATCCTGGTGCTTGATGTGACTGCAAGCCTTTCAGCAGGCCAGACACCGTTGGCGAGGGTCTTTGTATGCAGCCGCTGATGGGCTGAAGGCTGGATGAAAAGGATCCAGACATGGCGGAAAATGCTGGAAGGAGATGGAAGGAAGAGGAGGTGGTGGGGTCGGAGGATGACGTAGCAGCAACGTAAATGGCGGAGACTGGAGTAGTGAATTGCTGATTAACTAGTTTAAATCGGTTTGTAGTACCTTTGTTTAGCTTGTCCATCTCCATCTTTCCATGTCTGCCTCTCCAACTCCTTGTCTGCCTCTCTGTCTCCTTGTCTGCCTCTGTGTTTCTTGGTCTAATTGTCTGTCTCTCTGTCTCCTTGTCTGCCTCTCTGTCTCTCTGTCTCCTTGTCTGCCTCTCTATCTCCTTGTCTGCCTCTGTGTTTCTTGGTCTAATTGTCTGTCTCTCTGTCTCCTTGTCTGTCTCTCTGTCTCTCTGTCTCCTTGTCTGCCTCTGTGTTTCTTGGTCTAATTGTCTGTCTCTCTGTCTCCTTGTCTGTCTCTCTGTCTCTCTGTCTCCTTGTCTGCCTCTGTGTTTCTTGGTCTAATTATCTGTCTCTCTGCCTACCTTTGTAAGTCCCTGTGAATTTTTTCGCTGTCTACCTCTTTATCTGTCTGTCTTGTTCTCAGTGTCCGTATCCCAATTCCTGTTGCTCTGTTCCTTCCTACTGACCTCTTTATCTCCCTTTTTGCCTCTCTGTCTCTGTGTCGCAGTTTGTCATTCCCTTTATATCTTTGATTTTTTGTCTTGTTCTCTGTCTTCCTTCTCTCTCTGTCGGCATCTGTTTCAACAGTTGTAACTCTCATCTATGCCACCTTGTCGCCTTCTGTGTCACTGCCTACCTCTCTGCCTCTCTGTCTACTTCTGTGTAATTCCTGACCTTCCTATCTGTCTCCCTGCATGCTTCTCTGTCTGCCTGTCTCTGTCTGCCTGTCTACCTCAGTATCTTCCTTTAACGTCGGCATCTTGTGGTGTGCTTCTCTGTCTCCCTGCTTCCTCTCTGTCCCCTCGCTGCTTCTTTGTCTCCCTTGTCTTCCTTTCTGTCTCCCAGTGTATATACCTGTCTCCCTCTCTACCTCTGTATCTCCCTCCCTATTTCATCTTTTCCTGCCAACCTCTCTATCCCCCTGTCTATCTCTGCTTCTCTGCTACCTGTTTGACTACCTAGGCTCCTAGCAAGGGCCTTTTCCCTTAACTGTCTCTCTCTCTCTCTCTCTCTCTCTCTCTCTCTCTCTCTCTCTCTCTCTCTCTCTCTCTCTCTCTTGCTCCATGGAAAGGAGAATTGAGACCACCTGCAGCTACTCTTGGGTGCCAGTACAAAGCGAATATTAAAGCTGTGAACGTTTATCATGACTACGTGCCTTGTTATACAGTTGGGTGTAAGCTCCGAATGTTTATCATGACTAGGTGGCTTGTTATAGAGTTGGTATAAGCTGCGAACGTTTATCATGACTAAGTGCTTGTTATAGAGTTGGGTGTAAGGTGCGAACGTTTATCATGACTACGTGCCTTGTTATAGAGTTGGGTGTAAGCTGCGAACGTTTATCATGACTAAGTGCCTTGTTATAGAGTTGGGTGTAAGCTGCGAACGTTTGTCATGACTAAGTGCCTTGTTATAGAGTTGGGTGTAAGCTGCGAAGGTTTATCATGACTAAGTGCCATGTTATAGAGTTGGGTGTAAGGTGCGAACGTTTATCATGACTAAGTGCTTGTTATAGAGTTGGGTGTAAGCTGCGAACGTTTATCATGACAAGTGTCTTGTTATAGAGTTGGATGTAAGCTGCGAAACGTTTATCATGACTAAGTGCCTTGTTATAGAGTTGGGTGTAATGTGCAAACGTTTATCATGACTAGGTGGCTTGTTATAGAGTTGGGTGTAAGCTGCGAACGTTTATCATGACTACGTGCCTTGTTACAGATTTGGGTGTAAGCTGCGAACGTTTATCATGACTACGTGCCTTGTTATAGAGTTGGGTGTAAGCTGCGAAGTTTATCATGACTACCTGCCTTGTTATAGAGTTGGGTGTAAGCTCCGAACGTTTATCATGACTACGTGCCCTGTTGTAGAGTTGGGTTTAAGCTGCGAACGTTTATCATGGGTACGTGCCTTGTTATAGAGTTGGGTGTCTCAAGGTCTGCGTGTGTATTCAATGAACCATGAACCACTGAAGTTCCCTAGCGTTCTGGGCCTTGAAAGAGTGATAGCCGTGTTCGATCGTTACGCATTGGTCTGTTGTCAGACCAGATTTGTGGCCTACCTTGCACATACTACTACTGGCACAGTACTGAAACCAGAGCTAGTCAGTTTAAAATATATTACACACTTACACTTGTGTTCACGCAAACACACACACACACACACACACACACACACACACACACACACACACACACACACACACACACCCGCCCGCGCGCGCGCGCTCGCACGCACGCACGCACGCACGCAGCACGCACGCACGCACGCACGCACGCACGCACGCACGCACGCACGCACACAACAGAAACTCAGGAGAGAGAGAGAGAGAGAGAGAGAGAGAGAGAGAGAGAGAGAGGAGAGAGAGAGAGAGAGAACTCCGAACCCCGAACTCCAAAATGTTTTATTGTAAGGCCACCGGCCTGTATACAGGGGGTACAGGTCTGATAAAGGGAAGATAATCAGCTCTAATCAAACAAAAGTCAGGTGTAATCAAACAATAGTAACACATACATAAACTAAACACAAACACCGTCAATTATCATACATTGCTTATGTTCAGTTAGCCTTAACGCATACAGTACCTTACTCATACAATGAATTTGTATCCGTAACTGAACGTGCTTTCAGGTCGTAAAATATGTACATACCCAAACTTCTTAATTGAAAAAACATTTTCACTTTGCAAGAAGCATACTAAAGATTGGTCATTTATAATCCCACAATATTTCGAAAGATACTTTTGTCACAATGTACTATATTTGGAAAATTCAAAAAGAAAATGGAATTAATTTTCGATTTTTATCACAAAATGGACATTTCGTGGAGAGAGAGAGAGAGAGAGAGAGAGAGAGAGAGAGAGAGAGAGAGAGAGAGAGAGAGAGAGAGAGAGAGAGAGAGAAAACGGAAACGGAAAGTGTATTCATGTATAGGCCATTGCCCCTCATGAAGGGGTACATAACTTTTATACACAAATGCATAATTAACAGCATATTTAGTATCTAATCAAGAAACCAGAACAGAACGCAACTTGAATGCTTTATAAAGATAAATGGACAGTTGTTTCACAGTTTGTTTATGCTCTGTTGCCATAAGCAATTGCTTATGGCAACAGAGAGAGAGAGAGAGAGAGAGAGAGAGAGAGAGACAGACAGACAGACAGACAGACAGACAGACAGACAGACAGACAGACAGATATAAAGAGACAGAGACAGACAGGCAGACAGACAGACAAAGAGAGAGAAACCAGTCAACTGAAGTGACTTTTCCTATTCCACCTGGTTCACACTTCACGTAAATAAAATCAAAACCAAACAACAGAAAATGTCTCCAGGTGTTGTACCTTTGTAGTCTATGTACAACACGTCTGTTGGAGTCAAATCCA
The DNA here is from genome assembly GCA_033310375.1 of Conus canariensis. Classification (NCBI taxonomy): domain Eukaryota; kingdom Metazoa; phylum Mollusca; class Gastropoda; order Neogastropoda; family Conidae; genus Conus; species Conus canariensis. Next base: position 3,832,227 of record CM065722.1, read on the forward strand.
CAGCCAGACTGTCCGTCTCCAGCCAGTACATTTCCGCTTACAGGACAAATCAAGCGGAACCACTCTCACAGACTACCACGAACGATAACTTCACAGGGGGCTAATGGCCGGCTTGTGGCATGCACGGGGGAAAAACGACCGCTTTCTGTCGGGTTTCTCGTTTTGAGGGTGAGGATGACGACCTCTGTTGACCTCTCTGACCCCATCTGTCTGTCCAGTGGGAAAAGAATCTGTTGTGATGAAGGTGTGTGTGTGTAGGGGGTGAGAGGGGGGGGGGGGTCATCTCAACTGGTCAGTCTGAAGGGGAAGTCTTAAGGCTGTTGCTATTAACTCCAGGGAACTGGCCGAACTTAGCGAATCACCATGCCTGAAATATATCATAACGTTCCTAAACTACAGAGTGAGAGAGATGGAAAAGAAAGGCGCGCACATGTGTGTGTGTGTGTGTGTGTGTGTGTGTGTGTGTGTGTGTGTGTGTGTGTGTGTGTGTGTGTGTGTGTGCGCGCGCGCGCGCGCGCGTGTGTGTGTGTGTGTGATGTAAACTTAAACCTTGGCTTTTTCTCGGAAATTACCAGCACCATATCAAGCAAGCGTGGCATGTCAATAAATATTGATAGGAACCTACCAACCACCCCTTACATGAAAATGTCACCCAAGGGCAGAGGCCTTGAATATGCTTTCAATGTTTTCAGTAAAGACTTTTTTTTACATTGATTTAATCTGAGAAATGATGGTCAGTTACAATAATGTATCAAACACTAATGAAAGATATTGTTGAACAACATTATCACAAATATTGTAACAAACATCAATTTAAATTTTATCAAGATGAGACCATCAGATGCAGTTTCTACCAAACAAAGGGGCAAATACAGATGAAATCTTATTAAATATAGAAAATAACATTAGCCACACGTGAATAATTATCATCTTTTATGTTTTGAAGATTTGTATCAGTTTATCTGATTGACATTGATCATGAAAACAAATTACCCTGCTGATATTTCATTGGAGTGAAAAGATAGTAATTCTGATAACTGCACTTCAAGCGCCGTCTGTGTCTGGCATCAACGACTCCGTGCTCCATGCTGCCACTCTTTATCCACGTCAGATGCACAGTCGATCACCTCCTTATCCCACCTCCTCCTCCACCACGGTAAAACACAGATCCCTCCATGTCCACCCATCAAACACCTACTCAGCATACAGCAGCAAGAACACGGCTCAGGGAATAACGCTGTCAGACAGGCCTGTTGGGAGGCTGATGTTGGAACACAGCTTGAGATGCGGTGCTTCGCGGACTGAATGGCATCGTGTGGTAAGCGTGTGATGCCGAGAAGTCGAAGCTTAGTTCTCCGACAGTCTTGATTTCCCGTCTGAGAAATCTTCAGTGTATCGCCTTAATGTCGCCCCAACGTATAAAGCCAAAGACCTTTGACGTGTTCTTTGTCACCCATAGAATTGGTTTAGGGTCAGCTGTCAATGCATTGGTTCCAGAGGTCAAACGCACCTCCTTCACAGTGCCAGGAGAGTTCAAAGCCTGATGAGCCTCTTGATGGGTCCAATAAGCTCGCCTACGTTGGACGTCGACAGAACCCTAACACCAACCCCCCCCCCCCACCCCCCCACTCCCGGACTGAAGATCAATGGACGGCTTCCTCAAGACGCTGGTCAGTAACCCGGAAGCATTAGGTTGTTCCGGTGGCTTTGTTCTGCTGGAGGACAGGACGTAGTCGCAGATCATCTCCATGTGAACTGTCGGCTTGTTTCCGCCCTTCCTCTTCATGTTCCGTGGTTTTTTCTCCTCTTCATTTTTTTTCTTGCTGAGGTGTTTGTCCAGAGCTGAATATTGTAGTTCTCTTCATCGTTGAGATGGAGTGTGCTGTATTAGAACCGCAGATGGGAGACGTCATTCAAAGAGGCCGTGAAGAGAAAAAATTCGATGGCTTGTTAACGCAGGGAGGTGGAGTGGGAGGGACAGGGCATATGTGGGTGGACGAGGTGTGGGAATTAGGGGGTGGAGACCTCTGGAAGTTTTAGTCACATTTACATAATTTTATGCTGATTCTCTCTCTCTCTCTCTCTCTCTCTCTCTCTCTCTCTCTCTCTCGGAGGGTGAGTTGATCTCAGCGAGATGACCAGACGTGTTTTTCTCCACTGGTAACAATTATGTACGTTTTTCGCTAATTACAGTTAATGAACTCGCCCTACAGGAATAATTGAGTTACACATAAATAGAAAAGTGTGTGCTGATTATGCAGATGTGAAAAATTAAGCGACGTATTCAACATGCCGATTCACAGCGTGCAATTTCAAGTGGCATGCGGACTCTTCCTCTCTACGTTCCTGTGTTTCATGGCGAAGCGAGTCGCTTTTATAAAGAAGATAAAAACATGGGTGATTACGACAAGGAACAAAGTGGACATACTTTTTTGTGGCGGCGTATCTCCTGTGTTGTGGAGACGTTGAGTTGAATCCTGGACCTGACCACGACAAACAAGACAGTGCGTGGACAGACGCTGACAAAAGCAGTTCCGTCTGTACCCCTCTACACGTCTCTAGTGATTCTCGCCTGCCAGCGGATACTGTACAGCAGATTCTAGACGCCATCCAGCGACAAGAGAACAGGTTCGAGTCATTAGAAGCTCGCATGGAGCTCATGAGACAAGACCTCAGTGCAATCAAAACAGATACTGGTCTTGTCAAAATGAAATGTGACGAAATCGATAAACGCTGTGGTAAACTGGAAAGTGACAGTAACAAGTGCTTCTCTTTACTTCAAGATATCACGGCTGATATCAATGAGCTGTATGCGGAGAGAGAAAGCAGCAAAAAAGAAATGCAACTACTCACAAAAACAACCAGTGAGACCACCAAGCAACTAACACGACTGAGGGAGGAGGTGGACAGACTGGAGGGGTTCTCCAGACGAGACAATCTCCGTATGTTTGGGGTGCCTGCAGCAGAGGGGAGGGAGACCTTCGACTCCTGTGCCAGAGCAGTGACGGACATCCTGAACAGCGTGGAGACGGACAAGACGTGGACAACGGACGACATTGCTCGGGCCCATCGTGTAGGACAGAGCAGAAATGGTGGACCCCGGCCTGTGATTGTCAAATTCAGCAGGTGGAAGGACGAAACTGTCAGTTATGACAAACAAGGAATTCCATGCCAGACTGAAGGACAAGGGAGTAACTGTAGCCAGTGACCTCACCCACCAGCAAGCCAGTATTGTCGCTGAGGCCAAGAAAGAGGGTAAGGTGGCTTTCTTCAGAAAGGGGCAGTTAGTAGTGCAGCCCAGACGACCTGACCCAAGAACGTATGCGGAGGTGGTGGATTCCGACTCGACGCGGCCATCAACAACTGCGGCTGCCCCCCTGCGTGACACTGTAAACAAACAGGTCAGAGGTGACAGTGTACCGTGCGGCACAGCCAACGCCGGGGATTCCCCTACTCGTCCGTCGCCATCTCGGCAGGCCGGCAGCCCAAGGTCATCACGTGCAAGTCGTGATTGCAGCGGGTCACGGCAGTCGGGCGTGCGGGAGTTTTTTCAACGCACGCAATCAAGGCCAGGAAACACCTCGGACAGCACGCCTGTGAACAAGACCCCAGGCAGGTACCCACTTCCTCGTCGTTCAGACAGGAACGTTAAAAAACAATAGGACAGGCTTGGCCATCCATGTGATTTGAAATTCCTGACTTTCAATATTGAAAACTTGTACACGAAACTGACCGACATCTCTTTCATAAAATACATTGAACTATTTGATTTCGTTTGCTTGACAGAAACTTTTGTGGATAACACTTTTGACTGGAATCTTTATTAACTTTTTGAAATATTGTGTGCCTGCAAAAAAGTTATCAAAACAAGGAAGAAATTCTGGTGGGTTACTGTTTTTAGTACGCAGATGCTACCAACACTATATAACACATATAAAGATTGATTGTGAAAATACTGTGGTTGTGAAATTAGATAAGTGTGTTTTTAAGGGCGATAAAGATGTGCTTATTATTGCAACATACGTTGCTCTGGAGAACAGTCCTTTATACAGTAACAAAATGCAAAACGATGGAATTGTTTTACTAGAAGAAGCTATCCTGAACATTATGAACGATGAAGAGTTATATCTTGTGATCTGTGGGGATCTAAATGCGAGGACAGGGTGGAAGCAACCTAACTAGAATGAAGTACTTACCTGTTCTCCTATTGATGATGTCGATGATAATGATGTTGATATTTATAACCGACAGTCAAAAGATCTGTTGATCAATAACTTTGGTGAGTTTTTGCTGAATTTGTGTTTTATGTTGGACTGTATTATTGTGAACGGTGCATGTGTTGGCGATTGTGATGGTCAGTTTACATATGTTTCACCACATGGTACTAGTGTTATTGATTATTTTATAATCACTAAAGGGCTGTTTTCAAGTAATTGTCATTTACATATTGGAGACCGTGTTGATTCTTGGCATTTGCCAGTCGAGTTTACTTGGAAATGTTGTCTTGATTGTATAGACAATTTTAGAACTGTAGAGAATGAGGAGAATTGTATTGTGTGGTCTGAAGATTATTTGATAGAGTACACACATGAGTTAAATTCACATGTGTTCCACAGCCATATCCAAGAAGCTGTTCAAGCTCTTTCAATCGATGTCAACACTTCTCTAGATATATTTGTTAAAACATTGTATGGAGCTGCTGCCTCCATGATTCCAACTGTAGGCAATAAGAAGAAAAACGTAAATGAATGGTATGACAAACAATGCGCCCCCCAAAAAAGAACGGTCCGACGTTACCTTAAACTATTCCAAAGGTCAAAAAAGAGTAATGAGCAGCACAGAGATAAGTATGTGGATGAAAGGAGACTATATAAAGAACTTTTATTCTGCAAGAAAAAAGAATTTGACAATGAAAGGATAATTAAATTGAAACAGTCAACCAACGACCCCAAGGTATTCTGGAAAATAATCAGAACTGTGAACAGAAAAAATGTAGTGCGCAATGATATTTCTATGGACCAGTGGTACGAACATTTCCACAGGATATTTAATATGATGACACCTGGGCTGGATCAAGAGGAAATCTTAGCAGCAGAACTAATGGACAATTCAGACAAGCCACTTTTTAACGACCCTATTTCTCAAGAAGAAGTTGCATCTAGTATAAATAAATTTAAAGCCGGTAAAAGTTCTGGTACTGATATGATACTTAGTGAAATGTTTAAACATGCCAATGAAACGGTAATTAAAATTCTCGTAGTGCTTTTCAATAAGATATTTGAACAGGGCATTTTTCCAAAAGACTGGTGTAAATCCGTTATTATTCCAATTTACAAGAAAGGGGATGCTAATCTACCTGATAATTACCGTGGTGTGGCATTAACAAGTATCGTGAGCAAAGTGTACACATTTATTCTGAATAAGCGACTTTCACGATGGGCAGAAGTTGAAGGAAAATTAGCTGAGGAACAAGGTGGGTTTAGAGCAGGATATAGTACAATTGATCACATTTTTACTTTACACTCTGTCGTTGAAAAATATTTAGCAAAACATTCTAAGCTCTATGTAGCTTTCGTCGATTTTAGGAAAGCATTTGATTCTGTTGACAGAAATGTCTTATGGCATGTGTTAAGGAGAAGTGGCGTTGATGGAAAAATGTATAAAGCACTTCGGGGAGTTTATGATTCAGTCATTGCATGTGTAAGAGATAAGCATTCGTACTCTGATTTTTTTGATTGTCCGAGAGGAGTAAAACACGGATGTGTACTCAGCCCAATTATGTTCTTTTTTGTCAATGAATTAGCCGTAGAATTAATCAGGGAAGGCAAGCACGGAATCCAGATGGTACCAGGAACTTCAGAATTATTTTTATTGCTTTTTGCAGACGACGTGATTTTGCTCTCAGATACTGTTATAGGTCTACAGAACCAGCTGAACAATCTGAAAAAGGAGGCTGACAGATTACGTCTAGAAGTAAATATAGATAAGACTAATATTATGGTTTTCCGTAAAGGTGGTTATCTTGGAATAAGAGAAAAATGGACATATGGAAACGAAGATATAAGAGTAACAAACACATACAAATACTTAGGATTGATATTTACAACAAAATTAAGTGTGAATGCTGCCCTTCTAGACATGAGCAGAAAAGGTAAAATGGGCGTTATTGAAATTCTAAAATCACTAAAGAAACTACATACAATTGATCCTTCCCTATTCTGGAAGCTTTTTGATACTCAGATTGAGCCCATATTGACTTACGCAGCAGAAGTATGGGGGTTAGAAGATACAGGGTTAATAGAAAAAGTACATACTTTTGCCATTAAACGATTCCTGGGTGTACCACTACACTCTTCAAATAAAATGAGTTACGGAGAAACAGCTCGTTCGAACTGCTGTAAAATGTGTTAAATACTGGCTGCGGCTGGTAAAACTACCAACTAATAGAATATGTAGGCAAGCCTATGATATGTTGTTATTACAATTAGAAGCAGACAAATACAATTGGGCATCAAAAGTTAGGAACACTCTAACAGAAAATGGTTTTGGGGTGGTATGGTTGTGTCAAGGTGTTGGCTCTGAGGAGGGATTTATATCAGAATTTAAGGAAAGAATTGTTTCATGTTACAAACAAAACTGGCATTCTGAAATTGAAGATAACGGTAAATATGAGTGGTATCGTTCTTTTAAAATTACGTTTGAAGCTGAGAGGTATCTAACTTTGATAACGAATAAAAAGATGAGGGAAGATCTGGTAAAGTTTAGATTAAGAGTGCATGGTCTAGGCGCTGCAAAACACTGGTTTATGACCAGTGAACGAAGTGTTGACTGCCCAATGTGCGGTCACAATTAGGAAGATGAAGTGCACTTTCTTTTTCATTGTTGCCTCTTGTCAGATATTCGCCGAAAATTTTCTTTTTTCAATATGACTCATGTCGAGCCTACAGTAAGTGGTTTAATTAATCTTTTGGCAACAGATAATGATACAACTATCATTGGTCTTGCTAAATATTTAACTGATGCTACCAAGACGAGAAAAAAGTACTTAGAACTTAATGACAATAGTACTGTAATCTGATATTCCTTGTTTTGTCTTAGTATGTTCTTTTGTAATCAGTGGATGGCCATTAGTCTCAGTGTGTGTGTGTGTGTGTGTGTGTGTGTGTGTGTGTGTGTGTGTGTGTGTGTGTGTGTGTGTGTTTGTGTGCACGCGCGCGCACATGAGCTTGCGTGCGTTTGGAACAGCGAGGTCGGGAGTGGAGAAGGGCAAGGTGGGGTGGGGGGGAGGGGGGGAGGGCGATCGGGCGGTTGGGGATCTGTCGGATTAGAGGGTGAGGTTGGGAGGAGGAATGGAAGAATGTGAGCTTGCGTTTACTGTTTATGTTTGTTCGTGCAAGGTGAGAGAAAGGATTGGGAACTGGGTTTTGGAACTAAAGGGACGGGAACGGTAGCGTAGGAAAGGACGTTCTGTACGGAAGTCATCTAATCAGATTTCATCGTTTACGTGTGAGTAGTTTGATATCAATATCTGTACCATCCTGACAATGTGAGCGATCCTTAAATCCTTTACGTTCTGATGGTTTTGTTTATTTAATCATTTAGTTTCCTTATACTTTAATGATACAATGTGTATTTTCCTTATACTTTCATGATGCAGTGTGTCCAGTCGTATGTGTACCCCCTTGCCTTATTGGCCCCTGTAACTGAAGGCAATATATCATCAAAACGTCAAAGCGTCTCTCTCTCTCTCTCTTGTCCCGGTCTCTCTCTGTCTTTCTGTCACTGTCTCTCTGTCTCCGTCTCTGTCTGTCTGTCTGTCTGTCTGCCTGTCTCTCTGCCTGTCTGTCTGTCTCTCCCTGTGTTTTTGTGTGTGTGTGTGTGTGTGTGTGTGTGTGTGTGTGTGTGTGTGTGTGTGTGTGTGTGTGTGTGTGTGTGTTGAAACATTTAAGATATTGTTTTTTTTTCTCCAGCGTAATCTATGGTGCTGAATGGTGCTAATGATGCGGGCAATCTGGTAAGCATGGTGCCCTCATTCAGACAGACCGTGATGACCAGGGCAGTGGATGTGTTAAAGGAAGAAGTCAATGTGACGTTTTCTCACGAGACACTGGGGCGTGCCTCCTTTGCCTTGTGTTTCGTTCTCTCCGTCTTCTCTTTGTCCGTTTCATTCACCTATTTGCAATCGCTTCATGTCTCACACGTTCAGTGTTCTCAGCTTGTTTGTCTCTGTGCGTTATTCTAGTACATACTTTGTCCAATGTCTGCCCACTTTGATCTGACTTCCATCAATTTTAATGTTTGTTTCCTTTTGCACTGACTTTCTCTGTTCAGCCCTTCGGGAATCTTTGCTGGTTCCCACGATGTTTAAAACTTGCAAACATTGTTATCTTCTCGGTGCTGCTAACAGGCGATGTTGTTAGAAGTTGCCTTTCTTTTTTGAGCGTATCCCTGTGTTTCAGGCAGAGACCGTTTCTCTCGGTGCGCAGCATAGAAACTTCTGAGGGACTTGTTTCTTTGGTGGTAATGACGCGAGAGTCCAATGTACAGGCAACTCAGAAAACTTGGCGTCCCCAGCTGGGAAGAGGAGGAGTTAATTGGATATCTTAATACTGTGGTGTTGTTCTCCCCTCCGCTCTCTCGTCTCGACCTCCTCACACCCACCCTCCCCACAACCCCATACCCCCCTTCTCATTCCGCGTCCGCCGTCACCCTCTCTCTCTCTCTCTCTCTCTCTCTCTCTCTCTCTCTCTCTCTAACTCAGTCTGCATGCCAGTCAATTACAGTAGCCTCTTCTCTGTTATTTTGTTTGTGTTTTTTGTTTGTTTGATTCTGTCCGTCATCATTTTCTTCCACCTTTGATCCTTTCTTTCTATCTTCTTTTTTCGGATTTCAGAGATTTTTTAATCGTGTATGATGGGTCCTAAACAGCTGAAGACTGCAACAAACAAATGAAATTATGCTGGCAGCGCGCTTCGACTCTTAGGGCTTCTATATGTAACACACTCTCAAGTAATTAACTAACAAAGAAACACACAGACAGACTAGAAGGTCGCTTGGGAGGGCAGGGACCTCTGTGAAGGTGAACTGATATATAATTTGTCCTTTGAAGCGGGTTCAAACCAGTTGGAGAGGCTGAAAATGTTTGCGTGTTTACCATAACATGGGAGAGAGAATTTAACGATGCTAGGTAGGCTTTATTCTGCTTCCATTGAATTAGCCAGCTAATGAGTGAAATTAAATTCATTTTGCATCCAGGACCAGCAATGGTTTGTACTGGCTGAAATAGTTACAACCCATGCGCAATTATTTTTTCTTTTATTATTGTCCCCAAATTCTGTGGCACAGTCAATATCAAGTCGTCAAGAGGCAACCCACCAGAGGAGACACTGCACTGCTGCCGAGTCACTTTGGTGGTGTTCAGTGGCGCCTGCTGATTCAACATTCGCAGGACACCACTTACTATGCCCCCTACTGACGTCAAGAATTGCTTAGTCGCGGAGCCGGCGTGAGTGAGCTCTCCCTCCGGAGGGCGCCACCAAGTCCGTCCAAAGACAGCCGTCATGGACTCTCCGATACCGGTGACCCCGACGGAATCAAACCAAGGCCACAGACGTGGAGAGAACATCGAAACTGAGGTGGCAATGAGAACTGCGCATGAAGGGCCACACAATTTGAGACTTTTTTATGCTGATAGATGAGAATGAGGATGATGAAGATGATGCTACGGATTTTCATTTCGGTCTGAGACTGCATATCAGGGCTGTACTCTACGCTTCCTTTGATAATAATATCCCGGCGTGTAACCAGGTCTGAGAGATACAGACACCTGCAGTGTTGGTCAGGAAATTTGAGCAACTCTCTCAGAGACGTATCCATTAAGTGGATGAAACTCAACTGTGTGGTCCCAGTCTTCCCAACTGAGCCCGTAGCAAACTCAACTCTGGGTAGGAGCCGGTCGGGACAGAAAAATCCCACATGACTCTGATGGGATTCGAACCCGTGATCTCCCAGCCGTGAGTCCGCGACGCTAACCACTTCGCCACGGCAGCTGGTACCTATGCGCAATTTCAATAGGACAACGAAAAGATAACATGTCAGTGGTTTTAACTATAGAAAGTATTCGATTTCATAAAACCATATGACTACAAAGAGAGCAAGCAAATTGTAAAGGTTTGATCATGGTGCTTAAGGTCAATGGACACTCTGTCATGATCTGGATGAACGGAGACCAGATCCTTCCTTTGGCCTGGGTCCTCGGCAAAGTGTAATGGGGTCGTCCATGCCCCACACCCCTCTGTCCTTTCAGGCGTCTTTGCACTGGCTTCAGTGTTCTGTCATCTTGGCGTGAATCAAGCCCACAAACACCAGGCTTCGTTACACTGGCTTCAGTGTTTCTGTCATCTTGGCGTGAATCAAGCCCCCAAACATCAGGCTTCGTTACACTGGCTTCAGCGGCTTTTTGTCATCTGGCGTGGAATCAAGCCCCCAAACATCAGGCCTCCGTTACACTGGCTTCAGCGGCTTTTTGTCATCTGGGCGTGAATCAAGCCCCAAACATCAGGCTTCGTTACACTGGCTTCAGCGGCTTTTTGTCATCTGGGCGTGAATCAAGCCCCCAAACATCAGGCTTCGTTACACTGGCTTCAGCGGCTTTTTGTCATCTTGGCGTGAATCAAGCCCACAAAGGACCAAAATGAACTCAACTATAGTGGAAGTGAATACTGGATATTATCCTGGGTATGTTTTCGGTTTTTTTATTTTTTTATTTTTTGTTTGTTTGTTTTTTGTGTTGTTAACTATTTGGTCAAAACTGCAATCCAGTGTACTGTCCTTTCTCTCAGCTTAGCTGCAACTCTGGAACCAGCGCTGCATATAGAGCACTTCACACACAAAAGGCCTCTGTACACCCAGACGTCTTATGTCCTGACATGGAATACTCAGATAAGTACCCCCTGCTTGCATTTGTCAGCATGTTTGACGTGACAACAGTTAAACTCAGAAGGGGGGAAGGGGGGGGGGAGAGGGGGGGGTCCTTTACTACGTAACACGGTATGATTTTTTTGTGTTGAGGATGCAGACAACTTCGAAAACTTTTCTACGCTCAATCAAAAGGGGAGGAATATGTGTCATGTCTCGTGCAGCAGTTTTTTTTTAATGCTTCCTCTACCCTCCTCCTTCCCCATGCCTTGAAATTTCCACTTTCAATCCATTCCTGCCCCCCCCCCCCCCCTCCCACCCTTCCCCTGCCGCCTTTCATTTACTCTAAGTCTTGTGAAAGGTGTCTCTGTCTTGCTGTGTTAATACTGCGATTCCTTCATTCTTCCCTTTCTTCAGCTATGGCACAGGCCCTGTTAACTAGGCAGTCAGTGCCTGAGTAACTTGTCTGGGCAACGCGTCGGTTAGGTATCAGAGAAGCTGGCCCGAGGATCGTTTCTGTCCTAAAGGACGCATTCCCATTATTACGAATTAATCTTGCAGCAACCAGTTCGCATTGTAGATGTATCACATAGTAGATGTGTGGTGTTTAAAGATTAAACCGAAGGCGGTGACGCCGCAATGCCACTGAAACTAAAACATTTATTTAATTCCTTCTTTCTGCGCTTAGTTTCTTTTCTCTTCCTCTTCCAATTTTCTTCTTTCTTTCCTTATTTGTCCTTCAAAATGTTGTTTGTGGCTTGCACAATATTGCACCTGTGGAGTGCCCCCCCCCCTCCCGCCCCCCATGTGGTGGACAGTCTCTGACCAGCAGAAGCTGTGTACACACTCACAGACAGGTCCAGTTCTGACTGTCCTTGTTCACAGCACTGGTCAATGTATCTGTCTGTCAGTCTGTCTGGACTCTCTCTGTCTTGTCTCTCTCTTTCTTTCTGTCTCTCTTTCTCTTTCTCTCGCTCTCTTTCCCTTTCTCTCTCTCTCTCTTTCTCTGTCTCTCTTTCTCTCTTCTCTATTCCCCTCTCTCCCTCCATTCTCTCTCTCTCTCTCTCTCTCTCTCTCTCTCTCTCTCTCTCTCTCTTTCTGTGGCAATATTGACCAGGAAGCAGACAGCAGTAAAGCTTTTCCTGGCTGTATTCATGCTGTACATCTGGTGGGGGGGTATGTCAGTGAGAGGTGTAGGGAGCGGGTGGGAAGCAGGGCTTCGGGGTGGATCAGGGGATTTAACTTGATCTTGTTACCGTACCTTTAGAGCCTTCCACAGGTGTTAATCATCTGTCTGTCTGTCTGTCTCTCTGTCTGTCTGGCTGTCTGTCTGTGTGTGTCTCTCCCTCTCTCCCCTTTTTTTCTCTTTCTCCCCCCCCCCCCTCTCTCTCTTTCTCTGCCTGTCTGTCTGTGTGTCTATATGTCGGTCTGCTCTCTCTCCTCCCCCCTCTCCCTCCTTTCCTTCCCTCCCTCCCACCACACCCCTCACTGATGAACACAATTTCTCACACCTGGAAGCAGAACTTCTGGAGGTGTGATTTCCATGCAATGGTGTGCATGGTCTGGTTTGAAGTTAGAGGCAGTTTTAGAACTGCAACATCGATGAACAAGATGGTTATTTCATGCCTGGCAGAGCTGGGGGAATGGAAGTGTGGAGGGGAGGGGGAGATGGGGGTGGGATTACAGACGCTGATGAGTCAGGAGTTGTGGGCATTGGGGAGATTCCAGTCGAAAACATTGCAGGTAGTCGTGAGGTCCTGCGGAAATCGCTCTCCAGCGCTGGAAATGACTCTGGTGGGAAATCTGTCAAAGAAACCACACCTGGGCTTCACATGATGTCAGCTGGCGTGACCTCAAACCCATGGGCATGTTGGCACAAGTGCTGAGGTCACAGACAGCTACTTGGCATATATATATGTGTGTGTGTGTGTGTGTGTGTGTGTGTGTGTGTGTGTGTGTGTGTGTGTGGTTTTGTTGTTGTTGTTGTTGTTCTTCTTCTTCTTCTTCTTCTTCTTCTTCGATTTAACGTCTTTTCACTTATAAAGTGATATCAGACAGGAAGTGAGCGTTTACTTGTATATGTGTATGTGTGTGTAGTATGCATGCGTGCTTGCATGTGTGCGTGCGTGTGTATGTGTATGTGTTGTGTGTTATGTGTGTGTGTGTGTGTGTGTGTGTGTGTGTGTGTGTGTGTGTGGTGTGTGCTGCATGTGTGTGTGTGTGCGCGCGTGTATGTGTGCACGCGTGTGTGTGCGCGCCTGTGTGTGTGTTAAATATTAGTGGAAATACTACATAAGAACAATCGTTAGAAAAAAAGCAACATTAACAAATCAGTCTAAACAAAACAGTCGAAAATTTGCAGAAATCATAAAAACGAGCCGACTGGACTTATCATTAAGTTCTGAACAAAGTTAAAAAAAATACAGGTTCTTGGAAAATGCATTTAGATTCATCTTTTCTGAATTTTTTTTTATAGAGCTGATTCAAAATAAGGACAAAAGTACAAAATATGTGTTGTACAACTATCAGCAGCCCCGCATACACATTGGATGTTTTTTATGAACTTGGTTTTGAAAGCGTTTAACCTAAGTCTGTAAAACAGTGAACAATTTTTTTGCGGTGCTTTGGGTGTTTATTGACATTATTTTGATAAAATGTATAAATTATTAATGAACTATTTTTAAAAAAAAATTTGTGATCGAGCGTTTAAACAACACTTTATTGAAGAATTAGGCTTATGTACTTTGGGAAGCATGCAGTCTTTATATATCTTTTCAAAATTTTCAAAAGAAGCTTTTTGTAATAGAGAGTAACCTTCTTGTAAACTCAAAAGAATGGGAATATCCTTGGATTTAAAAGATTTTTTTGCACCTGCCCGAGCAGTACGATCAGCCCATTCATTTCCAGATATTGAACAATGAGATGGGATCCAACAAAAATCAACTGCGATACCCCTTAATATAAGAACATGAATAACTACCTTAATTTCTGTGATTTCAGCCCGGTTTTTCGGATTTGTTGATTCTAAAGCTTGGAGAACTGATTTAGAGTCCACACAAAAGAGTGCACCATAGAAATTGAATGGTGTATCAATGACATACTGAATAGCCATTAAAATTGCTATTAATTCAGCTGGTGTGTGTGTGTGTGTGTGTGTGTGTGTGTGTGTGTGTGTGTGTGTGTGTGTGTGTGTGTGCTCACATACGTGCAATTCCACGATGCATCATCTACACGACAGAGCGAGAGGAGGAATGGGGTAGAAGAAGAAGAAGAAGAAGAAGAAGAAGAAGAAGAAGAAGAAGAAGAAGAAGAAGAGAGAAGAGAAGAAGAAGAATATGATGATGATGATGATGAGCAGAAGAAGAAGAGAGGAGGAGGAAGAAGAGAAGAGCAGGAGGAGGAAGAAGAAGAAGAAGAAGGAGGAGGAGGAGGGGGAGGAGAAGAAGAAGAAGAAGAAGAAGAGGAGGAGGAGGAGGAGGAGGGGGAGGAGAAGAAGAAGAAGAAGAAGAAGAAGAGGAGGAGGAGGAGGAGGAGCAGGAGGAGGAGAAGGAAGAAAAAGAAACAGAACAAACAGAAAGAGGCGTGTCACTCTCAGTTTTCTTCCAGTTTATTAACTGTGCATTCAAGGGCTGGGGATCCTTCATATTCTGCATAACTCTTTTGCTTTTTGTCCACCCCCTAAAGAAATCTACCCAAAGGAAACGGCAATAGTCGCATTTGCCTCCGTGCTCTTCCGTGCTAAATGTAAAAATTGCATGAACTCAAAATATACCATTTTGAGAAAATTGCTTTTCCAGACTTAAAAAAGAAGAGAGCACCGGCAAACATTAGTGATATTGCCAATAACACGAGTAACTGTGACTGGCGATAGTTCTACACATTATTAACCGCCCGTTCGTTGGCCAATAAATTGAGTAACTGTGACTGGCGATAGTTCTATACATTATCAACCGCCCGTTCGTTGGCAATAAATTGAGTAATTGTGACTGGCGATAGTTCTATACATTATCAACCGCCCGTTCGTTGGCCAATAAATTGAGTAACTGTGACTGGCCATAGTTCTATACATTACTAACTGCCCGTTCGTCGGCCAATAAATTGAGTACCAAGTTCATACTCACTCTCCACAATCGTTCCACCAGATATCCATCTGTATGAAAAACCACGACATTGGACCATTCCATATTGACTTTTAGCTGAGGTCATTTTGCTGCTGAACACACATGATGATAACTGGTTGTGCACTTCCAGCACATGTCAGATAACACCATAACACTGTCTTAGAGAGCAGAAATCAACATTTTCAAGAAAAGGTATGCTGTGCCTACAATTTTCATAAATTTCTAAAGCCAGTTCGTTAATGAACAACCAACACAAGACAAGGCTGCACACATCGCCCTGTTTTACTCTTCTTGGGTGCTGTATTACACGCTTCAAACAACCATCACATTTAAGTTCAGTTTTAACACCTACACCACAATGAAGCTGTACTTGTACTACATTGTTCCCGGCTATGGACTCTCGAGCGTTTATCTTAAAATAAATCTAAAGCGTTTTGAAAAAAAAAAAACCTGCACAGCAATTTCTAACTGCTTGTAAACTACATTCATACACCTTTAAGAAGAGACCTCATGGCGAATGCTTGGCCGTGGCTGCAGTTGCACTGTCTTCGCCTGTCAGCGGAACAGCATCAAATGAGGCCATTGGAAGCACACGGCAGTTGCAGTTGTTTGACGGTGTCATTTTCGCCGGTTCGTTCTGCAGTCATGAACTATGGGCTGGTACACCCATGGGCACGTTCCCGTGGAGGTTCTGTCGTGTCTCATCCAGCGGCCATTACACAATGGCATCTGTCAGGGAGCAGTTGTACCTCTTGACGTCTGAATGGAATGCCCTGTGCGTGCCCGAACATTACGTGAGCACAGTGCAGGCTTCCACGGATAGTGCAGGATTGTTCCCAGCTTTGTTGCGCAGTTGAGGATAGTACTTCTCTGGGTCCCACCTGCACCGTAGGGTGTATCTTTTTCTTCCGAGATATTGACCATAAGCGTTTCTCTTGTCATCAATTGACAAAGCGTTTAGAACAAAAATTGAAAACCTGTGCACATACGTAACAGCTTGTGAACTATTTTCCTATGTCTACTACAATAGTGTCTATATGATCAATTGTCAAGTACTCTTTTTTGGATAAAACATGAATTGCAACTGACGGTAATCATATTCCCTCCATCTGACGGTCGTTAACCTCTAATCGAGCTTGGTAAGCTCATTTGATACGTTACATAAGCAATTTCCCTGCGAGTATAAGCAATGGCTTCATCACCTTCAAAACATACAAGCACATTATTTCGCCCAGAATAGTTTTCGGGACAACAGAGATCTGTCAGAAATACAACAAATGTTTGAAAGAGCCCCGGAGGAGAGAGAGAGAGAGAGAGAGAGAGAGAGAGAGAGAGAGAGCGAGAGAGAGAGCGAGAGAGAGAGAGCGAGAAGAGAGAGAGAGAGAGAGAGAGAGAGAGAGAGAGAGAGAGAGAGAGATTAACATGTATATACGCGCGCGCGCGCACACACACACACACGCACGCACGCACACACACACAAACACGAGCGCGCGCGCGCGCGCACACACACACACGCACGCACCAGCGCGCGCGCACACACACACACACACACGCACGCACGCACGCGCGTGTGCACACACATACAAGAACAGAGAGAGAGGTGGGGAGGAGAGAGAGAGTGAGAAAGAGAGAGAGAGAGAGGTGGGGAGGAGAGGAGAGAGAGAGAGAGAGAGAGAGAGAGAGAGAGAGAGAGAAAAACATGTATATACGCCGCGCGCGCACACACACACACACGCACGCACGTACACACACAAACACGAGCGCGCGCGTGCGCGCACACACACACGCACGCACCAGCGCGCGCGCACACACAACACACACGCACGCACGCACGCGCGTGTGCACACACATACAAGAACAGAGAGAGAGGTGGGGAGGAGAGAGAGAGTGAGAAAGAGAGAGAGAGGTGGGGAGGAGAGAGAGAGAGAGAGAGAGAGAGAGAGAGAGAGAGAGAGAGAGAAAAGGAGGAGGGGGGGGGGCAATGCGGGACGTGTTGTTGACGCAGTATTTCTGATATTTTTAGACTCGATATTCCTCTTCTGTCCAGAATAGACCAAGTCACAGAAAGTGGTTTCTCTCGATCTTTCTTTGTTCGTTTACTTCCCTGTTCCTCATTTACCCACCGGACCAGTACAGCCAGGTCCACCACCAGTTCTGTTCACAATTGGCCAAATCTTCCCCACCACCTTTCCTCCTATCCGCTTTGGGTTCAATGCCTTGAAATTGCGGTCAAAAAAAAAGGTCAGAGGCAAATCCACCACAGAGAGGCTTTTTGCTGGCAGACTGAGGAAAATGAGAGTCAGATGGACGTCGGGGAGTTCATAGAGTTCAGGGTAGTTAGTTCTGAACGCGCTGTTTGTGGCTGCTCAGGCCGCAGCTATGAAAACTCTCAAGGTCCCAGTGCTTTGCACGACAGCAACGAGTTGGGGATAGTTGTATATTTACACGTTTACGTGTGTGGGTACTTGAGGAGTGTGTGTGTGTGTGTGTGTGTGTGTGTGTGTGTGTGGCGTGTGCGTGTGCGTGCGCGCGCGTGTATGCGTGCGTGTGTGTCTGTGTGTCCGTGTGTGTCTACATGTGTGCGTTGTTGCTGTTGCTGTTGTTTTCTTTTCTCATTAGCTTCTTCACATATTTACTGATACGAGACGGGGGGAAATAATAAATCAAACAATATCAGTAACGGTGCAAGTAACACGAAGTTCATCTAGAAAAAACAATTGACACTTTCTGTGTACAAAAAAATTGGACTCTCTCTCTCCCCCTCCCTCTCTCTCTCTCTCTCCCTCTATTCTCTCTCTCGTATTCTCTCTCTCTCTCTCTCCCTCTCTGTTCTCTCTCGTATTCTTTCGCTCGTATTCTCTCTCGTATTCTCTCTCTCTGTCTGTCTCTGTCTCTGTCTCTCTCTCTCTCTCTCTCTCCTTGATGCTGAAATTTTTTCAGGTGTCTCTTTGCAGTTGAATCCACTGATTTGGAAAATGCCAATGATGTGGACAGTCTTAAAGACGTGGTGTCTACCTCTCTCAAACAGACCGCAGTGACGGGTGAGTGTGTGTGTTGCATGGGAGAATGAATCCGATGACATGTCAGAACTAGTTTTGGTGTCTACGTCTGGCTGCTGGCAGCTTTCTCTATTATGTCCTCCTCTCTCTCTCTCTCTCTCTCTCTCTCTCTCTCTCTCTCTCTCTGTCTGTCTTACGGATGGAAATGCATGTGTGTGGAAGTCTGACTCGCTCAGAATTATGGATGCATGCACGACTTTTTCTAATTCACATACACACGCCCACTCATCCGAACAAGGACAGCCAGGCAACAAAATAACTCTTTTTTATGCCGCCCGAGCCATCAAACAAAACATACAATTAAACATAGGTTGGTACACCCACCATTAGGTGTACATGTAGAACAAATTAATACAATTTTAATTATCAACTGCTGGGTCCAGCGCTGATGACGACGACGGCAGCGACGAGGCAAGTCCGACAACAGTCTCTGTGGCTCACAATGAAGAAAGAGAAAAACTAACACGTTCGTGGCGTCTCTGTCAGCAACACGGTGACAGTCTCAACTACGAGCTGTGGCTCAAACACCTAAGAGCTGTGGCTCAACACCAACCAAGAGCTGTGGCACACACACCACCTGTGGCTCAACAACCAAGAGCTGTGGCACACACACCACACACACAGCGACGGCCTCGGACGCAGGTCGCTGGCACAAAGGGGCGACGTCCTGGCTCACCAGCAGCGACGTCTCCAACCCACTGGCCCAACAGTGGTCGGTCACGGGCGCAGTGGCAGGTAGGGCAATATTCGGCGCTCAGGCCGGCCTCTCAACACCAGCAGCAAACAGGTGGAGAACGGGGCGACAACACAGCTATGGCCCCGGCCCTAACCCGGTAGCAGCCAGTCCCCGTCAGTCCAGGGAACACTATCAGCCTGGGGGCAACTGATTAACTACCTTGATTATCATGGCCACTATTCATTGCAATCACAACTATCTTCATATTCATTAGCCACATTATATCTCACTAGAACTTGAGCCACATATCAGCATATTCGTTCAAATTCATTAGCCACATCATATTTCACTAGAACTTGAGCCATACATCAGCATATTTGTTCATCATTACAATATTCTTTTTTTCCGGAATCATAACATTACAATATTCCCTTTTCCGGAATAATTACACTACAACATTCCCTTTTCCGGAATCCTAACATTGCACAGGAAAAGATTTCCATATAAACCTTTCAGACTCTAGTTTTCCAAATTGGGGAAAGGATTTCCACATAAACCTTCCATAATCTAGTCTTCCAAATTAGGGAAAAGGATTTCCATCTGGATCCTCTTCAATAAACCATGAATACAATTCATTACACAATTGATGATTATTTGTTCAAACTATAAATGTCTTTCGTTAATTCAGGAAATGTTCATTTGCTTTCTTGTAAACAAGAATGTTCAGCTCACTTCATCAACTTCACTATATGCAAGGGAAAGATTTCCACCACACTTTTGTTTAACAACACATATACATATATATGATACCCATGTAAATACATCACACATCAGAATGAAAAACAAAAGTCTATGTCGCTCACTCTGGGAGCTTATTATCCATAGCATCAAAACTCTCCATCTTCTTGCAAACCATATTAGAATAGACACTTTTTCTTCATCATGAAGCTCAAAGCCAGTTAAGTTACAAAATAAACAAAATCTTTTTTCTTTTTTTCTGAAGACCACTTCTTATAACACTCACTTTATCTATTCACATTTTCCGAAACAATTTTGTTTTGTTACCCTATCAAGTCATAGGATAACAGAACAACAATACTTTAAAAAAATAAATAAATAAAACCTTCACAAGAGCGCTGAGGAAGTTTCAGTCGCTCCTAAACGGGAATACAGTTTTAGTTTAATAAATAAACATTCAATGATAAATACCTGACTGCTACCAGCAAACGGCTGAGTCCCTCTTCGGCCTTCTGTGACTTGTATTGCCGGAATCACTGCAGAGACTGCCTAACCGGTGCAACTCACCCGGCTTATAGCAATGCGCCGGTGAGTAGCAGTCAGCTAACTTTTGCAACCGGCTTCCGGACAACTACCTTCCGGTAAGCACGGTCGCACATGAAACTTTGTGACCGGACGAAAAACGGTCCGTCACCGTTTGTCTGTCTGTTTGTATGTCCGTATATGTCGTTCTTGTTTACTTGTCTGCCTATCAACGTATCTGTCTCTT
Organism: Conus canariensis; assembly: GCA_033310375.1. Classification (NCBI taxonomy): domain Eukaryota; kingdom Metazoa; phylum Mollusca; class Gastropoda; order Neogastropoda; family Conidae; genus Conus; species Conus canariensis. Next base: position 3,852,507 of record CM065722.1, read on the forward strand.
CCATTCTGTTTTGTTTTTGCCTGTATATTCTTGTTATGATTGTCTGACTGTGAAGTATGTGCCTTTTTCTCTTCGTGTGTTCATTTTCTTTGTGTCCATAGTCCTTTGGGGCGTCATATCTATGTTTATCCTTTCGCTTTCTCCTTCTTTCCTCTGTTTTAACAGCATTCTGTGTGCTGAACGTCTATCACAAAACTGAAAACCCTACAAAGTATCACACGGAGAGAGCATTTGCAGAGCATTTGCATCCACTGAAAAGACCACGAGTCTTAACACATCATGTTCTGAGACGTGTTCGGTATTGGAGTCTATTTCTGTATTTAGCAATGAAACCAGTTCGACCGCTGTGTGAATATGGGCAGAAAAAAAGTCTAGGAGCTTTTCTCTACTCGTACTGATGTAGTGGAAAGGAAGGTTTCAAGTATGGAGACAACTTGGAAACTTCACTGAGATGTATTTGGGAAAGGAAGGACTCACTGAGATTTCTTGGTGCTGCAGGTTTTTGATGTTTTGTACTCTGATTTTCCTTCACTTTTTCATCCTGCCCGTGCGTTTTTTCGCCAGTCTCGGGTTGACTTTCTGTCATTATATGTCATTTTTGTGATTTTTCCCTTCAACTTTCCTGACATTTCATCGGTTCCTTCCACCTTTCCCTTTTCAGGAGACGCTGAGACTTGTCCAGTGTTGGTGGGCGATGTTTAGAAGAATTTTCAAGATGAAAGATGGTCACTGTGTTTGGCGTGAGTAACACCCTCTCTCCCCCAACCTCTCTCGCTTTCTCTCTCTCTCTCTCTCTCTCTCTCTCTCTCTCTCCCCTCTCTCTCTCTCTCTCTCTCCCCCTTGGAAAAAAGTTTTGAGATGTTTTTTGCTTGCATCTGAGCCTGTGTGGTGATGGGGAGTGTCTGTGATGTAGATGGTGTTGGAAACTTGGAGTCTGTTCTCACGGACGGCGGTGATCGGATGACGGCAGATGTCAGTGGGAGAGGGGGGGGGGCGGTGTGATAACATGTCTGTACCAGTTTGGGTCTTGCTGTACGTCATTTTCTCTCCCACACTTCTGTCTCCATTTCTCTCAGTATTCGTAATCGCTTTTCTGTTCAGGTGTCCCTCCTTTCTGTCTCTGTGTGTCCTAAAAATCATCTGTTCATCTTTTTCATTTTTTGCGTTCGCGTGTGTGTGTTGTTGTTGTTGTTGATTCTGCAGTTCTTTGAA
>CM065722.1:3861218-3878718 GCA_033310375.1 Conus canariensis
GATGTGTTCTCTAACCTGTATCTCTTAAGGTTCAACTGTCTCCGTGATTTCCTGTGGCCTTTGTAGTAGATGGTGAGACGGATGTGTTCTCTAACCTGTATCTCTTAAGGTTCAACTGTCTCCGCGATTTCCTGTGGCCTTTGTAGTAGATGGTGAGACGGATGTGTTCTCTAACCTGTATCTCTTAAGGTTCAACTGTCTCCGTGATTTCCTGTGGCCTTTGTAGTAGATGGTGAGACGGATGTGTTCTCTAACCTGTATCTCTTAAGGTTCAACTGTCTCCGTGATTTCCTGTGGCCTTTGTAGTAGATGGTGAGACGGATGTGTTCTCTAACCTGTATCTTTTAAGGTTCAACTGTCTCCGTGATTTCCTGTGGCCTTTGTAGTAGATGGTGAGACGGATGTGTTCTCTAACCTGTATCTCTAAAGGTTCAACTGTCTCCGTGATTTCCTGTGGCCTTTGTAGTAGATGGTGAGACGGATGTGTTCTCTAACCTGTATCTCTTAAGGTTCAACTGTCTCCGTGATTTCCTGTGGCCTTTGTAGTAGATGGTGAGACGGATGTGTTCTCTAACCTGTATCTCTAAAGGTTCAACTGTCTCCGTGATTTCCTGTGGCCTCTGTAGTAGATGGTGAGACGGATGTGTTCTCTAACATGTATCTCTTAAGGTTCAACTGTCTCCGTGATTTCCTGTGGCCTTTGTAGTAGATGGTGAGACGGATGTGTTCTCTAACCTGTATCTCTTAAGGTTCAACTGTCTCCGTGATTTCCTGTGGCCTTTGTAGTAGATGGTGAGACGGATGTGTTCTCTAACCTGTATCTCTTAAGGTTCAACTGTCTCCGTGATTTCCTGTGGCCTTTGTAGTAGATGGTGAGACGGATGTGTTCTCTAACCTGTATCTCTTAAGGTTCAACTGTCTCCGTGATTTCCTGTGACCTCTGTAGTAGATGGTGAGACGGATGTGTTCTCTAACCTGTATCTCTTAAGGTTCAACTGTCTCCGTGATTTCCTGTAGCCTTTGTAGTAGATGGTGAGACGGATGTTTTCTCTAACCTGTATCTTTTAAGGTTCAACTGTCTCCGTGATTTCCTGTGGCCTGTGTAGTAGATGGTGAGACGGATGTGTTCTCTAACCTGTATCTCTTAAGGTTCAACTGTATGCTGTATGATTTGATTTTGGCTTTGGTGTTCTACCATGTCTCGAGGAATGTGTGATTGTGTTGTTGTTATCTATCAATCAATCAATTAATCAAGCAAGCAAGCAAGCAAGCAGTCAGTGACTTCATCTATATATCTATCTATCTATCAATCCATCTACCTATCTGTCTATTTATCTATCGATCTATCTATCTGTTCACATATCTATATCTCTCCCTCCGTCTATTTTGTCTGACTATCTCAGTCTATCTATCTGTCTGTCCATCTATCTATCTATCTATCTCTATCTATTTGTCTGTCTGTCTATCTATCTGTCTGCCTGTCCGTCTGTCTGTGTAGTTTTCGGTCTATTCAGCTTGTTATCTACCAAGAGCTAGCTAGCTGGATAGCTATTCACTTACCTGTCTTTAGCCTGTGTGGGTTTTTTTGTCTGCGTGACTTAGTTCATCATGGGCAAGTATACGCTGTGGCTCCATTTTCAATCCTTGATTGAATACAGTCTTTTTCTTGTTGTTTGTTCTGTCTGTTAATCATTCTTTTTTTCCTGCCTTTTTTTCCTCATTTCTTTCACTATCAGTCTTTTCATGGGCTCCTCGTTTCAACCATTTCATGACTCCTTCTTCCATTGTTGTTCACCTCTCTCTCTCTCTCTCTCTCTCTCTCTCTCTCTCTCTCTCTCTCTCTCCTCCCTCCCTCTCTCTCTCTCTCTCTCTCTCCCTCCTCTCTCTCTCCTCCTCTCTCTTCCTCTCTCTCTCTCTCTCTCTCTCTCTCTCTCTCTCTCTCTCTCTCTTACGTCAGTTTCTCTTATTTTCCACCCCATCCTACCCATCCCATTCATTCCAAAACGCCGCTGGTCAAGGAAGCAAACCTGATTCTCCAACACGTTTTGTTTGTTCACGACAAATTGCGGACTAATTATGTGGTTCCAGGAGACGGCCCTATGGCCGAGTCTTCTGTAAACTGAAATGGGCGTTCTCCAGAATTATTCCCCTTGCCTCTGAAGCCATGTCATCAGCGAGGGAAAGTCAGTCACGACATCGGACCAGGTGGTTCATCTGCAAGCTATTGGGGAAAAAGGGGAAGGATTCAGATCGTAAAGCATTGATCGCCTGCATTGATTATGATTAACTATCATTAATTATTGTCGCGGATCATGTGTACGTGACACAAAATAATCACGATTAGGAAATCAAGACAAAAATGAATCGTAAGAGGAAATTCAAGTCATAATGCATGATTACTTATGAATATTAGCCATGAATATTAATTCAGTACAAACATTAACTAATTAAGATTTCTTTAAAAAAAAAAAATCAGTTGAGATAAACATTATGAAAGGCACATATTATATTTAATTATAATAACTCAAATCCATTATGGTAATCATGAGATATTTATGATAAGTAGTGCGTAAAAGAAAGATAATTAATCATGCGAAATAAGTGATTATTAGCAATTAATGACGAATAAGCTATAATTGATAATCTTTGACGACCATTAATGAGAGTCAACATCACATGGTGAAAATGAATTATGTATAATAACTAATGGAAGAGATAAAAGCGGAGAGAGTATGGCGTCAGTATATCCCACATCAGAGTGTGGCGTCAGTATATCCCACATCAGAGTATGGCGTCAGTATATCCCACATCAGAGTATGGCGTCAGTATATCCCACATCAGAGTATGGCGTCAGTATATCCCACATCAGAGTATGGCGTCAGTATATCCCACATCAGAGTATGGCGTCAGTATATCCCACATCAGAGTATGGCGTCAGTATATCCCACATCAAAAGATTGTGTGGCATTCCTTGATAACATCTCATTGCTGTCAGAGGAGTCCCTCAAACGGCTGCCAGGGGAGCAACTCTTCTGACCAAACAAGAAGGGAAAGCGAAACGGCACGGGAAGAACTCAGTATGTGATGTGTGGCAATGATGGTGGTGAAGAACTCAATATGTGATGTGTGGCAATGATGGTGGTGAAGAACTCAATATGTGATGTGTGGCAATGATGGTGGTGAAGAACTCAATATGTGATGTGTGGTGATGATGGTGGTGAAGAACTCAATACGTGATGTGTGGCAATGATGGTGGTGAAGAACTCAATATGTGATGTGTGGCAATGATGGTGGTGAAGAACTCAATATGTGATGTGTGGTGATGATGGTGGTGAAGAACTCAGTATGTGATGTGTGGTGATGATGGTGGTGAAGAACTCAATATGTGATGCGTGGTGATGATGGTGGTGAAGAACTCAATATGTGATGTGTGGCGATGATGGTGTGAAGAACTCAATATGTGATGTGTGGTGATGATGGTGGTGAAGAACTCAATATGTGATGTGTGGTGATGATGGTGGTGAAGAACTCAATACGTGATGTGTGGCGATGATGGTGGTGAAGAACTCAATACGTGATGTGTGGCAATGATGGTGGTGAAGAACTCAATACGTGATGTGTGGCAATGATGGTGGTGAAGAACTCAATACGTGATGTGTGGCAATGATGGTGGTGAAGAACTCAATACGTGATGTGTGGCAATGATGGTGGTGAAGAACTCAATACGTGATGTGTGGTAATGATGGTAGTGAAGAACTCAATACGTGATGTGTGGCACTGATGGTGGTGGCAGGCACAAAGAACAAGAGACGTGGAAGAAGTTTAACGTTACTTGATGATGGAAGGAATGGTGGAGGGGAGTCGTGGCCTTATGCCAGACCTTTCCTAAGAGAAAAGGTTTCACGTGAAGGGGAGAACTCATGTTCTCTTTTCTTTCCAGAAGTTTCATGGTGATGGCTGTGATCCGACACGTCCCCAGCCCCAGTTTTGTTTTAATTGCATTCACCAGATACCACCACAACGGACTCTTGTCACTACAGTCGGTAAATCAATCAGGTGTTGCTTCAGGGAGTGCATCTCTCCACAGAACAGAGAGGAAGGAAGCAATTGAGCGTCAGATGAATTGGATTCCTGGGGAAAGTGGAGAGGACTATTGGGAAGGATTCAACGTTATGTGATGTTGGACAGAATGCTAGGTGAAAAAGGTCTAGTGCAAGACGTTATCTGTGATGTGATGATGGACAGAATGCTGGGGGAAATGGTCTAGTGCAAGACGTTATATGTGATGTCATGGTGGACAGAATGCTGGGGAAAAGGTCTAGTGCATGACGTTATCTGTGATGTGATGGTGGACGGAATGCTGGGGAAATGGTCTAGTGCATGACGTTATCTGTGATGTGATGGTGGACGGAATGCTGGGGAAATGGTCTAGTGCATGACGTTATCTGTGATGTGATGATGGACAGAATGCTGGGGGAAATGGTCTAGTGCATGACGTTATCTGTGATGTGATGATGGACAGAATGCTGGGGAAATGGTCTAGTGCATGACGTTATCTGTGATGTGATGATGGACAGAATGCTGGGGGGGAAAGGTCTAGTGCAAGAAGTTACCTGTGATGTGATGATTGACAGAATGCTGGGGAAATGGTCTAGTGCATGACGTTATCTGTGATGTGATGGACAGAATGCTGGGGAAATGGTCTAGTGCAAGACGTTATCTATAATGTGACGGTGGACAGAATGCTGGGGAAATGGTCTACTGCAAGACGTTATCTGTGATGTGATGGTGGACAGAATGCTGGGGGAAATAGTCTAGTGCATGACGTTATCTGTGATGTAATGGTGGACAGAATGCTGGGGAAATGGTCTAGTGCAAGACGTTATCTGTGATGTGATGGTGGACAGAATGCTGGGGAAATGGTCTAGTGCAAGACGTTATATGTGATGTGATGGACAGAATGCTGGGGAAATGGTCTAGTGCAAGACGTTATATGTGATGTGATGATGGACAGAATGCTGGGGAAATGGTCTAGTGCATGACGTTATCTGTGATGTGATGGTGGACAGAATGCTGGGGGAAATGGTCTAGTGCAAGACGTTATCTGTGATGTGATGGTGGACGGAATGCTGGGGTAAAGGTCTAGTGCATGACGTTATCTGTGATGTGATGGTGGACAGAATGCTGGGGAAATGGTCTAGTGCAAGACGTTATATGTGATGTGATGATTGACAGAATGCTGGGGGAAATGGTCTAGTGCATGACGTTATCTGTGATGTGATGGACAGAATGCTGGGGAAATGGTCTAGTGCAAGACGTTATATGTGATGTGATGATGGACAGAATGCTGGGGGAAATGGTCTAGTGCAAGACGTTATCTGTGATGTGATGGTGGACAGAATGCTGGGGGGAAATGGTCTAGTGCAAGACGTTATCTGTGATGTGATGGTGGACAGAATGCTGGGGGAAATGGTCTAGTGCAAGACGTTATCTGTGATGTGATGATGGACAGAATGCTGGGGGAAATGGTCTAGTGCATGACGTTATCTGTGATGTGATGATGGACAGAATGCTGGGGAAATGGTCTAGTGCATGACGTTATCTGTGATGTGATGATGGACAGAATGCTGGGGAAATGGTCTAGTGCATGACGTTATCTGTGATGTGATGAGGGACAGAATGCTGGGGAAATGGTCTAGTGCATGACGTTATCTGTGATGTGATGAGGGACAGAATGCTGGGGGAAATGGTCTAGTGCATGACGTTATCTGTGATGTGATGGTGGACAGAATGCTGGGGAAATGGTCTAGTGCATGACGTTATCTGTGATGTGATGGTGGACAGAATGTTGGGGGAAATGGTCTAGTGCATGACGTTATCTGTGATGTGATGGTGGACAGAATGCTGGGGGAAATGGTCTAGTGCATTACGTTATCTGTGATGTGATGGTGGACAGAATGCTGGGGGAAATGGTCTAGTGCATGACGTTATCTGTGATGTGATGATGGACAGAATGCTGGGGGAAATGGACTAGTGCACGACGTTATCTGTGATGTGATGGTGGACAGAATGCTGGGGGAAATGGTCTAGTGCAAGACGTTATCTGTGATGTGATGATTGACAGAATGCTGGGGAAATGGTCTAGTGCATGACGTTATCTGTGATGTGATGGTGGACAGAATGCTGGTTAAATGGTCTAGTGCATGACGTTATATGTGATGTGATGATGGACAGAATGCTGGGGAAAAGGTCTAATGCAAGACGTTATCTGTGATGTGATGGACAGAATGCTGGGGGAAAAGGTCTAGTGCAAGACGTTATCTGTGATGTGATGGTGGACAGAATGCTGGGGGAAATGGTCTAGTGCATGACGTTATCTGTGATGTGATGGTGGACGGAATGCTGGTGAAAAGGTCTAGTGCATGACGTTATCTGTGATGTGATGGAGGACAGAATGCTGGGGAAATGGTCTAGTGCAAGACGTTATCTGTGATGTGATGGTGGACAGAATGCTGGGGGAAATGGTCTAGTGCATGACGTTATATGTGATTTGATGGTGGACAGAATGCTGGGGGAAATGGTCTAGTGCATGACGTTATCTGTGATGTGATGATGGACAGAATGCTGGCGGAAATGGTCTAGTGCATGACGTTATCTGTGATGTGATGGTGGACAGAATGCTGGGGGAAATGGTCTAGTGCAAGACGTTATCTGTGATGTGATGGTGGACAGAATGCTGGGGAAATGGTCTAGTGCATGACGTTATCTGTGATGTGATGGTGGACAGAATGATGGGGAAATGGTCTAGTCAATGACGTTATATGTGATGTGATGATGGACAGAATGCTGGGGAAAAGGTCTAGTGCAAGACGTTATCTGTGATGTGATGGACAGAATGCTGGGGGAAAAGGTCTAGTGCAAGACGTTATATGTGATGTGATGATGGACAGAATGCTGGGGGAAAAGGTCTAGTGCATGACGTTATATGTGATGTGATGATGGACAGAATGCTGGGGGAAAAGGTCTAGTGCATGACGTTATATGTGATGTGATTATGGACAGAATGCTGGGGGAAAAGGTCTAGTGCAAAACGTTATATGTGATGTGATGATGGACAGAATGCTGGGGGAAAAGGTCTAGTGCAAGACGTTATATGTGATGTGATGATGGACAGAATGCTGGGGGAAAAGGTCTAGTGCATGACGTTATATGTGATGTGATGATGGACAGAATGCTGGGGGAAATGGTCTAGTGCAAGACGTTATCTGTGATGTGATGATGGACAGAATGCTGGGGAAAAGGTCTAGTGCATGACGTTATATGTGATGTGATGATGGACAGAATGCTGGGGGAAATGGTCTAGTGCATGACGTTATATGTGATGTGATGATGGACAGAATGCTGGGGAAATGGTCTAGTGCATGACGTTATATGTGATGTGATGATGGACAGAATGCTGGGGAAATGGTCTAGTGCATGACGTTATATGTGATGTGATGGTGGACAGAATGCTGGGGAAAAGGTCTAGTGCATGACGTTATATGTAATGTGATGATGGACAGAATGCTGGGGGAAATGGTCTAGTGCATGACGTTATATGTGATGTGATGATGGACAGAGTGCTGGGGAAATGGTCTAGTGCATGACGTTATATGTGATGTGATGATGGACAGAATGCTGGGGAAAAGGTCTAGTGCAAGACGTTATCTGTGATGTGGATGGACAGAATGCTGGGGAAAAGGTCTAATGCACGACGTTATCTGTGTGTTTACAGTAGAAAGCATGGCACTACTGACGAAGCAGTTCTTTCACGTTATATTCATACTTCTCAAGCCACTTGCTGTCATTTGTGCACAGGCGAATAAAAGCACAAGAAAATGAAGTATTCCACTTAAGGTTATTTTTTTCTGCTCTGCCCATCTGCCTATTTTTTTTTTTTTTTTCATTTTGTTTTTCCGGGCAGTTTTTATTCATGCTTTCCTGTTATCGTAAACTCGCTGGCCTTTCTCTTTTTATTTTTATTTTATTTTATTTTATTTTATTTTATTTTATTTTATTTTATTTTATTTTATTTATTTATTTATTTATTTATTTTGGATTTACTGTTTTCTTTTGTCGAGTTCCACTTCTTAATCCACTCTCGACATGGAATCCAATCAGACCCGGCATGATGTTTTCTTGTTCCTTCCTGACAGTTTGCTGCTAATCCTGCGATGCAATTCTGTTTATGGGTTTATGTTGGAATCATCAGATGTATAGCAGAACGGATACTGTGAAGTGTCTTTGCAGCCGATAAATCAGTCAAGCTAGAGTTTCTTCTCCGCAAAATAACCAATGACGAAGAATCAAAACGTTTTCAGAAGAGTGATAAAGACGGAGGAGGGAGCTGGAGCCTAGATAGGGGAATGGATTTTACCACCACCAACTCTTCCCTTTTCTCTTCCATCCCCCGAAGCAATTCCGCAAATAGGACAAATCAAGCGCCACCACTCTTAGGGAAACAAGTTACTTTTCTCCGGGGGGAGGTGGGAAGGGGAAGAGAGAGAGAGAGAGAGAGAGAGGAGAGAGAGAGAGAGTAGCCACCCATGTATAATCGATTCCACAATGGACACGGTAAGATGTGTATGTGAACGGAGGGAAGGTAGAGAGGGGGTAGATGGAAGAGGAGGGGGGCGGGAGGAAGAGGAGGGGTATTTAAGTAACAAGGCGAAGTTTTGCCTCGCTTTGTAGTTCAAGTGGGTGTGAGATTGATTCCCAGAGACAGCGCCATCAAACTGTCTGCCTGACCCACTTTTTATCACGTCCCGTTTGGTTGGGGGCGTGGCGTGATCCCCCATCTCTCTCCTACAGAGCAAAAGTACTTCCTGCTCTGAAAAAGAAAGATAGAAATAAACGTTTTTTTTGAGTGAGTGCCCAGCGTGAGTGTAATTTTCTTTCATCATGGAGTTCACTTATGATGGGAAAATCACGATTTCAATTATTAACAGTCCCTGGATACGCACATTGTACATTGAAACAAATGCTTGAATGAGTGGTGCAATTATTTTCATGCATATCGAAGGAATGATTCTTCCTGTTCCTAGCATTTCCAGTGAAGAAACTATTTTACGGTCTGATGTACCATTTATCATCTGCACTCAAGGCAGTCTCAGAGTCTTAGTAACAAGCTCAAGTCATGGCATGACACAGAAATAAAAACACTATAGCCACAGCTGGCTTTGGAGCAAACATTGTAGCTGTCTTGTGTAGGGCTTAACAAGACACACTGGGGGTGGCGTTGATCCATTGGATGTCATTTCCCTTTCTAATTCTCTCTCTCTCTCTCTCTCTCTCTCTCTCTCTCTCTCTCTCTCTCTCTCTCTGTCAACCTGTCTGTCTGCCTGTCTGTTTGTATGTCTGTCTCTCTGTCTGTCTGTCTGTCTGTCTGTTTGTCTCTGTGAGATCAACATAAATTATGACGTCAACTTGAAATGACATAGGCAACTACATGACGAACATAATAATTTTTGACGAGAGAAGAGAGCAAGAACTAACGGCCGAGGCTTAGGTGTCCAGCCTACTTTAATTTGTTTTAATCGTCGTTTTCTCCGTAGTGTTACTATGTGGAGAGGCTGACTTTCAAGTCAGTAGTACGTTGATGTTCACTGTGTATGTGCGATACTTCTGATGACGGTACCAGCCAAATATGTACCAGGAAATTTATTTGTTATAAAAATGTTGTGAATGCTGTGTCGCCGAGAGTGACTTAAAACTCCTGCAAGAATATTTATGTGCTCAAATTGTACCACCTCATGTGTGTCGGTGGGCTGAGTTTATTGATGTGAACATTGTAATATCAATACACGGAGAAGCTAATTTTTGTTTTAGATTAACAATACGTGGAAGTTTTTTTTGTGTTCTATGGGACTTTGCTGAAATCGTGTTAGCCGGGGATTCAATATTGTTTACTGTGCTTTGTGAATCTGCGGCTCTTCTTCTATGGATTACTGTGCCTTGTGAATCTGCAGTTGTTCTATGGTTTACTGTGTCTTGTGAATCTGCGGTTCTTCTTCTTCATCGCTTGTGTTTGTGAGCGGCTGTGCTCACCGTGTGGAGACCTTGGTTATCCTTCTTTGTCTTCTTTTAGTGTTGTAGACTGTAGCTTGGGTACTGTGGAACCGAGTGTGTTGACTGTATATGTGAGGCACTGTGGACGGCGCCGGCGAGATCTGTGAGTTATATCAAGATACGTAATATCATACGCTGATATCTGATGATTGAAGTGTCTTATGTATTGATGTCTTAATTGACGTGAATTGATCTGTATACTATGTAGTAGCATGCAGTGATTTTGTAACAATTCATATTGATGGTTCAGGCAGCATATATTAAAAAGAAAAGACAATCTAACTCGTGTGTTGCCTGGCTATCCATGTTCGTCTGGTGTGGGTGTGTGTAGGGGAAAAGTCGTACACGCATCCAAACTTTTGAGAGCGAGAGTCAGACAACAAAACATGCACCGCACACCATCCGTAACAGTCTCTCTTTCTGTCTCTCTTTGTCTATCCGTGTGTGTGTGTGTGTGTGTGTGTGTGTGTGTGTGTGTGTGTGTGTGTGTGTGGTGTACATGTCCGGCTTCTGTATGCCTTCTCTGTGTCTCTCTCTCTCTCTTTCTCTTCTTCTCTCTCTCTCTCTCTCTCTCTCTCTCTCTCTCTCTCTCTCTCTCTCGTCTCTCTCTGTCTCTCTTCTTTTTCTTCGTCTATACCTGCTGCTGTTGCTGCCGCTGTTTTTGTTCTTGTTAAAAAGTTTGTCTTTCATCTTTAAAAGTTTTTCTGGCTTCCTAACCGCTTCCTGTATGAAACCCAATCAGATCAGGTACCATATTTTCCTGTTAGTTCACGGAAATATGCTGCTGATTAGGGTGATCCGATACAGCCACTCTCAAAGACACGGGTCCACGATACAATCACCAGGTGTTCACCAGAACTGGTTCCATGGCGTGCCACCGCAGTAAAACATCAATCAAGTTCCACAATAGACGTGTTCCTGTCCACAGTATATGGAGCAAGGAAAAGCAAAGGGTATTAGAAGAGTTGGGTACCTGGGGACAAGGAAAAGACGGAATATTGGCAGGGTTGAATCTGAGATCATGTGATGACTGAGAGAAAGCGTGGAGACAGAGGCTGCATGCCAGGCCTGTTGTTGTGATGAGCGACTCAAGTGAATGGCATCACACTGGCGAGACAATTCTTTCCTGACATTTCCATGGTTACCACGCGACATGCTATGCTAAGTTGTGCACAAGCATGCACACACGTTTGAAAGAAAAGCAGTCCATTTTGAATCAGGTCTTTTTGCTTCATCATTATCTTTTTTTTCCTATAGTCATTTACTCGTTCCGGTTATTCACCTTTTGCTTCTACTTTGTTCCTTCAGGTTTCTAACTACCCTTCCACATGGAATCCAATCAGATCAGGCACGATGTTTTTTCTGTCCCTTCATTACAGTGGCCGCCAGTCTTTCGATCCAATAAAGGCAGTGCCACAGCCCTGCTGTACAGTGGAAGCAGCAGGTCCGTCAGAACGGATTCCATGGCGTTTGATTGCAGTCGGTAAATCGATCCGTCGTCACCATGTGGGAGGAGCGCATCTCTCAGCAGAATGAGAAGAGTTGAAGAAGTCCAGCGGGTTCAGAAAAGTTCGATTTCCAGTGTACGGTGTTGAGAGGAAGAAGGGGGATGAGAGGGGAGGGAGTAGGGTAGATTTCAAATTACCGCCACTCCACTTCGCACTCCCCCCCCCCCCCTCCCTTCCCTCCGCTGTGTCGTCACAGCTCTGTATTTCATTTACGGTTGTCATCATAGTCCACCTGACCACATGGGGTCCTCTCAGGGTTGTGGAGACACAGAAGAAAACGTCTTGTCCTGAATATGACACCAACACAAAAGACAGTCATCTCCATCACAGGCACAAGTCAATCGTGATGGCTGAACCATGGGTATACTTACAGCAGATGAATCTAGGTCTTGCTGTAGACGTCAGACATACACACCCACAGTTCACACACGTACACAGACAACATCAATGCGGTGGACACATGTAAATACTATGTAAAAAAAGCAGTGTAGAATGGACAGTCAATGTCCTCGCCAGTGTCTGAGCTGTCACTGTCTACAGCCAGATGATAACACAGCGTGGTATCAAATGTCCTCGCCAGTGTCTGAGCTGTCACTGTCTACAGCCAGATGATAACACAGCGTGGTATCAAATGTCCTCGCCAGTGTCTGAGCTGTCACTGTCTACAGCCAGATGATAACATAGCGTGATATCAAATGTCCTCGCCATGTCTGAGCTGTCACTGTCTACAGCCAATGATAACACAGCGTGGTACAAATGTCCTCGCAGTGTCTGAGCTGTCACTGTCTACAGCCAATGATAACACAGCGTGGTATCAAATGTCCTCGCCATGTCTGAGCTGTCACTGTCTACAGCCAATTGATAACATAGCGTCATATCAAAACTAACAACAGAAAGAGTGTGAAGACTCACACAGCACAATTGCTGATGAGTCACACATTGTTGGAAACAATGGAAGAATGGGAGAGAGAGAGAGAGAGAGAGAAGAGAGAGAGAGAGAGAGAGAGAGAGAGAGTTTGCTTGCAAAGAATGTTTGGAAGAACGTAATGACAGACCCCACAGCATTCCCATGGGGTGAACAGTTAAAAGGGAAAAGACTTCCTAGAATACAGATTGGTGAATGGGCTGCAAAGAGAGAAAAACAGTTGATGACAAGTAAGAAAGAAAGAAAAAAGAGAAAAAGAGGAAAAGCAAAGTTGAAGAGAGCGGCAAAAAAGATACAATGACTAGCGTAGAATATCCGTGAGACAGGGACACAATTAATGCTGAAAGAGCGTAGCTTCCAGCATTCACAAGGGGCAATAATTCTGTCTTCACCACTCTGAATGAAAGCAGCTGACAAAGAAAGCATCCTTAACCCCCCCCCCCCCCACCTGTCACCATCCCTCACCCTCACCCTCCCTCCTGAAGATGGAGGTGCGGCAGCATCGACTGGTGGTTGTGATGTTCAAAGACAGTTCCAGAGTCAGTGTATTCTGAGGCTTGGTGTGACTGCAAGCCTTTCAGCAGGCCAGACACTGTGGGCGAGGCTCTTTGTCAGCAGACACTGATGGGCTGAAGGCTGGGTGAAAGGGATCCAGACATGGCGCAAAATGCTGGAAGGGGATGGGAGGCAGAGGAGGGGAGATGTCGGTGGATGGTGTAATGGCGAAGTAAGTGGCGGAGGTTGGTATGGTGAATTGCTGACTGGACAGTTTATCGGTCTGCGGTACCTTTGTGTTGGCTTTTCCGTTCCCTTACTTGTGTCCATGTGTCCATATGTACTCCTCTGGCTACTCGTCTGCCTCTCTGTCTCCTTTGCCTCTCTGTCTCCTTCTGCCTCTCTGTCTCCTCTGCCTCTCTGTCTCCTTCTGCCTCTCCTTCTGCCTCTCTGTCCTTCTGCCTCTCTGTCTCCTTCTGCCTCTTGTCTCCTTCTGCCTCTCTGTCTCCTTCTGCCTCTATGTCTCCTTCTGCCTCTATGTCTCCTTCTGCCTCTCTGTCTCCTTCTGCCTCTATGTCTCCTTCTGCCCTATGTCTCCTTCTGCCTCTCTGTCTCCTTCTGCCTCTATGTCTCCTTCTGCCTCTCTGTGTCCTTCTGCCTCTCTGTCTCCTTCTGCCTCTCTGTCTCCTTCTGCCTCTCTGTGTCCTTCTGCCTCTCTGTCTCCTCTGCCTCTCTGTCTTCGTCTGCCTCTCTGTTCCTTCTGCCTCTATGTCTCCTTCTGCCTCTGTGTCTCCTTCTGCCTCTTGTCTCCTTCTGCCTCTCTGTCTCCTTCTGCCCTCTGTGTCTCCTTCTGCCTCTATGTCTCTCTGTCTAATTCTCTGTATCCCCTCCTACCTCTGTAAGTTGCTGTGAACATTAATGGCTCTCTTTCTCTCTATCTGCCTACTTCTCAGTCTCCCAGTCCACCCCTGTGCTTCCCTGCCTTTTGCTCTGTCTTTCTCATCCCTCTCTCTCTCTCTCTCTCTCTCTCTCTCTCTCTCTCTCTCTCCTCTCTCTCTCTCTCTCTCTTCTCTCTCTATATATATATATATATATATCCATGTCTACCTTTCTGTTTCTCTGTCTGACTTTGTATCTTCCTGTCGGCCTTTGTATTTCTTGTATTGTTGTATCTCATCTTGTTGTCTCACTCCCTGTCTATTTCTCTATCTTCTAGTCTGCCTCGATCTGTCTGTCAAACTTTGTATCGCCTTGTCTGCCTTTGTGTCACTTCTCTTTTTCTTTGGGTATCCTGCCTTGTTCTCTGTCTCCCTGTCTCTCTTTCTCCTTGCCAACCTGTGTCTGTGTTTCCCTGTCCCACCGTCGTATCTCCATGTCTTCTCATGTATCGCCCTGTCTACCTCTTTGTCATTGTCTATCCCACTGTCTTTCTATCTACCTCTGTATCTCCTGGCTTACCTCTCTGACTTGGTGCATGTCTATTATCCACCTGTGTATGTCTCCTCTCTCCCTCTCTCCTCTCTCTCTCTCTCTCTCTCTCTCTCTCTCTCTCTCTCTCTCTTCCTTCTGTGTCTGTGTCTCAGTTTCCGGTGGTGGAGCTGACAGTGTCCATTATAACTAACTGTCAGTGCCTTGCACTGGAGTGGAGCCTGTCAAAGGAGCTGACAGTGTACATGATGACTGTCAGTGTCTTGCAGTGGAGTGGGGCCTGTCAAAGGAGCTAACAGTGTACATTATGACTGACTGTCAGTGTCTTGCTGTGGAGTGGGGCCTGTCAAAGGAGCTAACAGTGTACATTATGACTGTCAGTGTCTTGCAGTGGAGTGGGGCCTGTCAAAGGAGCTGACATGTACATTATGACTGACAGTGTACATGATGACTGACTGTCAGTGTCTTGCAGTGGAGTGGGGCCTGTCAAAGGAGCTGACAGTGTACATGATGACTGTCAGTGTCTTGCTGTGGAGTGGGGCCTGTCAAAGGAGCTGACAGTGTACATGATGACTGACTGTCAGTGTCTTGCTGTGGAGTGGGGCCTGTCAAAGGAGCTGACAGTGTACATGATGACTGACTGTCAGTGTCTTGCTGTGGAGTGGGGCCTGTCAAAGGAGCTGACAGTGTACATGATGACTGACTGTCAGTGTCTTGCAGTGGAGTGGGGCCTGTCAAAGGAGCTGACAGTGTACATGATGACTGTCAGTGTCTTGCAGTGGAGTGGGGCCTGTCAAAGGAGCTGACAGTGTACAATATGACTGACTGTCAGTGTCTTGCAGTGGAGTGGGGCCTGTCAAAGGAGCTGACAGTGTACGGTATGACTGACTGTCTTGCTGTGGAGTGGGGCCTGTCAAAGGTCGCCCGTCTGTTCCACAGATCACGGGCCACTGTGAAGTCCGTCAGAGTTCTGCACTGTGAAGGATTGATCCTTGAGGCTTGTTTTGATAGAGGTGTGACATTTGGACCCACAGGTTTGGATGGAAATACCAGAACATTTCCTTTTTACCAAAACAAACCACATACTTGCATGCACCTCAAAGCAAACACAGACAGAAACACTTAGGAGAGAGAGAGAGAGAGAGAGAGGAGAGAGAGAGAGAGAGAGAGAGAGAGAGAGGGGGGGGGGGGCAGGCACGGAGGCGGGCTGGCAGGCAGACAAACAGACAGTCAGACAGGCTGACACACATACATACAAGCAGAAAGGAAAAAAAAGACATACAAAGTGAGAGAGAAAGGCCCATACAAAAATTGAGAGAGAGAGGGAGAGACGGGCAGGGAGAGAGGAGAGAGAGAGAGAGAGAGAGAGAGGAGAGAGAGAGAGAGAGAGAGAGAGAGCAGTTACCTAAAGCACTGTTTCTGTTCCAGCTCGTTCACTTTGTCTCCAGTAAGACTTCAGGTGAATAACAGAATCAAAGCGGAAAAAATAGAAAGTCGACCACCTTGTCTTCCCAGGTTCTTAAAGATGTTTGTGGTCTATGCACATGACGTCCATTAGAGCATAATCCACAGCCAGACTTTGTGTCTCCGCTGTCTCTGAAGATCTCCAACCCAGTGTGTAGACTTTATTGTGGTCCAGGCATCGCTACTTCACCCCCCCCCCCCCCCCCCCCGCTTCCACTCTGCGTCCGCCCCTTCGTCATCCGAGAAGCATAGATCTTTCTCTTTAAGCTTCTCTGTCACCATCACTATGACTGGCACACACATACAACAGCGGGCGCGCACGTACATACCAAACACACACACACACACACACACACACACACACACACACACACACACGCACACGCACGCACGCGCACGCACGCACGCACGCACGCACGCACGCACACACACACACACACACACACACATACAACACACACACACACACACACACACACACACACACACACACACACACACACACACACACAGAAGACCCGCTCCTTTCCCTCCACCCATCACAGCCCCATCATTTCTCTGGAACCGGAACCAGAACAGCATGAAATTGCCCCCGCACATTTTCGCTTACGGGACAAATCAGGCGGAACCACTCTTACAGACCACCAAGAACGGTAACTTCACAGGGGATGGTCGGCCACCTTGGTGGTAGGAATGGAGAAAAGAACTGGTTTCTGCCGGGACTGACGTTTTATGGGTCAGCATGACGGCCTTAACTGACCCTGCCGACCTCACTGACCTGTTGTGAGGGGAAGGACGTGTGGTGAGGAAGTGTGGGAAAGGAAGTGTGCTGAGGAAGTGTGGGAAAGGAAGTGTGGTGAGGAAGTGTGGGAAAGGAAGTGTGGTGAGGAAGTGTGGTGAGGAAGTGTGGTGAGGAAGTGTGGTGAGGAAGTGTGGGAAAGGAAGTGTGGTGAGGAAGTATGGGAAAGGAAGTGTGGTGAGGAAGTGTGGTGAGGAAGTGTGGTGAGGAAGTATGGGAAATAACGTGTGGTGAGGAAGTATGGGAAAGGAAGTGTGGTGAGGAAGTGTGGTGAGGAAGTGTGGTGAGGAAGTGTGGTGAGGAAGTGTGGGAAAGGAAGTGTGGTGAGGAAGTATGGGAAAGGAAGTGTGGTGAGGAAGTGTGGTGAGGAAGTGTGGTGAGGAAGTGTGGGAAAGGAAGTGTGCGAAAGGAAGTGTGGGGAAAGGAAGTGTGGTGAGGAAGTGTGGTGAGGAAGTGTGGGAAAGGAAGTGTGGTGAGGAAGTGTGGTGAGGAAGTGTGGTGAGGAAGTATGGGAAATAAAGTGTGGTGAGGAAGTATGGGAAAGGAAGTGTGGTGAGGAAGTGTGGTGAGGAAGTGTGGTGAGGAAGTGTGGGAAAGGAAGTGTGGGAAAGGAAGTGTGGGAAAGGAAGTGTGGTGAGGAAGTATGGTGAGGAAGTGTGGGAAGGAAGTGTGGTGAGGAAGTGTGGGAAAGGAAGTGTGGTGAGGAAGTGTGGGAAAGGAAGTGTGGTGAGGAAGTGTGGTGAGGAAGTGTGGGAAAGGAAGTGTGGGAAAGGA
>CM065722.1:3891218-3893718 GCA_033310375.1 Conus canariensis
TTGTCCTAACATCTGCTTGTTACCGAATGGTGTTGGTCCCCCGTTAACACAGTGCGTGGTGTACGAGAATGGTGGTCCACCGTTTAACACAGCTTGTGTTACCGATAATGGTGTGGTCCCACCGTTAACACAGCTGCGTGGTGTACCGAATAATGTGGTCCCACCGTTAACACAGCTGCGTGGTGTACCGAATACAATGGTGACGAAGTGCCCACCGTTAACACAGCAGCGTGGTGTACCGAACAATGTGGTCCCACCGTTAACACAGCAGCGTGGTGTACCGAACAATGATGGTCCCACCGTTAACACAGCGCGTGGTGTACCGAACAAATGATGGTCCACCGTTAACACAGCAGCGTGGTGTACCGAACAATGATGGCCCCACCGTTAACACAGCTGCGTGGTGTACCGAACAATGATGGTCCCACCGTTAACACAGCAGCGTGGTGTACCGAACAATGATGGTCCCACCGTTAACACAGCTGCGTGGTGTACCGAATCAATGGTGGTCCCACCGTTAACACAGCAGCGTGGTGTACCGAAAATGATGGTCCCACCGTTAACACAACAGCGTGGTGTACCGAACAATGGTGGTCCCACCGTTAACACAACAGCGTGGTGTACCGAACAATGGTGGTCCCCACCGTTAACACAACATGCGTGGTGTACCGAACAATGGTGGTCCAACCGTTAACACACAGCGTGGTGTACCGAACAATGTGGTCCCACCGTTAACACAGCTGCGTGGTGTACCGAACAATGGTGGTCCCACCGTTAACACAACTGCGTGGTGTACCGAACAATGGTGGTCCCACCGTTAACACACAGCGTGGTGTACCGAACAATGATGATCCCACCGTTAACACAGCGTGGTGTACCGAACAATGATGATCCCACCGTTAACACAGCTGGTGGTGTACCGAACAATGATGGTCCCACCGTTAACACAACAGCGTGGTGTACCGAACAATGGTGGTCCCAACCGTTAACACAGCAGCGCGGTGACTCCTATGGTGGGTTGCCTCATGACTACATGATGCTGACTGATTCCTGAGGCTACTGGTTACTGTGCTGCAGCAGGACAGTCTAGTCATGTGGAAGTCGGTATTTACACATGATTGCACATACAACAGATGTCAGCGTCGACAACGGACTAATCACGGTGCGTATCTGCATGTCCATATCTTCATGTGTCACCGTTGACACATGATAACGGAAACGGAAGCATCTGGTCCATGGTGAAGTGTCTCATCTTCAGTTTTGAGCGCATGGTATTGTAACGCGCAGAGTTTGCGTCCCAGATGAAACGAACCAAACAGAATAAAACTAAAAGAAAATATACAAACATTTTTTTTAATCAAGTCAGTGAACGTGCGTGTATAAGCTGTCCCTCGCTATTGATCCATGCCTCAACAAACAGCAGATGGAAGATGGAGAGATCAGATCAGGTGGCTTCCTTGCTTGTTCTGCTACAAAGTGCCTTCGTTGGGCAGCAGGACATGCGTGGGCAGGGGGTGAGTGATGTGGGTATGTTGCTGCCAGTGGCAGTCAGTGCGACGGCTCCCTGCATCCCGATCAGCCCCACGGCACGCTCTGCTGTTGTCGGTGTTTTGTTGTCAATCATGTTTGCATCCACATGCCTGTTTTTATAAGAACAAAGTTTGTTTGGTTTATCCTTTCATTTGATTTACTTTTGCGTATATATTCATGTATTCTTTTACCTGTTTGTTTATTCTTTTATTCATTCATTTATCTCTATAATTCTTTGTTTATATTAGATTACTCCGTCTCCACCACACCCTTCATCTCTGTTATCAAAATATGGAAGATAACATATTTGTTGTTCTTGTTCTTGTTCTTCTTATTCTTGTTCTTGTTCTTGCTCTTCTTTCTTTTCTTTGTTCTTGTTCTTGTTCTTCTTCTCTTGCTGCTGCTGCTGCTGCTGCTGTTTGCTGCTGCTTCTCCTCCTCCTCCTCCTCTCTTCTTCCTCTCTCTCTCTCTCTCTCTCTCTCTCTCTCTCTCTCTCACCAGTTTTGTTTCTTTTAAAAGCATGCAATTCACGAAATCAATAATAGAAAGCACGTGATCTACTGTCGCTTGATGGTTCTGAAATATTTATTCTTTCACTAGCCAGTGATGTCATCTTTATGTCGGGGACAATGGTAGTTAACACGGTTAAAATAGCCTACGAAGTGCAGCTACATCAATCCATGTAAAGTTTGATTCACTAAGAGTAACATCACAGTGTTTCGAAAGAGAACTCATGTAAATGCAAGCGAAGGTCTGGCTTGCAGAGCTACAAATACTTGGAATCTATATTGCGAGAAAAATATATACATATCAAACCTTTCTTCTCCTACTTTCTTTTTTCAAAATATTTGACAGTCAGTTTCATCCTGTTGTACAATGTGTTCTGAAATAGGGGGTGGAGACAGGGCTGCCTGCCCTCTGCTGTCAAGCAGTACACACGTTTACTGTGAAGAAGTTTTGAGACAGGCAG
>CM065722.1:3903718-3913718 GCA_033310375.1 Conus canariensis
TTCATCCCAAACCAGTTTGTTTCCACTGACACCAAACCACTTGACGATGGACTGAGGGGCGGTCATTCTTCATGGAGGATATGCTTGTCTGGCAGTCAGGGACGGAGTGCTGGTCCTTGGGGGCGGCAGGTGCCCTTCTGTCTGAAGTGTTGTCTGAGAGTCAGCAGCATTGGACTGGGGCACAGGGGAGAGACAGAGCGTGGGAGAATGGAAGACAAACGGTTAAAAATAGTGTCAGATGCTACCTCTACCTACACCATCCCATCTGTGTTCTCTCTCTCTCTCTCTCTCTCTCTCTCTCTCTCTCTCTCTCTCTCTCTCTCTCTCTCTCTCCTATGCATATGTGTGTGTCGGTGTGTGCATGCATAATATTTGCAGTGTGTGTGTGTGTGTGTGTGTGTGTGTGTGTGTGTGTGTGTGTGCGTGCGTGCGTGCGTGCGTGCGTGTGTGTGTGTGTGTGTGTGTGTGTGTGTGTGTGTGTGTGTGTGTGTGTGTGTGTGAGTGCTTGTGCACTTATGTTTGTCTATTTGTGTGTGTGTGTGAGTGGAAGGAGAGAAACAGACAGACAAACAGATAGAAGCAGACAGGCAGACAAAGAAACACACACATGCAAAGAGAGAGAGAGAGAGAGAGAGAGAGAGAGAGAGAGAGAGAGAGAGAGAGAGACAGACAGACACAGACAGACAGACAGACAGACAGACAGACAGACAGACAGAGAGCAAGGATCGTCAGAGTAATCAGTCATTATACCTGAATGCCCCCCCATCCCCTCCCCATCCAAACCTCTCAACCCCCTTTTAACAAGCCGCTAACACAGTCCCTCGCTGTCTTCCAGGTCACACGATCCCTGATGTATGAGCCACCAATGCTGACGATCGAACAATCATGATCAGCCATCGAGAGCAACATAAATCAGAAACAAAGGACTGAGTAATTAGGCAAGGATGATAAGAAGAAGACACAGAACATACTGAACAATACCGCAGAGTCAGACAGAGAAGTCGGAGGAAAATGACTGAATAAGAAGACAAGGTCATACAGAGAGGTCAAGGAAAAGTGGTTAAACATAGATGAAAAGAAATTACTGGGAGAAAAAAGACTGACTAATGACAGTTTGATTCGTAAACTTAAAACAAAAATTACTACCATGCCGAACGAAAACGACAAGCAAATTGCAAGACAAAACACGACGCGTTTCGACTTCTTTGGTCTTCTTCAGGCAAGACAGATAACATTTAAGACAAAGAAAACGAAGAACGTACAGTCATCACAAGTGCCCACGTAAAGGCGATAAGGTGAAGCGAAATAAAGAACAATGAAATGTAGCAGTCAATGTGAATCAAAGTTAAATAAAGAACAACGAAATGTAGCAGTCAGTGTGAATCAAAGTTGAATAAAGAACAACCAAATGCAGCAGTTAGTGTGAATCAAAGTTAAATAAAGAACAACCAAATGTAGCAGTCAGTGTGAATCAAAATTAAATAAAGAACAATGAAATGTAGCAGTCAGTGTCAATCAAAGTTAAATAAAGAACAATGAAATGTAGCAGTCAGTGTGAATCAAAATTAAATAAAGAACAATAAAATGTAGCAGTCAGTGTCAATCAAAGTTAAATAAAGAACAACGGAATGTAGTAGTCAGTGTCAATCAAAATTAAATAAAGAACAACGAAATGTAGCAGTCAGTGTGAATCACAGTACAGAACAACGAAATGTAGCAGTCAGTGTGAATCAACGTTAAATAAAGAACAACGAAATGTAGCAGTCAGTGTGAATCAAAATTAAATAAAGAACAGTGAAATGTAGCAGTCAGTATGAATCAAAGTTGAATAAAGAACAACAAAATGTAGCAGTCAGTGTGAATCACAGTACAGAACAATGAAATGTAGCAGTCGGTGTGAATCAAAGTTAGATAAAGAACAGTGAAATGTAGCAGTCAGTGTGAATCAAAGTTAAATAAAGAACAACGAAATGTAGCAGTCAGTGTGAATCAAAGTTGAAAAGAACAGTGAAATGTAGCAGTCAGTGTGAATCAAAGTTGAATAAAGAACAACCAAATGTAGCAGTCAGTGTGAATCAAAGTTAAATAAAGAACAACCAAATGTAGCAGTCAGTGTGAATCAAAGTTAAATAAAGAACAACCAAATGTAGCAGTCAGTGTGAATCAAAGTTAAATAAAGAACAATGAAATGTAGCAGTCAGTGTGAATCAAAGTTAAATAAAGAACAATGAAATGTAGCAGTCAGTGTGAAGCTAAGTTGAATAAAGTACAGTGAAATGTAGCAGTCAGTGTGAATCAACGTTAAATACAGAACAACCAAATGTAGCAGTCAGTGTGAATCAAAGTCAGTTTCACAGTGAGTTGACTGCAGGCGGAAGATGTATCAAACTTCAAAGACAAATCGCTGTTCCGCCGAAGGAAAGAGACAAACAAGCTACAATACGAAACAGACAGATTGCTCTGTTCTTGGCCTTCATGGTTTTCAATGTTGTTTTTATATATTATTATTATTATGAATACTTATATAGCGCCTATTCTCGGCTAAAGACAAGCTCTAAACGCTTTACAATGCACACTCGTTTACACAAAGGGCTGCCTGCCTGGGTAGTGCCGACTGAAGAGCTGCCAGCTGGCGCTTCATTCAGTCGTTTCGCGAATCATCCAGTTCATATCATTCAATATCGTTCACTCAATTTCCTAACTTCCTTTCATTCTTTCCATTTCTTACGCAGGGTGCATGCTATGTGTAACGTGTCATCCATACCAACGGCCAAACTGGCCTTCTCTTCCGAAAGTTGGTGATGGGATTTTACGTGTGTGCAAGATGTCATGCGTGCGTTCACACACGGAACCTCGGTTTATAGTCTCATTCGAAGGACTGTATGGGAAATGGAGTCAGAACCAATATTAACTCCGAGGGAAAAATCCCCCTGTACCGAAACGTCCCGGCGGAGATTCGAACCCGCAACCCCAGGATCACCAAGCTAACGAGTCCAGTACTCTACCAACTGAGCTACTCCGGCTTGTCTTGTCTATTAATTTTTCTTTTAAGTTTGATTCCATTTCCGCCTGCAGTCACCTGACTTTGAAACTAAGGTTGATCAGCAGTCAGAAAGAGAACTTTGAAACTAAGGTTGATCAGCAGTCAGAAAGAGAACTTTGAAACTAAGGTTGATCAGCAGTCAGAAAGAGAACTTTGAAACTAAGGTTGATCAGCAGTCAGAAAGAGAAGCCACAGAAGCCAGTGAAGGGAAGCCACAGAAAAGAGGCTGAATGACAAGAGGGAAATTCAAAGACAATGAACTGAATGTCAGGGCGTGTGGTATACACATAACACACAGAAACATAGATGGAATATACTGACACTGTGATGACGACACATCTCGGAAAAAGGGACTGAATACCAAGACAGGGCGATAGGGGGGAAAGGTCGAGAAAAAGAAGGAATGATAAATCAGGATGGTGACGGTGATTCACAGGAAAAGGCTGAACACAAAATTGGGTGATGGAGAACAATCAGAGAAGCGATGACGTCAGATTGGACACAAGAGGACAGGTCACAGAAAAAGTGACTGAGCAGTTAGACAAAAGTGATGGAGACAAGACAGAGCAAAAACTAATAAGCAAGGCTGACAAAGAGAAGTCGCTGAAAAGAGATTGAATAATACGACAGGGTGACGAACAGAAGTGATTGAAACTGCACCCAATGCTAAAACACAGTGACAGATAAGATTAACAGAAGAGGGATAGATCAAAGATACAGAAAAGGGGCCGCACGTATAGACAGGGAAAGGAAGAGAATGGTTTCCAGCTAGCCGGGGACATGACTGACAGTGACTCACTGGGTTTTTCCTGGCAGACACGGTCAGACTAGAGAGACACACAGACTCACTGGGTTTTCCTGGCAGACACGGTCAGACTAGAGAGACGCACAGACTCACTGGGTTTTCCCTGGCAGACACTGTCAGACTAGAGAGACGCACAGACTCACTGGGTTTTTCCTGGCAGACACGGTCAGACTGGAGAGACACACAGACTCACTGGGTTTTTCCTGGCAGACACGGTCAGACTAGAGAGACGCACAGACTCACTGGGTTTTCCCTGGCAGACACGGTCAGACTAGAGAGACGCACAGACTCACTGGGTTTCCCTGGCAGACACTGTCAGACTGGTGAGACACAGACTCACTGGGTTTTTCCTGGCAGACACTGTCAGACTGGAGAGACACACAGACTCACTGGGTTTTCCCTGGCAGACACTGTCAGACACACAGACTCACTGGGTTTTCCCTGGCAGACACGGTCAGACTGGAGAGACACACAGACTCTGGAGGTGTAGCACCACACATCTGTTCAGTCTGTAGACAGTGTCTGTGACTTTCCATTGTCAGACGGGGCAACTTTGGGCATCGCATGGGGAAAGGCAGGACGGAGAAGGGAGGGGGCAGAGAGGGGAAGAGAGAAACGGAGGGGAGGGGGAGGAAGAGGTGTTGGAAGGAGAATGGGAGGGAAAGAACGAGAGAGAATATGGGTATCGCAGAATGTTCGTACTTTTTTTTGGATCTTTGATTCTTTTCTGAAGGAGAGAGAAAGCTGAGAGAAAATGGGGAGAGAGAGAGAGAGAGAGAGAGAGAGAGAGAGAGAGAGAGAGAGAGAGAGAGAGAGAGAGAGACAGAGAGAGAGAGGGAGAGAGAGAGAGAGAGTAATTAATTTATCTAAAGATATGCCTCCTACATTTGAATTAAGCTAGTTATGCATTAAAGGGATTAGAGGTAAAAAGGCAGACACTTTGGCAGTCAGACCGGTAGCCAGGCAAAGAGAGAGAGAAGAGAGAGAGAGAGAGAGAGAGAGAGAGAGAGAGAGAGAGAGAGAGAGAGAAAGAGAAAGAGAGAGACAGACTGACAGACAGACAGACAATGGAAGATAGAAATAAGTGCTGAGCTTCCAAGGTCATACATCAAGCAGAGTTAACCATTCTGATTGAGAGTGGAAGCAGATCTGGTGGGGTGGGTTAGGAGACCTTTCTGTTTTCACACCGACTCCACCAGAACAACACCAGGTGAAGAAGGGCAATGACCATGGGTGTTTAGTGTGCCACCCTCTCCACCAGAACAACACCAGGTGAAGAAGGATAATGACCATGGGTGTTTAGTGTGCCACCCTCTCCACCAGAACAACACCAGGTGAAGAAGGATAATGACCATGGGTGTTTAGTGTGACACCCTGTCCACCAGAACAACACCAGGGGAAGAAGGATAATGACCATGGGTGTTTAGTGTGCCACCCTGTCCACCAGAACAACACCAGGTGAAGAAGGATAATGACCATGGGTGTTGAGTGTGCCACCCTGTCCACCAGAACAACACCAGGTGAAGAAGGATAATGACCATGGGTGTTTAGTGTGCCACCCTCTCCACCAGAACAACACCAGGTGAAGAAGGATAATGACCATGGGTGTTTAGTGTGCCACCCTCTCCACCAGAACAACACCAGGTGAAGAAGGATAATGACCATGGGTGTTTAGTGTGCCACCCTCTCCACCAGAACAACACCAGGTGAAGAAGGATAATGACCATGGGTGTTTAGTGTGCCACCCTGTCCACCAGAACAACACCAGGGGAAGAAGGGCAATGACCATGGGTGTTGAGTGTGCCACCCTCTCCACCAGAACAACACCAGGTGAAGAAGGATAATGACCATGGGTGTTTAGTGTGCCACCCTGTCCACCAGAACAACACCAGGTGAAGAAGGATAATGACCATGGGTGTTTAGTGTGCCACCCTCTCCACCAGAACAACACCAGGTGAAGAAGGATAATGACCATGGGTGTTTAGTGTGCCACCCTCTCCACCAGAACAACACCAGGTGAAGAAGGGCAATGACCATGGGTGTTGAGTGTGCCACCCTGTCCACCAGAACAACACCAGGTGAAGAAGGATAATGACCATGGGTGTTCAGTGTGCCAGGCACTCCACAAGAACAACACCAGGTGAAGAAGGACAATGACCATGGGTGGTTAGTGTGCCACCCTGTCCACCAGAACAACACCAGGTGAAGAAGGATAATGACCATGGGTGTTCAGTGTGCCACCCTGTCCACCAGAACAACACCAGGTGAAGAAGGACAATGACCATGGGTGTTCAGTGTGCCAGTTAGCAGAACAACAGGTGAAGAAGGACAATGACCATGGGTGTTCAGTGTGCCAGTTAGCAGAACAACAGGTGAAGGACAATGGCCATGGGTGTTCAGTGTGCCAGTTAGCAGAACAACAGGTGAAGAAGGACAATGACCATGGGTGTTCAGTGTGCCAGTTAGCAGAACAACAGGTGAAGGACAATGACCATGGGTGTTCAGTGTGCCAGTTAGCAGAACAACAGGTGAAGAAGGACAATGACCATGGGTGTTCAGTGTGCCAGTTAGCAGAACAACAGGTGAAGGACAATGACCATGGGTGTTCAGTGTGCCAGTTAGCAGAACAACAGGTGAAGAAGGACAATGACCATGGGTGTTCAGTGTGCCAGTTAGCAGAACAACAGGTGAAGGACAATGACCATGGGTGTTCAGTGTGCCAGTTAGCAGAACAACAGGTGAAGAAGGACAATGACCATGGGTGTTCAGTGTGCCAGTTAGCAGAACAACAGGTGAAGGACAATGACCATGGGTGTTCAGTGTGCCAGTTAGCAGAACAACAGGTGAAGAAGGACAATGACCATGGGTGTTCAGTGTGCCAGTTAGCAGAACAACAGGTGAAGGACAATGACCATGGGTGTTCAGTGTGCCAGTTAGCAGAACAACAGGTGAAGAAGGACAATGACCATGGGTGTTCAGTGTGCCAGTTAGCAGAACAACAGGTGAAGGACAATGACCATGGGTGTTCAGTGTGCCAGTTAGCAGAACAACAGGTGAAGAAGGACAATGACCATGGGTGTTCAGTGTGCCAGTTAGCAGAACAACAGGTGAAGGACAATGACCATAGGTGGTTAGTGTGCCAGTTAGCAGAACAACAGGTGAAGGACAATGACCATGGGTGTTCAGTGTGCCAGTTAGCAGAACAACAGGTGAAGAAGGGCAATGACCATGGGTGTTCAGTGTGCCAGTTAGCAGAACAACAGGTGAAGAAGGACAATGACCATAGGTGGTTAGTGTGCCAGGCATCGGCGGGATTCAAACTTAGGACGTGTGAAGACGACCCCAGTACTCCAGCACTGTGCCAGGGGCAGACAGAACCGTCAGCTGTGATTGACGACCGTCTTGACGTGTCAGCTCCCAGCACTGTACCCCAGCCAGGCTTTCTGTGGGACATAAATGTCTACGGCGGATCCGCTTCCAGCCTATCTCTTCGTCGATCACAAGGCCTCAGTTCCCTCCCCTGTGAGGTCTCCTTTGTTCTCCGGTGACCTCCTTGCTCTGTGATTGAGTCCATCGACTCGGACCTCTCCCCCACGCCGTCCGGAATGGATCGAATGGACACCGCACCGCGCGGGGTGCCCACATCAAACGATGTCTTCAATCTAGAACAGGGGACCTGTTACATCCTGTAATGTAACAATCCTAGGATTTGTCGCAATGTGTTAAAACATCACGTCGGGAGGAAGCGGAGGGAAGGGGAGGACGACTCTTGTTAGTTACTTTGACAGTCAGTGTGTCTGTGGTCTGTTTTGGAATGTTTGTTCATCCTGCACATCACACTTTTTTTCTTTGTTTGCATTAACTTTTTATTCTCGCTGCCATTTTCCTGCTGACAGCTATGCAAGAGGGATGGGGTGGGTGGGTTGCTTTGTGTATGTATATTGCAAGAGGGGTGGGGTGGGTGGGTGCTTGTGTATGTATATTTGTGTGCGTGATGTTTGTGACGCTTGAAGAAGACATTTGTTTGATTCACCTGTCAAATTGTATGCTGTGTGAAATAAACGTTACTTTCTGCTCGTTTGTTTACTTGGATTTCTGTCTACATTGTCATTCGCAACATACTCTTGCCAAGTCAGGCATCAATCATAATTTTTTCAATTCATAACAGGCCAGCTAGACTTTGAAAATTGAATACTGAAAAGAGAATCAGAGAAAAAATAAAAAAGAAAAAAACTAAAACAAACAGAGAGAAATTACCAAATACAATGTGTGTGTGTGTGTGTGTGTGTGTGTGTGTGTGTGTGTGTGTGTGTGTGTGTGTGCGTGCGTGCGTGCGTGCGTGCGTGGTGTGTGTGTGTGTGTGTGTGTGTGTGTGTCTGTGTGATACAAAATTTAAAATTGACGTTTCCGGCAACCACATTAGTGTGTATTCACATGTGAGTCAAGACTAGGCGCACCCCAACGTGAAAAAGGTGAACATCATCCTTCACAATGGCTGTGAGCGGACAGGTCTTCAATCTTCTGTGGTTTCCATGGACAACAACAAGCGACGCTATTGCTTTTTAGTGAGTCAACGAGTGAGTGAAGGCGTTTGCTTTCTGCCACGTGGGTTCGAGGACAAAAAAGGTCCCCGTTCTTGTCTAGACATGTCAGGTGTGGTGCTGTCTGACAGTTCTTTTCGTTGCTGGTTTTCGTTCACTCACATTCCGGGAATGCGTGTAAGCTAAGTGCCAACGGTGGGGGTCAGGTTGTAACCTCTCCCCCAGGTTCACTCTGTTCACGCTTACCTCGCGTAGTGATTCCCGGGTCATTAACCTGTTTTCTGCGCTGGCTGGAGTTCCCTCCCTGGACCTACCCGTGCTTTTTATGACTGGTCAGGCGTGGGAACCCGACGGAAATACACACAGACATCAGAAGACACTGACCCATTCTTCACACCCTCTAACCGCTCACCCGGAATCGAGTTCAAAATCATCTTTTTGTAATTATGACACTCAACCACAAAATGAGTTACGTTGCTCTTTTTTGGTGTTTCTTCTTTTCATTCTATAAGTGGATTTTGTAAATACCATTCTTTCATCATGAAAACCATTTCCAAACTGAATTGACCGAATCTGATGTTGTGCCTAAAAGAAAAACCACTATGCCGCCAAACGAAAAAAAAAAAAAAAATTAAAAACACTAATGAAAAAATAATAAAGTTTATAAAAACCTTTTGGTGGTAGTAGAATCCATTATTGAGAACACTGCAGTCAGCTTTTGTTTCTTCCTTGTTAAAAACACTAGCAAGTTACAAGGTAAACACGACTCGTGTCGACCTCTTTGGTCTTCTTCAGACAAGACACACAACACTCCAGACAATGAACACGAGGCACGATCAGACAGTAACTCGTCCTCTCAAACTGCGCGCAAAATGGGCATGGAGGGAAACGAGGCTGCTGGGAAGGGAGGCAATGTGGTTTATGATAAAATGATAATAATAATAATAATAACAACAACAATAATAACAATGATATTAATATAGTAATGATAATAATAATAGTAATAATAATAATGATGATGATGAATATCATTATTACAAACATTATTACAAATTGATAAAGAGATTGCTGCCACTACTTTTAGTAATAGCGTGATAATAGTACTGGCAGTAATAATGGCAACTATACTGACAGAAGGGGAGAAAGGAGAGGACTTAGAGGACAGTAAACCAACATGCGTTATGGTAGTAACAGTCGATATTATGACCATGTGGTTTAACTATCCCCTACCCCCCCCCCCCCCCCACCTCCATTTACACCTTCTTCCAGTGTAGATACTACTATTACTACGATTACCATTATATGATTAATAAGTAGTGGTAAATCCTCTCTATGTTATTCTACTAATAATGATAATAATAATAATGATAAGCTCACAAGATAGTGCAGAGTAACGTTTAGTTCATTAACCGTACAAAAAGGTAAGTGAACTTTCGACATATATTTCATCTTCAGATGTCAAACATTACAGAAAAAACACATACAGCAACAATGACAATAGCAACGAAGACGACGAACAACAACAACAACAACCAGTACTCCCCGCATGACACGCAGCAAGCATGAGAATCCCCCTAGCGCTATACATTCCGGCTCTCACACTGGCTGCTA
>CM065722.1:3918718-3933718 GCA_033310375.1 Conus canariensis
GAACATGTAATGTGATGATGACGGTGGGTGAGTGGAACATGTAATGTGTGAGGACGTGGGTGAGGGAACAGTAATGTGTGTGAGAGGTGGGATACATGTAATGTGTGATGATGACGGTGGGTGAGTGGAACATGTAATGTATGACGATGACGGTGGGTGAGTGGAACATGTAATGTGTGATGATGACGGTGGGTGAGTGGAACATGTAATGTGTGATGATGACGGTGGGTGAGTGGAACAAGAGAAGAGGAGGGACGTGAACAGATTTGGGAATCACGTGATGATAGAAAGATTGCCGGAGGGAAAGGGGGATGGGGGATCGACGCTACATGCCAGACCTTTCTTGAGACAAAGAGTTCCAGTGAATGGGAGATTGACACACCTTTGGTCCAGGGAACATTTCCCGAGGTCACCATCTTTCAGGTGAAAAGTTGACAGAGACGATATCTGTGCTACAAAGAGAGATAATCTGGGGTCCATGCTGCGAGTGCTGCAGGTGATTTTCTTCTTCCTTTCACGAGGTCTGAACCATCCTTTCAGATAAAACAATGTACCGTTGTTCCGTTTGCCGCATGAGCCCACACGAACGATATGCCTGGTAAAATCAATTTTGATTGAAAAGAATGGGTGGTGTTTTATGATGTTGTCACTCTTTCCCTTGGAAGAGGAAATCGGAATACGCTTTGATCGAAATGTCTTGAAGCTATGTTAAATTGTGTGCATGCACCAACACACATATTCCCAACACAGCAGATAAACCGTTTAAGCTGAGTTTGGGTCTCCCCCCCCCCCCCCCACCACACACACCCTTACCTTAGGTTCTTTTCCTAAGCAACTTTCAACATGAAATCCCTCAGATCAGGAACAATGCTTTCAAGTTCCCTCTTGACACTTACTTGTTGATCCTGTGACCCAATGCTGCCGGTGCCACAGCCCCATGTCGACGGTGGAATAACCAGGTGTACCCCACCTCCCATTCCGTGGCGTGTCGTCGCTGTTGCTACATCAATTAAAGTCCATCACGTGGGGGCAAATGTCTCGGCAGAGTAAGAAGGAAGGATGAACTGGAATGATTCAGAAGGGTACGACTTGTGGTGCGTGGTGTTGGTAGAAGGAAGGAAGAGGAAGGAAGGGAGGAGTGGGATGGAGGTTAAACCACGTAGTGATTGACAGAATGCCGGAGGACAGAGGCGGCGTGCCAGATCTGTTCTGTGGCAGACGGTTCTGTGGGATGGAAATGGGTCCATCTGCAGTCAGCCATGCATCTCTCTGGCGGCATTAACACGTTAATTTTCAAGCACCCTTCTTTGGATTGCCTAAAACTGGACTAGATGGTGTACATTCGTAGAGCAATTATTACTTAAGGGCTTTATTTCCAGCCTTTGTATCGTCTGGTGTGGATGGCTCTACCGACCTTCAGACCAGCAAGTAACGACTAATTTCCTTAATTGTTCATGCAATTAATTAAAAACAATGCTGTGAATTCCTCACCACCAACCCTTCCCTATCCCTCCAACCTTATGTCTCCTCCTTCTACGTCACTGCACTCCCCCCCCCCCCCCCCCCCCCGTCACCCACACCCTCCGAGCGTTTCAGCTACTGCGTCAAATCATGTGGAACTGCTCCCACGGACACTAGTAACCTCTCTCTGCAGGGAAGTAACTGCGCATTGATGCATTGTGCAATAAGCGCACAGGAATGATGTGGGAAGGGAGGGGAGAGAAAGGTAGAGACAGATATAGGAGAAAAGAAAAAGAGGGGGGGGGAGGGGAAGGAGGAGGGGCATGGTACGATACTGAAGTTTCGCTCGTGTTATGGGTCAAGGTGATGTGAAATTGATTTCCAGACATTGCGGTCCAGTTTTCTGCTGGACTCTCTTCCTGTCAGATCTGGTTTGGCGGGAAATGTAGCGTGGTCCTCTACATCTGTTCACGTGTAACAGGACCACTGCAGACTAGAAGCATATGCTATTCTGCGAAAAAAAAAAGCTGACGTATTCAGCATTTGGGGCAATTATGGACATTTGCAAGGGGGATAAGTAGGACTATGAATGTCAGTTTTCCTTGCAGAGTTCAGGTGCCAACAAATCATTTTCAAGAGGAAGTGTTAGAGCATATTCAGCTGACTGTACCTTCAAGTCAGGGGAAGAGTACTACAGTTGATCTGAATTCCATAAACAGGAAGAAAAAAGTGAAAAGACTTTCAGGAACAACGTTCGTTGAATTGGCCACAAACAGAGGAAAACAGTGGCCGACAGTTTGAAAAAAAGGAAGGGAGGGGAAGGGAGGAAGGGGGAGGAGACAAAAATAATAGGGGCAGGCAACTCTGTCCTAATCACTCCAAACAAACCAGTTGACAACGAAAACAACTCCCTAAGACTGAGACAACAGCTGGAGGTGGCGGTGATGTGCAAGGGGGTTACCATGGTAGCTGGTATGACTGCAGGCCGCTCACTTAGCGGGACACTTCTGGCGACTGTCTTTGCTAATACAACAAGCTGAGGGCTGGGAAGTAAGGATCAAACACCACGAAAAATGCTCGAAGGAAGAAGAAAGGGGAAGGAAGCGAGTGGTTGAGATGGTGGTGGCGAAGTAGATGGCGGGAAGTAGTCTGTCGCTTTGCTGGTTGGATTTCAACTAGTCATCGGTCTTACCGTATCCAGTTCAGTCACATGACCAGGGTTCGACCCGTGGTCGTGTGCACTGAACTCCAGTTCACCCAGTAGCAACACCACCGCTGAAGAAGACGGATGGACGTCTGTCGAAAGCTCTAAGTAAGTGCTAATTTCCCAGCTGAGTGACCCGTCCAAATCCGGGAGTCGTTACCGTATCTTCGTGTGCATTTGCACACTTTCTTGCCTGCTTGTCTGTTTCCTGTCTATCTATTTGTTTTCTTGTCTGGCTCTTTGTCTCTCTGTCTCCCACTGGTGTTCCTATAACCTTGTCAATCTCCACGGCTCTCTCTGCCTTTCTGTCCACCTCTCTCTGTCTTCCTGTCCACCTCTCTGTCTTCCTGTCCACCTCTCTGTCTTCCTGTCCACCTCTCTGTCTTCCTGTCCACCTCTCTGTCTTCCTGTCCTATCTCCGTGTCTTTTTGTCTACCTCTATGTCACACTGTGTAGCTCTTTGTCTCCTTGTCTACCACTCTGTCTCCTTGCCTACTACCGCCCCTATACTCCTTGTCTACTACTCTGTCTCCTTGCCTACTACTCTGTCTCCTTGTCTACCACTCTGTCTCCTTGCCTACCACTCTGCCTCCTTGTCTGTCACTATATCTATTTGTCTGCCTTTTTGTTTCCCGGTCTGTATCTGTTTTTTCTCTCTTCTCTCTCTCTCTCTCTCTCTCTCTCTCTCTCTCTCTCTCTGCCCTTCTCTCTCTGTCTCTCTGTCTGCTCCCCATCTTCCTTCCTACCTCTTTATCTTGCTATCTGCGTCTGTCTGTCTACCTATCTCCCCATCTATCTTCTTGTCCATCTCTCTGCCTGTTTACCTGTCTTCTCGTCCATCTCTCTATCTTCATATCTACTTCTCTGTCTCCCTGCATACATGCCTGTCTGTCTACCTCTCTGTCTTCATAATTATCTACTTCTCTGTCTTGCTGTCTACCTCTCTGTCTCCCTGCTTACCTCCCTGTCTGTCTACCCGTCTACCTGTCTGTTGCCCTGTCTGCCTGTCCACCTCATTGTCTCCCTGATGCTCCATGTTTCCTGTCTGCTCTGTCTGTCTGTCTGCCTGTTTGTCTGCCTGTCTCCCGTGCCTGCCTTCTTCCTTCTCCTTCTCTTTATCTCCAATCCGACCTAGATATATCCACGTCTATCCTTAGTCTGGAAGCTTTTTGTCTGTCTGTAAAAACTCCCCACATAAGGACATTCCCCCTATAAACTCCACATAAGGACATCACAACCCCCACCCCTTTACTGCCCATATGTGAGATTGAAGACGACTTGCATCCAGTCATGGGGGTCAGTACAAAGACAGGCTGTAGGTGGAGCTACCAGCCCCATCATTACAGACGTCAGTGTCCTGCTGTACAGTGGCCAGCCCATCATACAGACCGTCCATGTCCTGTACAGTGGGGGTCTGCCAAAGGTCGTCCGTTTGTTCAACAGACCATGGACCACTAACGTCCTTCAGAGCTTTGGACCGTGAAAGATTGATGGCTGTGTTGACCGCGGAGGACGGGTTTGGTCTCAGACGGATGTTCCGTTCAGTGAGCACACTGGCCAGTGAAGGTGGTTTTGAAACAACCGCAAAAACATGTCCATGCAAAAACATCGCATGTAAACACACACGCGCGCGTGCACGCACGCGCGCGCGCGCGCACGCACACACACACACACACACACACACACACACACACACACACACACACACACACACACACACCCACACACACACACACCAAAACACACACACACACACAGGAGAGAGAGAGAGAGAGAGAGAGAGAGAGAGAGAGAGAGAGAGAGAGAGAGAGAGAGCTAGACTGAGGGGGGGGGAGACAGAAGACAGACATACAGAAACGCGAGAGAGAGAGAGAGAGAGAGAGAGAGAGAGAGTTCTCCCTCCTCCCCACCCACCCCCACCCTCACCTTTCACCGTAACCTGTAACCCAAAGTGCATGAAATTGCACCCCTGTACATTTCCGCTCACAGGACAAATCAAGCGGAACCACTCTTACAGACCACCAGGAACGGTAACTTCCCAGAAGGGTTGCTGTCCGCCTTGGCGGCATGAAAATGGAGAAGAAACGGCTGGCTTGTGTCGGGCTTCTCGCTGTAGGGGTCAGCGTGATGACCTTCGCTGACCCTGGTGACCCCACTGACCTGGTCTGTGGGCAAGGAAGCGTGATGAGGAAAAATGGTGAAGAACGTAGGATCCTAACAACCTGGAAAGGGGAGCTGGAGGGAGGGGGTGAGGGGGGAGGGGGGGCACAGGGAATTCTGAAGATTGTTTCTGTGAAACCACAAGGAAGGAATCGGGCGAGTCACAGAACCCCAAGTATAATTAATGCTACACGCATAGAAGATAATTATGGAGATGAAAACAAACAGGAAGGTTACTCAGTTTCGGCTTTGGATTTTCTCCTTCCCGTGCGAAATCCACGTTGTCTTCGATAGAAAGAAGATAACAATTAGTGTTGATTTTTAGGGTCTGAGGTAAAAAAAAAGATTTTTTTTCAGTTATGATCAGCCTTTATTGTCTTCCTAGGCACCAAACATAGTACAGCGTGCGGATCAGTAGGCTAGATCCGTCAGAATTCTGCACTTCTCGGCAGTGAACTCAATCCGTTGCTAGGAAGCCAACGAACCAAGCACGTTTCTGTGAACTCCACGAAGACTACAGTTGGAGTCGTTCCATCTGCTATGATTTTTGAGTCACGCACAACCGTTGAGTCAGCAATCATTTCGGCTGCGTGTGTGTGTGTGTATGTGTGTGTGTGTGTGTGTGTGTGTGTGTGTGTGTGTGTGTGTGTGTGTGTGTTGTTTGTATTGTGTGTGTGTGTGTGTGTGTGTGTGTGTGTGTGTGTGTGTGTGTGTGTGTGTGTGTGCGCGCGTTTGTGTGCGCGTGTTGTGTGTGTGTGTGTGTTGTGTGTTTTGTGTGTGTGTGTGTGTGTGTGTGTGTGTGTGGTGTGTGCGTGTCGTGCGTCCATGCGTGCGTGCGTGCGTGCGTGTATGTATGTGTACGTTTGTGTTCGTCTTTAATACAAACTTTTACGTTGCATTTTCATAGCTATTGGAAGCCCTGAAACAACCAAACTTGGTATGACGAGACGATATTGTAGGACGTTTCCAACCATTCACTGATCGAGATGTCACCATGCGGTAGAGCTGGTAGTTCTACTTCAAAACGTTCCAGCAGTTCTTTCACCATAGAAATATTCACATGTTCTTAGAAAGTGTGCTTCTTTACAGTGATCGCTTTCACTGATGACAAATAACCCTAAATGTTATTTTATTGAAACATTCAAATATTAACTTGAATTTCAACTTAAATTGAGACTGTTAAGTGCAGCGTGGCCCCGTACAAATACAATCCTACTGAACAGATATATATATATATATATATATATATATATATATATATATATATATATATATATATGGATATAGATGCAATTATTTTTGTTTGTTTCCTAATGATTTGTTTCAGTTAATCTGAATGGTATTTTGACTGTGAAAACAGGGTTCGAGGCTGGCGTTTGTAAATGTAAAAAAATCAGTCTGTTTTTGCTCGGAATTTTAAATGTTTACCTATGTTTTGTTTGAAATCATGCTGTCAAACTTAATCGTTACAGCTTAAGAAAATGATTTGGCTTAAAACAGCATATGGTCGCGTGATTTGTTCTGTGCGTGAATATAATACCTAACATTAATGGACCTAGGGGTGATGGACAATGTGTCTGGCACTGCATAATGGAAGAAGCACAGATGTCTTTTTTAAATGTACCATTTTTACACTGCACACTGAACATGTTACTGCTCTACATCATAAAGACAAAGGCCTTTAGAGTCTTGTTTTCCACCATCTTTACTTGCAAATATGACCTCAAATAGAGCTGTTAGACCTGGTTTAGGGTCAGCTCACTGTGCATTAGTGAAGAGCTTATACTCTCCTCCTCCTCCGCAGTGCCCGGAGAGTTCCAAGCCTGATGAGTCTCTTGATGAATCTAATAAGCTCACACCACGACGGGAGCCGACAGAAATCAACACAACCTCCCTGGACCGACCATCAATAGAGGGCTTTCTGAAGACGCTGGTCAGTGACCCGGAAGCAGTAAGGTGAAGCTTCCGGTGGCTTTGTTCCTTTGGGAGACAGGCCGTGGTCACAGGTTATCTCTACGGCTACTGTCTGCTTGTTTCCTGTGCTTTTTTCTCTCCTCCCCCCCTCCCCCCCCCCCCCCCCCAGTCTCTCCTTAACCGCCTCTTCTTCCTGCTAAGGTGTTCACGACTAAGGATGTTAGGTCTATTCACTCTTGAGATGAAGTGTGTTGTGCTCGAGTTACAAGTGGAAGCCCTACGTAGAAGAAGACAGGCAGAGAAAGAAATCAACAGCTTGTTATCTCAGACAGGTTGCAGAGGGAGGAGGGATAAGGGTGGCAAATATACGGTGAGAACAGTTGGGGGATGGGGGGGGGGGTGGTGGTGAAGATGTAGGACTGACGTGTATGGATCTTTGATGGGTTGAATCACACACAAGCATGCTCGCGTGCACGCACATACGCACGCACGCGCGCGCGCGCACACACACACGCACGCGCGCAGCAGCACGCACGCACGCACGCACGCACGCACGCACCAACACACACACCACACGCACGCACGCACACACACACACACACACACACACACACACACACACACACACACACACACACACACACACACCACGCACATTGCAAGATCAGGTTTTTATTTTAAGTTTTCCAAACAATCCATCTTTGACATTAATGTATTACTTTACAAGAGCGTTATGTTCACATTAAAGAGCACTCTTCTGCATCCGCCTGTCTTATATGGGTAAGCCCAAACCACCACTTTCTGTTCACAAAATGAGAGTTGCTTTGTTTGGTTTCCTTTGTCGTGGTTTGTTTTGAAGAGCAGTTTTCGTGATAATGTCATACATTACTCTAATGTGACATACAACATATGACACGTTGGGATTGTATCTTTGTATTTATTTGTTTGCCTTTCGTTGTGTGTGTGTGTGTGTGTGTGTGTGTGTGTGTGTGTGTGTGTGTGTGTGTGCGTGCGTGCGTGCGTGCGTGCATGCGTGCGTGCGTGCGTGCATGCGTGCATATGTGTGTGTGTGTGTGTGTGTGTGTGTGTGTGTGTGTTGTTGTTGTTGTTGTGTTGTTCGGTGTTTATTCAGTCTTGATCATAGAGTATCAGGTTATCTTTATACAGTGCATGCCCAGGCGACGCCTTGGAACACGAAGAAATACTCACAATGGAAGATAGATTCGAAACTGTCAGAAGCAAGATCAATACACACAAAATAACAGGACTGTCTGTAAAGGGAATTGAATCATATAGCCCAAATAGATGCGGAAAAAGCGCAGTTCCTCAGAAAAACAATGTTACATGGCATCAACATACCTGAACATGCTTGTCGTCTGGGATTTCAGTGGAAGGGATCAATATTTGGTGTGTTTCCAAATCGCCTGGCTTTGGCGCCAAGATGATAAAAGTCTTTCCATGCAGCTTTGCAAAAACGGGGATGTATTTCAGCATTTTACCTAGATGATTCCGTACTCACTAAATTCAGCATAGAAGACACCAGGTATATTGTTTTTAATCTAAAGGAACCAAGAATTCTTTCTGGTACTGAGAAATCTGCACTTGGCCCTGCCAGAAAGTCCAATGGCTGCGAGTAACTGCAACTGGACCAATGGTATTAGCAATGGCTGATAGACATTCTTCAAGTGCAGATCCAGAAACGGTACAAGCTGCAGGAAAGTGGCACTGGCTTTGTGTGGTCCTGTCTGGTCTGTTTCATGACCACCCAGAACACAGGTCCTCAAGACAAGTCGTGGTGATTTTGAAGATGCTCTTGAACAAATGAGGAACTGAAAAGGTGAGTTGATGATAAGCATGGTGCATACGATGATATCTTCAGTACTGAACCTGATGTGATTTTATTTGATGCCATTTTGACAGGCTCTGGTGCTGTGTGTTACACCCAACAGTTCTGAGGCCAGTGGTGAATCCATGAACAGCAGATGTATACTAGTTACTTAGAGATCGGAGCTGCCTTGTTTAAGACTTAGAAGTGTCCGATCAGAATTGCATGGAAATCGTGTGCGGCCGATGATTCGGGGATGTATCATTTGGTTAGATCACACAAAATTCCAGGAGGGGAGATTTACATATGTGCATTCTCTGCTCACAGCATTAGGACTGCTGGCAGCTGTGTAGCATCAAAAGGGATGTGCTGTACGCTGTGACTTCACATAAGAAAGATGGTCACACGAGAAGACGACCACTCAATAGTACTGCAACCCAATACAATAACAGCGAAGCCTCAGTCAGTCCTTCGTGGAGAAATGCACAAGGCAGTAACATTCAGTTACACTTCGTTGCGCTTATACTCTCTGCTCTGAAATGTCCACGTGCTTGCCACTGAATGACTGCTACGAGAAATGATTCGACAATTAAACGAGAAAGGGCAATTATTCATTGATTACTGTTAGGGGAAAATGGTCATCCCGACCATTGCTAAGTTTAAGTATTGAAAAATTCCCTTCTGAAAATGATCATACTGCGTATGTACTGGTGTCTAAATCATGGGCTGGAGGCGCACTGATCGCCTCATCTATGAGTGTTTACATCGCTAAACCTTAAGCCATCATAATTAAACACCTTCTTCTAAGTAAGATAGGCTGGACTTTCTAACCATACAGCAAAAGTCCTACACTGCGGACAAGAAAGAGAGGTGCACAAAAACCCAGCAGACTGTACAAACATGTCTCACAATCTCACACATTGGTGATCAGCGCCATATCAATCCATGCACAATACCACCAATGCAACGCGTACTCTGTCTCCTTGGCAACTGACTTTAGCCGCAAAGGTGACCTTTGACGCCAAGGGGGTCAGAGGACAACACGAGAACCATGATGTCCAGTGTTGGTGTGTGTACTTCCGCCACGTTCACATCATTTCAGTGGTCCCCCCTGCTCCAATCCGTGGCAACCATTAACAGGTCATGGAAAACCTTACAGCGCTTGGCGATTTAGCAGCCTTATCCACGCTAATATCAAATCCCCAGATTTTTCAAACCACTAAAAACCGTTACCCTATATTAGATGTCGTTCACATTATTTCAAATGTTTACCTTTCATTCCTTCATTTATCCTTTTTCTTTCTACACGCTATCAAACCCATCTTCTTATTTTCAACCACGGTTTTCAATAGTAGAACCCGAATATGGAAATTACAGTTTTTTGTTCGATGATTACAAACATGTCAAGGGATGTTACATAAAATTCTTTCCTTCCGTCCTTCCTTTTTTCCTTCCTTCCGTCCTTCCTTCTTCCCTTCCTTCCGTCCTTCCTTCTTCCTTCTCTCTTCTTCCTTCCTCGTCCTTCCTTCTTTCCTTCCTTCTGTCCTTCCTTCTTTCCTTCCTTCTTTCCTTCCTTCCGTCCTTCCTTCTGTCCTTCCTTCCTTCCTTCCTTCCTTCTTTCCTTCTTTCCTTCCTTCCTTTTCCTTCCTTCCTTCTTTCTTCCTTCCTTCCTTCCTTCCTTCCTCCTTCCTCCTTCCTTCCTCCGTCTTCCTTCTTTCCTTCTTCGTCCTTCCTTCTCCTTCCTTCTCCTTCCTCTTCTTTCCTTCCTGTCCTTCCTTCTTTCCTTCCTTCTCCTTCCTTCTTTCCTTCCTTCCTTTCCTTCTCTTCTTCCGTCCTTCCTTCTTTCCTTCCTTCCGTCCTTCCTTCTTTCCTTCCTTCCTCCTTCTTCCTTCCTTTCCTTCCTTCCTTCTTTCCTTCCTTCTTCCTTCCTTCCGTCCTTCTTCCTTCCTATCCTTCCTCTCTTTTCCTTCCTTCCTTTCCTTCCTTCTTTCTTCTTCCTTCCTTCCTTCCTTCCTTTCCTTCCTTCCTTCCTTCCTTCTTTCCTTCCTTCCGTCCTCTCCTCTTTCCTTCTTCTTCCTTCCTTCCTTCTTTCTTCCTTCCTCCTTCCTTCTTTCCTTCCTTCCTTCCTTCCTTCCTTCTTTTTCCTTCCTTCCGTCCTTCCTTTTCCTTCCTTCCTTCCTTCCTTCCTTCTTTCCTTCCCGTCCTCCTTTCCTTTCCTTCCTTCCTTCCTTCCTTCCTTCTGTTCTTCCTTCCGTCCTTCTTTCCTTCCTTCCATCCGTTCTTCTTTCCTTCCTTCCGTCCGTCCGTCCTTCCATTTGATTTCCTAAGACAAATTCTCCTGAAGAAAGAAATGATGGTCCGTGATGATGTGATTAACGATGATACTAATACCGCTACTGCTGCTACTATCACTACTGCTACTATTCCTACTTCTACATCTGCTGGCCATCACAATGCGCTATACATCCTTAGCGATGGGGACCCAGCACACTGTTTCAAAATGGCGAGGGATGGGGAAGGAAGGAGATGGAGGCGGAGGAGAGGCAAGACTGAGACGGGGGATGGAAAAAAAGGGAGTTCATTGGAAATGGGGATTTGGAACATTGTGATTGTTCCAAACATCATGCATATTTGAAGCAAAATGTACAAATAACACGGCAAAAACAAAATGTTACAGCAACATCAAAACATCGCGTCAGTTTGGCAGAGATCATATCCCAACGCGGATATCGTCAAACGGGCGCATTTTTTTTTTCTGTACAATTGAATTGCAGCCGTACCCTTGACAACAAAGAAGCAACAAAATTATTGAAAATTAACCACATACACTGGAATCAAATGAGAAATTCCTAGAACCCATTCGTCGATAAGACCATGGAAGTTTCGCACAAGCTTCTTGGTTCCAAACTCTCAGTGTCCAAAAACATCTCAGGTCACTCGCAAGCCTTCCTGTATAGGATCATAGGGATGTCACACAACAGTTTGCAGATATGATTATAGTGTCACATAAAACCTTAAGTTCACAGGATTGTGATGAACTGGTGAAAGCGTTTGTTTCCATAGGAAGAATCTTTAGTAATATGATCGTGAAAGGGTCTCCATGAAAACCTTCATTCATTTGACAGTGGAAGGGCCAACATTACTTCTTCATTCACATGATCGTTGAAATGTCTCAGAAAAGACATTAAGATGCCATCGTTGGTGTGACACAATCAGTCCTTTATTAATGGATATGAGCATGGGCGCAATACCAAAGTAAAATTCTCCATTAATGTAATTGTGAAAGTGTCAGCAGAAGCTTTCATCTGAGAATCGTTAAGGTGTCAGTGACAACACACACACACACACACACACACACACACACACACACACACACACACACACACACACACATCACGCATGCACGCACGCACACACGCACACACACACACACACACACACACACACACACACACACACACACACACACACACGCGTGCCGCGCGGCGCGCCACACACACACACAACACACACACAGACACACACACCACCGCACAACCTTCATTGATGTGATCACGAAAGTGTCACCGCAGCCCCAGCCCCATCCTGACACTCCCCCCCCCACCCCCCCCCCCCCAAAAAAAAAAGAAAGGAAAGAAGGGAAAAAAAGAAAAGAAAAGAAGAGAAAGGAAAAAAAGAAGAAAAAAATCATCTGATCATGGAAGTGTCACGAAAACCCTTCATTGAAGTGAGCATGAAAGTGTCGCGAAAAACCTTCATCGATGTGACTTTGAAAGTGTGACGAAAAACCTTCATTGAAGAGATCTTGAAAGTATCACGAAAAAACTGCATTTATGTGATTGCGGAAGTGTCACAAAAAACATTCATTTGATCATGGAAATGTCACAAAAAAACTTCGTGTATATGGACATAGAAGTGTTACACAACCTTTGTTATCGATGTAATCGTACAAGTCTCACACACAAAACACATCATTGATATGGTTGTGGAAGCGTCAAGAATCGTTGTACTCGTAGAAGTGTCAGGGGAACAGACAGACCTTCACTGACACGGTCACGTACGTGTCCAGAAATGGACAGGCTCGGGGAAGTGTCACAACACCCTTCACTGACGTCATGGCGGTGTAGGTCACAGGAATCCACAGAGGACGATATCACGGGAGTGTCACAAGGAAATCCCCATGGCCAGGTTCATGGAGTCTTTGAAGGGCTGTCATGGACAGGGTCGGGGGAACGTCATGGGAAAAAATGTCTTCCCTAGAAAGGCCATTGCTACCTAACGGGATATACAGTCGCAGAACCAGCCACAGAACATCCGTGGCCAGTAAAGAGGTCAACACAAACTCCACAGAACCAGCCACAAAACATTCGTGGCCAGTAAAGAGGTCAACACAAACTCCACACTTCCTTGCCAAGGTCCCAGAAGTCTCTTTCACCAACGTCTCTGACGGGCGTTCATCAGCTGATTTACATTCAGTGCTAGACACATATTGTCACTGTATTTCACAATCAGGTGTTAAATACAGCCTATACATTGTACTGTTCTTATTCGTTACCTTTCAAAA
The DNA here is from genome assembly GCA_033310375.1 of Conus canariensis. Lineage (NCBI taxonomy): Eukaryota > Metazoa > Mollusca > Gastropoda > Neogastropoda > Conidae > Conus > Conus canariensis. The sequence continues at coordinate 3,931,847 of CM065722.1, forward strand.
AGTAATTATATGTACAAAACAAGTCATGGTTGATGTGGTGAAATGTTTTTTTTTTTTTTTTCATATTGCAGCTCTAAGATCGTACAAGTAGCAATGTTGAACGAGCCCCGAAAGCATGTGGTCGTTGTCTTGGCTATTTATTCTTCTCGTTCTACGTTTTTCATCGTCTCACAGTGCTAATGTTCATGTCTGGAGCTTTCATTATTTCTTGCAAAATGAGAGCCATCCGTGCGTCTTCCCCGCGTCCGCCATTCGCCTTGAATGGGAATTTCGTTGACCCTCGGCAGCTATGCTACTGGCTCCCCCCCCCCCCCCCCTGACTTTGCCTGGATGTTGTGTTTCCTGCTGGTTCCGGTGTTTTAGTTTTCAAGGTTGTTCCTCTGGCGTTGCAGCCCCATTCTCCATATAAGGTAATCCATTCTATTTGCTTGGGTGTTCCTGTGTTTTATCTTCAACGTCCATTCCCAAGAATCAAATTTGGTTTTGCGTGTATGTGTGTGTTTTCTGAATGCATCCACGCTGGTGTCCAGCCAGAAGTAGGGACGTTCAGTGCCAGAGGCTGCTGATGGCACAGACGTGGTTCTAGCTGGACAGGGAGGAGGTGGAAGAGGAGTGGACACTGGACGGAGGAGGGGTGGTGGTCACATGGTGAGGGGTGTCTTGCTGCCACGCCCTCCGTCTCTGGGCCAGCAACCTGTGAACAAATACAGCGTGTCTGATCAGAATGAAGGTGACAACTGGCAATTCATGACTCTGAGCAATAACCAGTTTAGTCACCAAGTATTCCAGCAGTGACTATTATCTATGGAACAGGCTCTCTCTCTCTCTCTCTCTCTCTCTCTCTCTCTCTCTCTCTCTCTCTCTCTCTCTCTCTCTCTCTCTCTCTCTGTAATTCTGCGTGCATGGTCACGCATCTGTCACTGGCATGTCACCAACATACCTTGTGTACGAGAGATGGGTTGGGGGGATGACGGCATGGGGAGGATGGGGGATGCTGGCTGTTCTGTGTTCAGATTCACTGCTGACTACACTAATTACCAGCTGACAATCCAGTGATGAGGAAATGGTCACGTGTCTGTCTGTATAGTTTCCGATACCATGAGAACCCATCAGGGTGATGCAGGTGTTGATGATTATTCTGCCCATCACGCAGATCCAGTGGGGGTGGGGTACTGTGTTTGTCCTACTGGGTTTTGCGTCTGTTTGTTGAGGTTGTCTGTGCATTTGTCTGTCTGAACTGATTTGGAAACAGTCCATCAGAAGATGCAGATAGGTTTGTAAAGTTAGTGAGTGGGCTAGACTTGTATAAGTTCGTCAGTGTACAATGAGACTTGGTCAAGATGTACGGAGATGTGTCAACACACAAAAGTGATCAGCCTAAAGGAATGTGTCCATTAAAAAGAGTAACAGGTCCAGATTCATGAAAATGTATTAATATGAAAAAGGGATTGATTTAGATTGGCGGGAATTTGTCAACAGACAAACGACTGGTCTAGATGGATGAAAATGTATCAATGTATGAAAAAACAGATTTAATTCTTAGTGAACACAAGGCAAAATACAGCTGCCATGTCTGGATCAGATATCACAAACTACACGGCTAGAAATGCACTAAGCTATGCTCCTCAAACAGCTATTGGCGACAGAGTCCTGATGAAGACATTCATGGAAAATTCTCCTGTGTAGGACACATAGAATTGTGTCAACATCCAAGAGATACTGGTCCCACCGCCAACCCGACTGAAAGTGTGCAACTGCAGTGCAGTATCTCCTCTGGGGGGTTTCTTCATGATCACTCGACGTTGACTGATCCGTTAGGGTGCCGGATATGACGCTGTAAATCTGGCTCTATAGAAAAATGTTGTTATCTAG
>CM065722.1:3938718-3941218 GCA_033310375.1 Conus canariensis
ACTTATCTATACAAATGGACTGCCACTTGAAATACATGATGACAAGATTTAGACTTTGGTTGTCTGATATTAACGTTCATCGATATCGTTATCACAAAAAGTGTCAGAGATTGAACTTGTTTGTCTTGTGTGTAAAGAGGCTTGTGAAAGCGAGGTTCGTTTTGTGTTCTGCTGTCCTGCCTTGGATTGACATAGAAACCAGTTCATCCCATCAAAATATCGTAAACACCATTCTGCATTTAGGCTGATCTTACTAGTCGCTTCCGCTCACGAAGATGTTATAAAACAATTTGCCATCTCTTTGTATAAGGCATTCAAAACCCGCTCCATTTGCTGTACGTGCTTGATATCTTTCTCTTTTCCTCTGTGTTGAATGTGCGATTTCTTGTATATGTGATATTGTTCTCCTTTTATTTGCATTGGGTGTATGATTCTTATACTCATGCATTGTTTGTATATACCACCCACTTCATGCGGGGCTAAAGCCTTTCTGAATAAATTATCCGTATCCGTATCTCCCTCCCCCTCCCTCTCTCTCTCTCTCTCTCTCTCTCTCTCTCTCTCTCTCTCTCTCTCTCTCTCTCTCTCTCTCTCTCAGGGCTGGGTGGAAATAAATGATGTATAATTCGCTTATCCTATTACCTTGGAAAAAAATGAACTTTCGTTCGTTCGTTCGACTATCTCTGTCTCTCTGTCTCTATCTCTGTTTTCTCTCTCTCTCTCTCTCTCCTCTCTCTCTCTCTCTCTCTCTCTCACCACACACACACACACACACACACACACACACACACACACACACACACACAGGCTACCTTATTCCAACATCTCGCTGATACTATTGATTCCTAGGTCTACAAAACCAAAAAGGAGGGAGCTGTACTCCATGCCCCTTCACCCCCACCTCCCCCCAGCTCTGTTGACTTTAATGACAGTATCTCCTTGTCTTCTTCCCTTTCTTCCCTTAACGAATCAGTCCCTCTCCTGTGCCACTTCATCCCAAACCAGTTTGTTTCCACTGACACCAGACCACTTGACGATGGGCTGAGGGGCGGCCATTCTTCATGGAGGATGTGCTTGTCTGGCAGTCAGGGACGGAGTGCTGGTCCTTGGGGGCGGCAGGTGCCCTTCTGTCTGAAGTGTTGTCTGAGAGTAAGCAGCACTGGACTGGGGCACAGGGGGGAGATGGAGTGGGGGACAATGGAAGACAAACGGTTGACAGTGCAGTCAGCTACCCTCTCCACCCCTTGCATTATCCCACCCTGCCCCTTATCCATGCTCTTAAAGGCGGAGTAGGTTTTAAGCGACAAGAAACTTAATCACAGACCAGCTTGCTTAATTCATTGCAGGCAAATGTCACGAATAACGCCAAATTGTTAGCCACCTGTCTGAAGGGCAGCGACGCGGTACGGACATTACTCTCTCCTCTTTCTGTCTCTGTCTGTTTGTCCATCTGTCTGTCTGTCTGTCTGTCTGTCTGTCTGACTGTCTCTCTCTTTCTCTCGCTCTCTCTCCTCTCTCTCTCTCTCTCCTCTCTCTTGGAGGCTTACATGCATGTGCATGTACATGTATATGTGTGTGTAGTGCATATATTCTTGAAAAGGCAAGTATGTGCGTGTTCCCGTGCCCGTGTGCGCGTTTCTGGAGTGTGTGTTTTGTGTGTGTGTGTGTGTGTGTGTGTGTGTGTGCGTGCGTGCGTGCGTGCGTGCGTGCGTGCGTGCGCGCGCGTGCGCGTGTGTGTGTGTATGTGTGTGTGTGTGTGTGTGTGTGTGTGTGTGTGTGTGTGTGTGAAAAACAAGGATACAGATGGACAGAAAAAAAGCGCACGATAAGGGACAGAATGATGAGACAGGGTAATAAAGGGAAGTCCTAGCAAAGAGACAGAATGATGAGACAGGGTAATAAAGGGAAGTCCTAGCAAAGAGACTGAATGGTGAGACAGGGTAATAAAGGGAAGTCCTAGCAAAGAGACTGAATGGTGAGACAGGGTAATAAAGGGAAGTCCTAGCAAAGAGACTGAATTGGTGAAGACAAGGTAATAAAGGGAAGTCCTAGCAAAGAGACTGAATGGTGAGACAGGGTGAGAAGGAGAAGCACAGAAGACAGAAGGACAGTAAGACCAGATGACGAAGAGGGATCATGGAGAGGAGACAGTATCGTGCCTAGATATTATGACTTATCTGATAGGACGTCAGAAACAATTTTGTGTAAGTTGAGATTGGAAATGAGTGACTTAAACCACGATCTGTTCAAACGACATCTTAGAAACAACCCTTCATGTGACTGTGGCACGGCAGTTGAAGATGCAGCCCACTTCTTGATTAATTGTCCACTCCATCAACAGGCCCGTGCTCTGACAATAGAAACTCTACACGACACAGCAAAACGCGATATCTCAACATTATTGACTGGTAACCTTGACCTGGATGTGGACGCAAATACAGAGATACTTATTATGGTTGGAAATTTTATTAAGCTATCTAATAGGTTCGCACTTAACTAA
>CM065722.1:3946218-3986218 GCA_033310375.1 Conus canariensis
GATATGTATTCAGATATGAGTCAGAAAAAGGTATGCCTTTGTTAAAAAGAAAACAAAATATATGTGTATTCACGTGTGAATTGACGGAAAGCTTGCTCCTTGTTAAAGAGACATACAACATGTGCATTGACACATGAGTTGGTATATGGCTTGCCTCTTGTAGCTACAATGACGCACATCATGTGCATTCATAGCTGGGTCGGTAGGTTTGTCCGTGGTTAAAATGACGTACTACACAGCTATCACACGTCAGTCGAAAGGTTTGTCTTTTGTTGTTAAAAGGACGCATACCACGCGTGTTTAAGCGTGAGTCGATGAAAGGTTTACCTCTCGTAAAAATGACGTGCTGCAAGTAGTGATGCAGTGTCTGCCTGTTGTTATAACGGCGTAAAACGTGCACATGGAATGTCTGACTCGGTATTTGTAGATTGACACGTGAGTCGATCGGAATAGTCTCTCTTGTTGTGACAATGACTCACCGCACGCGAATTGACTCGTGAGTTGTGAAAAAGGCTTGCCTCTTGTTAAAATGGCGTTATGTGTATTCACATGTCAGTCAAAAGGAGGTTTGTCACCTGTTGTTAAAATGGCCTACGTCATAATGTGTTCACGTACGAGCGAGTATAAGCCTCGCCTCTGTTTGTTAAAATGGCGCGCAATATGTACCAAAAGCGGGTAGGGTGGAGAAAATGATGTCATCTGGATTCTTTATTTCTTTTTTTTTATCTTACAGTCACTGTTATTTGTGAAAAACGTAGGCTGAAAAAAAAATGAAGGCCACACTTGTGGCTTCTACCAGATCTTCGATCTGGGTGCCAGAATTGGGTCTTGGGCGAACAGCTGAAAGTACAGAATAGAATTGAAGAGGGAAATGGTAAAAGGGGAGACAATACAGATTATAACAGCAACAACAACAAGTTGTGTAGTAGTAGTAGTAGTAGTATAGAGAGTAGTAGTAGTAGCAGCAGCAGCAGCAGTAGTAGTAGCAGTAGTAGTAGTAGTAGTAGTAGCAGCAGCAGCAGCAGCAGCAGCAGTAGTAGTAGTAGCAGCAGCAGCAGTAGCAGTAGCAGTAGTAGTAGTAGTAGTAGTAGTAGCAGTAGCAGTAGTAGCAGTAGCAGTAGCAGTAGTAGTAGTAGTATAGCAGTAGCATAGTAGCAGTAGCAGTAGTAGAGTAGTGGAATAAGATAGAAGGGAATGAACATTATATCTGAACTTTTCAAACAGAAAATTGAAAATTAACAGCCGACATGTGTGTTGTGTGTGTGTGTGTGTGTGTGTGTGTGTGTGTGTGTGTGTGTGTGTGTGTGTGTGTGTGTGTTGTGTGTGTGTGCGCGCGCGCGCGTGCGTGCGTGCGTGCGTGCGTGCGTGCATGTGTGCGTGTGTGTGTGTGTGTGTGTGTGTGTGTGTGTGTGTGTGTGTGTGTGTGTGTGTGTGTGTGTGTGTTTTATGACGCTTGAAACAAAACCATAAGGTAACTAGCACAGTTGACGGGGAATTTTGTGGAAGGAGACGGGAAGACGTAAAAAATAAACCATGTACCAAGGCGACTGTTGCTCCCCTAATGACAGAATCACGAACTGAACTAACGCAGCTTGTGGTACCCATTCTCCTAGTACATGCCGAGGCAGATACGGCAAACGAGAAAATTTCCCAAACGCGATGGAGAAGGAAATCATAAAGAAGACTAGGAGACTTAACCAGTAAATAATAACACGCCAAAAATCCACATCAGCACTGAAAACATGTTGCAATGTAAGGTTTATTTCATGACCAATACAAAACAGGCGACGGAATTATCAGCAGATATGTCTTTCCCAGACGTTACAGATAAAGGACGAAAAAGCAAACAAACCCAACGCCCTCCCTCCCCGCTCCCTCGCTTCCCTCCCTCTCCCTCCCCGATCACGTCCACTATGACACTGTCCTAGCACCATACTTTCCCTCGGTCATGCAGGCTGCTTATCAGAGGAGCCTTGTTTTGAGCACATTATATATCTGTTGTTTGTAACGTCTGAAGAAAACCTGCTTGTCGGAAATGCACATGTCTGCTTGTGTTGTGTATTGAATGAGTTCTACACTGCGCCATGTTGTGTGTGTGTGTGTGTGTGTTTGTCCTTTGGATTGAGTTAAGAAACCCCGCAGTCTGTGTTGACTTTTCAGTAAATAATAGACACAGAAGGCACTTCTGGCTCCCACCATGAGCCATTTCAATGTCCAGGGGTTCTGGTGTGGAGGATAAGAGAGAGAAGAGAGAGAGAGAGAGAGAGAGAGAGAGAGAGGGGGGGGGGATGGAGGGAGAGAGGGGGCTGAGAAAGAGAGAGACATAGATAGAGAGAGATGGTGGGGGAGTATGAGGAGGGGGGGGGGGGGGGGGGCTTGTAGACTTCCTCTTGTGTTCCAGCGAAGTCCATAATTGACCATATTGATTCGGTCCATTGGCTCCAACATGGATTTCAGATTTTATGGTACACTCCTGTTTCCTTTAAATCAGTTTCACAGTACTTCTGTTGTCTTTTTTATGAGAGAGGGGGACAGGCGGAAAAAAGAGAGACAGACAGACAGAGATTGCCTGCATGACTGACAGACAGACAGAGATTGCCTGCATGACTGACAGACAGACAGAGATTGCCTGCATGACTGACAGACAGACAGAGATTGCCTGCATGACTGATTTGAGATTAAGCTGGAGTCTGTTTTAGAGATTGCCTGCATGACTGATTTGAGATTAAGCTGGAGTCTGTTTTAGAGATTGCCTGCATGACTGATTTGAGATTAAGCTGGAGTCTGTTTTAGAGATTGCCTGCATGACTGATTTGAGATTAAGCTGGAGTCTGTTTTAGAGATTGCCTGCATGACTGATTTGAGATAAGCTGGAGTCTGTTTTAGAGATTGCTGCATGACTGATTTGAGATTAAGCTGGAGTCTGTTTTAGAGATTGCCTGCATGACTGATTTGAGATTAAGTGGAGTCTGTTTTAGAGATTGCCTGCATGACTGATTTGAGATTAAGCTGGAGTCTGTTTTAGAGATTGCCTGCATGACTGATTTGAGATTAAGCTGGAGTCTTTTTCTAGTCTGCCCTTGCTTAAATCATTCTTATGAGGTCATTGACTCGGGGAGAGAGAGAGAGAGAGAGAGAGAGAGAGAGAGAGACAGAGACAGAGACAGAGAGAGAGAGACAGAGAGAGACAGAGAGAGACAGAGACAGAGAGAGACTTGTAGATTGATTTGGGATTAAGGTAAAGTCTGTTCTTACATGCTGTCTTTGCTACATTGGATCATTCATAAGAGACAGAGAAAGTGTGTCACGGAGAGAGAGAGAGAGAGAGAGAGAGAGAGAGGAGAGAGAGAGAGAGAGAGAGAGGAGAGGAGGGGGGAGGGAGAGAGAGAAAGAGAGAGAGAGAGAGAGAGAGAGAGAGAGAGAGAGAGAGAGTTCATGCTTTAAAAAAAATGCAAAAATGTTAATTACGCATATGGTGGACAAATCACACTGCGTTATCTTTCCCACAACTGCAGGCAAAATCAGAAGTATGTAGCTCAATCTTTCGAAGACAATCATTATTCAAAAGAGACTTACAGGAAAACTATTACAAATTATTCTTGGATGGGCTTTGTCTTCTGAAAACGCCGTGCCCTGAAACTGGGAAAAGATGTTAAAAAAAAAAGTGCATCATCCTTACGGCACTTACGGCTATGACGTTTTGATCTTGACAATGTCCAAAGGCCAGTCTTGTTTACGGTGGGCAGTAGGTAAAGACGCGTTTGTTTGACCTTTCAACACCGTTCGTTTGCCAGGCTGTTTGTTTCGTCGCTTTGATGTCCAGCAAGTTCTCGGTGTGTGTTCTTTACGCTGCCCCAAGAGTTGGGCCGCTACAAGCACACGCTAGAGGGAGAGAGAGATGGGCAATGGAGGGGATGGGGGGAGGGGATGTACGGGTGGGGGGGGAGGGGGGGCGCGGGGCGCGGGCAGGCTGCTGAAGAGGTCAGTAGGCCTCAAAGTGCCCTGGTGCCCATGCTGTTGTGTGTCTGTCCAATGCCCGGGACCTGTTTGTTCAAACGCCGTCTGGTCTGTCCGTTTCTTAACCATTGACGTTTTACGTGACTCGGGCATGTAGGGGAGAGAGAGAGAGAGAGAGAGAGAGAGAGAGAGAGAGAGAGAGAGAGAGAGAGAGAGAGGAAGAGAGAGAGAGAGAGAGAGAACTAGCACCCATGGATATCTCTGTGTGTCTGTGTGTTTGTCTATCTGTCTCTCTCTGTCTCTGTCTCTGTCTGTCTGTCTGTCTGTCTGTCTCTATCTTTCATTGTCTTTTTGTCTGTCTCTCTCTCTCTCTCTCTCTCTCTCTCTCTCTCTCTCTCTCTCTCTCTCTCTCTCTCTCTCTCTCTCTCTCTCTCTCTTTGCGCGTGCGAGTGACAGAGAGAGAATGAAAGAAAGAGAGAGTGGGAGAGAAAGAGAGTTGGGATGGATGGAGGGAGGGAGGAGGAGAGACTGGATAAATGTGTGTGTGTGTGTGTGTGTGTGTGTGTGTGTGTGTGTGTGTGTGTGTGTGTGTGTGTGTGCACGCGCGCACGCGTATGTAGTATACAAGCATACGTATATACATGAATTCTCTCTCTCTCTCTCTCTCCTCTCTCTCTCTCTCTGTCCCCCCCCCTCTCTCTCTCCCTCTCCTCTCTCTCTCTCTCTCTCTCTCTTTCTCTGTGTGTGTGTGTGTGTGTGTGTGTGTGTGTGTGTGTGCGCGCGTGCGCACGCGCGCGCGTGCGAGTGCATAGGGCATTGCGCAGGTCACAAAACACACGTGACCGGGTCATACATCAAGAGAACATTTTTTTTTTTAAAAAGGTGCTTTTCATCTTTTTCTGCCTAGAAAATTCAATGGTCGCTGAAGCGAACTCTGTGCATGCGGATCGCTTCTTCAAACTGCCCCCCCCCCCCCCCCCCCCCCCCCACGGCAACCTCCCCCGAACACACACACACACACGCACACATACACCTCGCCTCCCACCTCCATTGATTTCTGCTGTGATGTTCGCTTATGGATCAATATTGCAACTCTTCAAATGCATTTCGAATGTGAAACATCAAGAGAGAGAGAGAGAGAGAGAGAGAGAGAGAGAGAGAGAGAGGAGAGAGAGAGAGAGAGAGAGGAGACAGAGAGGCAGACAGACAGACGACGACAGACAGACAGACGACAACAACACACACACACACACACACACACACACAACACACACACACACGCACACACACACACACACACACACACACACACAACACACACACACACGCACGCACGCACGCACGCACGCACGCACGCGCACACCAACACACACACACACACACACACACACACACACACACACACACACACACACACACACACACGAAGAGAAACAGGAAAAGCATGGGAAGAAGTAAAGAGAAGGGAGTAAGGAAGCAGAGACCGGGAGGAGGGGGGAGGGGGGAGGCGTGGAGAGGGAGGGAAGGGGCGGGAAGGGAGGTAAAGTTATGACGAAGTCATGAAAACTGCAGAATACAGGCAAATGTACCCGACTGTATTCCAGCGAACACATACCCCCACTCCCCACCCCAACCCCTGTTTCTTACCCTCTCTATCTAAATCCACCGCCTTCATCCCCAATTGTTGGGGGGGGGGGGGGGGGCGGTTGAAGGGACGTGCACGCGTCATCTTCCCCGTTTTCTTGTCACAAGTAGCGCATTTTGCCTGGATAAGAGCAGGTCCCTCATTCTGCTATTCCGCCCCCCCCCCCCCCCCCCCCCCCACCCCCCCCCCAGCCAAACCACCACCCCACCACCCATCTACCCCTCTCGGAACTCCGAACAACCGTTTCCCCCGATCTATTATCATCAGAACGAACAACGGCAGTGCCCTTTTTGGATTACGTGCAAGAAGGAAATCATGAATCATATTGATCTCTGTACGACTCAAGGACTTTGTATGTTAGTCATGTGTGGCAAGTTTTAACCAAAAAGCCACTGGGCCGGACTGGCTGCATGTACGCTCAAGGACTGTGTGTTACACCTGTCAAGTTAACAAAGCCACTGGGCCGGACTGGCTGCTCTACGGTCAAGCTGTGCATCAAGACGCACTGATGGCTGCTCTGTAGTCAAGACGTGTTACCTGTCAAGTTAACAAAGCCACTGGGCCGGACTGGCTGCTCTGTACGGCTCAAGGACTGTGTGTTACACCTGTCAAGTTAACAACACTGCGGAGCTCTCTTACGCTCAAGGACGTGTTACAACCTGTCAATAACAAGCCACTGGGCCGGACTGGCTGCTCTGTACGGCTCAAGGACTGTGTGTTACACCTGTCAATACAAGCCAGGGCCGACTGGGCTCTGTACGCTCAAGGACTGTGTGTTACACCTGTCAAGTTAACAAAGCCACTGGGCCGGATGGTGCTTGTCGCTCAGGCTGTGTGTTCACCCGATAAAGCACTGCGATGGCTGGCAAGAAGAAGAAGAAGAAGAAAAGATGTTGAAGGAGGCACAGTTTGTCGTACAAAAAATGATGCAATCTCAGTGCCATGAACACAGTGCATTTGGGATTGTCGTCCATTTGATTGGGACACTGGCAATATAGTAATAACATGGAAAACGGTGCTGAGGGCACGCATCTACGCATACAGGGTTAGGCGAGCGCGCACACACACACACACACACACACCTTGTGTGTAGACATCTCTCTCTCTTCTCTCTCTCTCTCTCTCTCTCTCTCTCTCTCTCTCTCTCTCTCTCTCTCTCTCTCTCTCTCTCTATATATATATATATTATATATATATAAGAGATAAATACATTTTGCCTCATACTAGAAGTGGTCATCAAGTATCATTGCTTCTTTTACTGCAAAATGAAGAGAGAATTGTAACTCGCTCTGTAGCTATGTTCATTTTCAAAGCGCTGAAACGAAGAGAACTGCTATCAGTTAACACACAAATGCCAGAATGATGTCAGGAAGAATATTTTATTTTTGCTATGCAAATATTTTCTTTCATAATTTTCAGTACATGCGCCGAGCGCATGTGTTCTATTTTTGATTTTGACCTCATTGTAGATAGGTTGGTGGCCTTTGCAATTAAACTATTTGAGTTGAGTTGAGTTGAGTTGAGTTGAGTCGAGTCTATCTCTTTCTCTCTCTCTCTCTTTCTCTCTCTCTCTCTCTCTCTCTCTCTCTCTCTCTCTCTCTTTCTCTCTCTTCTCTCGCGCGCGCGCGCGCTCGCTGGCTCTCCCCATCCCGCCCACTGTCACAGAGACTCGAACCACCTACCTCTGCTGCCGGCAAGCCAGTGAAGTGAGGAGGGCCAAGACGAGGAACACAGTGCCCACGGTGACGCCCAGGATGGCCGGCCAGTAGCGGTGGAAGACGGTCTGCACACTCATCTCCTGCCTGTGGATGCCGGACTGTCCGGTCTGCGAGCTGAAGACCACGGCAGTGCCGTACTCCGGCCGGTAGCCCTCCGTGCCCAGCCGGCTCTCGTTGACGTACACCTGGCTCTCGTCCACCGGCACCAGACGCGGCACGTACAGACCCTTGTCTGGCACCAGGACCTTGGGGCCGGGATCGGAGGTCCTCTGGAGATGAGTGAGGGTGGAGGACAGCTTGATGCTCTGGTCCAGGGTCTTGTCCAGGGTCTTATCGTTGCCTCCTCCGTTGGTGATGTCGCTCGAGGTCTTTGCCTTGGGCGGGGTCTGCTCCGTGATCATGTTGAGGTCCGTGTCTTTGCTGTGCTGCCAAATGACGTAGAGCATTTCGTCCATTAGAGGGACGGACTTGGTTGTGGTCTTCAGTGATGGGGTGTTCGTGACGTTCTCTTTTAACCCGTCGTTTTTCTTCGCCTTTGTGATTGGCGGTTTGTGTGTGGAGGTTTCTGCTGTCAGTTGGACCACCTGTTTGCCTTTGGAAGGTGTGGTTTGTGAGTTTGCTGGAACTGTTCTGGATTTGCTCAGTGGGCGGCTGGTTGTCTTTGTTTGTAGAAGTTGTGATAGTTGCAGCGTTGATGTCAATAGCTTTGTCTTGCTGCTTGGTGCTGAAGTTGGTTGTGTCAGTGTCTGTGTAATGTTCTGCCCCTTGCCTGATGCCAGACTTGTGAACAGACCGGATGCCTTCATGGCCTGCGATGGTTCCGAATTCTCTGAGGCGGCTTTTCTGGCAGCCAGTGTGGTAGCGGGCGATGTTGGTGACGTGGTTGATGGTGTCGTGGAGACTGGTTCTGAGTTCAGTGAGCTGGCCGAATGATGGTTGTCCTTCGTGGACGAGGATACTTCTTGACTGGTCTCCTCAGAAGGAGCAGCAGTGGACTTTGGCACCAACTGAGCAGTTCTTTTAGTGAAGCTTCTGATTAGGTTCGTTGTGAGTGTCGCCATGTGTCTCGGAGAGTGCGGTATGTTGATCTTTGGTGCTGGCGACGTTGATGGAGACTGAGGTGAACTGAAGGGAGACCCTTTAGATGACCCCTTACCATGGACAGGGTTCAGACTCACGCCCTTAGATTTACTGGAGAGAGAGTCTGGTCCCCGGTATCTCAAGGGACGGTTTGTTATGGGATGTCCATGTGTTGTATCTCCAGGCTGAAGATGTGCCTTCCTTTGCACTGTAGGAAGAGATGGTGATGGGGATAACAGTGAGGATGACTGCAGGCTGTTTTTCAGGACCCGTGCTGACTGTGGCAGTAGATGTGTAGGGGGTTTGCTGTTGATTGTGGTCCCATTCCCAGTCTCTTCCACGCCATGTGACTTTGCTTTAATGGTGGGCTTGGTACTAATCGTTGTGTGCAAGCGTGTCGTCGGTGAACCCGTAGTAGAGGAAACCGATGACGCGTTTAGCAGTCCAGCCAATGTTTGGTGTCGTAGGTGACTTCCCCTAACGGACGACAACTCTTCAGCAAGGAGAGAGGCGTTTGTCGTCGACGAAAGCAGCGAAAGTGTCACTGGTTTTGTTGTGCGGGCATTTCTCCCCCCGGTGCTGGAGACGTGACGGCCTCTGTGAAAGGTTTCCGACATGTAGGCCATCGATCGGTTGGCGCTGGCCGCGGGGGAGGGGGCCTGAGTAACGTCCCTTTGCCCTTTCGTGACGTGAGGTCCAGGGGAAAGTGCACGCCCCCGCTGCCCCGGGGCTGTGGATTCTGTGACAACACTCCGGTCCCCGGCCTGACTCCACGGAGCTGACCTCGTGCCGGAACTGTTCCTGTGCTGTTGCAGAGAGGGAGGGCGGCTGCCTGGGGCCAGTGTCGTGTTGTGGACAGACAGCGTGGAGTTGTTTGCTCTGCCCATCGTTTCTCCCCTCCCCCACGGCCTTTCGCCTTTCACGGTTGACGCTGGGAAGGAGTAATGCAAAGGACGCGAAATGGGCATTGGGAGTGAACTTCGTTTGTCAGGGTCTAGGGGAGAGATGGATTGTTCCGCTGTCTTGAGAACCATTTTGTTTCCATTCAATTGTTCCGATGTCTTGAGAACCATTTTCTTTCCATTCAAATGTTCTGCTGTCTTGAGAACCATTTTGTTTCCATTCGAATGTTCCGATGTCTTGAGAACCAGTTTGTTTCCTCTCACTGAATTTGAAAAGGGACTGACGGAAACGGACGAAGACTGGCCTGCTGTTGACTGACCTGTCAGGACTCTTGGAGTCTTCGCAGTCCTTCGCTTGGAGTTTGTCACAGAACCTGTGGCAGTGTCCCTTTGTCTGTAGAGGTGCGGGGTCTCTTTCAGCGTGGTGTCAGCAGAGGAGGGCGTGGTCTTTGGGGAGGGAGGCTGTGCTGTGCCTGAGGCCTCTTTCCCTGAAGCTGCCTTCTGTGGAGGGGAGAACCGGTCTTCCACTGAGCTGGGGTGGATTCGCTGAGGCCTGGAAGAATCGGCAAATTTCTTGTACGGGTTGTGTGTTTTGGACTTTGGGTTGGCCAAGGAATGGTAGCCTCTGCTCCTTGCGGTGACCTTACCAGTGTAGCCATGCTTGTTTCTGTCGCGCTTGCTGGGGAAGGTCAGGCCGTCCTTTCTGCCTGGTCGTGATGGTGTCATCAGTTCCTTTGACCGCACCCTCCAGGAACTAGGCTTAGAACCAGTGTCAGTGACTGTTTTGTTCTTATACACTTTTCTGGTCTTAAGTCTGGTACCAGTGCCATTGGCTGTCTTGTTTTTACTCCCAAAAGACATCTTCTTGTCTTTACTCCCAAAAGACATTCTGCTTTGAACTGAAGGAAGGCCAGAAGTTTGGCGTGACGGACTGGGAGACAGACTGCCATGCTTCTGATCTCGTTGCACCGAACTGGTTTTCACTTCTGGGTTTGCTTTCACACCCTCGCGGCCTTTCTGTTCGTGTGTAGTATCGTACAACTTGCGCTGTGACCACTTTCTCTTGTTGTCGACGGCGACGTTCTCACCCCCTTGCCCTGCTATGGAGTGAGGTTTGTGGCGTTGCCTGCCGTCTTCAGAAGAACCTGGAGACTGCACCAGACGTTGCCTGCCCTTCATGTTTGCCGTGTCGTCAGTTTGACGGAGCTTGGTGGGTCGTCTGGAGCGTTGAGCCTCACCTCTATCACGCAGTATGACTTCCGGAAGGTCGATGCCCCCGGGTGGTGCCGCTGCCGCTGCCGCAGTCAAAGAAGTGGAGTTGGCCTTCACCCAGTCTCCGTAGTTCCTCTCCGACCACCAGTTCATCAGCATCTGGAAGTTGGCGGCGCCCGATGGACTCTGTTCTGAAAAGTCTTCGTGGACCGTGTCTTTGCGGTTGGCGTTTGTGTGGATGTTGCTGTCTTGACCCTTCTGTGTCTTCAGCTGTTGGACATGACCTGGGGTCTTCTCTTGGTTCGGTCTCAGGCGAGTAGAGCGAAGAAGATCGCCGTCTGTCTCGGTCCTCTTCCTGTTATCATCCATGATGTGAGCTTTCTTTCTCTTGGTTTTCGGCGTGAATTTGGAGATCTCTGGCCGAGCTTTGTGCGGAGAGTGTGGGGTGTGGGAGACGATGGCGTCTTTCCTGTGTGCCAGCCGCTTGGTGTTGAAGGGAGGAAGGGAGATTTGAGACAGGCCTCTCGTGGGAGCCCTTCCTCGGGAGGGAGTGTCGTTCTTTCTGCTCCTTCCACTCGTTCTTTAAAGTCTTCGCCCGGCCGGAACTTTGCTCGGTATCCTCGTCATCAGTGTTGTCGTGGTCGCCGTTGTTGTTGTTGTCGTCTTCATGAAGGTCGTGTGGACGAGTGTTCCAGGGAGAGACGTGACCCTGGGGAGGAGTGTTGAGGCAGCTGAGTTCGTCCTGTCCGTGGCTGGGGTGGTCGTTTTGACACTGACGGGACCATTGGAACACCATCCTGGACAGGTTGTCATTGCAGTTTGTTTGATCATCGGCTTTGGCACATGGGAAATGCACACATACACACACTCGTGCGCACACTCAGGTACACATTTATGCTTGAACACACATATACAAACTATGGTTTTGATTCTTGATTGTTCAGAAAATTACACAAGACGTAATAACGTCCCGATGAGAAAAAAAAAATGCTATGGTGAGAAGAAAAAGAAAAGGGGGCAAAATTAGCCGGCACCATAGCCACAATGTCTATATGCCGTATGTATATTTAAATTCAAAGGAAAGACCAAAGTAAAAAAATATTGGGACTCTGACATATATAAATGGGAATAATTCGTAGGGAATCATGCTAAATACAATGACAAGATACTAGGAGGAAGAAAGCTCACATGTTGGATGGTACAAGCAAGAGAACCGAGACAGATATAGACGGTGGGCAGCAAAACACCACATTTGATTACAGTCAACAACGTTCAGCGCGCGCGCGCGCGCGCGCACACACACACACACACACACACACACACACACACACACACACACACACCACACACACACACACGCACGCACGCGCGCACACACACACACACACACACACACACACCCACACACACACACACACACACACACACACACATACACACACACACACGTGCAAACCCACGGCAACATAAGGGGCACAAAAGTCAAGGTATGGCAGAAAGGGCGCAAGAAGAGCCCCTTTACAGGTCAGTTTTCTGTCGGTTTTGAAGGCAGCGGTATTGTCAGGTCAATGTCAGTCAGGGGCAGGGAATCGCAAAGTGTTACTGCAGAGAAGAACTAGGAGTGGCAGTCTATCATTTTAGCTGCAGTATGAGGTTTAGACAGAGTGCGAGTGTGTACAGATTAGAGTAATGTCCTGAATAAACTAACAGATAAAAGCACACACGCACGCACGCACGCACGCACGCACGCTCGCACACACACACACACACACACACACACACACACACACACACACACACACACACACACACACACACACACAAAGGGAAAGAATGAGTCTAAGGCTGCTTGAACCTTCGGTTATTTCCCTTTCACGGAACTGCGACAAAACTGGCTGAAGGGGAAGATGGGGAAAGGAGAGAGCATTTCTTGGATAGTTTAAAATGAAGACATCAAAATGGACTCGACGACTACCGGATTTAAACAGGTCACTCAGCTAGGAATAGCACTTACTTGGAGCTTTCGACAGACTTTTTTTTTTCTAAGGTAAATAACACGGTTTATACGAGCAATTAAAGCTCAATGAGGTAACTGTGTGCATCCCCTCATACATATACAGTAAAAATCACTGCAACCCGTGAATATTACTCTTTTTTTGGTATCGATAAATCGTGTCGGCGTTCAGCCTGTCAAATAATGTTTTCGCTGCATATCCAAACGTCATGTCGTTCTGGTGGTATGTATTAGACTTGTGTTAGATAGGTCCCGCAGCTCCAGTTCTCCTCAAATGGTTATCTCCCATCTGTCATATCACCTTTATTTGACTGTGGACATTTAACTTTATGGTCATGGCCCGACCATCAGTTTCATTTACTGGAAATTGGTAGGTTCTGTCTTAGTCGTA
This sequence comes from Conus canariensis, assembly GCA_033310375.1. NCBI lineage: Eukaryota > Metazoa > Mollusca > Gastropoda > Neogastropoda > Conidae > Conus > Conus canariensis. The sequence continues at coordinate 3,959,138 of CM065722.1, forward strand.
TTGATGTTGGGGCCGCCTCGTTGGCTGGGCTCCAGTGTTCGCACTCTGGCGTTGCGAGTTCGCATGTCATTAACGTGCGGCATATTTTAATCTTATTTGACCTGTTGTTCTGGTGGTAGCGGTGTTGTGTTAAGCTGCGTCTCTCTCTCTCTCTCTCTCTCTCTCTCTCTCTCTCTCTCTCTCTCTCTCTCTCTCTCTCTGAGACCGTTAACCTCCCAGGGATGTTTATTTCCGTCTTTCCTTTGTGAGCGGGGACGTTAAAGTGGAGTGGAATGATGTAACCATGCAGAATAATAATAACAATAATAGTAATGATAGTAAAATAATAATCATCATCATAATAACACTGAAATAATAATAATAATAATAATAATAATAATAACAATAATAATGAACATAACAATGAATATAATTATAAAAATTATTATTATTATCATGATAACAACAACAATAATAATATTTATAACAATAATAATAATCATGATAACAACAACATAAATAATAAATAATGATAATGCGGTAATCAGACAGCGCTTTTCCTTGCGCAAAAAAAAAAAATATATATATATATATAAATAAAATGAAATTCAAAGCGCTTGCATACGCCATTCCCATACATGCCTAGCATTACTGAAAAAGGCAGAATGCAGGCAGCCACATAAACCCTAGGGTAGAAGAGAGAGGGGAGGTGGAGTGGAGGGATTTTGACAGCTATCAGCTTCCCTTCCTCACTATCACACACCCACACAACCCTCCCCCAACGCACGCACGCACGTACACACGCACGTACACACCTCCCCGCTAACAACACACACACACACACACACAACACACACACACACACACACACACACACACACACACACAGAGGAAAGGGCTAAGGAAAGAAACGAGATCAAGGGAACTTTATCGAGCAGTTGCTTCCCTTACATTGAAAAAGATCGACAACACTGGCTAAGAGGGAACATTAGGGTGGGGACAGCATTGTTTGAATCGTCTTAAAAAGAACACGCCATTATGAAATTACCTTAGAAAACAAAATTGTGGTTTGTGACGAGCAATTAAGTACTGACGAAGTTTGTATGGGCATACCGACATACGAATATACTACACAAGATGGAACACTCACAAAACGGATAGATGGTAAGGGAAAGTTGCCCCCCAAAAAGCTGTTTCAAAAATTCTGGGTCACTTTGGAGATGCAATTAGAAACAATGTACAGAATGTAGCACAAATGAAAACACGTATGTGGGCAATTTACGACCATGGCAACAGGGACCATAGCAGTTGTGTGTGTGTGTGTGTGGTGTGGGGGGGGGGGGGGGGGGGGGGGGGGGGGGGTCAGTCCAAAAGTGGTGAGGGAGATCCAAACAAAAATGCTTTCCCAGATCATGTTTGTCAACAAATCTCGCCTGTGTCTGAAACACTCACACAAGACTCCCTTCTGAACGAATGTGCCCTTGGTGGGTCACCAAACACTAATGGGAGTTTGCACAACATCATCTGGCAGCGGTGCCCTAACACTTCCTTTTTAGGAAGAAAAAAAAGACTAACACTTGCTGTGGAAGATGCTAGCATAGTGTATAATGATGGGGAGTGTGGCAGGCTTTCTATTTTCACCAAGTTAGGCATGCCGCATGGATTCTACACCAAAAAAGAAGTGTTTTGAAGACCTAGACTGTGCACGCTTTACAGTTTCTTTTACTCCAGCGACGCCAGCAATGAAAGCAGTAAGAAGAAAAAGAACTTATGCAGCAGCCCAGTTCGCTGAAGACACTGAAGAATTCTACTTAGCAGGTGCCCATGAATAATCTAGTAAGTGTTATGCATGCCTCAGAGAGCTTTCACTTACTTGTGTGTGTGTGTGTGTGTGTGTGTGTTGTGTGTGTGTGTGTGTGTGTGTGTGTGTGTGTGTGTTTAACTTTTAAAAGCCAGTTTCTCAGTTTCAGCGTTTTCGGATAGTACGCTTAACAATGACAGTATAAAATCCACAATTTTGTTCAGATTAATTTCAAATTTTCTGCACAGACTCAGGACATACGTGGCTTTAAAATAGATAACCGTTACAGGTGTATGGCAAGAAGTGATAGAGTTGTAAATTTTTCAGTTTTTATGTTTTTCAAATGTGCACTTTGGTCTTCTGAAATGTTACAGAGACTTGGCTTTAGTCCGTGTTGTGCATCTGAATGTGCTCTAGCATTGTACAAAATTGCAAGTCTAAAGAACCGACATTGTGGAAATCATGTTGACATTAGATGATATACATATTGTGTGATAGCATGTACGGTTATCTAAATTTTTATTTTCAAATACTTAGGCATATGTGACAAGATTTTTGTTTATTGCTCCTAAAAGTATGATGATCAAACCTTCACATCTTCTAAAATAAATGAAATCAGTTGACTATAATAGAATATAAACTATCAACCTTAAAGCAAAATACAGAAAAATTGCTCAAAAATCGCCTAGCAAGTTGGCCTTAAGAATCAATCATAACAAACATAAGTGCAGCCTGTGACTGCTTTACATTTTCTTTGTACCGATAAGTGGTATTGGCATGCAACCTGTAAACCGATATTTTCACATTCTGTATTGGTGCGCCGTCGATCTGGTGGTAATCAGTAGGGTTAGACAGGTCCTGCAACTCCCATAACCCTTAAATCGAAGGAATGAAAGAGTTGTTAAAATGAATGAACGATATTGATTGAAGGACACGGGAAACGACGGAATGAAGCGCCAGCAGGCAGCTCTTCAGTCAGCTCTACCCAGGTAGGCAGCCCGTTGTGTAAACGAAAATGCGGATTGTAAAGCGCTTAGAGCTTGGTCACTGGCCGGGGATAGGCGCTGTATAAGTACTCTCTTAAAAACATGATTATTTCCCATATGCCATATTGTGTTCTCGATGGGTGTGGACATTTAACTCGAATTCAACGAGCCCACGATCAGTTTGATATACTAGATATTTGTGTGTCCTCTCTTGGTCGTATTGATGTTGGTGGGCCGCCTAGCTGGCTTGGCTACTGTGTTTGCAATCTGGCGTTGCGAGTTCGAATCTCCTTAACGTGCGGCATACTCTCGCCTGATTTCAAACATGTTGCTGTGGTGGCAGTGGTGGTAGGTTGCGTCTTTCTCTCCCTTCCCCTCCCAATCTCCCCGATTTCTGACTTCCCGGGGATGATCCCGTCTCTATTTCGAGAATAGGACGTAAAGCTTGAATGGAACGAACTAAGCAGGCATAGCAATAAATAACGGTAATGCGGCATTCAGGTGAGTTTTATCCTACAGAACATGAATGATGCAAAGCGCTCGCATGCGTCATTTGCAGATGTGCATACCATAACTCAAAAAGAAAAGATGCAGGCAGACATTGTAGCCAAGGGGCAAGGAGGGGTGGAGGGGCAGGGCGGGGACTGGACAGGATGAAAGAAATGCTGTCAGGCTGGGTTGAAAGGAGGCCGGTGTTGATTTTTGACGAACAGGAAGAGGAGGTTTCTGTGAGGACTGTGGATCACAGACAGAGGAAGAACGGCGGCAGAGAGTTGGTTCAATCTTGGAATTCCAATAATTATGTTTGACTTCGGCTTGTGACTGTTGGCTATCAGCATCCTTTCCCCCACTATGACACACCCACACAACCCTCCCTGGCACACAAGCACACACATGCGCGCGCGCACATGCGCACGCGCGCAAGCGTGCACACACACACACACACACACACACACACACACACACACACACACACACACACACACACACACACACACACAATCTAAGGGAAAGAAATGAGGCCAAGCTGTCTTTATCCTGCAGTTACTTCCCTTACACACGACAGCGACACAGGGAAGAAGACGGTGGAGGGGAGAACACTCTTTCGCTTTCAGTTCGAATCTTCAAAACGTGCGGCATACCCTAGCCTCATTTTGACTGTTGCTGTGGTGGTATGGTGTGTTGGTAGGTTGCGTCTTTCTCCCCCCTTCCCCTCCCAATCTCCCCGATATGTTGCTGTGGTGGTATGGTGTGTTGGAAGGTTGCGTCTTCTCCCCCCCCTCCCCTCCCAATCTCCCCGATATGTTGCTGTGGTGGTATGGTGTGTTGGAAGGTTGCGTCTTTCTCCCCCCCCCCCCCCCCCGCCCATCATCTCCCCGATATGTTGCTGTGGTGGTATGGTGTGTTGGAAGGTTGCGTCTTTCTCCCCCCCCCCCCCCCCCCCCCCGCCCCATCATCTCCCCGATATGTTGCTGTGGTGGTATGGTGTGTTGGTAGGTTGCGTCTTTCTCTCTCCCCCCCCCCCCCCATCATCTCCCCGATATGTTGCTGTGGTGGTATGGTGTGTTGGTAGGTTGCGTCTTTCTCCCCCCCCCCCCCCCCCCAATCTCCCCGATATGTTGCTGTGGTGTATGGTGTGTTGGTAGGTTGCGTCTTCCCCCTCCCCCCCCCCCCCCCCCCCATCTCCCCGATATGTTCTGTGGGAGTATGGGTGTTGGTAGCTGCGTCTTTCTCCTCCCCCCCTCCCCATCTCCCCGAATGTTGCTGTGGTGGTATGGTGTGTTGATAGGTTGCGTCTCCCCCCCCCCCCCCCCCCCATCTCCCCGATATGTTGCTGTGGTGGTATGGTGTGTTGGTAGGTTGCGTCTTTCTCTCCCTTCCCCACTTCATCTCCACGATCCCTCTCTATCCGGGAATGATCGTTCCTGTTTCTCGTTTGTGAGTGGGGACATTCAACCTGAATGGAATGAACTGATCGGAAGAAGAAGAAGAAGAAGGGGAATGAAATAATATTAACAACAATCGTAATAATGATGGTAATAATTATACTAGCAATAACAATAATAATGATAATAATATAATGATAATGAGAAGAAGAAGAAGAAGAATGGTACTTCTACTGCTACTACTACTAATGCGGTATAGTGGGGAGCGCGTCATCTTGTACAAAAAGGAACCACGCAAACCGCTCGCATGTGTCCTTTGCACAAATGTCTAGTGTGACTTAAAGGGAACATTTGCAGACAGACGCCAACGGGAACAACAGGGGGCAGGGGCGGAGGCGGACATCAAACAGGAGAAAAACAAGAAATGTTCTGAGGCTAGTTTGCAAAGAGTTCAGAGTTAATTTTTGACGAATGGGAAGGCGAAAACCCAGAAATGTTCAGAGGCTAGTTTGCAAAGAGTTCAGAGTTGGTTTTTGACGAATGGGAAGGCGAAAACCCAGAAATGTTCGGAGGCTAGTTTGAAAAGAGTTCAGAGTTGGTTTTTGACGAATGGGAAGACGGAGCGTTTTCCACGACTGCGGGCCTCAGCCAGAAAGAACGCTGGCCGACAGTTGAGTGTTTGAATCTGGGAATTCAGATAATCATGTTTGATTTTAGATGTTGACAGTTTTGTGTTTATTTCCTTCCCCCTTCTGTAATACACCTTACAATACGCTCAGGCAAACAAGCGCGCCTGTGCGTGCGCGCGCACGCACGCACACACACACACACACACACACACACACACACACACACACACACACACACACACACACACATACACGCTCTCTCTCCCTCACTCTGTCTCTGTCTTTCTCTGTCTCTCTCTCTCTTTCTGTTTCACATACACTCTCTCTCTCTCTCTTTCTCTCTCTTTCTCTACACACACACACACACACACACACACACACACACACACACACACACACAACACACACACACTCTCTCTCACTCACTCTCTCTCTCTTCCAAACCCTCTCTCTCTCTGACCTGGTCTTGTCGTGAGGTCTGTTTCCCCTAACCACCTCCTGATGCCGGTGCCCGGACCCCCTGTCCTGCAGGTCACTCTGGAACCAGTCCACCAGGGCCGTGGTGTGGTCAGACTCGTCGTAGTCATAGAAGAAGACGTTCATACTGACCTGGCCCTGGACAAGAGAGAGAGAGAGAGAGAGAGAGAGAGAGAGAGAGAGAGAGAGAGAGAGAGAGAGAGAGGGACGGAGAGAAGAAAGAGAGTTACAGAGAGAGAGATAGAGGGAGAGAGACTGCGTCATTAATTATTCATGAGCACACACACACACACACACACACACACACACACACACACACACACACACACACACACAGCGCGCAACGAGAGAGGAAGAGAGAGGAAGAGAGAGAGAGGAGAGAGAGAGAGAGAGAGAGAGAAATAACGAGAGAGAGAGAGAGAGAGAGAGAGAGAGAGAGAGACTGTGTAATTATTTATTCATGAGCACACACACACACACACACACACACACACACACACACACACACACACACACACACAAAGAGAGAGAGAGAGAGAGAGAGAGAGAGAGGGGGGGAGGAGGGAGTTATTCATAAGAAAAGAGACACAGAGTAAAAGATAGTCGAGAGAGAACAGTGTCTATTTCACAAAATCCCCCACCTCCCTCATCCCTTCGGCCTTCTGTTTTTCCGAGTTTTGTTGTTGTTGTTGTTGTTGTTGTTGTTGTTGTTGTTGTTGTTGTTGTTGTTGATCATTCTCCTCTTCTTCTTCTTCTTCCACCTCCTTCTTCTTTTTTGTCCTTACCTCTCCTCCCCTCCCGTCCTCATTTCTCATTTTGTTTCCTCCTCCTCCTCCTCTACCTCCTCCTCCTCCTCCCCCCTCCTCCTCCTACCTCCACCTCCTCCGCCTCTCGCCACTGGTATATTTGTGTTTGGAATGTTGTGGTGTCAGGCAGTTTTACATGGCATCTGATTTTTTTTTTTACTCAGGCGGAACTCTTTATGATGTTTACAGAAAGTTGGATAGAAAGATAGAAGGACAGTAATGGGGTATTGAAAGAAAGACAAACGGAAAGAAAGGAAAGACGGACGAAACAAAGAGAGCAGGATAGGAAGAAAGAGAAGGAAAACAAAGACAGACAAAGAGAATAAGCGACGACAACAAAGAGGCAGGGAGACAGTTCGAAAGAAAGAAAGAAAAAAGAAGAGCGGGAGAAATAAAGAAAGGACAGAAGGGATGAAGAAGGGGGAGGGGCTACAGACAGAAACTGGGAAGATATGAAAGAAGAAGAAGAGAAGAAAGAAGAAGGAAAGTAGAAAGAAGAAGGAAAGACAGGCAGAAAGAGAAGCAGAAGACAAAAAAACACAGTGCCCTGCAAAGAACAGTGCCAAAGAACAGTATGGAAAGACAGACAGAAAACACAAAAGACAGGTCTGCAGTGCCCACCGCCCTGCAAAGAACAGTCGCAAAGAAACAGATATGGAAAGAAAGAAAATGAAAAACACAAAAGACAGCGTACTGCAGTGCCCCACCGCCCTACCAGTGCCAAAGAAAAGCAGTATGGAAAGCAGACAGACAAAGACCTGGGAACAAGACAGGAAAACACAAAAAAAGACAGCGTACTGCAGTGCCCCACCGCCCTCCAGTGCCAAAGAACAGTATGGAAAGACAGACAGAAACACAAAGACAGCGTACTGCAGTGCCCCCCGCCCTCAGTGCCAAAGAACAGTATGGAAAGACAGACAGAAACACAAAAGACAGCGTCCCGCGGTGCCTCACCTCGCTGGGCCAGGTGTCGAACAGCACGGTCAGTGTGACGTTGTTGTCGGGCTGCTGGAAGTGCAGGTTGTTGCTGTCGTACTTCAAGGGCCGGTGGAACAGGAACACGTGCTCGTTGGCCCTGTAACCCCCCGCCACCAAGGTCACGGTCAGTAGGACCAAAAAAAAAAAAAAATCACCAATCGGGGAACGAACTACCGCTGAGTCCAGATCCTGAGTACTGGACGTTGATGGAATTCAGCCTATTGCCGTAATACAATTAGGTGACGACGATCGCCTAATACAGTTGGGGCGCGGAAGAGAGGGGGTAGGGGGAGGGGATGGCGGGGTGGATTTTTAAACTCAAGGGCTCGGATGAGGGGCTGTTGGGTAAGGGCCAGGGGTGGGAGACGAAAGGGGGGAGGTGTTAACGGGCAAGCACATGTTGAACACTTTGCTTGTTGGTTCAAAACTGTAACAGCGGTGTGCATAACGATCTTCTTCACTGTGTTGTAGGTTTATACTATCCTAGTGTGTTGACGCGTGGTTCAAAACTGTAACAGCGGTGTGCATAACGATCTTCTTCACTGTGTTGATAGGTGTATACTATCCTAGTGTGTTGACGCGTGGTTCAAAACTGTAACAGCGGTGTGCATAACGATCTTCTTCACTGTGTTGATAGGTGTATCTATCCTAGTGTGTTGACGCGTGGTTCAAAACTGTAACAGCGGTGTGCATAACGATATTCTTCACTGTGTTGATAGATTTATTCCATCCTAGTGTGTTGACGCTTGGTTCAAAACTGTAACAGCGGTGTGCATAACGATATTCTTCACTGTTTTAGTAGGTTTGTTCTATCCTAGGGTGTTGACGCGTGGTTCAAAACTGTAACAGCGGTGTGTATAACAATATTCTTCACTGGTTAGTAGGTTTATTCTATCCTATGGTGTTGACGCGTGGTTCAAAACTGTAACAGCGGTGTGCATAACGATATTCTTCACTGGTTTAGTAGGTTTGTTCTAACCTAGGGTGTTGACGCGTGGTTCAAAACTGTAACAGCGGTGTGCATAACGATATTCTTCACTGGTTTAGTAGGTTTGTTCTATCCTAGGGTGTTGACGCGTGGTTCAAAACTGTAACAGCGGTGTGCATAACGATCTTCTTCACTGGATTAGTAGGTTTATTCTATCCTAGGGTGTTGACGCTTCTTTTCGCGAACTTGCAAGAAACATTCATGGTGACGTTTAAGGGATATGTCAATGTATGAGAGAGAGAGAGAGAGAGAGAGAGAGAGAGAGAGAGAGAGAGAGAGAGAGAGAGGGAGGGAGAGAGAGAGAGAAAGAGAGAGAGAGAGAGAGAGAGGGGGGGGGGAATCCGAGTATCTAAGTCAGTATTTGTCCGTTTGATATTTGTTTCATCCTCAAAACAAAGACAACAAATGTTGTGTTCAGAAAGAACGTTTTGTTCCTGATTACCTTACACCACCATTGTACTCCCAGTTCTCATACAACAGGGAGTGCTTTAGAATGGCAACGAAGAAATGCTGTCTGTGTGTCTGTCTGTCTGTTTGTCCGTGGTCAAAATGTGTTCCACTCGCTCCAGACAAACCTGCTGGACCGATCTTTCTGAAAATTTGTAGATATGTTCATTATGGGTCACGAATGATGCCCGATGTTTTATGTTACCAAAATAGCCGTACGTTTTATAGACTTAAGTGTAACCAATTTCGGGAAGCTGCTCGGTAGTATAATGGTTAGAATCCCCGCCTGCCACGTGGGCGACTTGGGTCTACTTCCCCGCCGGGGAGAGCAGGGTTTTTTGTTTCTTTTTTTCTTCTCTTACAAACAAAAATTTCTACCACCAAAAGGGAAGAAAGCGCTATAGTGACTGATTTATATATATATATATATATATATATATATATATATATATTTCTTTTCTTTTTCTTTTGGTATTACTTACATGGAGTACGTTTATATGCTTTGTATCTTGTTTCCCATTGGAATGCCGTATAAATAGTAACGTCTTGTGACCATGGGGAAGATTCGACTCATTTCCGATCCTCTTACGGTTACTGAGCCAGAGCCATTGGAGTGATTCAGTTGTCTTCTTTTTTTTAAGTTTCTTTATGGGCTACCTAAGTTGGACAGTGGATACCTTTAGCGGCGCGTGGTGGGGGAGAGTGTCTTGTGATTCGTTTGCACCAGAAATTGCAGTGATGAATCGATGGAGAGAATCCGAAACTTATATTGTTATTCCTTTCTCCCCTCACCTCTCCCTCCTTTGTTCTCTACCTCATTCGTCTGAAAGTTGTAGCTCTACATGAACAACAAAATAATCATTAAAGTTGTCATTCTTTCTCATGGTATGAATTTGTTGCGCATGATTTATAGCCAGTTATATTATCAATGTGCGTGAGCTCGCCTCTATACGGGAATCTGGATTCCGCTTCTATCGCCGTCAAACAACTGTTTTTAGATGTGAACATTCTGCAACATCGTTTAACTCAAACCACCGGTTAAGTCAAACTTTCAGGGGTCGTGCCAACGAAGACGTTCGTCTCAAGCGTTGGAAGCATCTTTCTTACCTGCCCAGGCCGGAGATGATGAGCCGGAGGACGTAGTCACACTGGTCCTGGCAGGAGCCGTCCCCCATGGGAGTGGGGTCACAGCAGTGGCCGTCATAGGTCAGCCCCCTGGGGTTGTGGAAGCGGAGTAACTTGATGCTTAGCACTCCGCGGGCCTGGCTCCACACCACCTGGACAGGGACACACGGGGGGGGGGGGGGGGGGGGGGGATGCAGTTACAGTATGTGTCTGGTCAGTGATGCACAGTGACACGTGTGTGTATGTGTGTGTGTGTGTGTGTGTGTGTGTGTGTGTGTGTGTGTGTGTGTGGAGAACAACCTGCAGATAGAGCATGTGTCTGGTCAGTGGTATGAGTGTTAGCAGAGGTCAGGTATCCATTTGCCGTTTCCCAACTCGCCGTATTCTTTGAAATACCCCCACAGATGTAAAGCAGTGTATGGAAATGTCGTTTACTATCAACTCGTCGTCCACATGCAGGTCAAGCTGACTGCTGACATGCGTTAAACATCATATGGCTGGTCGAGGAAAGAAACGCAAGAAAGGTCGAAAGACGGCGAAATGGCATGAAACTCCTTGTAAGTGTATACAAGACGGCGATTTAAGAAATGTGATTTAACAAACAGCGTTAGGGGAAACAACGAGTCAGGAGACGGGGAATAAAATCTCCCCCTCCTTTTCGACAGATTTATGTGCTGTGGGATTGGGAGGGGGCGAGGGTGGAACGGGGAGTAGACAAAAGAGGGATGTGGTATTGTCACTTAGTGTAAATAGTTGTTTCCCATTCTTTTTTCATACTGAAAACCCGTTTTTAAAGGGCAAGGGGAGTAATCACTCAAGACGCAAACCTACGATCTGAAAACGATAGTTTCCTATGTGATTATTGACATTCTGGTTTAGTAATATGTACGTATCCTCTTTCCTCAGTATTTCAGCTCATTGGTGAGGAAAAAAAATACAAATTTACATACATCATTGTCTGACACTGACATTCAATTCATTGATGTTTGTACTGTCCAAACACGCCCTTCATCTGCAGATCCGCTCCGATCACATATTTCACGTGCATACATGTTAGTCTCTTCAACGATGAAAGACAAGCTTTGACTCTTTCACGACGGAATTGTTTCCGTCAGTCGAGGGTTTACATCAGCCGTCCCGGTGTGTGTTGGCATCAAGACAGGTATGGCGCCGTGGTTCCATGATACATGTGGAGAGTCGTGGAGGTCACGGGTTTGAGTCCAGTCAAGGGAAGAAATTTGATGGTTTTCTTGGATTTAGGGTTGGCAAATTCCTTTGGGTGAAAGTGGTTGTGTGTCCCTCTGGAGGATGGCATTCATTGGTTCTGTAACAGAGCAATTATTCTAGAGGGCTTACGTTAGTTGGTGGCGTTCTTTTGTGGAGAAATTACATCAGGAAGCACCAAACAGCACCGAGGTTGTTCAGGTGCAGTGCTGTGTCTCCTGTTGTGGGTTACTCTGTGACGGCCTGATGTTGAAAGGGCCCTGTCGACTGCTGGTACTGAGGTGGGGACGGGAAGAGGCAAAAAGAATTTTTAATTGGAAGAAAAGGACGGGGCACGGAAACAGAATTTTTGGATTTTCATTCGTGAAGGGACGGAACTTCATTTCCTTTTTCTTCATTAACTCCGCGAAGAGTGATTGGGGTCCGGCACTGAGGAACTGTTCATGTGGTTCCTCCACTGTTCATGTGGTTCCTCCACTGTTCATGTGGTTCCTCCACTGTTCATGTGCTTTCTCCACTGTTCATGTGCTTCCTCCACTGTTCATGTGCTTCCTCCACTGTTCTTGTGGTTCCTCCAGTTCTGTTGGTTGTGAGTGATTGGGATGAGGCACTGAGGAACTGTTCATGTGGTTCCTCCACTGTTCATGTGGTTCCTCCACTGTTCATGCAGTTCCTCCACTGTTCATGTGCTTTCTCCACTGTTCTTGTGGTTCCTCCACTGTTCATGTGCTTCCTCCACTGTTCATGTGCTTCATCCACTGTTCTTGTGGTTCCTCCAGTTCTGCTGGTTGTGAGTGATTAGGATGATCTGAGGCACTGAGGAACTGTTCATGTGGTTCCTCCAGTTCTGCTGGTTGTGAGTGATTGGGATGAAGCACTGAGGAACTGTTCCTGTGGTTCCTCCAGTTCTGCTGGTTGTGAGTGATTGGGATGAAGCACTGAGGAACTGTTCATGCGGTTCCTCCAGTTCTGCTGGTTGTAAGTAATTAGGATGAGGCACTGAGGAACTGTTCCTGTGGTTCCTCCAGTTCTGTTGGTTGTGAGTGATTGGGATGTGGCACTGAGGAACTGTTCCTGTGGTTCCTCCAGTTCTGTTGGCTGTGAGTGATTGGGATGTGGCACTGAGGAACTGTTCCTGTGGTTCCTCCAGTTCTGTTGGTTGTGAGTGATTGGGATGTGGCACTGAGGAACTGTTCCTGTGGTTCCTCCAGTTCTGTTGGTTGTGAGTGATTGGGGTCAGGCACTGAGGAACTGTTCCTGTGGTTCCTCCAGTTCTGTTGGTTGTGAGTGATTGGGGTCTGGCACTGAGGAACTGTTCATGCGGTACCTCCAGTTCTGCTGGTTGTGAGATATTGGATTGGGGTCTGGCACTGAGGAACTGTTCATGCGGTACCTCCAGTTCTGCTGGTTGTGAGATATTGGATTGGGGTCTGGCACTGAGGAACTGTTCATGCGGTACCTCCAGTTCTGCAGGTTGTGGGCCGATGCCTGGGTCTCCACAAATGGCTTCCCTGTCCATTCTGCAGTGTTGTCAGACATGTTTTTTTGTTTTAAACATTTTTATTTCTTCATTCCAACAACCATCAACAATCATGCAACATATTTTGATCATAATAATTATACCATTGGTTTGAAGATTTTTTCACGGAACTGAATATCTGAAGAAAAAATAAAATAAATAAAAATAATAAATGAAAAGTGGAATCGCAAATCAAGATCCCGAACAAAGACGCATGATCAAATAAATCCGATAATTTGAAAGGATCAAAATTACATTAATAACTGAACAAACATATCACTAACCATACACACTGGTTCCCCCCCCCCCCCCCCCCCCCCCCCCCCCCCCCCCCACACACACACACACCTCAACCCTTCCTTTTGAGGCAAAATGAACGCTTACATTCATTTAGATTTAGTTATATTGTTGTTCATTCCTTCACACAGTGGATATATAACAAACAAAAGACATATTTTTGCAATCAGCATTCACAGTAATCTCTATATGTATGCATATTTTCTTTTAAGCTGAAGTTATCCATTCTCTCCCACAGTTATTTTTCACAATATAATCCAATACAAGATAATATCACAATATCAGTGATCACAATAGTAACAATACTATCATAGTATTAACATTGATAAAGAATACTGGTAATAATAATATTTATATACTAGTAATGATAGTAATAATAGTAATAATAATGATAATAATGATTATGATAATAGCTATAGATAATAGCTATCACAGTAGCAGTGACCAATATATTAGCAATAATAACATCAGTATCAGTGTTATCAAGAATATCAAAAATTCAGTAGTCATAACAGCAATACCGAAGTTTATGTATGCATTTTAGTTTTAAGTTGCAACTTCAATTGTAACAATGCCATTTTATACATGTGTACTAACAACAATGAAAAACCCGCTGGACTGCAATTCAACAAGACTCATACACACTTATTCACAAACACTTCAATGCATTTCGTCTCGCAGTCATTGACTCATATGCACACATTGAAGTAAACTTGGTAATTTGAATCTTGCTAAAGGAGAGAATGAATGAATTATTCTGGCTTATTCATTGGTGTCTTCAAATAGGGGTTTAAAGTTTGTCCATTTCATTTCACACTTGTATAGGTCATTATTAGCTGATGCTATTAGTCTTTCAAGGCTGAATCTTTCTTTGAGTATTTTTTTGAACACTGAAACTATTGGATGACTTTTATTTATTTTACATCTATATCTGTAGTTCTTTGCTATTAAGATTATCAAATCAAATACTGCATCAGTTTTTAAGTCGACCTCAGTTCCAAATATGACTAAAGTTTCTGAAAATTGTAGATTACACACCACTGAACATTTTTCCCTAAATACATTTTCTAATGCTTTCCAAAACTCTTTAACATGTTTGCACCTCCAGAACATGTGTTCAATACTGTCTTTCTCTTGGTTACAAAAACTACACTCTTCATTGTTAGTTATTCCCATTTCTTTTAGTACTACATTAGTAGCTATAATTCTGTGAACAATTCTTATCTGCAGCCATTTCAGTTTGATATCTTTTGTAAAGTGAATTTTCTGGAAGCACACATTCCAAGGTATATCTCTGTTTAACTTGTCAGCCCATTTGGTGCAACAGTTTGGTCTCTCACAGTCTTTGTTCAATATTTTATAGTATACTTGGGAGCCTTTTTCAGCTACATTGTATATCTTTTTGAGTGCTGCACTGTATTCTAATGGGATATTATTCTCAATATAGACTCCTTGTTTTCTTACATAGTTTTTTTTATTGATGCTATACAGCCGGCATATGATAGAAAGTCTATTTGTATTCTGTATTTTGCTCTGAATTCTTCCAGTGTTAAAAACTCACCATTGTCTTTCATCAACTGGAATATTCTATTAACGTTCTTTTCAACCCAGCTGTTCAATTTTATCATTTTATTACCAACCTTAATGTTTTCATTGTATAAAATAGGTTCTGCTAATACTTCTTCAGCCTTTTCTGGCTTTATTTCATAATATATTCGTTTATATGAGGAGAACACATGCTGCCAGAATATATTATCTTTGCTTTTCATGCATAAATAATTTGGAGAATATTCTTCTATTTGTTCAATAAATGGATAGCAAGAAATCATAAAATCTTTCCATTTATGGCTTGTGTTTTTAAGTCTTTTTAACCATGTTAATTTTAATGCTGCGATCTTTGCTTGTATATTTGGTACATTCAGTCCACCCTCTTTCATATCTTGAATAGCCGTCTTACGGCATATTTTGTCTCATTTTCTTCCCCATATAAACCAAAAACATAATCTCTGTAGCTCTTTAACAAAAGAATCTGGGGGGTTTGGTAGCAGTAGCCAAAGATGAGTAAGTTTTGACAAGATTAGAGCTTTTAAAACTGCTATTCTTCTTAAAGGTGTAATTACTCTTTTCAGCCAGATTTTGAATAGTGCTTTCACTTCAGTCATTTTTTCTTTGTAATTTCTTTGTTCCATTTCTGTAAGGTCTTTAGTAAATCATACTCCAAGTATCTTAAATTCATCTGGATCCCACATCATTTTTAAATGTTCCATATATTTCACATTACAGTTGTTTTTTTTACTTCCAAGCCAAATAACCTGTGTTTTTTCTTTATTTAAAAACAGTCCTGATGTCTTTCCAAACTTCTCGACAAGGTGGATAGATTTTTCAAATGATATTTTATCTCCTTTGATCATCAGTTGTGTGTCATCGGCAAATTGTGATATCTTGTATTCATGTTTCCCAATCCAAATCCCTTTTATGTTTTTTTTTCTTCTTTCATCATAATGGATAATATCTCCGCGCAAAGCACGAAGATATACGGTGACATCGGGTCCCCTTGCCGACAGCCTCTCTCAATCGAAAACCAATCGTATATCTGACCATTTACAATAACAGTCGATTTAATATTTTTATATAAAATATATATATCCATTGACATATACTCTTTCCAAATCCAAAGGCTTTTAGAACTTTGAACATAAAATTCCAATCTACGGAGTCGAACGCTTTCTCAAAGTCAATATTAATTAACATACCTGGAGTATTCTTTGAACTGAGATGGCTTATTAGATCATATATTAGTCTAATGTTGCATCCCATATATCTGTTTGGGACAAAACCAGTCTGATCATCACTAACTAATGTTGGAAGTACCTTTTTTTTATTCTGTTAGCTATACATGTTGATCCTATTTTATATATAACATTTAGTAATGTAATAGGCCTCCAGTTTTTCATATACTGTTTTGGTTTACCTGGTTTGGGGATGCATGTAATTATACCCTCTCTCTGCGTTATGGAGAGCTCTCCCTCTCTGTAGCTTTCATTCAAAGCCCTAACCACTAGATAGCCCAACTGCTTCCAGAAACACTTGAAAAACTCTGCTCCGAATCCATCTGTTCCTGGACTTTTCCCATTCTTCATGTTTTTTAATGCAGCGCTTGCTTCCTCCAATGTTATTTCCCCCTCTAAAGATTCACTGTCTTCCTCTGTTAAGTTCGGAATTTCGTTAACTAAATCATTTATTTCGCATTTTTCTAGATCTCTTTTTTGTATAGTTCTTCATAAAAATGTTGAACTTCCCTTTTAATCTCACTTGTCTCTTCTATATCTGTTCCCTGAGTGTTCACAAGTGTTGTTATCTGCTTGCTAATAAAGTTGCGCTTTTCTAAGCTACAAAAATATTTAGTTATTTTTTCCCCATCTGCAACCCATCTTGCCTTTGATCTTAACAATCCTCCATTCATTGTCTTTTCTCTCAGAGTTGTTAATTCTTGATTATACACTTCAAGTTCTTTCAAATCTTCTTGTGTTTTTTGTTCCTTTTCTTCAATTTTCTTTATCTTTTGTATAACGTTTTTTTTCTTTTTGGGTTGATTCTTTCTTTTTCATTGTTGCATAGGAAATAGTCTTAGCTCTTATTTTCATAAGTAGAAAATCAAGAAACGTCCTGTCAGACACCGTCAATTTTATATCTGAGTCTTTCGCATCTTGATGATTATTGTAATCTTCATTGTTTTTGGTGTATTCTTTTATTACGTTTTGGATTTCTGTGTTTATTTCGTCTAAGTATTTTTTATCTTTTAACAAGGAGGTATTGAATTTCCAAAAAGTACTGTGTTTAGTGTCATTCCCAAATTTCAGTTTCAGGGTGATCAGTGAATGATCCGACCTATACCCCGGTAAGATATTTGTATCCTCAAAATACCAAATTAAATAGTCTGATAAGAGAAAGAAGTCTAATCTACTTTGTTGTAAAGGTGAAGGCCGTTTCCACGTATATCTTCTGCTGCTTGGATTATTTTCCCTCCAGATATCTGTTAATATTAGTTCAGTCATCATATCTTCAACAGCTTTCTTCGCCTTGGGATTATTAACATGTTTGTAATTGAAACAGTCAATTTCTTGTTCAAGTGTAACATTAAAATCTCCTACAACTATGATATTGTTATTATTGTATGCTTTTAATTTCTGCGTAATTTCATCATAGAAGGCTGGATTGTCCTTATTGGGTCCATATACATTTACTAACAGCAGCTCTTTCTCCATAGCTGTAAAAAGCTATAATAATATAATTTCCATTTGGATCTGTTTCAACTTTGTTTATTTCAAATTCAAAACTATTATTAAAAAGGACCGCAACCCCCCTAGAAGATGAACAATGAGATGCGAAGAAGCATTTATAGCCCCATTCTGATTCTATATATTTGTGCATTTCTCTTTGAAAATGTGTGTCCTGCAAACAGTATATTGAAAAGCTCTCTTTTCTAAAGGTAATGAAACACATCTCTTCTTTTTTTGCTATTTCCCAGACCTTGATAATTTAGAGATGATATTGTCAAGGCGCTGGTGTTGTCTGTTCTATTATTCATTATGCATTTTAAAAGTCCACACTTTATTTATTTGTATAATGTTTTCACACTGTATATAATTGTAAAATTAAAGATTTTACTTTTAGTAAGCCTTTTGTCAAAGTCATATTTCAGTGCCTGTCATGAAAAAACACATGTTCCAACTAACACACTGCACTTAGCTCCACTAATCCAACTTTCAAAATGCAAAAACAATACACATTGATTCTTTGATATAAAATAAACATCCACCAGTTCAAGTGTATCACCATTCAACATTGTACACATCATTGTATCCCCTTTGGGAAAAATATGCACCTGATAACCAGGAATGTGAATGATCTTGTCCATTGTTCAAGAAGTACATCAGTTTGTTCGAAGTTGTAAATATCTTTTATATTTGCCCCTTTCCCCACTCCCTTGCATTCTGCATTCATACCACCGCTCACAATCATACACGTAAACATAAGAACTAAACACAAAAAAGAAAACCACAAAAAACACATAATCATACTTATCTTGGGTTCACCATCCATACACAACACCATTTTATGTATCATAATGTATATTTCTATCATAATTCATTGCCAGGCAACAGAACGATGAAAGAATGTTAATACCTTGTTCTTTCTTTTGTTTCACCATTGAAAGAGAACTATGAATAAGACAACATCAGTACATTATCTCTGTCAGGGAAAAAAAAAAAAAGGCGTATCCTTTCCTTGAAGTCACACACACACACACACACACACACACACACACACACACACACACACACACACACACACACACACACACACACAAAACAAAAAAACAAAACCCCACAAACAACAACAACAAACGAAACTCCTGTTCAGCTGTGTTAATTGGCACACACGGAAAAGGCTCAAGCAGCCAGTGTAATCAAAGAGTCTTTAAGCAGGACATACCGGCACTACATACACCAAAGACAGTATCACTTCTAGCCTATCCTACAGTCATGAAGCACAAATAAAAAAAAAATTAAAAAAAAAAAACCCTGTCAGAGAAGGAACTAAGTACTTTAAGTAGCCAACTCCAGACTGACAACAGCCTACAGTTGGACACTAATAGATATACTTTAAGTTTTGAACACTGAAAAAGTTTCTTAACAATCGCAATGTGATGACAGAACAACCAAACGTTACTACATAATCTATAGTATTCTTTTAATTTTGGCCATTAAACTCCTGAGGCATGAAATGAAACTGATGATTCTAATCTGAGTGATAATTCCATTCCCCCCCCCCCCCCCCCCTAACAGATCAAAACAAACGTGTCACGTGGCCACTCTGCATCAGCCTTGACCCTTGACCCTCGATCTGAGCTTCCAGATGACACAACACCTTGATCTAGAATTTACAATGCACTTGATACCAAAAAAAAAAAAGCTTAGTTGAAAAGAAACAAGCAAATTTAAACCTTTTAAATGATTTTGAATAACCAAATTACTTCATAAACTTGAAAATGAATGTTCAAAACGGCATCT
Source organism: Conus canariensis (assembly GCA_033310375.1). NCBI lineage: Eukaryota > Metazoa > Mollusca > Gastropoda > Neogastropoda > Conidae > Conus > Conus canariensis. The sequence goes on from CM065722.1 coordinate 3,978,354, forward strand.
GAAAACTATGGCTATCATTTACTACATGTCAGACAACAACAAAAAAATTCAATTTTAAGACAGACAATACTTTAACCAGGGTCACTTTATCACTAGGCGTAGGTCTAATCTTGCACAAGCATTTACTTCTTTGCCCATGTGGCACGATCAGCAGAATGTTTGAACTCTGCTGAAGATCGAACGTTAACAATTTTACCGTTTTGCGTTTTCATAATGACTGAGCCGTTTCTGGTCCAAGCTTGTGCACAAACACTGGTATCACTTTTCACAGTGCATTGTAGTGTGTACGCTCTGGGAGTGAGATCTTCTACAAATACTGTCTTCGTACCTTTAAGACCTTTCCGGGCATAGAGCACAGTATCTCGAACGCGTCGCGACACGAATCGTACCACAATACCTCTCGGTTTGTTGGTATCCTTGGCGGAGTTGGTAGATCCAGCAGGTCGATGTGGCCCGACTCGGTGCACGGCCTCGATCTGCTCGCTCGTGACTTTCAGCTTCAGCTTGGTGTTAAGCAGAGACAGCACCTTTGCTTCACACTCTTCCTGGGTCTCAGTTTTCCCCTCTTTCACCCCATATATCCGCATGTTATTTCTACGTACGTAGGCAGACACTTCTTCAGATCGGCGATCTGCAATTTCTGCCAGATGTCGGGCTTCCGCAAGCTGCTGTCGTAGGTCCTCTTCTCTCTCCTTTGCCTCCGAGACCTCTCTTTTCAGCTTATCATTCTCCAACTGAACAGTATAGATGCTTGCTCGGAGTTCGTTCACAGTGTCACAGAGTTTGCACAGTTTGTTCATGATGTCAGAGTTGCTGACTTCACGATCACATCCCTCCTCAATGGGAAAAACTTCCTCTGCAACAGTAGCTTCAGTCATTTCGGAGTTCCCTTCCCTCTCCCCATCAGCCATTTCTCCGCCAGAAACTGAATCAAATTTAGGCAACACTTTTTCACTTGAAGAAACAGGAGAGCTAGTTATTGTCTCAATCTTTTTCTTTTTCTTTTCCTTAGACTTAATTATTGAGTCATCTGACGCACTGAACACTGACTGAGGCGAATCTGAACCACGTTGATGTTTACGTTTGACAGGTGTGCTGACGCCATGTTTTCCTTCCATGTCTGAGTTCACAGTCAAACATACACATTATCCCAAATTTCACAGTGCCTCGGTCCCGCTGAATGGCTCAAACCTGGCGTTGGTGTGATGGCAGTCACGATGTCACTTTCGGACCATCCTGGTGTCCACTCCGGTCGATAACCAACTCCAAACGCCAATTAACAGCGGACCCCACAAACTCGGCGCCCGCCTCCGACGTGAGCACCGGAAGTTCCCCGTTGTCAGACATGTTTTCCAGTTCCCCTCCGTTTCCCTCCCTCCGCTGTTTCCGTGAAGAGTCTTTCCTCAATGCCATTGGACCTTGTCACAGGGCCACACCAGTCTTTCCTCAATGCCACTGGACCTTGTCACAGGGCCACACCAGTCTTTCCTCAATGCCATTGGACCTTGTCACAGGGCCACACCAGTCTTTCCTCAATGCCACTGGACCTTGTCACAGGGCCACACCAGTCTTTCCTCAATGCCATTGGACCTTGTCACAGGGCCACACCAGTCTTTCCTCAATGCCATTGGACCTTGTCACAGGGCCACACCAGTCTTTCCTCAATGCCATTGGACCTTGTCACAGGGCCACACCAGTCTTTCCTCAATGCCATTGGACCTTGTCACAGGGCCACACCAGTCTTTCCTCAATGCCATTGGACCTTGTCACAGGGCCACACCAGTCTTTCCTCAATGCCACTGGACCTTGTCACAGGGCCACACCAGTCTTTCCTCAATGCCACTGGACCTTGTCACAGGGCCACACCAGTCTTTCCTCAATGCCATTGGACCTTGTCACAGGGCCACACCAGTCTTTCCTCAATGCCATTGGACCTTGTCACAGGGCCACACCAGTCTTTCCTCAATGCCATTGGACCTTGTCACAGGGCCACACCAGTCTTTCCTCAATGCCATTGGACCTTGTCACAGGGCCACACCAGTCTTTCCTCAATGCCATTGGACCTTGTCACAGGGCCACACCAGTCTTTCCTCAATGCCATTGGACCTTGTCACAGGGCCACACCAGTCTTTCCTCAATGCCATTGGACCTTGTCACAGGGCCACACCAGTCTTTCCTCAGTGCCATTGGACCTTGTCACAGGGCCACACCAGTCTTTCCTCAATGCCATTGGACCTTGTCACAGGGCCACACCAGTCTTTCCTCAATGCCATTGGACCTTGTCACAGGGCCACACCAGTCTTTCCTCAATGCCATTGGACCTTGTCACAGGGCCACACCAGTCTTTCCTCAATGCCATTGGACCTTGTCACAGGGCCACACCAGTCTTTCCTCAATGCCATTGGACCTTGTCACAGGGCCACACCAGTCTTTCCTCAATGCCACTGGACCTTGTCGTAGGGCCACACCAGTGCAGCTTTCTTTTCTTGACTGATGTTGACCTTGTCACAGGGCCACACCAGTACAGGTTTCTTTTCTTGACTGATGCGGACCTTGTCGTAGGGCCACACCAGTGCAGGTTTCTTTTCTTGACTGATGTGGGCAGTGCCTGATGTGGACCTTGTCACAGGGCCACACAACCGTAGCTTTCTTTTCTTGACTGATGTGGACAGTGCCTGATGTGGACCTTGTCATTGGGCCATACCGGTGCAGCTTTCTTTTCTTGACTGATGTGGACAGTGCCTGATGTGGTCCTGTGCTTGATAGTCTGACGAACGTGTTCTGTGATGCAGTCAGTATATCTGATGTTTAGTGTCTTGCCGTATCGCCGCTTTTTCATGTTTTTTTTTCTGTTCAGGTCCGCTGTGAGGGTCCGTGCCTTATATATACGGAATATGGAATATTCGCACGCGGGAAGCTGGTCATGTTTTTCGTGCAGCTGTGACTGTTCTTCCGCATCGGTTTCAGTCTGGGTGGTACCGGTGTGGTCTTTGCTGCCCATAGGTTTCAGTCTGGGTGGTACTGGTGTGGTCTTTGCTGCCCATAGGGTTCAGTCTGGGTGGTACCGGTGTGGTCTTTGCTGCCCATAGGGTTCAGTCTGGGTGGTACCGGTGTGGTCTTTGCTGCCCATAGGTTTCAGTCTGGGTGGTACTGGTGTGGTCTTTGCTGCCCATAGGTTTCAGTCTGGGTGGTACTGGTGTGGTCTTTGCTGCCTTTCAGGGGGTTTCTGTTGTGTATTCCTCACAGCAGACGATGGATCCCAGGTCGGTGAATTGTTGAACAGCTTGTATCTTCAGTGGTGATGGTGATGCTGGTGATGTTGACCATCAACTTGTCTTCTCGGCGCTGATCTCCATGCGAGTCCTTAGTCATTGCCGGACATCCATATCATCTGCAGATCGAAGGTCTGTGATGATTTTTCCTGAAATGATGACTGTGCTGACAGGATGAAGCTGCAAGTGCATCAGTCATGACGCGTTGCCAGGAATATGTTGAAAAAGGAAGGAGGTAGAAGGCGGTCCTGACGAACTCCAACTGAAGTATGGAACCATACCCCACCCAGTAGCACCTTCTGTGAGCACTGCACCGGCTACTTTGGACTGTTGTTGCTGGATGGAGCTGATTGGCTTTTCCCAAATGTTGATGTATTCATTGTGGTCCATAACGCTCCTGCAAGACTGCCAGATAGAGCACATCCTTCTCGGTAACAGTGGATAAGATATTAATCTTTAATTTGACAAAAGTCAGTCAAATAGTATGATGACTGCAGGTGGGAATAAAGCCAGTAAACTGGCGTTAGGTTACCCAGGGAAGACCAGACGATCGAGGCGCCTTCTGTGCTTTAAATCACTGGTTCTGTTCATCCGGTAGCCCTATAATCCAACGTGTCTTTTTCTTGTGTAATGAAAAATCGAGACTGATGAAACATTGTACATTGCGCTTCTTTAATGCTGATCGTAGGTGTTTGCTGTGAATGCGGCCATGTTGTTGACGATTCCTGTACCACGTGACCCTCTCCTGTCACTCGCTCCCCACCCTTTCCCAGCGTTGTCTGTAGTCAGAGGGCTGAGGACGATGTAACAGTAAACAGTTCAGTGCTCTCTCTCTCTCTGTCTCTCTCTCTGTCTCTCTGTCTCTCTGTCTCTCTCTCTCTCTCTCTCTCTCTCTCTCTCTCTCTCTCATTCCCCCTCTTTCTCTGTCTCTCTGTCTCTCGCTCCTTCTCTCTCTCTCTCTCTTTCTCCCTGTCCTTTCTACATCTTCCCAGCACTCCCCCGCCAAAACATACACAGCAAAATGTCCTCGAACAATGCAAGTCTTGTCTTCAGCAAACTCATGTCACCCTTCAATCTGAATCGATCGGACACTCAGTGTGTGTGTGTGTGTGTGTGTGTGTGTGTGTGTGTGTGTGTGTGTGTGTGTGTGTGTGTGTGTACAGGCATGTGCGTCATCGACCTTGTTGGCAGCAAACCTTTGAATATTTTCATAACAAACGGGAAAATATCGCAAGCGTTGCTGCGCCTCCCCCCTCCCCCTTTCCTCCCCCATTTGTTTGAAGAAAAGAAAAGAGGATGCCTGTGTTCCGACAGGGAGGAACGGCGAGTGGGGCGGAAAAGGGCGGGGGGGGGGGGGGGGGTGAGAGGAGGAGGAGGAGAAGGGAGGAGGTAAGGGCGTGGCCAATGGTTGACGAAGGTTTCAGTGTCATATTGTTGAGCATCTTCCTCTCCTGTGTGTGTGTGTGTGTGTGTGTGTGTGTGTGTGTTGTGTGTGTGTGTGTGGTGTGTGTGTGTGTGTGTGGAGTGTGTGTGTGTGTGTTGTGTGTGTGTGTGTGTGGTGTGTGTGTGTGTGAGTGGAGTGTGTGTGTGTGTGTGTGTGTGTGTGTGTGTGTGTGTGTGTGTGTGTGTGGTGTGTGTGTGAGTGGAGAGTGTGTGTGTGTGTGCGTGTGTGTGGTGGTGTGTGTGTGTGTGTGTGTGTGTGTGTGTGTGAGGAGAGAGTGAGAGAGAGGTGGAGTGTGTGTGTGTGTGTGTGGTGTGTGTGTGTGTGTGTGTTGTGTGTGTGTGGTAGGGGGCGAGGTTGAAGGGTGCTGACGAATTCCATCACCTTGAGAACAAACAAATTAACTTTGTCTGCACCCCCTCATCTAAGGTCACACTACTGACGAGAGGAGAGAGAGAGAGAGAGAGAGAGAGAGAGAGAGAGAGAGAGAGAGAGAGAGAGAGAGAGAGAGAGAGAGATTGGTTAGAGAGAGAGAGATTGCTTAGAGAGATTTAGAGAGATTTGTGAGAGGGAGAGAGAGAGATGGAGAGAGAGAGGGGGGAAGGGAGAGAGAGAGATTGGTTAGAGATTAGAGAGAGAGGAAGAAGAGAAGAGAGAGAGAGGGAGAGAGAGAGAGAGAGAGGACGAGAGAGAGAGGAGAGGAGAGAGAGAGAGAGAGGAGTGAGGAGGAGAGATGGACGGAAATGAAAGAACAGCGACTGGAAGTGGGAGAGAGAGATTGAAAGAGAAGGAGGTGGACGGATGTTTGTTTAGATAATCAGACGGGGAGACAGGTGGACATAAAGCAGACAGACAGACTGGCACAGACAGACAGACAGACAGACTGGCACAGACAGACAGACAGACTGGCACAGACAGAGCAGACAGACAGACAGACTGGCACAGACAGACAGACAGACTGGCACAGACAGACGACAGACAGACAGACAGGACTGGCACAGACAGACAGACAGACTGGCACAGACAGGCAGACAGACAGACTGGCACAGACAGACAGACAGACTGGCACAGACAGACAGACAGACAGACAGACTGGCACAGACAGGCAGACAGACAGACTGGCACAGACAGACAGACAGACTGGCACAGACAGACAGACAGACAGACAGACTGGCACAGACAGGCAGACAGACAGACTGGCACAGACAGACAGACAGAGACAGACTGGCACAGACAGGCAGACAGACAGACTGGCACAGACAGGCAGACAGACAGACTGGCACAGACAGACAGACAGACAGACTGGCACAGACAGACAGACAGACAGACAGACTGGCACAGACAGGCAGACAGACAGACTGGCACAGACAGACAGACAGACAGACAGACTGGCACAGACAGACAGACAGACAGACAGACTGGCACAGACAGACAGACAGACGGGACAGACTGGCACAGACAGGCAGACAGACAGATTGGCACAGACAGACAGACAGACAGACAGACTGGCACAGACAGGCAGGCAGACAGACTGGCACAGGCAGGCAGACAGACAGACTGGCACAGACAGGCAGACAGACAGACTGGCACAGACAGACAGACAGACAGGCTGGCACAGACAGGCAGGCAGACAGACTGGCACAGACAGGCAGACAGACAGACTGGCACAGACAGGTAGACAGACAGACTGGCACAGACAGGCAGACAGACAGACAGACTGGCACAGACAGACAGACAGACAGACAGGCACAGACATGCAGACAGACAGGCACAGACAGGCTGACAGACAGACTGGCACAGACAGACAGACAGACAGACTGGCACAGACAGGCAGACAGACAGACTGGCACAGACAGGCAGACAGACAGACCAATGGATAGATAATTTGATAGATGGATCGAGAGACGGGTACACAGATACATAGAGAGACAGGGGGACAGAAACACACACACACACACACACACACACACACACACACACACACACACACACACACACACACACACTCACACACACACACACACATACACACACGCACGCACACACACACACACACACACACACACACACACACACACACACACACACACACACACATATATATATATACACACACACACACACACACACACACACACACACACACACACACACATACATACATACATACATACATGCATACATAAATACATACATATATATGTATATGCATACGTAAGTGCGTGTATGCGTGCAAGCATGCCTTCCCTCGTTCGTGCGTGCGCGCGCACGTAGGTTCATGCATGCATACATACATTCACACATGCATACATGCATACATAGATAAATGAGCAGATGGATAGACAGACAGACGGGTAGGTAGATAAATAGGTACACAGATAGACTGACAGACAGAGAGACAGACAGACAGATAGCGAATGACGGAGAAAGAGACAGACTAACAGACGGTTTGTTTCCCAACAAACAGAACACGTGTTGGAGATTGCAGTTTGACTTCGTGACTGGCAACCTTCGGCGATGGTTTGGATGTGAAGAAGATCTAGAGAAACAGAACGTGGAGTCAGAGAGAGAGAGAGAGGGGGGGGAGGGAGGGAGAGAGGGAGGGAGGGAGAGAGAGAGAGAGGGGGGGGGGATGGGAGCGCATGCATGAAAAGTATTTAACCAATTTAGAAAAAATACACATAAGAAAGAATGCGATATAAGATAGACAGAGAGACAGATAGAGAGACAAATAGGTAGGTGGGTAGGTAGGTAGATAGGTAGGTAGGTTGGTTGGTTGGTAGGTAGGTGGTATGTATGTAGGTAGGTAGGTAGTTAGGTAGGTAGATAGGTAGGCTTGTCGGCAGATCGATCGAATTGATCGATCGGTAGGTAGGCAGACAGACAGACCGACAGACAGACGGACAGACAGAGATGCACAGACGAAATAGAAAATGAAAGTGACATAGTTTCACTTCATATTGTTTACAGTCCAGCCTGCCACGGGGGCGGAGGGGGGAGGCAGGATATCAGGGCTGTCACTTCATGGACGTCAATTCTTTACATACTTATTTCAAGTCAAAGAAAAGAAAGGAGGGGGAAGTGGATGTAAGCAATAGAGTACGTTTTAAAAAAAGACACAGTAAAAACTGCCTTAAAATCTTTCTTCCATC
>CM065722.1:3991218-4081218 GCA_033310375.1 Conus canariensis
ACTATAATGATTTTACTTTTGTGAAAATGTTGGTAACAGTTCAAAAGTATTCCTTTTTGTGTCTAGTGTCCCTAAACAGAATTATATTTGTATTAAAATTTTGTTCAGTTATGGGGAAAATATTTTATCACCAGTTTTCAACATGACATTGTAATTAACAAAAAAGAAAGGCTTCAGCATGGCATTGTAATTGAGAAAAAAAGCTTCATTAGTACAAGAAAAAAAAACTTTAGTATTCCCTGCGATTTTCCTTTTAATGACTCGTTTAGGCCTGTATTGCATCTTTCCACCAAATTAATTTCTGTAGGCAGAATGAGCGAAGTTCTTTCCATTTTAACAATCTGAAGTAGATTTTTCACATCCGAGTCATTTTAAGAACCTACGTAAAAGTGTCTATGTTTCAAAATCGTCCTCCTGTTTCAATATTTCACTGTATATTTTCTTTAAATTCTTATCTGGCTTTTTATTACATATGAACTCATAAGATATCCTTTGCTACAATTGTATATCTCTGTCAGTAGACTAAGGACGAAGGATCCATAAAGCTTGTTTTGAAAGAGTTAAAGACTTCAGAAGAACACGTCTACCGAGGGGTGTCCAAATTTATTTAAACCAGACCTTGAACACATATCGCATTTCTACAAATTTGTCCAATGCACTGGTTCAGCATTTTCATTCTCTCCGTGCCTGGGATCTTACACTTTCTATTTTCTTTAAAAGTGCTGTGACTGCTTGTTTCGTTGTTAAACATCCAACTTAATTACTTACGCATCTATGAAACTTACGTAAGTTTACAGCATAGCGACCAGTACGACGCTCTTCGACACGCCGTTTCCAGTAAATCTTCTAAATGAAGTTTTGTGTCATGCAGTATATCTTTAGTTTAAAAACGTTTGGTCGTCCACCCTACGATTCCTGTCTTATTTCTTTCTCATAATGTAGTTATTTTCTGTGTGCTTGTTTTTCGATGCTGTATGATTTTCGTTTTTCTTTTCCTTCCTTCTTTTTTTCGTTGCTGGGGGAGGGGGGGGGGTAAACTCTGAATTAGCTGACACTTCTTCTTCCAGTGTGCATTCCTTAATCCTATGTTTCAACTTCATCCATTACAATTCTTTTTCAGTGTTGTACAAGAAGATACAGTTTTTGCTTCATAATAGACACGTAAAAGTCCTGATCATTTATAGCCAGGTGAATAATTTATGCTTTGGAATTTCCTTCATATTTTCTCTTTCTATCAGTAAAACAGCACTACGTTTTCTTTAAGTTCTGTTCTTTAATTTAAGTGAGTTCTGCATAGCTACTGTCCCTGAGCAAGGATGAATTAAAATGAAGTTGAGGGACATACTCCTTTTAGCTCCTTTATCTTCCAGCCTCTGTCCGCATCATCATCATCATCATCATCATCATCATCATCATCTCTCTCTCTCTCTCTCTCTCTCTCTCTCTCTCTCTCTCTCTCTCTCTCTCTGCCAGTCTGTCTGCCCCCCTCTCTCTCTTTGCCTGTCTGTCTGCCTCTCTCTCTCTCACCTCCCTCCCTCCCTGCCTCACCTCCCTCCCTCCCTCTCTCTTCTCAACCACTGACTGGAACACCTGACTACACCTAGAATCAATATCCTTGAGCAATAAAGTTTTCGTCTTGTTTTGTTTCGTGCAGCAGAGAACAGACCAGCGGCCCGCAGATGCTGAGTAAAGTAGACACGCTGGGTTGGATCGCATCACCCACCAAACCCTCGCCTGTATTCCCCATGCCAGAAAAAACGGGGGTCGACCCAGATAAACTCTTCGCCGGGGTCTCCAATGCGGACGCCGAGAAGATTGTGTTGACAGCTGGAGAGAGGATGACCCAGGCCAGAGAGGTCTGAAGAAGTCGGGTCTGGGGCGGTCTGACCAATGGCTTGTGATTCGTGAGGGGTAAGTCTTTGAGTCCTGAATCTCCCTCCCCCCTTCCTGTGCCCCCCACCTCTATCGACACCTCCCCTCTTCCTCTTCTATGTCTCCCTCTTTCACCGCGGAAATAAAGTGGAGGTGGGGTGGGTGGGGAAGGGAGGGGGGTACTCTTTCGGGACAAAGTGTATCCGTGCCGTTTTGCGGGTGTGTAGTGCTAACTTCCTTTGATCTAGTATTGGCTTTGACTCCGATCTTTCCTCGTTTGTTTGTTTGTTTGTTTGTTTGTTTGTTTGTTTTTGTTTTTAGTTTACTTTTTTTTTTACAATCCTTTACTGGTGTTTTTGTTCCTGCCTTTATTGCCCTGTCTCTTAACGTTGTTTTAGCACACCCTCCACTCGTTGAACTCTCTGGTGACAGTGTTCAATCTGCGAGGCGTGTTGTTGTCATTACTGTTGTCGGCCGCAAAGGGGTGTAACTGTACACACAGTCCTGCGTGCACACTAGCCGTCTGTTCGGCGGTACCTGTTTGCTTGTTTGGCTTTTTTGTGTTGTTGTTACTTAGTTGTGTTTTTTCTTTTATATAAAACTCGGTAAAAAGCAGAATGGTTGGTGCTTTTGCCACCACTCAGTTGTACCCGCCTTCAAAAACATCGGTGGTTGTGCTATCATGTCATCCGTTGATGCACATGTGTAGCTATTGCCTTTGTTGTTGTTGTTGTTGTTGTTGTTGTACTTCTTGATGTGTTTCAAGGTGAGGTTTTTCCCTGTGTGTTAACAATCCTGAAAAGGCTCTGTGTAATCGGCTGGGCCATGATAATAAAACTAAAACTATATATCTGACCACTTTCCTCCTCTGTCTGTCTGTCTCTGTCTGTCTGTCTTTCTTTCTGTCTGTCTGTCTGTCTGTCTGTCTCTCTCTCTCTCTCTCTCTCTCTCCCTCCCTCTTTCGCTCTCTCTCTCTCTCTCTCTCTCTCTCTCTCTCCTCCCTCCCTCCCTCTCTCTCTCTCTCTCTCTCTCTCTCTCTCTCTCTCTTTCTCTCTCTCTCTCGCTCTCTCTCTCCCCTGGCAGACGCATTGAGTTCTTTGCCAGCTTGTAACAACTTGTTCTTCTTCTTTACTGTCGTAGGCCGTTTTTCTCTGCTTTGTACTCCCTTCACCCATCGTTATTCCAGAACACGTAGGAAGAAACTTCAGGGACAGCTTGCCAGCAGAAGGTCTTCAGAGAAATCTCCCCCTCAGACAAGTGTGTCGGCCCCTGAACTCCTTACACTCCAAGAGGGCATCATCTGATCTGAACCGAAAACAATTTGTTTGTTGTCAGGTGATTAGGCCGTGAGACTGTACAGGCAGTCCTCAATGGATATTATCTGTTGTATTGGGCACTGTTATATTTTGTGTCATTTTTCGTTACATTGCTTGTTTTGCGTTTTTTTTTTTTCTTTTTTTTTGTAAACTGCAGATGATGAATCAAACGGAAGGATGAATCAATACGACCTACATGCCTGTCTCACATAGTTTTCGTTTTGTCAACAGACCAATTGATGTGTATTTTGTGGATGGTTGTTTTTGTTGGATTTTCTTTTCGTGACGAATTTTTTTCCTCTGTGTGACAACAGTGCTGGGCTACAATGTATGAATATCCAGTTAAGTGTAGTCGCACTTTATTTGTGTGACTTTGGCACATATCAAAAACCAGTGGTCATTTAACAACTAATTCCCTTCCCCTCCGCCTCCTACCCCCCCCCCCCTCACACACACACACCTCTTCCACTCCCCTCCCTCTCTGACCGATTCGTCTACTCACTGACTTCAACGACTGCAGATGAGTTCTGACGTCACGGACAGGAAGTGGGAGGAGAAAGAGATGGGCGGGGACAGAACAAAGATGGCTGTTGTCACACAGCGGCCATGGCGCTTCTCGCACAAGTGTTTCGGTTTGAGTTTGCAAACGGCGGTTAAACGTTTGTGCGATAATATTGTTCAGTTGTGTTTGGTCACACAGCCCGTGAGATCTTCTTCTTTCTTTCTGTCTGTCTTTCTTTCTTTCTTTCTTCTTCTTCTTTCTTCTTCTTCTTCTTCTTCTTCTTCTTCTTCTTCTTCCTTTTCATCATCATCATCATCATCATCATCATCATCATCAACATCATCATCATCATCATCATCATCATTATCGTCTTCTTCTTCTTCTTCTTCTCTCTGTATATATATATATATATATATATATATATAATATATATATATATATATATATATCTTTGTCTGTCTCTTTGTCTGCTTCTTTGTCTGTTTGACTCTCTCTCTTCTCTCTCTCTCTCTCTCTCTCTCTCTCTCTCTCTCTTCGTCAAAGATGCGCTGAATGGTACTTGTTCAAGGAAAAGAATTTAAGGCATTGATTTCGAGCATAGTGTACGTTCATTATGAGGAAAATTATTGCAATAATTACGATAGTAATAGAGATGGTAGCAATTGCAATAATTACGATAGTAATAGCGATGGCAGCAATAAGCAAGATAACAACAACTACTACAACAGCAACAACAATTAATAAACATCACCACCACCACCACCACCACCACCATCATCATCACCGTAGTAGTAGTAGTAGTAGCCGTAGCAGTAGTAGTAGTAGTAGTAGTAGTAGTAGTAGTAGTAGTAGTAGTAGTGATTCTGATAAAACAACAAGAACAACAACGATGATAGTAACTATGATCGTCATCATTATCGTCATCACCATCACCATCATCATCATCATCATCATCATCATCATAACGACTCGTACACCGCAATATCTCCGATTCTACATGAAACTCTTTAAACTATGCATGAAGTATTAAGCGAGTAAAGACGCGCGCGCACACACACACACACACACACACACACACACACACACACACACGTGCACACAGACACACAGACACAGACAGACACACACACACACACACACACACACACACACACACACACACACACACACACACACGTACTTGCATACCTATTCACTTGTAAGAAGAAAAATGTCATGTAGATCAGAAAAGTCAGAAAAAAGCGAAGTACTGGTTCACACAGTGTTCACCTGCATTCACTGTTTTAGGCATCCTTACTTTGCATGCGTCGTAAATCACAGGGCATGGAATCCCGCAGACTTGGCGCACAGTGAGAACATGAGCAGGTACCAAAAACCACAGTCTTCGTTCTTTGGCTTTCAAGATAAATGGTTTTCAAATAAGCGCCAGCACAAGACAGTTACCGTCCTTCCGGAGACCTAATATAAAGAAAATCATGAAAATAGAGAGACACACAGAACGTATCTACTCACCATCTGTGCTAAGATACACAGGCAGAAGAACAGCTTGATGGTTGACATGCTGCCACTCTTTCTTTGCACCTGGGGACGTGTGACTGCTTTTGCTTGCTCGTCTTCGTAAATTGAAGCACACGGATTCCAACGCGTGTCTTCACAATAATGAAAACTTCTTTTCTTGAAAAATCCTATGGACAAACGCCGGTGTTTTGAACACACGGGTAAAAGGTGATATACGAAATTATTATGCCATAATACCCGTTTCAGGTGGTACAACCATCAGCGCTGAAATTCGTGCTCGGGATTTAGAATGTGTCTTCGTCCATTTCTCTCTTCGTTGGAGTAAGTCCTATACTTTCCGTTGAAAGACCAACGGAATAGACGTTTCTGTCTTTGAGAGACACATTACGCCATCCATTTATTTGTCAAAGGTGGATGGGGTCTCATGCCAACATCACAGTTCTTCGTGGCAAAATGTTGGTTGGTACGTCACCCTAGTACAGTTATAAACGGAAGGCTTCAAGATTTTGAAGTTTTTAACTGAAAATTAATTACTGTCGAGAATTGTCGTTGAAGAAAGAAATATCACAATGATTGAGCACCTCCTAGTTTCTTGTCAATGTACTTCCTGCTGATAAGTTGTGTCGTGAAATAAACCGTTCTAGTTGTTTACAGAAGCTCCGTCACTTAAGACTGCCAGAAAACAAGTGGCAACTGCTTTTCCTGACTGCGACGATGTGTGTGGTCGCAGCATCACCTTGCTGGCCAACTGAAGGCCACCTCTGACCAGCAGTGGACACGGGACAGCAGAAACCCTTCATCAAACTGCCGGTTCCTGGACACCCTGTCCCTCACCTGCCAATCATCCAAGGCCAGCCCCTCCCCTCAACCCCCCACCCCCACCCCACCCCTTCTCCGACACCCCCCTGTGCGATCGAGACATTCTTTGCGACCGTTTGGAAGCAGCGTGAGACTTGGCGAGAGCGGGCGAGACATCGGAAGTGGAGAGAGGGCGCTCCGTACAGGAGGGGAACAATCCGCGGCCAAAGCGCGTCAACAGGGGCTCAGGGGGGCTTGAGCCAATATTGTGACCAGGCCAACACTGATCCGCTCGAACAGGGATTCGCCAACCCCCCCCCCCCCCCCCCCTCTTCTACCCTCCTTCCTTCTCTTTGGCTCCCCACTCAACGACCAACGGCTGCGTACACAGAGTTAATATTCCTCTTCATGACCCGAAGGCATGTTGCAGCCCACAGGCGAATTGCATCTTCTAGACTAGCGTGGTTTAGTCTGTCTTCTAAACAGCGTGGTTTAGCCTGCTTTCAGAAAACATCATTTCCTCTTAACTTAGAGAAACCGTAGTTGAGTCCATTTCAGACAACATGTTTATCTCATCAAAAAGCGTTTTTTCCGGCATCTTTCGGAAAACATGGCTTAGCCTCCTAACAGAAAGCATAGTTTCAGCCTGGTTTGGGAAAACATGCAGTAGTGATCTCTCTCTCTCTCTCTCTCTCTCTCTCTCTCTCTCTCTCTCTCTCTCTCTCTCTCTCTCTCTCTCTCGCTTTAATTTTTTTACATTTACTTAGCTATTCACTTTGCCTATTTCATTCCAGATTTTTCCATCTCTTTCCTGGCGCTGCAGATAATGATCTTGTTCCCCCTTGACACAAAGACTGTATAAGTCAGTGTCAATGAAGATATGTCTGTAATATGTCTGTCTGTCTGTCTGTCTGTCTGTCTGTCTGTCTGTCTGTCTGTCTGTCTGTCTGTCTGTCTCTCTCTCTCTCTCTCTCTCTCTCTCTCTCTCTCTCTCAACGTTTAGCCAATTGTCAGAAAGTATTTTTAAAACCATCGATAATGTGACGGCTGACATTACAGAAAAGAAAAGGAACCTGCTTCAGCATTGTTTAGTCTACTTCAAAAAACATACTGCAGTCTTCTTTCAGAAAGTATCAATAAACTGTTACTACATCGCGTATTTTCCGGCAGCGTCGGCAGTCGACTATCAGAGAACATTATGAAACTCCTGTTAGAAAGCTTTGTTCCGCCCATTATCACAAAGCTGTTTTCTGATGACTTCGTTTCTACAAGTAACATCCTGTAACATCTACTCTCAGAAATCATCGTTCAGTGTACTTTGAGAAACCAGTATATATAATGACTGAAGAATTGTTGGCCTGCACTTGTTTTCTCCCACTACTTAATTGTTCAGCATTATAATGTTTGGTCAATCAGTGGGTGATCGCATCTCTCAGGAGATCCAAGTAAAGGTTGTTCTGTACAATTCTTAGCCACTCACAATGCTTGGGTTATTGAACAGCAGAGCTGACCACTCAGACTGTTCCATATCTTTTGATCTCCCTTGCATCCTTGAATGGATCCTCAAGCATAGGCTCAAAGATTGTCCCCTACATTTTTTACTGTTTGCATAATGCTTTTAGTTTTTCAGCAACTTTTTTCCTCACCACACTTTCGCTTTCTTCCATTTAATACCCTTCGCTGGCTGCTTTGGGAGTGCTGTTGGATTCTTTTTTGAACCCTTGGTGGTGAGAACACCACAGAATTATGGACTGTGGTGTGTCCCTATTTGACACCAAGAGCACAAACGCAATCAGCCGTGTCTCCCTGATGAGTCCTATCCAGTGGACGAAAGGCCTAGGAGCAGGCAATACAAATAGATCTACCTTCGAGGGGGAGTACGATGGTTACCTCAGGCAGCTAGTGAAGGGTTTTTCATATTTATAATATATTCCCCTCCCATTTCCTTCATCTTCATTTTTTTAATTCAAATCTTCGCCAAGTCATTACAATAATGACTGAAGAATTGTTAGCTTGCACTTGTTTTCTCCCACTACTTAATTGTTCAGCATTATATATATATATATATATATATATATATATATATATATGAACAATATAAAAAAGTTCTTTAAAAATCTGAAGGTGCTCAACCCCTTGGGGAGCAACATCTGTTAAAAAATATTTTTAAAATGAAGTGGTAAAATCTACAAGCTTGTTTCTAGCGTTGCTATCTTCAGGATGTCTTTTGGGGCACGCCAACGATCTTTTATGGCGTGCGGGACTTGATTTCAACTCTGTGTGTGCAGGCGGATCTCATTTGCTGCACGTGCGGCCTGTGGTTCTTATTGGGGCCTGTTCAGGTGGAATGTGCTAGCAAAGATTTCCACTTGTGCCTGCAATTGTTTACAATTTCTACTTTTGTGTTCAGAGTTGCTAAGTGTGGTTTGCATAATATTAACCATTTTTCTGTGGAGCATAGATTGCATCTTTTTGAAATATTGTTGTATGGTGTTGCTCTTTTTATGATTTTCCATGATATGTTGTAGTCTATTTTTTTATCTTTGAGTCTCCAGATGTATTTGCTCAGCTCTGTTTGATTTTTGTATTTTTCATTTTTGAATGACTGTTTGTGGTTTGCGTATCTGGTTTTGAAAGTGTTTTCAGTAATCCCTACATATGTTTCTTCTTCATTTTCTGATGTTACCGTAGCTTGGTATACAATGTTGCTGTGAAGACATTTATTGCTCAGGGGGCACTGTTCTTTTTTAGTGCAGTTGCAAGATGTCCTTTCGGCACCCTTCTCTTTTATGTTGCTTTTCATTTTGTTAGATGAATCAATCATGTTTTTGAGGTTGGGCATACATGAGTATGACAGTTTAATGGTGTTTTTGTTGAATATTTTGGACAGTTTGTGTTCTTTTGGGAATGATGTTGCCAAGATTTTAAAGAATTCTTTTCCTACATTTGTTTTTACTTGTCCATCGTATGGTGGGTTGTACCATATGATCTTTCTTTTCCTATTTTTCTTAATTCTGTTCGTGTTGTTGTCTGGACTGTATTGTAGTTTGTAATTGTAACCACTTTTTTGTAATGCTTCTTGATATTCTGTTGCGTTCTTCTTCCTAAACCCAAATGCAAAGAATGAAGACAAAAATACATATGGATTCAAATCATGGCGATCACCTCCGACAATAGATGAAATGAAACCTTTTGAAGACAAAATGAAGGGACTGATAGCCAATATTAAATTCAAAAAATCAAATAACAACTTTCAAACATCACTAGCAAATGATATAAAACAAATCCAAAATGATAAAAAGATATTCGTAAAGGCTGACAAAACGAGCAATTTTTACAAAATGGAACCAAACGAATACTCTCAACTCTTAAACAAAAACATCCAGAAAAACTACAAGAAAGCTGATAAAACTACACATAGCAACATCCGCAAAAAAGAAAAAGAGCTTGCACATCGCATGGAGTTAAGTGATAGGGTAGAGACAACAGCAACAAAGGAGGCCTTCATAACACTTAAAGACCACAAGCCTAACTTCCAAAACAACCCAACATGTAGACTAATAAACCCATCTAAATCCGAACTGGGCAAAATAAGCAAGAGAATTTTGGAAAAGGCTATAGAAGATATAAAATCAAACACCGAATACAACCTTTGGAAAAACAGCTATGAAGTCATACAATGGTTTAAGAAACTCAACAAACAGAGAAATACAATGTTCATTACATTTGACATAGTAGACTTCTATCCATCCATAGATGAAGAACTACTCAACAAAGCTTTGAAATTTGCCAACAAATACACAAATATAACAGAGTCAGAAATGGAGATTATTTTCCACACCAAAAAAACCTTACTCCATAGCAGAAATGAAACTTGGATTAAAAAAACGAGCAAAAACTCCACATTTGATGTAACCATGGGATCGTATGATGGTGCCGAAACATGTGAACTAGTCGGACTATTCATGCTATCCAACATCCAAAAACAACTTGGAAAACAGGCCGGTTTATACAGAGATGACGGCCTCGCTGCATTAAACAACAATCCAAGAACCATTGAAAACAAGAAAAAAGAATTATGTAAAATCTTTAAAAACCACAACTTAAAAATCACAATAGAAGCAAACAAAAAAGTAGTGAATTACCTAGACATAACATTAGACCTCAACGACCATGTGTACAAACCATACAAAAAACCCAATGACATACCAGTCTACGTAAACATCAAAAGCAACCACCCACCATCTATACTAAAAACAATACCCAATGGTATAAACAAGAGACTATCCAACCTGTCATGCAACGAAAACGCATTCAATGATGCAGCAACAGAATATCAAGAAGCATTACAAAAAAGTGGTTACAATTACAAACTACAATACAGTCCAGACAACAACACGAACAGAATTAAGAAAAATAGGAAAAGAAAGATCATATGGTACAACCCACCATACGATGGACAAGTAAAAACAAATGTAGGAAAAGAATTCTTTAAAATCTTGGCAACATCATTCCCAAAAGAACACAAACTGTCCAAAATATTCAACAAAAACACCATTAAACTGTCATACTCATGTATGCCCAACCTCAAAAACATGATTGATTCATCTAACAAAATGAAAAGCAACATAAAAGAGAAGGGTGCCGAAAGGACATCTTGCAACTGCACTAAAAAAGAACAGTGCCCCCTGAGCAATAAATGTCTTCACAGCAACATTGTATACCAAGCTACGGTAACATCAGAAAATGAAGAAGAAACATATGTAGGGATTACTGAAAACACTTTCAAAACCAGATACGCAAACCACAAACAGTCATTCAAAAATGAAAAATACAAAAATCAAACAGAGCTGAGCAAATACATCTGGAGACTCAAAGATAAAAAAATAGACTACAACATATCATGGAAAATCATAAAAAGAGCAACACCATACAACAATATTTCAAAAAGATGCAATCTATGCTCCACAGAAAAATGGTTAATATTATGCAAACCACACTTAGCAACTCTGAACACAAAAGTAGAAATTGTAAACAATTGCAGGCACAAGTGGAAATCTTTGCTAGCACATTCCACCTGAACAGGCCCCAATAAGAACCACAGGCCGCACGTGCAGCAAATGAGATCCGCCTGCACACACAGAGTTGAAATCAAGTCCCGCACGCCATAAAAGATCGTTGGCGTGCCCCAAAAGACATCCTGAAGATAGCAACGCTAGAAACAAGCTTGTAGATTTTACCACTTCATTTTAAAAATATTTTTTAACAAATATATATATATATATATATATATATATATATCATGCTGAACAATTTAGTAGTGGGGGAAAACAAAGTTTCTGTCATTACATTAATGACTTGGCAAAGATTTAAATGAAAAAAGAACAAAAAGATTGGAGGGAAGGAGATGTAAGGATCCGTAAGCCTAAAATGTTATGAAATTAATCGTTTTCCATGTGATGAATCACTGAAATCTTGAAAAAGAAACCCTAAAATGTTATACAATTAATTGTTTTCCATGTGATGAATCACTGAAGTCTTGAAAAAGAAACCCTAAAATGTTATACAATTAATTGTTTTCCATGTGATGAATCACTGAAATCTTGAAACCCTAAAATGTTATGAAATTAATTGTTTTCCATGTGATGAATCACTGAAATCTTGAAAAAGAAACCCTAAAATGTTATGAAATTAATTGTTTTCCATGTGATGAATCACTGAAATCTTGAAAAAGAAACCCTAAAATGTTATGGAATTAATCGTTTTCCATGTGATGAAGAACTGAAATCTTAAAAAAAAAAGAAAGGATCAGCAATATGAAAGTGGGAAAATTGTTGAATTTCGGGTTTCAAAGGCCACTTCCACAACACTTCAACACACATGCCCGCTTGATGGGCAGGGGTTGACAGCAAGGCAACTCAGGGAACTTGGCCTTCCAGCAGATCGTACACAACCGTGCTGAAGCTGAGTGTCAAATATTCGGGGGGATGGGGGTAGGGGTGGGGCGGGGTTCAAAGGACCCTATTCGCAGGTCAGATGAGATCACAGCCCGAATGGTAACGACTAAAAGGAGATAGCTTCAAACATAAGATACCGAGAAAATCTGAGGAAACCAAAGGGCGGGCAACCAGTGCCAAACACGTAACTACAGTTGCTTTCCCTGTGACCATGCCATGACTTAACGCCGTTCCCTTGGGGTGCACAGGACAAACCTCTCCCACGTCTGGAGCAATATCCCCTCAGGCGTTCACAGAGAAAAGAACCTCTAGGGATATGGAACATAAAGACTCTCTCTCTCTCTCTCTCTCTCTCTCTCTCTCTCTCTCTCTGGACACTACAGTTGAACAGGTTACAACAAGCTGCAACTTTTCTTCTAACTGGAGAGTAAATTTGAATGGAAGCAATGTATTTTTTTCACAAAATTCGTTAATGGTAGTTTGTTCCTCAGGATCATCATTGATATTATAACAAAATGTATTTTAAGTCTACAATCATCAGCATAGATGAACATATTATAAATGCATGAACCAACCAACCAAGGATCATCCGACACCAAGAGAAAGGTGGATAGACAATGTTATGGAAATACCTAATCTGAATGCATAAAATACCTTGGTATATTGTTTTCCACTAAACTAAGATCGAAATAATTTTGAACTAAGGCCGAAAATGCAGTGATACGTATTATGCGAAAACGAAAAGCTTTGAATAATAATTTGGATTTACTTTTGAAATTGTTCCCTTATCAGGGTCAGCTCAATGTTCAGTATGAAGCAGAAGTTGGAGCTGGATGTTGCAGTGCAGCATTGTAAACTAAAGTGCGTCTATTCGCTTTAAAAGTGTCCAAGAGTTGCAATGCACTCAGTGACCGTGTATGCGGAGAAACTAATACGTACACTATTTACATCATTGTGAAACGGATCTCCCCTCCCCCTTTTCCGGTTGAAAGTAACAACAACAGATAATAACAGACTACCACAAAACGCTGACTGAATGCTGAGCAATATGAAATAAAGGGAGGCAAAAATGTGGTTGTCAAACATCTGTTGCCAGCTATTCCAGTTTGGTTTTGGAAATGTGTGGACCAATCATGGACTCCCAAGATGTTGGCCAGTTTTGAAATGAATGTAAAGAGAGATTTCAATGTAAATGGCAAGAGTGGGATTTCCATATGTACACCAAAAAATGAGGGCTGCGATTTGTATATAACATGCAGAGCAGTGGATAATGCCGAAATGCATTTCAAAATTTTGATTCGAACAAACGTGAAGATCATGATTCGAACAAACGTGAAGATCATGATTCGAACAAACGTGAAGATCATTATGACCAGATTCAGATGTGGTGTTTCGGAAATGAATGTTCGTCACTTACGCCATAAGAGACACGTTTACTCTGATTTTAAAAGGGACAATGGCCTTAAAATGAAATCGATTTTCCGAAACCTCTCTCTCTCTCTCTCTCTCTCTCTCTCTCTCTCTCTCTCTCTCTCTCTCTCTCTCTCTCTCTCTCGCACATGCATAAACGGGCATACGTGTGCGCGCACACACACACACACACACACACACACACACACACACACACACACACACACACACACACACACACGAACGCACGCACACACACACACACACACACACACACACACACACACACACACACACACACACACACACTCACACACACACACACACACACACACACACACACACACACACACACACACACACACACAGACGCATGCGCGCGCGCACACGAACTCGGTGAGCATATTGGCCTACGACAACACTGTTACGGTGAATGCCAGTAGGATAGATAGAATTGGTTCTAATTCCATGGAATAACCACATATATGAACCCCCTGACTACAGGTCTAGTGTTCTCACATGTGATAAGTTACTTATTTATTAAGATTAATTTCTATCATATTTTGTTTTCTCTTTGAAGACACGTTGAGTCTAGAGTTCAGCACATGTATCAGCTTTTCTTCTCGTTTCTGCCCTGTGTGCTGTGCCAGTGCAGTCCATACGTACAGCACAGGGTTCAGAGCAGAGGTCAGTGGCAGCATGAACACCACCAGAATCCCCTGGATCTTGTCTGATCCTTTCACATCGTATGTGGCCAACAGTGTGACTGTGCCAAATAAAATCCAGCAAACAACCTCTGTAAACGACACCTTCTTCATTAGGTGGACACAGGAAAAAAGAAATCTTTTAGTGGGATCTAACACAATTCTGTATTTTGGTATTCTCCTTTGAGTAACACACTGACAAGATAAAATCACCAAACATGTGATAAAATTGATTGATGCGGCCACTTTGAACCACGCAAACTTTTTGTTAGACTGATAGTGTTGGAACAGAGCCAGTCGGCAAAGACCAGACTGGCCTGAAAGACCCCAGTGAGACAGTCCAGGAAGAAAGGGGACCAGAGACAAGAGGATGCCAACAAGCCATAGCACAGCACCAGTTACAGCTGTTGAACATTTATCGAACATCGACGAATACCCTGGAAAGCAAAAACTGATTGTGTGATCCACAGTGATGAGCAAGATAACAAATACCGACACCTCTTTTGACAGAAAAAAAAGAAAGCCACCCATCTTGCACGTGACACTTCTGGTCCATGTTTTTTCAAACCAGATGTATCGACCCTGAAATATCATATTCCCTGCCAGGACAATGCCAACATGGCACCCCATACATATGTCAGCGAGGTGCAAATGAACAATTACCATTACGAACTTGGATCCAAACAATTTTGCGACAGGGAGTGAAATCACGAAGCAAGACAAAGTTCCTATAGTGGCAGAAACAAACATCAACCAAAATAAAACCAAGTACAGTCCAGAAGGTATCAATGTACTGCATGACGGAAACACTGACTCAGCTGTTGAACACTTTGTTGTACTCTGCTGTTTTGGAAGTATTTCCTCACAGCAAACTCTATAGTCTGATGAATATAGATATTTTAGAGTATACGACCTTGAAAACAAATCAGGTGGGAAGGTGTTCAATGGGTTTCCTTTTAAATCCAGTTCAATCAGTTGCTGTGCGCTTTTAAAGCCTTTAGACCCAATTGTGTCAACAACAGAAAAAGACAGATTCAGATATTTCACATGGAGTAGATATGCCGAGAAGTCATTTTTAAATATACCAAGATGTGTTGTTGATATATCAATTCGCCTTAATGCATAATGAATAGGCTTTAATCTACTTGTCATATTCTGTAGAGGATTGTTTTGTAGAGACACAGTTCTCAAATTAGGCAGATCAAGAAAAACAGTCAGATCCAGTCTGTCTATCAGATTGCTGGCAAGGTTGATGACCTGTAAGTTCCGGAGTTCCAGACTTGATATATTCTCCAAGAAACAATGGAAGAGATTCAGGTAAATGAGGTGTCCATTGTTGTAGAACTCAGTCAGGAACATGCCTGACCCTGCAGCATCCACATAGCGAAGGTGGGGAAAGAAGTCGGCAGGAAAAGGTTTATTACATTGGAGGGAGTGACCTTGACACAGGCAGCCTTCAGGACAGGTCCTGTCACACGTCAGTTCGTCATCCTGCTGTGGACACTGACCCCAGCCGTCACACAGATGATCTACATGCAGACATACTTTGGAATCACGACATAGGTAGTAGTAAGGGCACATAATGCTCCCACAGTTTTGTTCATCTTCTCCATAAACACAGTCAGAAAATCCATTGCACCGAGTGTAGACAGGAAGACAGTACAGCCACTCAGCAGTACAACGATAATGAGTGTCAGGACATGAGTCCTCTGATTTCATCACCTCTTGAGTAGAGTAACCAGTACCATCTAAGTTGATGTGAAATTCTTGTTTCTTGATGCTGTCTTTGGCTGGAAAGTGAAAGGCTGTGCCTTTACAGTTGACTTCATCAGAGTCGTCCTGACAGTCTGAATACTCATTGCAGCGTTGGCCGTGCAATACACACTGCGCATTAGAGCACAGGAAACCAGGACATGCAGAATGCTCACAGAATGACTCATCACTGTTGTCTGGACAGTGCCGAGTGAAGTCACAGACGAAAGAGTAGTGAACCGTTGAAATGCCATCATCACATGGAAACCGGCAGGTGTGTGTGTTCCGATCGTCCTACCACCAGACAGCAACAAGTGTGAACTACCAGTCACGTTTCCGAATACGTCTTGATATCTAGACGCTGCTTTTCCACTATTACGTTTGGTCGGTGAAGCCAGAAATGCATGGGCCAAATGTTTATCCCAGCAAATGAATAAAAGCTGTCGTGTATTGTTTGATATCAATTTACTCAGACGTGAATTTGGTGAAGTTGTTGATAGCTGAAGACCTGTTTGTGAAGGTAAATCAGTTTCACACATTACATCCGCATTGATAAGGGTATTTGGGTTTTCCATGTGCAATGCCATTGGACATGCTAATCCACTCCACACGAGTCTTGAAGGAAAGTATGAACGCTGAACCCTGAAATGGTTTATGTTGTAAATCAGTGTGTTGTCAGACCACTTACGAAACTTACTATACATGAAAGGCACAGTCTGCCAACCTGATGTAAGGGCTAAAACGATGACAACTCTATGTACTCTTTTAAACAGGTGTAAAGAATCTTCTTGTTCCTTCCTTGTCTTCAGTGACAACAGTCTGCCTCCCACACCTGTGCACAAATGGCCATGGTTAATAATCGGCAAATATTGCGTCTTCGCGATACTAAAACATTTTTGTCGTGAAGCCACCAGCCCCTGGCAGCCCGGACTGCTGAAAGGACAGTGTTCTGTTTCATCACGTCCATCTTCACACTCTGTCCTCAGGTTACAGTCCAGGTGATCCTGGAACAGGGAGTAGTGAGGCACAGAACAGTTGAACAGGCCGCTAGACAGTTTACAGGGTTGATATCGACCTGGAAGTGTGGAAAAATGCATTTTAGCATTGTTTCCCATC
Source organism: Conus canariensis (assembly GCA_033310375.1). Lineage (NCBI taxonomy): Eukaryota > Metazoa > Mollusca > Gastropoda > Neogastropoda > Conidae > Conus > Conus canariensis. Next base: position 4,008,164 of record CM065722.1, read on the forward strand.
ATGCACATTTCGAAAGAAAGATGTGATGTTGGAAAGAGCCTGGCTGGTGTAAAGTGTCCAAACCTCACATCTCCTCGCCTGTCTTGAGCTGACTCTGTTTCTCTGTAGCTCATTTTCAGATCTATGAAATTTTCTTCAGATGTATGTAGGAGACTTATCATAATAACATGTCCATATGGACCGTGCAGTTCTCCACAGATCGGTACAAGTATCATTTTACCTGGTGCTGACAATATCAGATGCCCAAAGTATCCTCCCAAATATTCTATAATGGGCCCAATGTATTCAATTTTCACAAAACCAATTTTGACCAAAGGATTGTTCGTGTGCCCAACATAGATCTTATTCTTGGGTGACTGGTAAATGATTTCTTCATGGCTATGATAATCGCATGCTACTTCATCTTCAAGGAAGCCAGAATTCTTATAATCCACGGTAGTTTTCCAGTCAACAGAATCACACCAGTACTCAAGACGCCGAAGACGAAGTCTGACGCGCATTAGTTGTCTTACACTCACATGCATTTTACAAAAAGTTGAGGATTCACCACACACACCGTACACTACTCCAGACTGTGCTGTGAAGTGTGGTAAACTGTTCTTGCAGTCGGAGACATTGACCTGCAGAATTGGTGCAGTTTCTGTTTTGTTTTGATCACTGAAATACTTTACGCCTGGACACACCTCCCTGATCCTTGTGGTGCTGATGTTAATCTTGTTCGTCACTGCTTGATCTTCCACGAGGTCTGCAAAGAAAATAATTCGGTTTCAGAGGTACATCTGCTATAATACTGTGTACACAACTTACCTGTTTAGTTGGTTTTACGGTTTACATTAAAACGGTTGGCGCTCTGCAGATCAAGGGATTCTAAATGTGAATATTTTTCTCTTGGATTGAAAACGGTCCTCTTTCTGTTTGTCTGGTTGTAATTTGGTGATCAGTTGCCACCCAGTTTGGTCTCCCTGGTTTGAGAACAGTCCTGTTTCTGTTTGTCTGGTTATAGTTTGGTGATCCATGAACAGCTAATTTGGTCTCCATGGTCTGAGAACAGTCCCGTTTTTGTTTCTCTGGATGTAATTTGGTTATCCGTAAATACCTAATTAAAATTGGTCTCCGTGGTTCGACAACAGTCCTGTTTCTGTTTGTCTGGTTGTAATTTGGTGATCAGTTAACACCCAGTTTGGTCTCCGTGGTTCGACAACAGTCCTTTTTCTGTTTGTCTGGTTATAGTTTGGTGATCAGTTAACACCCAGTTTGGTCTCCGTGGTTCGACAACAGTCCTGTTTCTGTTTGTCTGGTTATAGTTTGGTGATCAGTTAACACCCAGTTTGGTCTCCGTGGTTTGAGAACAGTCCTGTTTCTGTTTGTCTGGTTGTAATTTGCTGATCCATGAACAGCTAATTTGGTCTCCGTGGTTTGACAACATTCCTGTTTCTGTTTGTCTGGTTGTAATTTGGTGATCAGTTAACACCCAGTTTGGTCTCCCTGGTTTGAGAACAATCCTGTTTCTGTTTGTGTGGTTATAGTTTGGTGATCCATGAACAGCTAATTTGGTCTCTGTGTTTTGACAACATTCCTGTTTCTGTTTGTCTGGTTGTAATTTGGTGATCTGTGAATACCTAATTTGGTCTCCGTGGTCGGCCAGCGAGGCTGTACACATCACCTCAGACAGTCCAGACAGAGTCATCGTCCTAAGAGAGTAGGTAGAGAGAACGCATCAAATGTAACACTGTTCTGAAGGTCAGAAACACTGTACAATCCATACCGTCGGTTACATAGCGGGCTGCCTACTTGGGTAGAGGCAACTGACGAGCTGCCCACTGACCATACACTCATTGGCCTCCTGTGTCATTCAGCTGAACATCAATTATTCAGCTTTAACCAGCTTATTCTGCCCATTTTTCGCAGAGGATACATGGTATGTGTATACGTGTCCTCAATACCAACGGCCGAACTGGCGTTCCCTTCCTAAAGCTGCTGACTGCATTTAAAGTGTGTACAAGATATGCGCGCGTTCAGACATGGACGCTCAGTGTACAATCTTATTGGAAGAACGTCGGGGAAATGGGGTGTGAATCAACGTTAACTACGAGAGGAACCCCACTCTTTTTCCCAGTATGGAAACGGTTCGTTTGGAAACTGAACGAGCAATGCCAGTATCACCAGGAACACGACTCCAGACCAGTGAGCTTTTTGTCAAATTGAAAGCAAGGCAATGCATCATCATTTGTGGTCATGACCTATATACCATGATATCTGGAATGAATTAGAAAAATGCAAGGAAACAGTACACAAATTGTGTCACATTGTCCTTTAACATCAAATTGATTTTGTTTGCAACAAACGACAAAATAAAGCAGACTAATCATTCGATCTTTCCCTATTATGGGAAAGGTTTCTTTTTGTCTACACAGGCAAAATCAATCATGTTAAACCAAGATTGTCAGCATTTAAATGTAAAATAAAATGTATGTAGATACAATAAGGAAAAGCATGTGCTCGTGATGGAATTGCTGATCACTTCTTTTAAATGGCTGCCCCATGGTGCTGCACACACACAATATGTATCATAGTCACCTATGACCTATCACCTTACCACAGAATAGGTATCATAGTCACCTATGACCTATCACCTCACCACAGAAAAGGTATCATAGTCACCTATGACCTATCACCTTACCACAGAATAGGTATCATAGTCACCTATGACCTATCACCTCACCACAGAAAAGGTATCATAGTCACCTATGACCTATCACTTTATCACAGAATAGGTATCATAGTCACCTATCACCTATCACCTCACCACAGAATAGGTACCATAGTCATCTATGACCTACCACCTCACCACAGAATAGGTATCATAGTCACCTATGACCTATCACATCATCACAGAATAGGTATCATAGTCACCTATGACCTATCACCTCATCACAGAATAGGTATCATAGTCACCTATGACCTATCAACTCACCACAAAACAGGTACCATAGTCACCTATGACCTATCACCTCACCACAGCATAGGTATCATAGTCACCTATGACCTATCACCTCACTACAGCATAGGTATCATAGTCACCTATCACCTCACCACAGAATAGGTATCATAGTCACCTATGACCTATCACCTCACCACAGAATAGGTATCATAGTCACCTATCACCTCACCACAGAATAGGTATCATAGTCACCTATGACCTATCACCTCATCACAGAATAGGTATCATAGTCACCTATCACCTCACCACAGAATAGGTATCATAGTCACTTATGACCTGTCACCTCACCACAGAATAGGTATCATAATCACCTATCACCTCACCACAGAATAGGTATCATAGTCACCTATCACCTATCATAGTCACCTATGACCTATCACCTCACCACAGAATAGGTATCATAGTCACTTATCACCTCACCACAGAATAGGTATCATAGTAACCTGTGACCTGTCACCTCACCACACAATGGGTATTGTAGCGACAACTTCGAGTTGGCCTAAGACTTTAGAGTTGCGTTTTCTTGTTTTGCCTTGACAACGTGTTAGAGTTCCTTCCCTTTTGTTTTGGATCAATGGACACGACGATCGCTGAGTTATTAACACTTCAGTTTAGAACCACACTGAATTGGTGACCCTGTCGCTGAACACGTCAAAACTTCAATTTCAACTTCAAACACGGCTGAATCAAACCTTTATTAACAGGCTGCTGACTTAACAAATCAGCTGCAAGCTCTAACTACAAGTCAGACCAACTCCGTATCTATCAAACTTCCAGAATACTGGACGAAGTCTCCAGAAGTTTGGTTCGTAAGAGTCGAAGCGCAGTTCAACACAAAAAGGATAGTCAAGATCAAACAAAGTACGACTATGCGGTAAGTTCCCTTGACATTAACACTGCAGAAGAAGTTCAGTCACTGCTCACCAATCGACCACCTGCAAACAAGTACGACTGTTTGAAGAAAGCTTTGATCAAAACCTTCGGCAAGTCCCACATCCAGAAAGACGCTGAACTCCTGAATCTTAATGGGCTTGGGGACAAGCGTCCAACTGCCCTTATGCGCAAAATAAATGCTGTCAACGATGACCCAAAAACTCTGAAACGTGCTTTGATCCTCATGAACCTTCCCCCCGACATCAGAGGTATTTTGGCTGGACATGATATCACAGACACAGATGCACTGGCTAAAGCAGCAGACCGGATTTAGGAGACACATGCTGCAGGTGTACAGCAGATCTCCACATCACCAACTCAAGCTCCCACAGAACAAGATGCAACCACTGCAGCAACAGGAGAGACTGTCTCTGCCATCAAAACAGCCAAACAACGTGGTCCTCCTTCACAACTTAGCACAACTAACTCTGTGTGTTTCTACCACCAGCGTTTTGGACAGCCTGGCTGCAAATTTTCCTCATTGATCTCCCGAACAAGCAGGCAAAGCGCATCGGCTTTGGGAAACGCCAAGGCTGGCCGCTAAACGTGGTAGCGGCCAGCTTTTCAAATTCAAACACGTTCTCAGTTTATGATAGACGTTTGGGACAATCATTCTTGATAAACACTGGTGCTGACGTGTCAGTATATCCAGCCTCAACCCAGGACCGCAAGACAACCTCACTTCAGTTCCACTTTCCGCTGCCAACGGAATTGCCATCAAGACATGTGGCAAACGCCGCATCACTTTGGAAATAAAGCCCAAACAAGTCTTCACTCATGATTTTTATCTGGCGGATGTCACATGTCCCATTCTTGATGCTGATTTTTTTGTTGCCCATGAACTGGTCATTGATCTCAAGGGCAAACGACCCCTGTCTATGGACGAAGTTTCTGTTGGCCTCAAAAGCAGTGATTCACCCATGACTCTTGCAGGTCTCTCGGTACACCCGAACAATGCCTACTCTGAACTTCTCCCACAGTTTCCAGAGTCACTCACACCACATTTTGACTCCACTGTCAACACACATGGTGTGGAGCATCACACTACCACACACGGACCACCTGTCCACGCTCGTGCACGACGCCTGAACCCAGAAAAGCTGACTGCTGCAAAAGCTGAATTCTCCAAGATGGAAAAGATGGGTATCATCCGTCGGTCTGATTCGCCATGGGCCTCACCGCTCCATGTGGTTCGCAAGCCAGATGGTCAATGGCGACCCTGTGGCGATTATAGGCAACTCAATGCCGCAACCAAAGATGATCGATACCCATTACCCCATATACAAGATTTCAACAGCCACCTCTCAGGGTGCAACGTCTTTTCGAAGATTGATCTTGTTAGAGGCTACCATCAAATTCCCATGGCACAATCCTCCATTCCCAAAACAGCAATCATAATGCCATTTGGATTGTAGGAGTTCCTACGAATGCAGTTCGGTTTGAAGAATGCTGCACAAGCATTTCAAAGGCTCATGGATGGTATTCTACGAGACATACCTTTCACGTTTGTCTATGTTGATGACATCTTGGTTGCCAGTCGCTCACACGACGATCACCTTGACCATCTCCGACAGCTTCTCCAGCTCCTCTCGACAAACGGACTGGTCATCAACAAAGCAAAATGTGTTTTTGGTGTCAGCGAGCTGGACTTCCTTGGACATGGTGTGACTTCTGAAGGGATACGTCCGCTACCAGATAGAGTAACTTCTCTTCAAAACAGTGCTCCGCCTACTGATTGTGCTGGCCTTCAGCGGTTCCTTGGTTTGCTGAACTACTATCATCGTTTCAATCCACACGTCGCTGACATCCTGGCCCCACTTCATGCTCAAGCAAGCGGAAAAGGATAAACCATTGTGTGGTCCGAGGCCTGCCAAACAGCATTTGAACAGGCATAGGAAGCTCTCAAAGATGCTGTTCTTCTACATCATCTTCTACTAGATGCACCTATAAGTCTCACAGTGGATGCTTCCAACTCGGCTTTAGGTGCTCAGCTCGAACAGAAACAGGGCTAAACTTGGATTCCTTTGGCCTTCTCTAGAAAGCTCTCTGAAGCAGAAAAGAAATACAGCGCATTTGATCGCGGGCTGCTTGCAGCCTACAGCGCTGTCAAACACTTGAGACATTTTCTTGAAGGAAGACCATTTATGCTGTTCACAGATCACAAGCCACTGGTATCAGCTCTCACGAGTCAAACTGACCGCTCGCCTCGACAAACAAGACAACTCTCCTACATAGCCGAGTTCACCACTAACATCCAGCACATCACAGGCAAATTCAACGTGGTAGCTGATGCATTTTCGCGCTTCAGAATGAACTTGGACTCTGAGGAACATGGCATCTACACAGTTGGCAGTTTCAGCCAGCTCGCACAGGATCAAGTTCAATCTGGTGAGATGGACTCCTATCGTACAGCTACCACATGTTATGATTACCGAACATTCGTACCAGTGGACTATAAACAATATCTTCCGGTGCACAATCAATTAGTATTATCTCCCTGGACGCAACTATGACGCCAGAACTTGGAGATACGAGGATCGACAACGAACGCTTCATCAAATCCAGATGTTGTTCTAAACTTATCTAGTACATTCAAATCACCACCGATGATCACAAACCCAGACAAACTTAACATGGTGTCAGAACGACGAAGAAGCCAAGCCCACGGTCGGTAACAGTACTGAATTAACCTTCTATTGACTCAAGTTGAACAGCAAACTTCGTTAGGATCTAGTCAACTGCGTGACGTAGATCATCGATGTCTGCAGCGAACGGTTAACGACAACAACGCCAAAATAAAGTGTTTATTCCTCTTGTGCTGGATTATAGACACTCTCTCGTGGTTTTTTTATTTAAAAAAAAGAAAAAAAAGAAAAGGAAAGGAAAGGAAAAAATATATGCGTATAGATATCAAACAATCGTTCAGATGAAAACCAAAGAAGTTCTAAACAACAACAACCCACAAGCCATTTAAGGTTTGACAGTATGGCCACATCCCAAAATAACCCAGTAATGAACTGGGATGCCAAAATTGTAAAAGAAGAATGGCAGAATTTTCAACAACATACAAGTTTGATGTTTCAAGGCCCACTCAAGCAAACGACAGCAGAAGCACAAGCAGCCTATCTTCTCATCTGGATCGGCCAAAAAGGCAGAGACATTTTTCATTCATGGGGACTTTCTCAAGACGAAGCAAAGGATGTCAACACGATCATCCAAAAATTCAAAGAACACACAGAGCCAAAAACAAACAAAGTATTTGCAAGATACATCTTTCACGAAAGAATACAGAAAGAAAATGAAACTTTTGCTGAATTTGTCACTGATTTGCGCAACCTCGTACAAAACTGTGGTTATTCCCCAGAACTAAAGGACGAAATGGTGCGTGACCGCATTGTTGCAGGCATCCGCTCACAAGAAATTCGTGAAAAACTCTTAACAGAAGGTGACAAGCTTATTATGAGCAGTGCTATAGACATTGGCATTGCACATGAAACTACACAAGAGCGGTTGAAATCAATGTTAGCAGCATCAAACCCACAGCCAGTAGACGCAATCAGAAAGCCGTCTACTAGAGATGGTTTCGGACAACACCAGCCCTAAAAGATCTCCATACATCACCTCATGCAAAAACTGTGGAGGCAAACACAGGAGACAAGACTGCCCAACTTTTGGTTCCACCTGCAACTACTGCTATAAACAAATCATTGGGCTAAAGTATGCCTAGCAAAAAGTCGGCATGAAACACAGAAGAAAGGAAGAAATGTATACTCAATTGAAGAGGAACAAGAAGATGACAGCAATACTATGTAAACACCATATCCAACAAAAATGAAACTCCTAACACTGTGAGTGCTGACATACAAATTGGAACAAGTGATACGATTCGTTTCAAAATCGACACTGGAGCACAAGTCAATGTGATCCCAACTGAAACTTTCAAGAATCTGTCATGCAGACCAGAAATCACTCCATGCAAAGAAAAACTCATCCGCTACACAGGTCAGCCTTTGAACATCTCTGGCAAAGTAACCCTTCAAGCAAGTTACAAAGGCAACACTCTCCAAGGATCATTCTACGTTGCTGATACTTCTTCCCAACCAATCCTCGGACTTCAGGCATCATTAACTACAGCTCATCCAAATCATCATGTCTGTTGAATCCAGTCCAATGACAAAAGAAGAAGTACTCAAAGAACACAGTGAAGCCTTCACTGGACTAGGATCCCTTGATGGTGAACTCTATATTCACATGAAAGAAGACGCCATACCAGTCGTCCATGCACCCCGCCGGGTTCCGCATGCAATAAAAGAAAGTCTCAAAACAGAACTTGCAAACATGGAAAAAAAGATGTGATAACCAAAGTAGTGATTGGGTAAACTCACTTGTGATCACTGAAAAAAAAAATTGAAAACTGCGTGTATGTTTAGACCCAAGAGACCTAAACAAAGCCATCAAAAGACCACACTACCATCTGCCAACACTGGATGATGCCCTTGCAAAACTAACGGGCGCAAAATACTTATCAAAACTGGATGCCCAGTCAGGATACTGGCAACTCAAACTGGATGAAAATTCTTCGTACCTTACTACCTTCAACACACCTTTTGGCAGATATCGATTCAAACGCTTACTCTTCGGCATCGTATCCGCCCAAGACGAATTCCAAAGAAAAATGGATGAAGTTTTCGAAGGCCTACCAGGAGTCACACCTCTTATCGATGATGTGGAACAACTGCAGAAGAACACAACATGAACCTGAAAGCAGCACTGATTCGAGCAGAAGAGCAAAACCTCAAACTAAACCCAGAGAAACTGGAAGTTGGAGTGACTGAAGTTGAGTACTTCGGACATGTAATTTCAGCCGAAGGTCTGAAACCAGATCCCTCCAAAGTGAAGGCAGTACAGGACATGCGTCATCCAAACAACAAAAAGGAACTTCAAACCACACTCGGCATGATCAACTACCTCGCCAAGTTTGCCCCACAGCTGTCAGACGTCACTAAACCAATACGTGACCTACTCAGGGATGATGCAGAATTCCTTTGGGACAAGCCCCAGCAAGAAGCACTGAAAAAAGCAAAGTCTGTCATCCTAAGCCAGCCTGTTCTTGCATATTTGACCCTTCCAAACCAGTAACACTGCAAGTTGACGCCAGCAAGTTCGGACTTGGTGCAGCCATATTCCAAAAAGGAAAACCAGTCGCTTTCGCATCCAAGTCTCTCACCCAAACTGAACACAGAACTACGCACAGATCGAAAAAGAGCTTCTGGCAATCGTCTTTGGATGCAAACGGTTTCATCAATATATCTATGGTCAGAAGATCACAATGGAATCAGATCACAAACCTTTGGAGTCCATTGCAAAACAATCTCTTGAAAACACTCCAACACGCCTCCAACGGATGTTCTTACAACTACAGAAATATGACTTGAACATAGTCCATGTTCCTGGAAAACTCATCCCAGTGGCTGACGCACTGTCTCGAAAATTTCTACCAACTGAACCAAGAGACATCCCAGATGATCCTAAATTTCAAGTCCACAGTGTTCTCAACAATATGCCCATCAGTGACAACAAAATGCAAGAAATCCGGAAGGCCACCAGAGAGGACAAACAACTATAGATATTGCAATCAACCATCCATGATGGCTGGCCAGACCGACGGCAAGACTGCAACAAAAACATCCTCGAATTTTGGAGTTTCAGGGACGAACTGACAAGCAGTGATGACATTCTCCTAAAAGGGGAGAAGATTCTGATCCCAACAGTTCTGCGGGAAGAAATGATCCAAAAAATTCATACAAGTCATCTTGGAGTTGAAAAAAAAACAAACAACGAGCAAGAAACATCTTGTTTTGGCCAGGTATGGCAATCGACATTGAAAAACACATTGCCAAGTGCCACATCTGTACCCCAAGTGCACGGTCAAATCCCAAGGAACCCCTTCTTCCTCATCCTATTCCTTCACGCCCATGGGAAAAGATAGGAGTGGACCTATTCACATGGAACAACAAATCATACATGGTTTCTGTTGACTACTACAGCCGATTCTTTGAGATTGATGAATTACCCAACACCTCGTCTGCTATGGTCATCAGAAAACTCTCTGTTCACTTCGCTCGGCATGGGATTCCTGAAACAGTCATGAGTGACAACGGTCCTCAATTTATATCCAAAGACTTCAAAAACTTCGCCTCAACATGGGACTTTCATCACATCACTTCGAGCCCATGATATCAATCAAACAGTCTCGCAGAAAAAAAACAGTCCAAACTGTCAAAAGCATACTCGACAAGGCCAAGCGAGAGAACCAAAGTCCCCTGCTCAACATACTGGAATACCGCGGCACACCTGTGGACAATTTGGCATCACCAGCCCAACTTCTAATGGGACGTCAACTTCGTTCCATCCTCCCTACCACCAACAGGCATTTAATTCCAAAGGCAATAGAGCACAGCCGTTTTCAGGACAGACGTGCTCAACTCCAGTCCAATCAAAAGCGGTACTATGACAAGACTGCACACCCCTGCCACCAATGCAGTCTGGTGATCGCATCCATGTGAAACTGTCCAGAGGAGACAGTTGGAAACCTGCTGTCATCACCAACCAGTGTGCTGAACCCCGTTCATACACAGTGCAGACTGATGATGGTGCAGTCTACCGGCGCAATCGTCGTTTCCTGAGACATGCAGCACAAGACCAAAGTGGAACCACAGATAGTGCCAGGATTCCAAACTCCGACACGCCAGACCAAGTACTTGAACCAACACCTGTCTCTTCTGACAACACGGGACCTGCACCATACAGAACCAGGAGTGGCCGCACTGTGCGAGTTCCAAATAGAATGGACTATTAAATTCTAAACTTCATCATGACAGTGTTTTACAGAAGAGAGTCTGAATAAATGAGAACCGGATTAACAGAATAAAAACATAAAAAGGGAGATATAATGATTACCGAACATTCATACCAGTGGACTATAAACAATATCTTCCGGTGCCAGAACTTGGAGATACGAGGATCGACAACGAACGCTTCATCAAATCCAGATGTTGTTCTAAACTTATCTAGTACATTCAAATCATCACCGATGATCACAACCCAGACAAACTTAACACCACAGGCCTAAAACTTGAAGACATCCAGTCTGGGTCATCAACCCTGCTGTGTGATACTTCTACTGCTGTTCCACACCCAGTTCTCCAAAATTCCTCCACACTAAAGTATCATAGTCACTTATGACATATCACCTCACCACAGAATAGGTATCATAGTCACTTATGACATATCACCTCACCACAGAATAGGTATCATAGTCACTTATGACATATCACCTCACCACAGAATAGGTATCATAGTCACTTATGACATATCACCTCACCACAGAATAGGTATCATAGTCACTTATCACCTATCACCTCATCACAGAATAGGTATCATAGTCACTTATGACATATCACTTCACCACAGAATAGGTATCATAGTCACTTATCACCTATCACCTCACCACCGAATAGGTATCATAGTCACTTATGACATATCACTTCACCACAGAATAGGTATCATAGTCACTTATGACATATCACCTCACCACAGAATAGGTATCATAGTCACTTATGACATATCACCTCACCACAGAATAGGTATCATACTCACTTATGACATATCACTTCACCACAGAATAGGTATCATAGTCACTTATCACCTATCACCCCACCACAGATAAGGTATCATAGTCACCCATGACCTATCGCCTCACCACAGAATAGGTATCATAGTCACCTATTACCTCACCACAGAATAGGTACCATAGTCACCTATGACCTACCACCTCACCACAAAATAGGTATCATAGTCACCTATGACCTATCACCTCACCACAGAATAGGTATCATAGTCACCTATCGCTTCACCACAGAATAGGTATCATAATCACCTATCACCTATCACCTCACCACAGAAAATGTATCATAGTCACTTATGACCTATCACCGTATCACAGAATAGGTATCATAGTCACCTATCACTTCACCACAGAATAGGTAATATAATCACCTACCACCTATCACATCACCACAGAAAAAGTATCATAGTCACTTATGACCTATCACATCACCACAGAATAGGTATCATAGTCACCTATGACCTATCACCTCACCACATAATAGGTATCATAGTCACCTATGACCTATCACCTCACCACAGAATAGGTATCATAGTCACCTATGACCTATCACCTCACCACTGAATAGGTATCATAGTCACCTATGACCTATCACCTCACCACAGAATAGGTATCATAGTCACCTGTAACCTCACCTATTCCGGAGTCTTGAAGACCGTTGGAGCGCCAAGAAGACTTTTCAACCAGCTTCCTTCACTCCTCCCGGTTTTCAGACGCTCTTTGGCAGTTGCTGAGAGTGAAGCCAGTCTATGCACTGATGTTGTCCTCCTATCTCTATCATAGTCCATTCATTGATGTTGTCCTCCTATCTCTATCATAGTCCATTCATTGATGTTGTCCTCCTATGTCTATCATAGTCCATTCATTGATGTTGTCCTCCTATCTCGATCACAGTCCATTCATTGATGTTGTCCTCCTATCTCTATCATAGTCCATGCACTGATGTTGTCCTCCTATCTCTATCATAGTCCATTCATTCATGTTGTCCTCCTATCTCTATCATAGTCCATTCACTGATTTTGTCCTCATATCTCTATCATAGTTCATTCATTGATGTTGTCCTCCCATCTCTATCATAGTCCATTCACTGATGTTGTCCTCTTATCTCAATCATAAAGCATTTATTCATGTTGTCCTCCTATCTCTATCATAGTCCATTCACTGATGTTGTCCTCCTATCTCTATCATAGTCCATTCACTTTATGTTGTCCTCTTATCTCTATCATAGTCCATTCATTGATGTTGTCCTCCTATCTCTGTCATAGTCCATTCATTGATGTTGTCCTCCTATCTCTATCATAGTCATTCATTGATGTTGTCCTCGTATCTCTATCATAGTCCATTCATTGATGTTGTCCTCCTATCTCTATCATAATCCACTCATTGATGTTGTCCTATCTCTATCATAGTCCATTCCTTTATGGTGTCCTCCTATCTCGATCATAGTCCGTTCACTGATGTTGTCCTCCCATCTCTATCATAGTCCATTCATTGATGTTTTCCTCCTATCTCTATCATAGTTCATTCATTGATCTTGTCCTTCTGTGTCTATCATAGTCCATTCACTGATGTTGTCCTCCTATCTCAATCATAGTCCATTCACTGATGTTGTCCTCCTATATCTATCATAGTCCATTCATTGATGTTGTCCTCCTATCTCCATCATAAAGCATCCATTGATGTTGTCCTCCTATATCTATCATAGTCCGTTCATTGATGTTGTCATCTTATCTCTATCATTGTCCATTCATTGATGTTGTCGTCCTATCTCTACCGTAAAACATTCATGGATGTTGTCCTATCTCTACCATAAAGCATTCACTGATGTTGTCCTCCTATCTCTATCATAGTCCATTCACTGATGTTGTCCCCCTATCTCTATCATAGTCCATTCATTGATGTTGTCCTTGTATCTCTATCATAGTCCATTCATTGATGTTGTCCTCCTTTCTCTATCGTAAAGTATCCATTGATGTTGTCCTCCTATCTCCATCATAAAGCATTCATTGATGGTGTCCTCCTATCTCTATCATATTCCGTTCATTGGTGTTGTCCTCCTATCTCTATCATAGTCCATTCACTGATGTTGTCCTCCTATCTCTATCATAGTCCATTCACTGATGTTGTCCTCCTATCTCTATCATAGTCTATTCACTAATGTTGTCCATCTGTCTCTATCATAGTCCATTCATTGATGTTGTCCTCCTATCTCTGTCATAGTCCATTCATTGATGTTGTCCTCCTATCTCTATCATAGTCCATTCACTGATGTTGTCCTATGTCTATCACAGTCCATTCGTTGATGTTGTCCTCCTATTCTCTATCATAGTCCATTCATTGATGTTGTCCTCCTATCTCTATCATAGTCCATTCATTGATGTTGTCCTTTTATTTCTATCATAGTCCATTCACTGATGTTGTCGTCCTATCTGTGTCATAGTCAATTTATTGATGTTGTCCTGTTATCTCTACCATAGTTCATTCACTGACGGTGTCCTCGTATCTCTATCATTGTCCATTCATTGATGTTGTCATCTTATCTCTATCATTGTCCATTCATTGATGTTGTCCTCCTATCTCTACCATAAAGCATTCATGGATGTTGTCCTATCTGTACCATAAAGCATTCACTGATGTTTTCCGCCTATCTCTATCATAGTCCATTCATTGATGTTGTCCTATCTCTATCATAGTCCATTCACTGATGTTGTCCTCCTATCTCTATCATAGTCCATTCACTTATGTTGTCCTCTTATCTCTATCATAGTCCATTCATTGATGTTCTCTTATATCTATCATAGTCCATTCATTGATGTTGTCCTCCTATCTCTATCATAGTCATTCATTGATGTTGTCCTCGTATCTCTATCATAGTCCATTCATTGATGTTGTCCTCCTATCTATATCATAGTCCATTCATTGATGTTGTCCTTTCTCTATCATAGTCCATTCGTTTATGTTGTCCTCCTGTCTCTATCATAGTCCATTCACTGACGTTGTCCTGTCTCTATCATAGTCCCTTCATTGATGTTGTCCTCCTATCTCTATCATAGTGCATTCATTGAAATGGTACTCTAACCGATGTTTCGTTTTTTAACTTGACGCTCTGTCGCCATGACCGCTGAAATGGCACACATATTTCAACATCTAAATTCCCCTGTAGTCCAGCTTCATCAATGGTCGCACGAGCCATAGGAATAGGGAACCCACAAAAGTTGGTGAATTTTTGTACCTCCTTCCTACTCATGCTCCCCAGTGAGTGCAACCTTGCCGTTGGTTGGGGAGCTTGCGTGTCTCTATGACTCTGAGAGCTATGCTGGCGGGAGATTCGTCTCCTGGTAGGGCCACCCAAGCCAGACAGGTCAAAGGGTAGAGACCAGACAAAGAGCACTCAACTGGCCCTCCAGGTTGGGGGTTTGAATTGGGCTAACAACCCAGTCCTAGAAAACAAACTTTGTTACAGAAACCGCAATGACATTTTCTGAGAATAGCGTGGTTGGGGAAGAGTTCTCTCTAGCAGAGCCCATGACGCGAGCTGGTGAAAGCCTTCAGGAAGCCAGTGCGCCGACAACTCTTCTGACGACCAAAGCCAAGACCAGGATAGGGACCTGGAACATCAGAACCCTATACGAGACTGGAAAAACAGCACAAGTGAGTAGTGAGATGCACAGGTACAACCTACAGATCCTTGGCCTGTGCGAGACTGGAAAAACAGCACAAGTGAGTAGTGAGATGCACAGGTACAACCTACAGATCCTTGGCCTGTGCGCGACTGGAAAAACAGCACAAGTGAGTAGTGAGATGCACAGGTACAACCTACAGATCCTTGGCCTGTGCGCGACTGGAAAAACAGCACAAGTGAGTAGTGAGATGCACAGGTACAACCTACAGATCCTTGGCCTGTGCGCGACCAGATGGCCAGGAACAGGAAGAACAAGGCTGACAAGTGGAGACGCCATCATCTACTCTGGACGAGAAGAAGACCAGCCACACACGCACGGAGTAGCGCTGCTGATGACACCCGAGGCGACGCGAGCACTGCTGTCCTGGGAACCAGTGTCACCAAGGATCCTCACTGCAAGATTCAATTCAAAGGGCAGAAAAACCACCATCTTACAGTGCTACGCCCCCACAAACGTAGCAGACCAGAGGAAAAGGAGGAGTTCTACAATCAACTCCAAACAGTCATGGATAGAGTGCCGAAGAGAGACCTTAAGATCCTCATGGGAGATCTCAATGCCAAAGTGGGAACGGACAACAAGGGCAGAGAGCAGATTATGGGCATACACGGAACAGGAATACAAAATGAAAATGGAGAACTGTTTGTGGAATTCTGTGCTTTCAACGACATGGTCATCGGAGGCACTGTTTTCCCACACAAGAACATTCACAAGATGACTTGGAATTCACCTGATGGGAAGACCCAGAACCAAATCGACCACATTACCATCGGCAGAAAATGGCGCAGAAGTTTACATGACGTGAGAGTGACACGAGGAGCAGACGCAGCATCAGACCACAACCTTGTGATAGCTGTGCTAAAGACCAAATTGAAAGCCTACAAAGACCAAGCAGGCCGACTGTCACATAAGTACAATGTACACAGTCTGAAGGAGATAGCAGCAACAGAGGAGTTCAAACTGGAACTGAGAAACAGATTCAGCATACTTGATCAGCTTGCTGAAGAAACAATCGAAGACCACTGGTGTGGCCTGAGGGAGGTCTGGCAGACGACATGTAAACAAGTGCTTGGAAAGAAGCAAACAAAACACAAAGAATGGCTGACAGCTGGAACATGGACCCTCATCACAGAGCGGAAGCACCTAAAAGACCAGATCAACCAGACCCAAGACCAAGACCACAAGCAAGAGTTACAGGCACACTACTGGGACGTCAACCGCCAAGTTAAGAAAAGTGCTAGACAAGACAAGAAACAATTCATCCATGAGCTCGCAGAAGAGGCAGAAACAGCGGCAGGACAGAGAAACATGAAAAGACTGTATGAGATTACCCGAACACTTTCTGGAAAGACCAGCAACCCCAGTCGCCCGGTCAAAGACAAGGAGGGAAACACCATCGCAGGAGAAGCTGAGCAGAGAGCAAGGTGGGCAGAGCACTTTAAAGAGACACTGAATAGACCTGCACCACCTGTCCCCCCAGACATTCCACCACCAACCCAGCTTCTGGACATCAACACAGGCCCACCAAGCAAGACGGAAATTACCAAAGCCATCAAGTCACTGAAGTCAGGTAAAGCAGCGGGTCCAGACGGAATTCCACCTGAAGCACTGAAAACAGACATCCAGACGTCAACAGAGATGCTGCATCCACTCCTAAGCAAGAGCTGGGAGCAGGAACGAGTGCCAGAAGACTGGAAAAGAGGCCACCTGGTGAAGCTGCCGAAGAAAGGGGACTTGTCATCCTGTAAAAACTGGAGAGGGATTATGCTGCTGTCCATCCCGGGGAAGGTGCTGGCCAAAATCATGCTTGAGAGACTAAAGACCGCCCTAGACAAGACCCTCCGCCAAGAACAAGCTGGATTTCGCCAAGACAGATCATGCACGGACCAAACTGCCACCATGAGAATTATCATCGAGCAGTCTCTGGAGTGGCAGACCCCCTTGTACGCAGTATTTGTGGATTTCCAGAAGGCGTTTGACAGCATCGACAGAGATACCATCTGGAAACTCATGCACCACTATGGCTTCCCACCCAAGTTTGTTGCCATCATCCAGTAACTCTACGAGGAATCCACATGCCAGATCGTCCACGACGGGAAGCTAACGAAGCCCTTCACTGTACAAACCGGCGTCCGTCAGGGGTGTCTACTATCGCCAACAATTTTCCTGATGGTCGTTGACTGGATAATGCGGCAGTCTACAGATGGCAAGAGGACAGGAATTCAGTGGACTTTCACCAAGCAACTGGAAGACCTGGACTTTGCCGACGACATCAGCCTTCTCTCCCACAAACAGCAAGACGCACAAGAGAAGCTGTGCCGGGTAGCAGAAGAAGCAGGAAAGACAGGCCTCCAAATCAACACAAAGAAAACAGAAGCCATGAGAGTCAACAACCAGCAACGAGACCCTTACTACGACTACAACAGGAAGACATCATTGAAGTTGACAAGTTTGTCTACCTCGGCAGTGTGGTCAGCAAAGATGGATGTACAGATGAGGATATCAAGAGCCGCATCAATAAAGCCAGGCACACTTTTACTACGCTACGACCTATCTGGAATTCCTCTGCCCTCTCACTCCACAACAAGATCAGAATCTTCAACTCAAATGTGAAATCTGTCCTTCTGTATGGTTCTGAAACGTGGCGAACAACAAAGACAAACACCCACAAACTCCAAACATTTATCAACAGATGTCTGCGAAACATTGTGAACATCAGATGGCCAGATGTTATTGCCAACACAGAACTGTGGAACAAGACCAAACAAGTTCCAATAGAATTAGAAATCAGAAAACGGAAGTGGGGATGGATTGGCCACACCCTCAGAAAGTCTCCATCCAACATCACAAGACAAGCCATTGAAAGGAACCCTCAGGGCAAAAGAAAAGTGAGAAGACCAAGACAGACATGGCGAAGGAGTACCGACGCGGAAGTGAAGGCCGCCGGAATGACGTGGGCCGAGCTGAAGAAGATCTCCCAAAACCGTGTCCGCTGGAAGAGTGTGGTTGCGGCCCTATGTTCCCCAGGGAATTCAGAGGACTAAGTCAAAGTCCTACTTATGCCACTCCGCCCCCCCCCCCCCCCCCTTTCTTTTTTAAATTCTGTTTTGTTTTGTTTTATTTATTATTAAAGTTTGATTACATTTGCAACTCCTTGTGGCTGGTTCTCAACATTACATACAATAATGATTGGTATTCATCCTACCAGTAAGGTCAGTTCGTGACCTAATATACATGATCTGACGATACTGTCGTATGATTTCGACGTGTAGTGCTAACCTTTGCATGTAATATAGGGATGTGTTGTGACATTGTTGATATAAAATGTGCTGCAAGTGGAAACAGAATCTTTACTTGAAGGGAACCAAAAAGGGAAGGAATGTGTGAAACATGGTTCAAGGCCCAGTAAGATGACGATTTCACAGAAATGAAACGAGTTAAGAGACATTGCAACGGCATCGTTGCTAAGGCCATGCAGGTATATTTTTTCTCCTTTCTACGGTCAGATATACCTCATTGGAAAAACAATAACGGGTTGAAGATTTGGTGTTATGTGCCTGTGTATCCCATTGAATCAGATGACAATGTTGTTGTCTGATTATCGTTTTTTTTCCTCAATGAATTGAGAGCAGTTCGTTCATTTGATCACTAGGTATGATGAATGGAACGCTATATCAGTATCTGGAAGAACTCATTGGTAACACCTATTCAAAACGAAGGCAAAACAGTGTCTGGAATTGAGAGACTAATGGTTAGTAATGTTCTGTTTTGTACAGTAGAAAGAAACTCGTGGAGAGCGTGGCAGCAGAGAGTCCTCAGAAGAGAAGCCCCCTTCAAGCAAGTGTTTCGGCCCTTATCTCCTGACACTCTAGGGGGGTTGGGCCACACCCGGTTCATGAATCCGGATGTCCCTCTGCTGCCCCTTTTTTCCCATCTTGGGACGAGCTATAGCTGGGATTCGAACCCATGACCCTCTGGACATGCTCCTTTTCCACTTAATGACTCGCACTCTAACCACTGAGCCACTGGGGCACCTGATATTTGTAGGGAAATTTAAGCCTTATGAAGTTCACTTTTGTTCCTCCTTGACCAGATCCAGCTTGAACACCTCTCTGCCGCTTCTGCCATTGCTTTCAGGGCTCTGGTTTTTTCCCTCCCTGCAACTGAGAGCTACATATATAAAAACATGAAAAAGTATAATAGAAAAGGTCTTTTTTAATTAAAACAATACTCAACAATCGAGTGGGTTACAGACAATGAAATATGCAATTAATCGTCTTCATGTCAAAAGATGGTTTGCTCAAAGAAAACATATATATGAGCTACATGTCTAATTCTTTGACATTAGCAAAGCCCGGAATAACGTATACCACCCAAGACTGCTTCACAAGTTTTTTTTGTTTGTTTGTTTTTTTGTTTTTTGTTGTTGTTTTTTTTTTGCTGTCCCAACCTCTGCGCCACCTCAGAGGCAGTGCACCCACGCCGCTCATTCCGACACCCCGTCCACAGCCACAGCCCGGTCGGCCCCGCCGCAGCCCCGGCACCAACAACCTACAGGGAGCAGTCAATGCCAAGTCGTCAAGAGGCAACCCACCGGAGGAGACACTGCACTGGTGCCGAGTCACTTCGGTGGTGTTCAGTGGCGCTTGTTCTGATCTAACATACGCAGGACACCAGCTACTAAGACCCTACTGACGACAATAATTGTTTAGTCGCGGAGCCGGCGTGAGTGAGCTCTCCCTCCGGAGGGCGCCACCACGTCCGTCCAACGACAGCTCCCATGGACTCGCCGATACCGGTGACCCCGACGGAACCAAACCAAGGCCACAGACGTGGAGAGGACATCGAAACTGAGGTCACCATGAGAGCAGGGCATGAAGGGCAACAGAATTTGAGACATTTTGTTTTTATGCTGATCGATGAGAATGAGGATGATTAAGATGATGCTACGGATTTCCATTTCGGTCTGAGACTACATGACAGGGCTGTACTCTACGTTTCCTTTCGTAATATATCCCGGCGTCAACCAGGCCCGAGAGATACAGGCACCTGCAGTGTTGGTCAGGAAATTTGAGCAACACTCTCAAAAACGCATCCATTAAGTGGATGAAACTCGACTGTGTGGTCCCAGTCTTCCCAACTGAGTCCGCAGCAACTCAACTCTGGGTAGGAGCCGGTCGGGGCAGAAAAACCCACATGACTTCTGATGGGATTCGATCCCACGACCTCCCAGCCGGGAGTCCGCGACGCTGACCACTTCGCCACGGCGGCTGGTCTGCTTCACAAGTTTAAACATAGTGGAATAAGTGGTGCATTTCATAAATACTTTGATTATTATCTGAAAGACGTACGTGTAGAAGAAGAGTTGGCACACCTTATTTGAACATTGAAACACACAATACAGGTCTATGCAGACCAAATTCCCAGCTGGGTGAGCACAAATTTTAGACAGTACACAAGTAAGGCAGTGAATTTGTACAAAATACTGGTAAGAAATAGACACGAAAAAGATGGGTGAAAGAAAATGGGATTGTGGACTATTTTAGGGCGGGGAAAAACCACAAGCAGTGCTTTTCCATCACATGGACTATCCATCATAATTGCTGCATTTTGTGTTTGACGACAGAACCTGACATTGTTTATTACATGTAGTGATGCTCAGTTAACAAACTAAACTGTTGTTTCGCAAGTGAGACAGCAAGGAAACGACTAAATAGTATAAAAATAATTGGTGTACAGCCGTGGGGTCCAGATAACGAAGTGGCCGTTGTAGCCATCACAGCCATCAGCATCGTTTAATCAAAAGTGATGTATGGCCGAAGACTTTAAACAAAATGCGATCTATTGATATCAAAGCTATGAAATTAGCTCTTGGTGCTGTCTTGCAATCCCTGTCAGAGCAACGTAATTTGTTTACCGCTAAACATGTTGCTGGGAATATTTGTGGGTCAAATTCAGTAGCACCCAAAACATTTTTACTCTGTACAAATTGTATGTATGAATTGTTTCAAATGTGATGTTGACATCACACCAATGTCATCTGTGCCAACAGCGCCCATTCGGCAGCAGTGGGAATGCATCCACGTGAATATTGAGTAGTCCACTTTGTATGAAAAGCAATCATCCTTTGGCAAGCATTTAGATTGTCACCTTTGGCAAGCATTTAGATCGTGTCACCTTTGGCAAGCATTTAGATTGTGTCACATTATATTTTGAAGATAGTTCCTCGTTGTGAAACTTATTATTCAGTCTTATGCCGGCAGCAGACCGACCACTCTTTTTACACCCATTCTTATCTTTTGAAAGGTGGAGAAACTCCGTGCTGCATTCCATGCTATGTACCATTCACAGTGAAACATAATTATTCTTTTAAAGTGTTGGGACTTGCATGATGTGAGACAAACACTTTACAGAAGACTCCATGAAAACCTTGTTCAGAGATGTTCCACCTGATGTGATCTTTGAATTTCTGAAAGAGATTGAAATTTTTCATCTGATCTAAGATTGTACAGAAGAAAGATTTTCAACAGAATTTCTGGTGTCTTCTTAGAAGGTATATCTTAAAGGGTTGTGTGAATGACTTATTTGTTTGTTTGTTTTCTAAGATGACTGAGTTGACTTAAACGCGGTGACAGCCCTAATATGGCCCTTTGCAGTCGACTGGGCTATAAGCAGCAGTACCTTACCTTACCTTACCTTATTGTTCAGTGATCTGACGACCTATCGCCACAATGCCTTCCCATCATTTTTCATTTCATTTGACGGCGTGAAAGTTATCAGCTCATGACCTTTCTTTGTTTGACATCTTAGTCCTTTACTTACTTCTTGAAAGGAAATTTCTCCTATAGCAGACGCCGTCTCCGGCTATCAATGTGCGTTCATCCTCACCTCTACACTGTCATACTATATCTCCAGTACAAGAAAAGGCAAGCACAATTCAGTAGTTATCATGCTCAGCTTTATGACCAGAAATAAGAATGAAAGCAGAACCTATCGCGTTTTTATCCAGTCAATCGTTTGAAATTTAACTCTCTCTCTCTCTCTCTCTCTCTCTCTCTCTCTCCTCTCTCTCTCTCTCTCTCCTCTCTCTCTCTCTCTCTCAACATGCACCTTTTAAAGAGAGTTCATGTCTGTAGCTCTGTGTATCTTACAAACGTCTTTCCATATCAGCGTCCTCGTAAATCAAACGCAACATGTCTGCCTTTCCCATAAATCACGTCTCTGACATAAATGTGAGGTCCACATTTGATGTGCCGGTTGGATTGGAATCAATACTGCTGTCAGTTGACATTATGGCATGTGTGTGTGTGTGTGTGTGTGTGTGTGTGTGTGTGTGTGTGTGTGTGTGTGTGTCTGTGTGTCTGTGTGTCTGTGAGTGTGTGTCTGTGAGTGTGTGCGTGTGTGTGTGTGTGTGTGTGTGTGTGTGTGTGTGTGTGTGTGTGTGTGTGTGCAAAAGTTGTTCTGCTATTTTGGCTAGGAATGTCTGTGCGCGCGAGCGCGCGTGTATGTATGTGTGTGTGTGCGTGCGCGCGCGTCTGCGTATGTGTGTCTGTGTTCGTTTGTGCGTGTCTATGCCTGCGTGCGTGCGAG
Source organism: Conus canariensis (assembly GCA_033310375.1). Lineage (NCBI taxonomy): Eukaryota > Metazoa > Mollusca > Gastropoda > Neogastropoda > Conidae > Conus > Conus canariensis. The sequence goes on from CM065722.1 coordinate 4,031,055, forward strand.
TGTGTATGTATGTGTTTGCGTGTGTGTGTGTGTGTGTGTGTGTGTGTGTGTGTGTGTGTGTGTGTGTGTGTGTGTGTGTGTGTGTGTGAATGAGATAGAGGGATGAGGGCATGTCGTTTCAATAGCACACTCACACACACACACACACACACACACACACACACACACACACACACACACACACACACACACACACACACACACACACACATGCGCTCGCGCGATCAGTATATAAGGGAATGAATCAGCGGATCATTTGCTCGATTTGAGAGCCAGAAAGGACGTCAGCAAATTGGTTAAGAGGTCCAGATACAGGCTGTACAGAGAAATTGTACCTCTGCAGTGATAAAGCCTCGCAGACCATTCTTAATGCTGCTCCACTGTATGTGCATAATGGACCTGACCTGTTTAGAAGACAAAGGGGCGTCCCAACAAGTACTTGTACAATTTCTCCACAGTCCAAACTACAGCTAAGCGCTCTTTTTCCTTGGCGCTATAGTGTCTCTCACGTTCTGAAAGTTTCCTGCTGAATGAATGATGGAATGAAAAGTATCCTCAGAAGACTGCACCAACACCTGCACTGCTGGTATCAGTTCTAACTGCAAATGGCTGAGAAGATCTGATAACCTTAAAACAGGAAAAGTAGTCGTAAGTTTCTGCATTTGCAGGAAAGCTGTTTACAATTCTTTATCCATATGATAAGTTTTCTGCCAACTCCTTTGGCGAGATTAGCAAGTGGAATAGAGAGAAATGGAGGGTGAAATTCCTTAGTGACTCGACACCCCCATTAAGGAATGAACTGCTTTTTAGACGTAGGCCTGAGAAAGAACGAATCTTTTCAGTTTTGTCCTCGTGTGTGGTAATAACACAATGGGAAACCACATGTTCCAGAATATCTGGCCCTCTGAAGCTAACACGCATCTTGGAAGGATGGGCATCAAGTCCTACACTTTGAATACACTCGTTTATGCCACGACCATGGACAGAATGTGTAATTTAGGGCGCATTTGCCAAAACGATATTATCGAAGAAATGATGACTGAAAACCAAGCAGGTTAACCCTTTTATCATTCTGGCAAAAGTAGCAGGAGCTGTCACGTGATCCCGAGGTGTATGGGTCCACTAAGGAAAGGTCTCAATGGGTATGAAAAGCAGTTTTTTCCTTAGCAAGTATTTGCCATTATCCTTTACCGCATTAAAAACTGTCATTTTGTGAAATATTTTTGTCGAGTAGGGTGGTAGGTGTGGTCCTCTAGGGGAAGGGTTTAGAATGTTTCCTCCTCTAGAATGATAGTTTTCAAGACTTGTATTTTTTTAGAATTATAGTTTTTTTTAAAAAAATATTATCATTTCTATTCTTTACTACAAAGTGCTATTATCAATCCACCATAATCACTACCGTCACTAATATCTCATACCATTAAACAACAACTACAAAGCAAAGAAGCCCTACTTCCCCCCCCCCCCTCCCTTTCTTCTAAAAAAAAAAAAACTTCATTAGTATCCCTCCTCTTATTATATACGTTTTGATCATCACTACTGTTATTACCATTATCGCTACTATTACCATTATTATCACGGTCATCTTTATTATTTCAAATCCCATGATCTGGATCTGGATCTGGATTAGTACGTCGCTAACATCCATTTACTGGCATGGGCGCGACGGTGGGGGGTGCGCAGCGTGATGATATTATCGGCTTTTGGCTTTTGCCAGAGCCGACTTGAAGCTGTCGACTGACTTTTGGTGGACGATGTTATCGTCGAGGTGGTTCCACTCAGTTATCGTCTTTGGGAAGTATGAGTTACGGTACTGATCGGTTGGTGTTTCAGGAACGCAGTAGCACCTATCATTGTTTCGTATGTAGTTCTCCACTGGGTTTTGTGTCAGGTACGTACTTTTGTCTCCGGTGGAGCGGATGCGTCGTACTGGTTTCTGAGGTGTGATGAAGTCACTCGGGGTGATCGTTCGCACCAGGCCCTCAACCACCCTGTAAAAGAATCCTAGACGTAGTTGCAGCCGCCGTTCTTGGAGTGTAGTGAGCTCATGTTTTCTCAGCAGACCCGTTATGAAGCCTGGCGTGGTGGAGCGGTAGTCCTTTGCTATGAAGCACACTGCATTTCTTTGTATGCGCTCCAGCATGTTGATCTCTTGCTGCATGTGCGGATCCCAAATGATTGCTGCATACTCCAGGACAGGGCGTACGAGTGCGAGGTAGGCATTTCTTCAGCAGGAGGTGGGGCTGTGCCTGAGATTCCGCCGGAGAAATCCTAGTGTGCTATTGGCCTTCTTTGTGATGGAGGTGATGTGTTGAGACCACTTGAGTTTGGCGGCGAATTGGATGCCGAGGTATGGGTTGTGAGAGACTTGCTGCAGGATGGTATCTTTAGGGAGTAGAAGTAGGAGGAGGTAGAGGATTTTGCAATGCTCATGATGTAACATTTTGAAGCATTGAACCGCATGCCCCATTTGTCTGCCCATGACTCTAGTGACTTGAGGTCCACTTGTAGAGTGTGGTGGTCATCAAAGTCGTTGCTGTCCCTGTAAATGAGGCAGTCATCTGCGAATAGGCGTACTTGGGATTTGACTGCTTCTGGGAGGTCATATATGTGGCACAGGAATAGGAGGGGGCCGAGCACGGTGCCTTGTGGGACTCCTGAGTCGACAGTTGTGGCATTGGATGTAGTGCCCTCTACCACCACTTGCATGGTTCGTTCTGTTAGTAAGCAGGTAAGCCAGGTATGGAGGGTGCCGGTGATGCCGTAACTGGTCAACTTATGGAGGAGACGGTCGTGGGGTACTGTATCAAAGGCTTTTGAGAAATCCAAAATAGCCATATCCACTTGCTTCCCTTTGTCGAAGGACATCAGGAGATCGTTGGTAGTGGTGAGCAGTTGGGTCTCGGTGGAAAAGCCTGAACGGAAGCCGTGGTTGAGATTTGTGAGTATTTTTTGTTGTTCTAGGTGGGACATGATATGGCGGCAGACGATATGTTCAAGGAGTTTACAATATACAGATGTCAGTGAGATCGGGCGGTAGTTTGATGGGGTATGCCGGTCACCTTTCTTGAAAGCACAAGATATGTTGGCTCTGAGCCAATCTTGTGGTAGGCGGCCGGTGTCCAGTGAGGTCTGAAAGATTGTGGTCAGGATTGGGGCGATGTTGTCGGCCAAGTTCTTAAGTATCCGGTTTGGGATGTTGTCCGGTCCTGAGGCTTTGTTGGTGTTTTAGCTGGTGAAGCAGCTTGGCTGCACCATGGGTGTCAACATGGATGGATTTAATATGGGCTGTAGGCTTCTTTAAATTTAGTAGGGTGGACGTTGCTGCTGTGGTGAAGACAGATTTGAACTGTTTTAGTAGAATGTTTGCTTTGGTCTGACTGTTGCTATGGAGCTGGCCGTCCTCTCTAAGTGGACGGCCTCGTTTTCATCCAACAGCCATTTTGCGCCGAATATGAGATGATAAGTGGTTTCTCGTTCTTCACTTTAACTGTCCTAATTGTTGTTTGTTTTTGCCTGAAGAAGACCCATGAGGTCGAAATGCATTGTGTTTTGTCCTGTAATCTGATTGTATGTGTCTGTGACGGTAACCCCTTTTCTTTTCCGCCCTCAGAATTCGTTTTGAAACTATAGTTTTCAAATCAGCATTTCGCCTCCACCCTCTCTCTTGCTGGAGGCGGAAGGAGCAACTTTCTGGCGCTAGTCATCGACAGAAATTTGTATTTTTTTTGAGACTCTTAGAAATGGCTGGGGAGCAAATCATCTTAGATTCATGCACTTCAAAGTGCTTGTGCTCTGAGTGACAGAATCAGAAACAAGTTCAAACACGAAGTGTGGTAAGAGCAACACATAACTGACATAAGTTATATGCCATTTCACACACACACACACACACACACACACACACACACACACACACACACACACACACACACACATTCTCTCTCTCTCTCTCTCTCTCTCTCTCTCTCTCTCTCTCTCGCTCTCTCTTATTGTATTCGAGAGTAAATTTACAAATAAAGAAAACAAAATCCGTTGAACCAGACTGTCTTTGTTTGGGCTGTTTTATCCTCACTCCATCTCATACAGGGAAGGGATGGTTTGATCACTTGCGTTTGTGTCCAGGGGGTCTTGAAGACTTAGCTTTTTAACTGGAGAGCAGGGATAGTGAGCCACCTTACAGTCATGTCAAAATGTTCTGCCCCATTGTCGTCAGCATTTGTGTTCCTTAATGTGGTGTTGGCTTGGAAGAAAGAAGACCAGACACATGAAGAGGTGTGAGTCAGAGAAGGGAGTTGAAGGGGTGAAGGCAGGCATTACAAATGATGTAAACTGATAACCTAATCGCAGGTGTGTGTGTGTGTGTGTGTGTGTGTGTGTGTGTGTGTGTGTGTGTGTGTGTGGTGTGTGTGTGTGTGTGTGTGAGAGAGAGAGAGAGAGAGAGAGAGAGAGAAGAGAGAGAGAGACAGACAGACAGACAGACAGACAGACAGACAGACAGACAGGATGATGGTAGCTTGCCATTGTCACATCACTTAGGTCCCCAGACAAACTTTGGATTGACAGCCAGTACCAATCCTGGTCCCTTACAATTCTGGAGCAAGCCCCAGACTCACCAGAATGCCAACAGTGGAGACTTGGAATGTGGCACTGGTCTTTTGTTCACTTGTGGCCGGCATGTGAGAAGGGTCTGGGTAAGGTTGGGCCCTCTGGTTGGATGGTAGCTTTTGGCACAGGGGGAGTGTTGGATGTCCTCTGCTATTCCTGGCCAATAGTACTGATTTGTCACCCATTGAGTCATGGACCCCATTCCTGAGTGGCCTATGGAGTGGAGTGTATGTCCCACTTCCAACACTTCGGTCCAGTGTGGAGCCGGGACCACAAGTAGTCTCCACCATTCTGGTGGTATAACAGATCTTTCCACCTGAACAATTCACCCTTGTCATGAGCTTTGTGCTGCTTCCCGTAGCACTTAGCTAGGGTTGGGTCAGTCAGCTAGGGTCGGGTCAGTCAGCTAGGGTCGGGTCAGTCAGCTAGGGTCAGGTAAGTCAGCTAGGGTCGGGTCAGTCAGCTAGGTCGGGTCAGTCAGCTGAGCCTGTTTCATCTCCTGTGGGGAAGGGGCTTGAGTCTGTTTTGGAGCCCTTGTCTGAATTGTAGCCACAATTTCAGAAAGACGTGGGCTTCAAGGAATGACATAAAAGCATGGAAGGATGAGGTCATGGATTAGATTGTCCATCACAGCTGCTTTGATCTTGCGTTTTACATACTTACTGTCGGCAGTAATTGTCGTTATTGGTAAATTTGTTGGAGGCAGAGAAGTCAGCTCCTAGTAATGTCATAGTCTCCTGTAGGAGAGCAGTTGGATCAACGAGTGATGCTGTCACTATGGCGACCTACAACAACCCAGTGTCATACAGACATGTGGCTGGTGCGTTATTCACTAACACGTGTTCAGTGATAAGAGTATTGATGTTGTGTGTCATATGTGGTGCATCGCCCCTTCAGCGGGAGACGTTGGCTGGTTCATGACAACTCTCTGGTGTGTTAGTCTGGGCAGCTTTCTACTGTCTGCTGTGTTATGGGATTTCATTTTACAATGCGTGCAGTACTGCTCCTGTGTACTCGGGCCGCATTCCCACTTTGTGTTTTTCCCATTCAGTGCTTTTCCACTTGGTGCTTCATTTTGATTTTGAGACTGCTGTGACTGTAAGGGGTTCGATTCCCTATTGGGTTTGTCACTCTTCATTTTGTGAGCGTTTGCCTCGTTATGGGCTGCGGTGTACCTGTCTCCTAGCTTGATCAAGTCATCCAGTGTGAAAGTACCTTGTTCTGCCATGAAGGTCTGTAGCTCAGTGGCCATTGTGTCACACAGCTGCTCACAGAGGATGACTGATGAGTTCAGTCAGTCTGTCAAATGTACGGTTGGATAATGCCAACCATTTAAGATGATAAGTCACTAGTATATCTGTTAGCTGGCTGTATGTATCTCCCCTGCAATGCCGTAAGCTTCAAAAATTCTTTCTGTATGCTTCAGCTGTCAGCTCATACTGGGCAAGAAGTGCTTGTTTGAGAGCATCATAATCAATTACTTTATGGGTGTTAATTTTGCATACACATCATACGTGACACATCTGAGACTTTGTGTGAGTTTGATGCTAAGTTTTTCAGGTCCAGGCCAAATTTTGTTGGTAATCTTTGGAAGCAGTTCAGGCAAACGTCAATACTTCGGTGGTGTCATTGAGTGGATCCAACAAACAATTAATGGCTGGAATTTGCACGGGAGGCTGATAATTTTAGCTCGATGTGTCAGAAGAGCTATCAGTCTTGGCAGATTTTTCAAGCTTTTTATTGTTACGAATTCATGCTCTCTTTCTTTGTCACGCTCTTCAGCTTCCAATCTACGCACCCTCAGCTGACACCTCTGTTCCACAGATTTTGTCTTCTCATTTTGTGTAGTCACAAACATGACCAACTCTTGTCCAGAGAGGGCTAGAGATTCTCCTTGATTTCCCGTCTAACTTTCACTGACTCATCCAAGCGAATGAAGAACACAAACACAAACATTTCCTCATAGACAGCAACTCAGTCAGCCTAGACAGACAGACAGGCAGACAGATAGTTGTGATAGCTTTCAATTGTCACGTCAATCTGACAGGCTGCATTCCCTCCTGATCACACGTACAGTCAGGCCCGCTAAATTGTAGGTCTAACACGGTCTGAACCAGCTTTCTTACCGCCTGACGAGAGGTGAAAATTAGAGGATATACGGTTCCTCGGATTTGAGATGAATCTCATGTTCAGTGCCAACTGTTTCACAGTGCGACGAGTTGGTCAAAATGTCTTCAAAGCCGCGCAAGACTGTTGTTCTTTGTCTCTGTCTGACGTCAGGTGGCTGTCAAATTTGACGTCAGAATTTGTTTCATCCAATCAGACTATAGTGCTTCAGGTGGCAGAATGGAAAGGTGACCCCGGAGGGGGTGGGGGGGGGGGGGGGGGAAGGAGGGGGGGATTTGCCACTTTAATTTTCTTGTGTCTTTTCACATCATAAACTCAAATGCATATGTCAACAATTGATTTATTGGAGCTCTTGGGAGATAAAACCATGTTTATTAGCGAATTTTCCATCTTTGGGCTCTATATTTGCGATTAGAGGGTATACTTAGTTGAAGACCTGTCGATATGGAACTAATCCACTTATCGTCAAATGGTTTGCAGTTCCTGATAGAAGGATAATTGTTCCATTTACAGATAGTCATCTTTTTGCAGAAACAATGCCCATTTGACAGTATTTGGCGCCAACTTCCAGTATTTAAAACAAACGTAAAACAAACTGGCTTACTGCCTAGTTGCAAAGTGAGACGACTGCAGGCGGAAATCTAAACAAATCTTAAATAAATGTTAGCGAACCGCTAAGAGAAACGTGGACAAACGAGTCACAAGACAAAACACGACGCGTTTCGACCTCTTAGGTCTTTTCAGGGAAGACACAAACAAATAGGACAATGAAAATGAACGAGGCCTCGTTTTCATTCAACGCCTACCTTGCGCTGAAGAGATCAAAGATAAGTGACAAACTCGTTCATTTTCATTGTCCTATTTGTTTGTGTCTTGTCTGAAGAAGACCTAAGAGGTCGAAACGCGTCGAGTTTTGTCTTGTGACTCTTTTGTCTACGTTTCTCTTGGCGGTTCGCTAACATTTATTTAAGATTGGCTTACTGCCATTCTCCAGTATGATAATCACCGTCAGCAGACTGAGATGTGTCTAACATTAAACCACATGTAGTAGTAGTAGTAGTTGTGGTAGTAGTAGTAGCAGCAGTAGTAGCAGCAGCAGCAACAGCAGCAGAAGCAGTAATAGTAGTAGTGGTCGTAGCACGAGAGTTATAGGCAATGAGTGTAAAAAATATTTTTCATACATAAACCAGATCTAAATCAGAAAACCAGAATCTGGGTAGGCTGGGTATCACTCACTGGGAGGAATCTGGGTATGGTGACTGACCTGTCAATGGTTGACTACATGTAGCCAGTTCTACATCCTGTCACTGAGAACACTACTGTTGAACATATCCTCCAAGTTTCTGTTGATGCTTCAAGGGAAGTGGGCCAGAAACACACTCTGCTCACCTGTGACCTGGCTGTTGCAAGAAAGGCATACATGATTGTTTGGCAGAATGACCGGTTCAAGGACGTTGTTGTTCGCCTTGGCATATTCCATTTTCTGTGTTCATACATGGCAGCACTTATAAAACTCATGTGGGGATCTGGTATTGGAGAGATCATTGTGCAGTCAGGAGTCTGCTCAAGTGGGTCGATTGATGCTGTCTTGGCAGGAAAGCACTGCAATCGTGCCCTGAGAGTCCACAAGGTTGTTCTGGAGGCTCTTGAGCGGTTGCTTCTTCAGACATTCTTGAAGGAATCAACAGAAGCTTCAGATCTTCTGAACCAGCTGTCTGAAGATCTGCCAGGGTGCACAAACAGACATCAGCTTCAAGACACTCTTGAGAAGCCATCTGTTGTTCTCCTCTTCAGACTGTACTCGAACTTCAAGAAGGACGTTATCACGGGGAAGAAAGGGAAAGATAGCACAGTTCTGGTTGCAGTATGCTGAGAGAGTGTGGCTGATTCTGCATCTCCTCCGGGCTACAAAAGAAAATGACTTGGGATTGCACTTGTCATGCATAGCGAAAATGTGCCCTCTGCTCTTTGTGATGGATCACCAGAACTACTCAAGATACGCCACAGTCTATTTCCTGAGCAGTCTGAATCTCAAGCACAACCATCCCTCTGCAGAAGAACTCCTGCGACATGGAGGACTCAGTGTGTCGAGACCAACCGTTTCTTCATGCAGAGTACCAGTTGATCAAACTATTGAGCAAACGGTCGACCGCCATGCAAAATCTGCAGTTGGGATCATAGGATTCAGCAGAACCAATGCTGCCTACCTTCGCTGGTGCATGACACGTCATGTCAGAGCTACTTTTCTTGCTGCAACGCTTGAGATGGCTGGCCTGACCGGGGATGATGTCAAAGTTCACAAAGACCTGACATGTGCAGAGACTAGAGCCAGTGAGGAGTGTGTGAAAAACATGATGGATTCCTTCTGCAGCTTCATGGATCCCTTTTCAATGGAAGAGAGGGGTCTCTTCTGTCTCTGATCAGGAATTCAAGCACCAGACAGCATTCAAGAGAAACTTCTATCAGCAGATGCACGAAGAAAGGAAGCCTTCCGCCAATTCATGACAGGACGACTGGTTGAGAAAACTCTGAATTTCCCATGCTCCTCTGAAAAAGGTGGAGTGAAGACATTTGCAAAACGGCAGAAAACAAACTCTGCGATCATCTTCGAACAAACTGGTGCAAGTGGCAGCGCAGAGAGACATGTTCGGACAACTTCTCATGATCTCGCAGGAAAATAACATCAGTTTGCAGAAGGTCATGAGCTACCATTTAAATCCAGTGCCTTGGGCCCTAGCGACTCCTGATGGTTTGCCTGCAAAGACAGAGAAAGCAAAGCTTGTGCATCTCTTGGAGGAGACAGAGTTGAAGGAGCAACCAGATTCGGGGTAATGCCATCACATAATTGACGCAATGTTCCATCTGCAGTCACTTACCCTCTCTTCCCCCAACATTTGGAGACCTGGCAGACAGAATCCTGAAAAATCTGGCATTCACAGACAGGATTGATTATGTGGCAGATGTGTACAATCACAACTCCATCAAATCAATGGAACGTTCTCGTCGGGGAGAAGGTGAAACATTCCTTCTGAAGGGTCCCAACACTAAGGTTCCCAGAGACTGGAAAGGGTTTATGAAAAATGATGACACCCAGAACCAGCTCATCCAAATTCCTGCTTTCTGAATGGAGAAAAGATTACCATGCTGCCACACTCCTGAACAGAGAGCTGCTTGTGACATGTGGGCCCGATTGCTTCAAGCTCTCCTCCACGGATTGCAAGAGCTTTTTTCCACTCAGGAAGAAGCGGACACGAGGATCATCCTTCACTGTTTTCACCAGAACAAGAATGCTTCTGACTCCGAGGGCATAATTGTGCGCTCTTCAGACACTGATGTGTTTCTACTCTTGCTACACTTCAGTTCCCAGCCCCATACAACAGTATACTTGGACACTGGCACTGGAAACTACAGGAGGCTGCTTTCCACCACAGACCTTGTTGCGAAGTATGGACAGGAATACTGTGAAGCACTCCTTGGCCTACATGCTTTTTCCGGCTGTGACTCCACCAGTTCTTTTGTGAGCAAAGGGAAGGTCAGGCGTTCAATGCGTTCACAAAGAGTCGTTCCTTCATGATGACTTCCGAGCACTGGGAAGCCCAGAACTGTCTTCTGATTCAGTGGACAACCTTGAACTCTATGTCCGTTGTCTGTATGGCAGACCCAAAAGCAGGAACATCAACCAGGTCTGCTTTGACCTTCTCAGAGAAAAGTTTGACACCAGTCGGGGACATGCAGTGTTGGCCAGCTACAACGGAACTGACCTGAGCCTACTACCTCCCTGTCAGTCTTCCCTGCGGATGCACACAGAGGGAGTCAACTACCAGGTATTACATCTTACTGTTTTCAACATGATAGTTATCGTTGTTGCAGGGTAGTCTTTCAGTGTTTGATGAGGTCTGAAGGAATGCTGTCATTCTTCCAGACCTCATGCCGTTGTGCAGATTAGTGAAGATAAACTGACAGCTGCTGCAGCAGAAAAGCAAACATGCAGAAAGAAGATGGCAGGAAACAAACCATTGTCAACATGCAGATGTGACCGCTGTGACAGAGACTGCCACTCTCGCATCAAACTCTACAGCCACAGGTGACACTGCTTGGGCTGATCAGATAGCTATATCTTAAGTTGGATATGCTCTATCCGTGGTCAGCTACAACCGACGGAGACCTACAGTAGTGTGGTTGTTGATAACTATAGTTAAACAAATGCTATTTGACCTGGCCAAGGGTAACACAATAGCCTGAATATAACATTTTGAACATAAATAGGATTTAGTCCTGAGACCGAAGCTTAAGTTAGTCATTGCTAAGGCCATAAAACGGCTATGAGATTTGATAATCTTTACCCTTTTATCTTCTGTTCTAAAGTGGAGGTTTAGAAGCACGCCCATTGTGCTCAACTATCCATTGATGGGCCGTAAGGCAGAGGCTTGAAGACAACAGACAGTGGTTTGGAGATCGACTGGTGTCAGGAGGATATACTTCCATGTGAACTTGTTGATATCCTCTGTGACCAGCCAACTCCTGAGGAGGAGAACGGTGACTTTGAACTTGTGAACTTTTGTGATGCTGTTCAAGAGGAAGGGTTTGACACTGAAGAATCTGTTGTAAACAGTTCTGTGTAAAGGTGCAATCTTCTTACTAGTGGACAGGCACATGCTACGACACTCAGCCATCACTCGCTTGTGTTGAAACAGATCCCTTGGTCATGGTTTATAAGCAGGTTGGCCAAAACTCTACTTAACCATTTTCTTGACACCATTTTGAAACAGGTTAACAGTTTCTGTTCATTTGTATCCATTTCAAAACCAATTTAAAGAGTAATAGCCTGGTGCGCTAAACGTGTTAAAACGATTGACAAATTAACGCATATGTCATGTTTATTTGGATGTTATTACTCCCATTGTACTTTAAACACGTCAAATGTGGTATGCCTATGCAGAGCAAGTACTAGCGCATTTAAAAACAACTTGTATTTGATTTTTAAGGCATTACACTATGAGTAATAGCATGTTTTTCACCCCTACCCCCTTTTTTAGAGAAGGAAACGGGTGATTTCTTCCAGACCTTGTTGCTCCCAAGAGCTCCAACCAATCTTTTGTTGACATCCTATGATGACAGCATATGGCCTAAACTTTCAGAAAAACACAATGGCAACCCGTCCCCCCCCCCCCCTCCGCCGGGGTCAGGGGGGGGGGGGGGGGTTATGGTCACCTGACGTACTAGTAAGCATTAGTGGTGTTTCTGAAGATGGTAGGCAGGTTTTGAATAGGGGGTTGCAAAACAAAAAGGGGAGGGGGGTGGGAGGTCAAGAAGGGTGTCTAGGTATTTAGAGATGTGGTCTGCGTGGTAACTGCAGACTGATTTGACAGGGCGTGATCAGGGGTGTTCGCTTTCTACACTGTAGGCAGGGAGCAGAAACAGACACTATAGACTGGGATTCTATTGGAGGTTTAGTTGTGGGAGGAAACAGTCTTTGATGCTAAGATGATGGTTTGGGGGGTTCTGTTTTGTCTCCAAGGAGAGTGTGTTTACTCAGTGACAGCTGTTGACGTGGTGGCTCAGTTGCCTGAAGGCTTCTTCTATGTACAGACTTCTTTCCCACACAGTCATTTCCCGAGAGAATTTCAACTTGTGTTGGTCAGTAAGGCTCAGGAGGGAACATTTAACTTAGCATCCCTTCCATGAGGTGGTTCGCTGTGGATAGGCATGTGAAAGAGTTTACAAAATAGATCCCTTCATTGAAATTTCACTGACATGCCCTCCCCCCCCCCTCCTGCCCCCCCCCCCCCTCACACCGCCCCATCCCTCATCCTTTTCTCCAGACAGGAGAGGGAGGAAGTGACGGCTTTGCAGCTGTTTGCAGATCAGCTGCACATGACCAGGGTTTTTATGTAGTTGATCCTCTGTTTTTCCCTTTATCCAACGTGATGAGGTAGAACACCCTACCCTCTGGTCAGTCCATGATTGGTCACTGTAGGCGACGGACTTCCTCACCCCCTTCGTTTTACCGCACATTCAAGTTCCCTGTCTGTAGACAGACAGAAAGACAGACAGACAGAAGACAGACAGACAGAAGACAGACAGACATACAGACAGACAGAAGACAGACAGATAGATTGATAGATAATGCTTTGTGCCGAATTCACGTCGTAGGCACAGCTTTTTGGCAATTCCCCGTGATGGACAAATGGCAGCCTATTCTGCAAAATGGATAATGAATTGCAAAATATGTGGACCAGCTTTGAAAAGTTGCAAGTTTCATGGAAACGGTGGATAATTCTGCGAAACTGGCTGCCATGACGTGAAGTTAGCCATTTTTGCCTGTTATGCTGAATCAGCAACAATGATACAATACTCACATACATACATTCACAGGCATTGATATGTTTTGTCCTATAATCTTGATTTAGCAATGTTCTAGAATGATATATTTACTTCAATAATGTATCACAACAGACAGGTGTCCAAAGATGGAACAAGGTATTGAAGAAAGAAGTTGATTTGAAAATTAAAATATTGAGGCAAGTCGTTCAAAATCTAACGAACAACAAAATCAGCCATGCTGTTTCGACCTTAAGCTGTTTTTGCATTTGGCGTTCTTTGAATGGGAGTAGATATGGCACAATGTTCGCTTTTTTGTATCAAACAACGCAAATGCAATATGGTTTACGGAACTGAAAATGGTTCATCAGCTGAACTGTCAGATAAAATTTTCAAAACGTTCAGCGCGTCCATAAAACGGTCAGCACATATGTAGAAAAGATACGTTAGACTGAACAGTGCACAGCCTGTGCTGATGTTGACGCTAAAAGGAGTGAGGCCTTAATCATTAGAGACTGGTTCAGACACTGTAGTAATTGTGTGTGTGTGTGTGTGTGTGGTGTGTGTGTGTGTGTGTGTGTGTGTGTGTGTGTGTGTGCGTGTGTGTGTGAGAGAGAGAGAGAGAGAGAGAGAGAGAGAGAGAGAGAAAGAGAGTCTTTTACAAGCTTGATCAGCAACATTCAGCGATGCTAGAGGATGGATTTAGCGTATGATGGAAATCGGTTCCACTAGATCGAACATTCGGATGTGGTGTGTGTGTGTGTGTGTGTGTGTGTGTGTGTGTGTGTGTGTGTGTGTGTGTGTGTGTGTTCAAAATCAGCTCCTTTTTCAATCGTTGTGCCACACACATTGCTGCCTTAAGTCAAGGACATGTTTTGAACCTGCACAAAATTTCCTACACCTGTTTTCATAACTTTGACTTGATGCTATATCTTGGTCTAACATACGAAAACCTCTGTATTCCTCAACTCCCCAAGTCCCCTAGTCATGACTTCAGTCCTCTGTATCCCTCAAAGCCCAAGTCCCCTGGTCCTTGTCATGACTTCACAGTCCTCTGTATTCCTCAAAGCCCCAAGTCCCCTGGTCCTTGTCATGACTTCACAGTCCTCTGTATCCCTCACAGCCCCAAGTCCCCTGGTCCTTGTCATGACTTCACAGTCCTCTGTATCCCTCACAGCCCCAAGTCCCCTGGTCCTTGTCATGACTTCACAGTCCTCTGTATCCCTCACAGCCCCAAGTCCCCTGGTCCTTGTCATGACTTCACAGTCCTCTGTATCCCTCACAGCCCCAAGTCCCCTGGTCCTTGTCATGACTTCACAGTCCTCTGTATCCCTCACAGCCCCAAGTCCCTGGTCCTTGTCATGACTTCACAGTCCTCTGTATCCCTCACAGCCCCAAGTCCCCTGGTCCTTGTCATGACTTCACAGTCCTCTGTATCCTCACAGCCCCAAGTCCCCTGGTCCTTGTCATGACTTCACAGTCCTCTGTATCCCTCACAGCCCCAAGTCCCCTGGTCCTTGTCATGACTTCACAGTCCTCTGTATCCTCACAGCCCCAAGTCCCCTGGTCCTTGTCATGACTTCACAGTCCTCTGTATCCCTCACAGCCCCACGTCCCCTGGTCCTTGTCATGACTTCACAGTCCTCTGTATCCCTCAAAGCCCCAAGTCCCCTGGTCCTTGTCATGACTTCACAGTCCTCTGTATCCCTCACAGCCCCAAGTCCCCTGGTCCTTGTCATGACTTCACAGTCCTCTGTATCCCTCACAGCCCACGTCCCTGGTCCTTGTCATGACTTCACAGTCCTCTGTATCCTTCACAGCCCCAAGTCCCCTGGTCCTTGTCATGACTTCACAGTCCTCTGTATCCCTCACAGCCCCAAGTCCCCTGGTCCTTGTCATGACTTCACAGTCCTCTGGCTACATCACCATGGGAAACACAAGTGACCGTGATTTCGGTCCGTGGTGGAAACACATTCCTGTGCCGGCCGGACATGTTCTCATGGTCAGCTTCAAACGACTTGGACCTGTGTTGAACGTCACTTTGATTCGTTGTACGAAAACAAACACTCACGTCTCTGGGTCAGTCAAACAAACTACCCAATCAATAGTGGTCTGGACATCATTTGAAAATTGGTCTGACATAGCCCGCATTTGCAGTTTTAATAACTCAAATGCCTTTCTCCGAGTTGTGGGAAAGATGAAAGTATTTACTACAAGATGGGAGACACTAGTTGATAACAATCCGCGCTTCCAGTTTTTCTTTTCGTTGTTTGCTGAGAGTAACGAACCACAGAAGCTGTCCAGTGACATGTGGAACTGCTCAGTGCAGCATTATCCCAGTTTCCAGCACCATGTGCGTTGCAACCTGAAGACAGAGTGTGAGGATGGACGAGATGAAACACAGCACTGTTCCTTCAGCAGTGCCGACTGTCAGGGACTGGTGGCTTTGTGTGACCGCTGCTACAAAATTAGTGGATCCCTGCGCGAGTTTAAACCATATTCTAAACAAAGTGGTTTGATCAAGGTCGGTAACGAATATTGTGAAATGTTTAGGGGCCATGTCAGTTTTCCGTACTGCATATTTGATCCATACAGTGTGCTGGTCAACAGGTCACAGAGATACTGGAATATGCCAAGAGTGCTCGTTGGTTTGTATTTCAATGATCCATTATCACCTCATATGTACAGAAGTACTGTACAAACAACAAACAAAGTCGTCTTTTATCATTTGGCTAATTCTTATGGTAGGGTTCGCTATGCTCAGAAGAAGATAGCTGTCCTTTCCCTCCAATATATGTCTATCATACCACCTTTCCCTTTTCCAAATGAAAACTCGGGAACGATTTGTGAAATCAGACCAAACAAGACTGTGCAGGTCCCTGATTATCCAAAGGGAATTTCGTTAACCAACACTCAGGTGCCACTATCAATGAAACAATACTCTATAACACTGTGCCATGATGGCCGTGTAACACACACATATATCTTGTGTGGCTCCCAGCAATATAGAGAGTGCCGCCAACAGATGATGTCTGACTGTCAGTTGTCTGATCCAACATCACGCCGTTCTCTGTCCAATTCCACTGATCATCATACCTCTTTAGTTCCTGTGTTCAACTGTGGTAATGAAGGCTCTACCACTCTGTCCTATGCTCTGGTGTGTGACTTCACAGCTGACTGTCCGGATTCAAGTGATGAGTCCTTCTGTCAACATCCTGTTTGCATGGCATCGCTTTTTACGTGCACCAATGGTCAGTGTGTCTCCTTTATCGGCATGTGCACTGCCAAGCCTCACTGTGTGGACAATTCTGATAAACAAAAGTGTTCAAATGCTGGTAGTGTTATACCCAAACGTATACAACCTCCTGTTCTGATCAATTTTGATGGAATCTCAAAGTTCACCACAACACCAATGAACGTAAATGACTCATGTCCTGACAGTCACTACCGCTGTCCTGGTGAGATCAAGACTGTCTGCCCATTTACACACGATGCAATGGGATGTACGACTGTAAAGGACATCAGGACGAAGAGAGATGTGACGAGATGACATGTCCAGGGCTTCTCCGATGCAGGTTTTCTCCCATATGTGTTCACAGCGACCACGTCTGTGATGACTGGCCTCACTGTCCCATGCATGATGATGAATTATGGTGTAACGTCACCTGTCCTGTCGGCTGCCTCTGTCAGGTGTCCACCTTCCTGTGTCTTCAGCCTTTCAGTGCGGAACTCTTCTCCAAGGTCCGCTCCCTGGATGCCTCCGGTTCAGGCATGACACTGTCTGATGTCAGAAATAGTTTTTACCTCATTCGTCTGGTTCTTGCTCAGTGCTCTCTGACTGTCCTACCTCAAATCACGTTGATGAATTTAAGATTCCTCGACCTCAGTGGTAACCGACTGAATCATGTTAACATGACTTCTTTTGGAGGTTTGATAAATTTGCAGTCACTGTTCCTGTCAAATAATCCTATCACGTTACTGCATACCGATCACTCCACTTCTGTCCAAAACACGATGCTGATGTCGATAGATCTGTCACTTACAGCACTCAGAACTTTTGATTCGGAGGTACTGGTAATGTTTTCTCGCTTGCAGAAACTGAACTTAACTTTTACTAACATTCATACTATAGGCCCTAATGGCTTTTGGCGCGTTACACATCTGGCAGAACTGTTCTTAGATCGCAGTCCCATAAAAACCTTCTCAGCTGACATTTTCAGAGATCTTGTCTATCTATATTTTATATCAACACAGAACCATAAACTATGTTGTAACACAATTCTCCCCAGTAGCTTTGATGGATCCTGTACTGCTCCTAAAGATGAAATTTCGTCCTGTGAGGATCTATTGCAGTCCTGGACCTATCGTGGTTTTCTGTGGCTGATGGCTTGTCTAGCTGTATCCGGTAACGTCTTCTGTTTCTGTGCACGTGTGTTGGTGAAAAGCATGACTTCGTCAACTGGCTTTATCGTGTTTGTCACCAACCTTACCATGGCTGACTTTCTGATGGGAGTTTACATGGCTGTTATAGGCGTGGCTGATGAACGGTACCGTGGCAGATACCTTCACCATGACGACACCTGGAAAAGCAGTGTCAGCTGTAGAATAGCTGGCTTTCTCTCTCTGTTGTCCAGTGAGACATCAGCTCTGCTCATCTGCCTGATCACTGCAGATCGTTTCATCGTCCTGTGCTTTCCATTCAGCACCTGGCGTTTTGGCAGAACGTCAGCAGCAATGGTTTGTCTGTTGATCTGGCTGGCTGGCTGGTTTCTGGCCCTGTTGCCTTTACTTCCCATGACATCACACTGGAAGTTTTATGGCCAGACAGGTATCTGCATTCCTCTGCCTGTTATGAGGAAGGACTTCAAAGGGAAAGTGTATTCCTTCAGTATAATGATCATACTGAATTTCATTTTGTTTTTACTCATCTCTGTTGGTCAGGCATTAATCTACTGGTCAATACAAAACAATACCTTCAAAGTCAACTCTACGAAAGTCTCACAAGACATGGCCATAGCTCAACGGTTGATCACCATCGCACTGACGGATTTCATGTGTTGGTTTCCTATTGGTCTGTGTGGGATTTTGGCATTGACTGGTATCCCAGTCCCCAGAAAAGTGAATGTGGCCTTAGCAATATTCATATTACCTTTAAACTCTGCCATCAATCCCTTTATGTATACGGTGAATACCTGGGCTGAAAAGCAGAAAAAATCCAAAGAATCGAAGCTATTAACATGGTTAGAGGTCAACGCTGATTTGATTAAAGAATAATGATTCGTTGTCTTTTGTAGCTTTTTAGTTTAGTGTGTAACTTATGGATCGACCTTACAGGTCAGTAGGACAGAAAAAGCAGATTAATGGAAATATTCAGAGTAACAACAATTAAAAAAAAGAACAAGTGATGTTTGAAATGTGCAACAATTTTCAATGACATCTGCAACTGTTTACACTTTTTCACCTGTTCCTGAAACAGGTGTTACTTTCGACAGTCCCTGAAACTGATGAAACTCTCTCAACCCTACTCAAAACTCATAACCCACTTTGTAGAATATCTGAAACTTGTAACATAGTTTGAGTAATACCTGAAACTACTTATACAACCAAGGAGATCATAACACTTATGTTCAATAGCATATTTCACAGATCGACAAGGTAGGAAAGCAGAGTGCAATGTTAACTTTATATTCTTCACATTGATTACATGAACGGCTGATTATTCTAGAATCCCTGACATTTAATCTTGTGGCATAAATTGATTGGCACTGCACGTCTGAGCTTTGTTCATGTATACTGACAGACCTGTCCATAGTAATGAAAATGTACTGCTCCTTGAATTATTCCTCTTCAACACTCTGTGGAGGGTAAGCGACAAGCAAACAACAACAACAACAACAACAACAACAACGCAGTAACAACAATAGCAATAACAACAAAAGCACACACGAAACCAACGCCAAAAGAACAGAAAAAAAAAACCTCTGAAGTAACTTCTCAGATGTGTTCACGCCTGTTTCCTTGTCTGTAGAGTTGTCTATTCCTTGGACGTGACATGGATGCTGAAGCCGATCATACTCGTTGATAGTTAAATGATTACAATAGAAAAGCATTCGCTGACTATTCTAGCATACCGACAGTTTTTTGCCGATTATAGCAAACCCTCTGTTTTTTTTTAGTTAGGCACTAGAATGACCAACAAATTGATGTTGGGCCTACAACGAAGAGAAAAAGAATAACGAGAAACAATTGTTTTGGCTAACGAAAACCGTAGTTGATCACTTTCCGTTGTCATTGACTAATTGTCGTGCCAACTCACGTGACAAAGAGACATCCACCGATTAGATATTATCATAGTGGCTAAGAGAGAAGAAAAAAAGAGGAACGAGTTTCTCTTAGAAAATATGCTGGCCAGAAAGTATCCGCTTCATTACAAGGCCAGTTTTCAAACTATGGTGAGACAGGATAGGAGAGGATAGTCGCTTTCCGTGCAGCGTGAACGGACGGCCCAAAGGAAACTGAATCCGACGACGTTGCTTCACCGTTCTCTTTGTGTTTCATCTCTCTTTTCCTTCCAGGTGTAGAGATGTGCGGGAATCCCCCAGTCCTGTCGGCCGTGACCGATGGTTTAGCCAAAACCTCGCCTTCACCTGTCACACAACAGCCTCTTGGTTATTGAGCCAAGAATGCCCCAAAGTGTAAGAAGCGTCCAGGAGGTTGCAACATTTGTTTGTGGAATGTCATTACATTTCAATCGCTTCTTTAAGTTATACTTTTGGAGCCTTCTTTATGTTGTGTATTTTCATTGGCCATACTTCCCAAATGTTCTAGAAAGTTCCATGAATTGTGAGCAGCTATACTACGCGATGAGTCGGCCTGTCTATGTTATAAGGTTATCACAGGTGAAGCGCCTACCTATCTCTCTGATCGCTTCGAAATATATATTCCTACACGTCCCCTCCGTTCTTCTGACGACGACCGAATTTTTCGAATTCCCCCATATAACCGAAAGCAGCACGGTTCTAGAGCATTCTCCTTTTCTGCGGCAATACTCTGGAATTCACTACCTTTCCATCTACGTCATACCCCCTCCTTCCCGACTTTCAAGTCCGCTCTTAAAACGTATATGTTCAAACGCCAATGCAAAAAGCTTTCCCAAAAAGTCTGTCAGCTCACCCAAATCAAACACTTTCTTGACTTTCATTCACGAAAACTTTTTTCCCATGCTCATATTCAGTCTTATGTGGATTATGCATCGACTATATGGGATTCTGCAAGTGCAAACACACTGAAACCATTGTTGAGCCTACATAAACGAGCGCTCAAATTAATCCTTCTGAAGAAAACTAGCCTCGAAAACTCTGATTATAAACATCTTCACATTCTTCCATTCAGCCAGAGACTAAAATACAACAAAGGGCTAATGATGCACAAGATTCTGAACGGGAATGCTCCAACAACTTTAATGAGACAATTCTCAAAGGTCTCGTCGAGAAACTCCCCCAAACTCCATATGCCAATCCCCAGAATTGACCTATTTAAATCAAGTCTAACATACTCGAGCTCCTCTTTATGGAACTCCCTTCCAGATTCCATCAAACAAATCTATTGTACCACAACTTTCAAAACCACTTACCTTACCCATCTTCTGTGATTAAAAAAAAAAACCAAAAAACAAAAAGAAACTAATACGTAATACCAACAAGCAATCTCAAAATCATAAATCATCCCATTTTCATGTACTTCGCCATTTTTTTTTCTTTTTTTCATGTATCAAGTATTTTTATATGTATTTTTGTTATATGTATATGTATAAATTATATATATATATATATATATATATATATATATATATATACAATAAACTAATAAATTCCAAGGATAAATACCGAGCACCATTCCAGCAACTTACAGAGCAGCTTGGTGTTGCAGTGACTGCAAGAAATAGTCAATTATAAACAAAGCTTGCTCTTATGTCTTAGATTGAAGAAATAGGGGGAAATAAGCATTCATATCTGCAGTGGTAGATAAATCTACCTAACTAACAGTATGTGCTATTTCTTCAATCTAAGACATAAGAGCAAGTTTGTTTATAATTGAATATATATATATATATATATATATATATATATATATATATATATATATATATATATAAGATGATGGTGGCAAGTGCCAACAGAGATTAAAAAAAAATGCTCAACCGCACTGGGAGCAACATTTGTTAAAAGGAAAGGTTTAAAATTTTACCTACAACGTTGTTTCATGCGGTTGCAATCGTCAGGATGTGGTGGGTCTGTGCTGCCGGTGTTTTATAACTGCTTGTGTTGTCTGTCATCACGTGCTGTCTGTGTTTTTCGTGTGTTTCTGATTCTTGTTCACTGATAGGAATTTCCACTTGTGCCTGCAGTTGTTAACCATTTCTATCCTGGTGTTTAAAGTTGCCATTTGTGGTTTGCATAGTATTATGTATTTTTCTGTTGAGCATAGGTTACATCTTTTTGAAATATTGTTATATGGTGCTGCTCTTTTTATGATTTTCCAGGATATATTGTAGTCTATTTTTTTCTCTTTGAGCTTCCAGATGTATTTACTCAATTCTGTTTGGTTTTTGTATCTTTCTTTGTTAAATGACTGTTTGTGGTTTGCATATCTAGTTTTAAATTGGTTTTCAGTAATATCTATATATGTTTCTTCTGCGTTCTCTGATGTTACAGTGGCTTGGTACACAATGTTGTTGTAGAGGCATTTGTTGCTCAGAGGGCACTGTTCTTTCTTGATGCAGTTGCAAGATTTCCTTTCGTCACCCTCGTTTTTCTCTATACTGCTTTTCATTTTGTTGGTTGAATCAATGATGTTTTTAAGGTTGGGCATACATGAGTATGATAATTTGATGTTACTTTTGTTAAATATCTTGGATAATTTGTGCTCTTTTGGAAATGATGATGTTAGGATTCTAAAGAATTCTTTCCCTATATTTGTTTTTACTCTTCCGTCATATGGGGGGTTGAACCATATGATCTTCCTTTTCCTGTTCTTCTTGTGTCTGCTCATGTCATTATCTGGATCATATTGTAGTTTGTAGTTGTAGCCACTTTTGTGTAATGCTTCTTGATATTCAGCTGCAGCGTTATTGAATGCTGTTTCATTACATGACAGGTTAGATAATCTCTTATTTATGCCTCTGGGTATTGTTTTTAGTATGGAAGGTGGATGGTTACTTTTGATATTTACATAGACAGGTATGTCATTTGGTTTTTTGTATGGTTTATATATGTGCTGGTTGAGGTCTAACGTTATATCTAGGTAGTTCACTATCTTTTTATTTGCTTCAATAGTGATTTTTAGATTTTGGTTTTGGAAGATTTTACACAGTTCTTTTTTCTTATTTTCAATGTTTCTAGGGCTGTCGCTCAGCGCAGCGAGGCCGTCATCTCTGTAGAGTCCGACTTGTTTTCCAAGTTTTTTTTGGATGTAAGATAGTATGAATAGTCCGACAAGTTCGCAAGTTTCGGCGCCATCATACGATCCCATTGTAACATCAAAAGTTGAATTCTTGCTTGCGCTCTTGGTCCAGATTTCATTTTTGCTGTGTAGTAGAGTTTTCTTTGTATGGAAAATGATTTCCATTTCTGACCCTGGTATTTCAGTATATTTGTTGGCAAATTTTATAGCTTTGGTGAGTAGATCTTCATCTATAGATGGATAGAAGTCTACTATGTCAAATGTTATAAAAACTGTATTTCCTTGCTTGTTGAGTTTTTTGAACCATTGTATGACTTCGTATGTGTTTTTCCAGAGGTTGAGTTCAGTGTTCTCTCTTATGTTTTTTATGGCTTTTTCTAAGATTTTTTTGCTGATTTTTCCTAATTCAGATTTGGATGGATTTATCAATCTGCATGTTGGGTTATTCAGAAAGTTGGGTTTGTGGTCTTTAAGTGTTATAAAAGCTTCTCTTGCTGCTGTTGTCTCCACTCTATCGCTTAAGTCCAGTATTAAAACGTCCTTTAAAAATCTGAAAGAGCTCGACCCCTTGGGGAGCAACATTTGCTAAAGATATTTTTAAAATCAAGTGCTAAAATATATCTACAAGCTTCTTTCAAGATATATCAAGATATATATCTCTCCTCAGGATGTCTTTTTTGTGGCACGCCAACGATCTTTTATGGCGTGCGGGACCTGATTTCATATCTGTTTGTGCGTGCCGATCTCATTTGCTGCACGTGAGGCCTGTGATTTTTGTTAGGGCCTGTTCAGGTGGAATGTGCTAGCAAAGATTTCCACTTGTGCCTGCAATTATTCACTATCTCTACTTTTGTGTTCAGAGTTGCTAAGTATGGTTTGCATAATATTAACCATTTTTCTGTTTTCCGCCTGCCTCTGGCCCCTTTCCTCTGGATCTTCCCTAGTACGTCGAGATGCTTTTCTCGCTCGATTTTCCGCCTGCACTCACTGTTCCCATTCCCATTCTTCTGATTGCACTTAATTTTGTAGGAATAGACTTTGTGCAGAAGTAGTTTATTTCAACGGGTCTGTGTCTAATGTAAAAATAGTGTTTCAGGCTTTGCACTGTACAATCATTTTTCTGGTCCCTCTCATTCCTCCCTTTTCGTCCCCCTACCCTGTCCCATCCATGTTGCAAAATTACTTAGCGTTACTGGACATACGCATATCGAATTTTATCAATAGCGGTGTAAATTTAGAAAATACGGTTTTTAACGGTCAATGTTAAGTTTTGGTTTGTAAAATTTGCATAACATTGTTCAGCGCTTAAAACTGTACATGCATACGGAATGTTATCAAGAAGGGTGAAAATTTCGAAATTCAGAAAATAACGGTTTTTAACGGTCAATGTTAAGTTTCGGATCTTGAAAATTGTATATCATTGTTTAGCGTTCAAAACTGCACATGTATATCGAATTTCTTCAAGAATACTCTGAATTTATAAAATAACGTTTTTTAACGTTCAATTTTAAATTTCGGTTCGTAAAAGTTGTATGTCATTTTTCGGCATTTAGAACTGCACATGTATACCGAATTTCATCAAGAACAGCCTAAATGTTGAAAATAACGGTTTTTAACGGTCAAATTTAATGGTCATAATAACTATCTAATGACCTTATGTTGCCGGCTGGATGTTCCTGTAGGCTTATGTCAAGTTTGGTGGCGATCTGATGACTCTCGTGGCCGCCAACCTCAGAAGATCGGGTTTTAAACAGTTTTTATAGGGTTTGGTGTTTTTAACGGTTTTTAACTGTTATAAATAACGTTTTATAACTGCCAAATAACGGTTCTAATTTTCGAGAGGTAGCCCTGTACCTGTGCAATGTCACAACGGCCATTTGATGAAAAGCAGAGGAAAAAGATGTCTTTGAAACCGTTATAACAGTTTTTTTTTAACGGTTTTTAACGGTTTTATTTTTTTAGAGATTAGCCCCAAACCATCCTCAGGTCACAACAGACGTGCCTGCTAAACCATCCATGTTGCAAAATTACTTAGCGTTACTGGACATACGCATACCGAATTTTATCAACAGCGGTGTAAATTTAGAAAATAACGGTTTTTAACGGTCAATGTTAAGTTTTGGTTCGTAAAATTTGCATAACATTGTTCAGCGCTTAAAACTGCACGTGCATACGGAATGTTATCAAGAAGGGTGAAAATTTCGAAATTCAGAAAATAACGGTTTTTAACGGTCAATGTTAAGTTTCGGATCTTGAAAATTGTATATCATTGTTTATCATTCACAACTGCACATGTATATCGAATTTCTTCAAGAATACTCTGAATTTATGAAATAACGTTTTTTAACGGTCAATTTAAATTTCGGTTCGTAAAAGTTGTATATCATTTTTCGGCATTTAAAACTGCACATGTATACCGAATTTCATCAAGAACAGCCTAAATTTTGAAAATAACTTTTTTTAAGGGTCACATTTAATGGTCATAATGACTATCTAATGACACAATGTTACCCGCTGGATGTTCCTGTAGGCTTATGTCAAGTTTGGTGGCGATCTGATGACTCTCGTGGCCACCAACCTCAGAAGATCGGGTTTTAAACAGTTTTTATAGGGTTTGGTGTTTTTAACGTTTTTAACTGTTATAAATAACGTTTCTTAACTGCCAAATAACGGTTCTAATTTTCGAGAAGTAGCCCTGTACCTGTGCAATGTCACAACGGCCATTTGATGAAAAGCAGAGGAAAAATATGTCTTTGAAACCGTTATAACAGTTTTTTTAACGGTTTTTAACGGGTTTGTTTTGTTTTTTTTTTAATAGATTAGCCCAAAACCATCCTCGGGTCACAACAGACGTACCTGCTAAATTTCAAGAAGATCGGGTTTTAAACAGTTTCTTTTATAGGGTTTGGTGTTTTTAACGGTTTTTAACTGTTTTTTTTTACTGCCAATTAACGGTTCTAATTTTAGAGAAGTAGTCCTGTACCTGTGCAATGTCACAACGGCTATTTGAAGAAAAGCAGAGGAAAAAGATGTCTTTGAAACCGTTATAACAGTTTTTTAACGGATTTTAACGGTTTTATTTTTTTATAGATTAGCCCAAACCATCCTCGGGTCACAACGGACGTACCTGCCAAATTCCATGACAATCGGTTGAGCCGTTTTTTAGTCTATAGCATACACAGACACAGACACACAACACAGACACAGACACACACACACACACACACACACACACACACACACACACACATACACACACACACACACACACACACACACACAGAATTTGCCATTTATATATTAGATTTCTTCAAGAATACTCTAAATTTATAAAAAAAAAAAAAATAACGTTTTTTAACCGTCAATTTTAAATTTCGGTTCGTAAAAGTTTTATATCATTTTTCAGCATTTGAAACTGCACATGTATACCGAATTTCATCAAGAACAACCTAAATGTTGAAAATAACGGTTTTTAACGGTCAAATTTAATGGTCATAATGACTGTCTAATGACCTTATGTTGCTGGCTGGATGTTCCTATAGGCTTATGTCAAGTTTGGTGGCGATCCGATGACTCTCGTGGCCGCCAACCTCAGAAGATCGGGTTTTAAACAGTTTTTATAGGGTTTGGTGTTTTTAACGGTTTTTAACTTTATAAATAACGTTTTTAACTGCCAAATAACGGTTCTAATTTTCGAGAAGTAGCCCTGTACCTGTGCAATGTCACAACGGCCATTTGATGAAAAGCAGAGGAAAAAGATGTCTTTGAAACCGTTATAACAGTTTTTTTTTAACGGTTTTTAACGGTTTTATTTTTTTAGAGATTAGCCCCAAACCATCCTCGGGTCACAACAGACGTACCTGCTAAACCATCCATGTTGCAAAATTACTTAGCGTTACTGGACATACGCATACCGAATTTTATCAATAGCGGTGTAAATTTAGAAAATAACGGTTTTTAACGGTCAGTGTTAAGTTTTGGTTCGTAAAATTTGCATAACATTGTTCAGCGCTTAAAACTGTACATGCATACGGAATGTTATCAAGAAGGGTGAAAATTTCGAAATTCAGAAAATAACGGTTTTTAACGGTTAATGTTAAGTTTCGGATCTTGAAAATTGTATATCATTGTTTAGCGTTCAAAACTGCACATGTATATCGAATTTCTTCAAGAATACCCTAAATTTATAAAATAACGTTTTTTAACGTCAATTTAAAATTTCGGTTCGTAAAAGTTGTATATCATTTTTCGGCATTTAGAACTGCACATGTATACCGAATTTCATCAAGAACAGCCTAAATGTTGAAAATAACGGTTTTTAACGGTCAAATTTAATGGTCATAATGACTATCTAATGACCCTGTGTTACCTGCTGGATGTTCCTGTAGGCTTATGTCAAGTTTGGTGGCGATCCGATGACTCTCGTGGCCGCCAACCTCAGAAGATCGGGTTTTAAACAGTTTTTATAGGATTTGGTGTTTTTAACGGTTTTTAACTGTTATAAATAACGTTTCTTAACTGCCAAATAACGGTTCTAATTTTAGATAAGTAGCCCCGTACCTGTGCAATGTCCAACGTCCATTTGATGAAAAGCAGAGGAAAATGATGTCTTTGAAACCGTTATAACAGTTTTTTTAACGGTTTTTAACGGTTTTATTTTTTTTAGAGATTAGCCCAAAACCATCCTCGGATCACAACAGACGTACCTGCTAAATTTCAAGAAGATCGGGTTTTAAACAGTTTCTTTTATAGGGCTTGGTGTTTTTAACGGATTTTAACTGTTATAAATAACGTTTTTTAACTGCCAAATAACGGTTCTAATTTTAGAGAAGTAGTCCTGTACCTGTGCAATATCACAACGGCTAGTTGAAGAAAAGCAGAGGAAAAAGATGACTTTGATGGTTTTTAACGGTTTTATTTTCTTAGAGATTAGCCCCAAACCATCCACGGGTCACAACGGACGTACCTGCCAAATTTCATGACAATCGGTTGAGCCGTTTTTGAGTCTATAGCGTACACAGACACACACACACACACACAGACAGAATTTGCCATTTATATATATATACTAGCAGGGGCACCCGGCGTTGCCCGGGATATGAACATTCTTTGCGATACTCACGTGACGGAAAACATGTCTTAATTGTTTTGATTTACATTTGGCAGTTATAAAACGTTATTTATAACAGTTAAAAACCGTTAAAAACACCAAACCCTATGAAAACTGTTTAAAACCCGATCTTCTGAGGTTGGCGGCCACGAGAGTCATCGGATCGCCACCAAACTTGACATAAGCCTACAGGAACATCCAGCGGGTAACATTGGGTACGTTAAATAGTCATTATGACCATTAAAGTTGACCGTTAAAAACCGTTATTTTCAAAATTTAGGCTGTTCTTGATGAAATTCGGTATACATGTGCAGTTCTAAATGCGAAAAATGATATACAACTTTTACGAACCGAAATTTAAAATTGACCGTTAAAAAACGTTATTTTATAAATTTAGAGTATTCTTGAAGAAATTCGATATACATGTGCAGTTTTGAACGCTAAACAATGATATACAATTTTCAAGATCCGAAACTTAACATTAACCGTTAAAAACCGTTATTTTCTGAATTTCGAAATTTTCACCCTTCTTGATAACATTCCGTATGCATGTACAGTTTTAAGCGCTGAACAATGTTATGCAAATTTTACGAACCAAAACTTAACATTGACCGTTAAAAACCGTTATTTTCTAAATTTACACCGCTACTGATAAAATTTGGTATGCGTATGTCCAGTAACGGTAAGTAATTTTGCAACATGGATGGGACAGGGTAGGGGGATGAAAAGGGAGGAATGAGAGGGGCCAGAAAAATGATTGTACAGTGCAAAGCCTGAAACACTATTTTTACATTAGACACAGACCCGTTGAAATAAACTACTTCTGCACAAAGTCTATTCCTACAAAATTAAGTGCAATCAGAAGAATGGGAATGGGAACAGTGAGTGCAGGCGGAAAATCGAGCGAGAAAAGCATCTCGACGTGCTAGGGAAGATGCAGAGGAAAGGGACCAGAGGCAGGCAGAAAACAATAGAATGTATAAGAGAGAGAGAGAGAGAGAGAGAGAGAGAGAGAGAGAGAGAGAGAGAGAGAGAGAGAGAGACAGACAGACAGACAGACGACAGACAGACAGACAGACAGACAGACAGACAGACAGACGACAGAATGTGTATTTGTGTGGGGGTAGGGGGTGGGAAGATGTTGGGGGGGGGGGGGGGGATTGATTGTAAATCAAAACAATTAATACATGTTTGCTGTCACGTGAGTATCGCAAACAATGTTCATATCCCAGGCAACGCCGGGTGCCCCTGCTAGTGTATATATATATATATATATATATATATTATATATATATATATATATATATATATATATAACCAATGTGTGTAGTATGTAGGTGTGTGTGTATGTGTGTATATGTATGTGTATGTGTACATATACATGTATATATGGATAAATATCTATATATATTAAAAACAAGTATTAAAAGGAATGCTAAAATTATCTACAAATTTGTTTCTAGCGCTTGGCTATCGTCAGGATGGAGTTTGGGTTGCCCACCGCCGGTGTTATATAGCGTGTGGGGCCCGGTTGTAGCTGTTTTTACGTGCGTGTTGGTTGCACGTGTTTTTTTTTAATTTTCAGGTTGTTGTACGGGGTGTGTTCACTAACAACGATTTCCATTTATGCCTGCAGTTATTTACTATTTCTGTTTTAGTATTAAGGGTTGCTAAGTGAGGTTTACATAGTATTAGCCATTTTTCAGTTAGGCATAGGTTGCATCTTTTTGAGATATTGCTGTATGGTGATGCCCTTTTTATGATTTTCCAGGATATGTTATAGTTTATTTTTGCGTCTTTAAGTTTCCAAATGTATTTGCTCAATTCAGTTTGGTTTTTGTATTTTTCTTTGTTGAATGACTGTTTGTGGTTTGCATATCTGGTTTTGAAGTGGTTTTCAGTTATCCCTATGTATGTTTCTTTTTCATTTTCTGATGTCACGGTAGCCTGGTATACAATATTGTTGTGAAGACATTTATTGCTTGGTGGACACTGCTCTTTTTTGGTGCAATTGCAAGATTTCCTTTCTTCACCCTTCTTTGCTGTGTTGGTTTTCATTTTGTTGGATGCATCAATTAGGTTTTTGAGGTTGGGCATACATGAGTACGATAGTTTGACAGTGTTTTTGTTAAATATTTTGGACAGTTTGTGTTCTTTTGGAAATGAAGTTGTTAAGATCTTGAAGAATTCTTTCCCTATGTTTGTTTTGAGTTTCCCGTCGTATGGGGGGGTTGTACCATATGATTTTTCGTTTTCTATTTTTCTTGCTTTTATTTGTGTTGTTATCTGGGTTGTATTGTAGTTTGTAATTGTATCCACTTCTTTGTAGTGCCTCCTGGTATTATACTGCTGCATTGTTTAACACTTTCTCACTGCATGACAGATTTGATAGTCTCTTGTTTATGCCGTGGGTATGGTCTTTAATACAGATGGTGGATGGTTGCTTTTGATGTGTACATAAAGAGGTGTGTCGTTGGGTTTCTTGTATGGTTTATATATGTGATTATTGAGATCCAGTGTTATGTCTAAGTAGTTCACTACCTTTTTGTTTGCTTCAATGGTAATTTTTAAGTTGTGATTTTGAAAGATTTTGCATAGTTCTTTTTTCTTATTTTCAGTGGTTCTTGGGTTGTTGGTTAGTGCAGCAAGGCCGTCATCTCTGTATAGTCCGACTTGTTTTCCGAGTTTTTTCTTGATGTTGGATAGCATGAATAGTCCAACCAGTTCGCATGTTTCTGCACCATCATATGAACCCATGGTTACGTCAAATGTTGAGTTTCTGTTCGTTTTCTTGATCCAGGTTTCATTTTTGCTGTGCAGAAATGTTTTCTTGGTGTGGAGAATGATTTCCATATCTGACCCTGTTATGTCTGTGTGGTTACTGGCAAACTTCAGT
This sequence comes from Conus canariensis, assembly GCA_033310375.1. NCBI lineage: Eukaryota > Metazoa > Mollusca > Gastropoda > Neogastropoda > Conidae > Conus > Conus canariensis. Next base: position 4,061,579 of record CM065722.1, read on the forward strand.
GCTTTGTTGAGTAGTTCCTCATCTATGGATGGGTAAAAGTCTACTATGTCGAATGTGATGAATACTGTTTACTTTGTTTATTGAGTTTTTTGAACCATTGGGTAACTTCGTATGTGTTCTTCCAGAGGTTGTATTCAGAGTTTGATTTTACGTTCTTTATTATTTTTTCCAGAATTTTCTTGCTTATTTTGCCTAGTTCAGATTTGGATGGATTTATTAGTCTACATGTTGGATTGTTATAAAAGTTGGGCTTGTGGTCTTTGAGTGTTATGAAAGCTTCTTTCGTTGCTGTCGCTTCTATCCTGTCACTTAGGTCTATGCGCTGTGCAAGTTCTTTTTATTTAGTGCGGATACTGTCATGTATATTTTTGTCGGCTTTTTTGTAGTTTTTCTGGATGTTTTTGTCAAACCTGTCCTGGGGGTGCTCGGAGGATTACTGGGGGGATTGTAACCACATCATGGAGCATACTAAGAAAATGATTTTAGTGGATCCTCGTGTGCTAGACTCTGTTCGCGGGCCTCCAGTTCCTGATGCGACATCTGACAGTCTTAGGGACATGGATCAGCAGATGCGTGATATATTAGAGAATAATGATACAAGCGTCGAAGACAAGGCTAATATGTATCATCAGACACTTTGGAAATATTTGAAACGTTTTAATCAGTTTAAGGAAAAACCACTGGGAGTAGTGACTGTTCAAGGCACAACACCTGCTCAACCCACCCCGAATCAGAAAACAGAGACTGTTGATGACGCGTCAACTCCCATGTTGACAAGCGTAGAGAAGGATGTTGTAGACAGTGTACCAAAAACGATGAAAAGCAAAGCGGAGCGACTTTTAAAGCGCGTTCAGAATCACCCAGATCTGAAATGGAACCAGCGAGGGGAAATCATTTGGCGAGGACAGCTGATTAAAAACTCGAACCTCGTTGATTTGGTCAATGATGTGCTAAGAAAACGTCGCCACTTCCAACCCATTGGGTGGAAATCCTTTGCCGCTGCTCTCAGTGATGCCAACATCCCCAAAGATTTAGTTGGAAACCCTGACCGTTGGAAGTTTATGACAACACAAATACCCGGCACCCTGTCCTATTCTTCAGTCTGCTGAAGGACCTGTCGGTGTGGGTTCCTCTTCCCCTCAACCCGTGTTTTCTACACCACAAATGCCAACACCCCCATCATCACTGAGAAACGTCGCCTTATCATCTATCAAGAAGCCACGAGGTACAGAAGACTCTGACCAGTTGGAGGGAGAGACACCTTTTTCTTGGAGGAAAAAGATACACAGACGGAACCGGAAACAACAGAGATTAAGCAAGACTGCACCTTTGATGGATTGGGAGTCATACTGACTACACCTGAAATGGCTCCGCGGAAAAATAAGAAAAAAATCTCGAGACAGAACAGAATGTTGGGGCAGGCTTACTACACACCACAACGCCCTGGATCTTTTGGTGGTGTTCACGCCTTGAAACGTGTAACGAAGGCAAAAGAGTCTGTGCTCAAAGAATGGTTGAGTCACGAAGATGCTTACACACTTCATAAACCTGTGCGACACAAGTTTGAGAGGAGGCGTGTTGTTGTAGGAGGAATGGACCATCAATGGCAAGCTGATCTGATTGACGTCCAACGCCTGAAGAAAAACAATGATGGTTTTAGCTATCTGCTGACAGTCATCGATGTCTTGTCTAAATATGCTTGGGTCGTTCCTTTGAAAAACAAGACAGGACCTGTGATGGTGGAGGCCTTTGAACGCATCCTTGAACATGGTCGGAAACCCCTCAAACGTCAAACAGACAAAGGGGCAGAGTTTCTGAACAAAACATTTCAAACGTTTTTGAAGGAAAGAAGAATACACTTTTTTATGACAGAAAACGAGGATACGAAAGCCTCTGTTGTAGAGAGACTGAATCGCACTTTGAAAGAGAAGCTCTGGCGCTACTTTACCAGAAAAAATACTTTGAGATTGTGGAAGTTTTACTACAGTTGGTAAAGGCATACAGCCATTCGTTTCACCGCAGCATCCAGCGTACTCCTGCAGAAGTGACAACACACAACCAAAAAAATGTATGGCAAACTCTGTACAACAGCGACCAGCCTACGCCCTCCTCTCCTCACCCTAAACTGAAAATAGGAGATCGTGTACGCATCAGTAAAACCAGGAAGAAATTTAAAAAAGGTTATTTGCCATCTTGGTCTGAAGAACTTTCACAGTCAGTCGAATAAAAAGACCATCCCAGTGACTTACATTCTCAAAGACGATCATGGAGAAGAGCTTCAAGGAACGTTTTATGATCAGGAGATACAGAAAGTTGGGGAGAAACAGATTTATCGTATTGAAGCGATCTTGAAGCAACGCAAAAAAGCTAATGGACAGCGTGAATATTTAATGAAATGGTATGGCTATGACTCTTCATTTAATTCATGGATTCCTCAGACAGCACTGACCACCTACGCACACTGACCATGCCTGATCAGAACCAAGTAGAATCAGCTCTGACTCATGATGATGATGAAACCGTCACTCTACGCGGGTCCAGAAAATCTGCGCTGTGGCGTGTGTTTGGACGACGAGTTGCTCGCAGTGAAATTGTTTTCGTTTGTCAGACGCTCCTGGTTTATGTGGTGGTAGGTGTGTCTCTATTTAATCTGAGTCGCGGTCAAGGAGCGGACAGTTTGTGGGTGGCTCTTCTTGGGAGTTGTCTCGGATACATCCTTCCAAATCCTAGCATCGATCCACGGCCAACTACCCACTGAAACCAGTATGTTCTACTTGACGTTACCCAGCAACAGCTCCATGTCGTACTACCCCGATAACAACGCCAGTCACTGTTTCACCAAACTGCCTCAACCGTTTGACTTGAACGGAGATTACGAAGTAGGTCTGTCTGAAATCCTGTTCAGCAACGCATACTTTAACATTGAAGAACAAGAATTTTGGATTCAGTTTCGTCCCGATGGACAGTCAGATCAACAGTCGAAACTACTACCTGCGGGATTGTATGAATCAGCAGAATTTTTGACTCATACTTTAAACCAAGTTTATCGACGGTCTGTGAAGAAAGAGAAAGAAGGCAACATCAAACTGTATTATAACCGTGCTACCCGAAAAGTGACAGTTAGACTGCATGATGCTGATAGCGTTCTTCAGGTCAGCCCCGCATTAAGAGATATCTTGAGTCTGGAGAGAGAGATTATGTATGGGAAAGGTGTCTATGAAGGAAAAAAAACAAGTACAACTCCAACGAGGTTTTGAGGGTGTCTATGTCTACTGCGACCTGGTTCAACCACGTCATGTTGGTGATGTGATGGTTCCCTTGCTCCAAATTGTCCCGACTGGGAATCAGACGACTGAAGTCGTACATCATATTTTTGAAAAACCCAACTATATTCCTCTGAGTAGGTTCCAGTTCAACACAGTGGAAATCGTTTTAACCAAAGACACGGGCAAACCTCTGTCATTTGGCAAAGGGAAAACCATCGTGACACTTCACTTTCGGCGCAGGCGACCTGACGGCCTTTAAGAGATGGTGCGTCACCTTCCCTTCAAAACCGATGGAAAAGCTTATGAAGACTATTACTGCGCCCAAGCTGGACATGGGCTTCCTGTGTTTATAGGGGGAAGAAATTATAGAGGGAGAGGACTTGGAAACCTTCTAGGAGGGCTTAGGCGTACTCTGATCCCATTGTTAAAAAGTGGTGGAAAGGCTTTACTGAAGGAAGGGACTCGAACTGGCATGCAGCTTGCGCAAGATGTGCTGTCTGGACAAAATTTGAAGTCCGCTCTCCAGCAATGGGGTAAGCAGGCTGGCAAACGATTGTTGCAGCAAGCAGTGAGCAGAGTAACCGGCGCTGCAACACCTCCGGGTGAACCCGCTAGGAGGCGTATAAAATTAGCGTCCTCAACCAGCGTGCGTCACTCCAGACGCAACAAGGGGAAGAAAAAGAAGACCACCAGGATTCTCCGAGACATTTTTGGGTAGACACCATGTCGTTGCTGCACCATCATTCGCGTGACAGTGTAAATACTGGACTTGACTTGTTTTCTGTATGGGTAACTCAATCAGCGGTAGAAGAAGGTGCTTTTGTAGAACATCATCCACTATCAACCATGGCTGATGGTGCACCCATTGAATTCCACATCAGCGGTGCCACCTCAGACTATGTGGATCTGAGCAATACCAATCTCCACATCCGTGCTAAAGTGACAAAAGCCGATGGTACACCCCTTGACGCCGGTACTGACGTTGCCCCTGTCAACAACTGGCTCCATAGCCTGTTTTCTCAGGTGGATGTCTCCTTGAACGACACCCTGATTTCATCCAGCACAAACACTTACCCCTACCAAGCGTACATTGAGACAACATTGAACTACGCCAAGGATGCGAAAGACAGTCATTTGACAAGTGGTCTGTATTTCTCTGACACACCTGGCCGTCTCGAGGACACCCAAGGAGATGACAATGTCGGCCTGAAGATTCGACGTGAGCTGACAGCTGAGAGTGGAGAAGTGGATATGTTGGGGCGCCTTCACACAGATATTATGCTCCAGGAACGCTACCTGATCAACGGAGTGGAAGTCAAACTCAGACTCATCCCCTCCAAAAACGCCTTCAACCTCATGGCACATGATGGTGGCGCAGGGGCGCCCTATAAAAGTGTCATCACTCACGCTTCCCTGTTCGTTTGCAAAGTGAAACTGAATCCAGCTGTTTCCTTGGCTCACAAAAGGGCGCTGGAAAGGGGTACGTGCAAGTACCCTCTAAAGAGAATCGTTCAGAAGACCTTCGCTATCCCCCAAGGCAACTTAAGCGCTGTCCAAGACAACCTCTTTCTCAGTCAGACCCCAAACAAGATCGTAGTCGCTCTTGTAAACAGCGCAGCATTCAATGGCGGTACAACAGAAATCCATTCCACTTTGAACACGCCAACTTAAATTTCCTGTGTCTGTATATGGATGGGCGCCAGATTCCTGCCAAAGCCCTGACTCCAGATTTTGAACATCGGCGGTTTGTGAGGGCCTACCACAGTCTGATGCAGGGCACGGGGGTGGTGAACAGAGATGCTGGAAACACCATCAAGTATCAAGATTATGACCGAGGATACACACTGTATGCTTTTGATCTGACTCCGAGTTTGCTGGATGGAGACCAGCAGTTTGAACTGGTCAGGAGTGGCGCACTTCGACTGGAAATGAAGTTCTCTCAAGCTCTGGCTGAGCCTGTCCATGTGATTCTGTATGCAGAGTTGGACAGTATGATCGAAATCGATCACGCCCGCCAAGTGCTGACAGACTTTTCAACATGAACAGTGTGGATATTGCCACTGTGTTGACTAAAGACATTCACGCTCGGCGTGTCTTTGGGGGAATATATCCAAGGAACAAGCTCCCTCTCTATTTTACCACCCAACGACCTATCGCATTGGTGATTAACACCGACCACAGCTATGGGCCGGGAGAACATTGGGTCAGTGTTTTCAGTGTTTGGTTTGATGGTCGTGGTAAAGCAGAATATTTTGATAGTTTTGGTCCACCTCCTTCGTTGTATCCAGACATTGAAAAGTTTATGTTGAAACACAGTTTCAGTTATCGTTTTAACCAAAAACTTATTCAAGACTTGACCAGCTCAGCCTGTGGGTACTATGTGCTGTATTTCATTTTAAGAAAAAGTCGCGGTCACAGTCTTCCCCAAGTGTTGTCGGTGTTCCACCCCCATAAACTGAGGACCAATGATCAAAAAGTGAGATCATTTATTCATTCTGTTCACAGAAGAAGTCTTTTAAAAAGCGTTGTAACGTAGTGAGTGTGTCACATACAACACACGTTTCACTGCGACTCACAATGGAGAAGATTCTGGAGGAAGTTAAAGTTGGGGTTGAAAAAATGAAAGCTCAGATGCGCTTGACTCTTATCAATCTGTTTGTCACAGAGTTGTTACCAATGTATCGCGCCGAGTTTGAGCAAAATGTACAGATTGCGGAAGGAGAATGTGTCACATGCTTTTTTCATACTCTTGGAGACCACTTGTGGTTGACTCGACAGAGACTGTCTTTCTTCCGCATGGTCTCATGTTGTGTCATCGTGTAAAGTGTCAGGAGGTTTAAACTGGTTGAGTTTGAGGGCTGAAGTCCGAAAGTGTCAGAAGGTTTAAACTGGTTGAGTTTGAGGGCTGAAGTCTGAAAGTGTCAGAAGGTTTAAACGGTTGAGTTTGAGGGCTGAAGTCTGAAAGTGTCAGGAGGTTTAAACTGGTTGAGTTTGAGGGCCGAAGTCTGAAAGTGTCAGAAGGTTTAAACTGGTTGAGTTTGAGGGCTGAAGTCTGAAAGTGTCAGAAGGTTTAAACTGGTTGAGTTTGAGGGCTGAAGTCTGAAAGTGTCAGAAGGTTTAAACTGGTTGAGTTTGAGGGCTGAAGGCTGGGAAGAAACAAAATCCCTAGAGTTTCAAACCAAAGTCGTCAGTCTCATCGTTCATGACTTTGAAATCAAACACAAAGTCGTCAGTCTCATCGTTCATGACTTTTAAATCAAACACAAAGTCGTCAGTCTCATCGTTCATGGATTTTAAATCAAACACAACCAGAATCTTGAACCGTTGATTGGATAACCGCTCGTTTTCCTGATTGGTTCGTTTGAATATCCAGTCTGAGGTGGTCTGAGTGGGTTTAAGCCAGTCCTTGTAAACACATACACACATGAACTATATAAGAGAGGGCTCGACTATTTCGTCATTATTACCTTCTCTACTCCACTCGCGCTGACAACAACGTCTTCAGGCGACCAATACCATGAAGAACAAGGAGCCAGAGCCTACACTCTACCCACTGGGACGCAACATTTTTGCCACCGTCAAAACTTGGCAAAGGGCTGTCAGAATATATGTGCACCATTACAAGAGACCAACCAACACCAAGGGTGGTCGTCTGGTCAGGGCACAGCGAGGATTGTCGCTGGAATTGCGGGAGTTTGAAAGACTGGTCAAACGGAAGAATAAACTGGTGGCAGACGTCAAATATCAAACATCAGTTCTGCCTGCGGACAAATCAAACACAACTACCCCAATATCAGCAGCAGCGGCACCATGCTATGCCGACAATCACGCGGGTGTAACCATACCTCCCTGTACTCCATCTCGCCCTTCGACTCTGGGGACTCCTGCTGGATATCTCAGGCAGTGTGAACAACCTGACGACTTCCCACCAACCTCCACCCTGTTTGACCAGAGCCCTGACAACACGGGTGGACTGGACATTGTGAAGACAGCCACAGTCCAAACTGGTGTTCTGGGACCCAAAACAAAAGGAACGGGACGAAAGAAGACCCAACTGCCTTGGTGCCCATCTCCCCCTGACGTCGGAACGGTGGACGGTGTGATGGTGGAATCACACACTCCTGTGGTGGAGTCCTACACCGCTGTGACAGAGCCACGCAGTCCCAGAACGGAACCCTACACTTCCCAGTGCGACTACTACTGCCCCAGCCAGGATCCCTATATCATGGCCTTGAAGAAAGACTGATGTGTATACAGTGTGGTGTCTACTTTTGAATAACAGTGTGCAATGTTGTTGACTGTACAGACTTTGTATAACAGTTATGCTCAAATGTGTTGTGAAAACAATATTTTCTTGCTAAACCATACTTTTGTTGTCGTTGTTAAAATTTTGTTTGTTTGTTTGTTTGGTTTTTTTAAATTAATGTATTTTTATGGATGTTGTCCTCCCTAAACTGTGCATGATCCAGAAAAAAAAGAAAGAATAAAGGGCAAAGCCCAAATGGTTTATCAGTCAGAGAGCGTCGTTCATTCTATACATGGCCTCCTGTCTGATGCTTCACTTGGCTGCCTATCATCAACGGATCAGTTTGCACAGTACTTAGTGGAAGGAAAACGCAGGAGCGACCTGGCATAGTAATTGCTCTCTCTCTCTCTCTCTCCTCTCTCTCTTCTCTCTCTCTCTCTGTCAGTTTCATCATGGTTTGAAGTTGGTCTTGAACACACAGCACGTGTGACTGTAACGGGTGGGGTGACAGTGGGTCGTCCAAAGGTGAAACTCAGGACACTAACCTCAGCCATCTTTTGTTGAAAGGGGACAAGGGCATTCTACTCTTTGTGTGTGCGAGTGCGTGCGTGTCTTGCGTGAGTGTGTGAGTCTTTGATCGAGTATTGGCGCATCAGGCAAGGGGTGGGGTTGGGGGAGACTGAGCAGATGTGTCTTGAGTCTTTGTGGTGCGGTGATCATTGCAGTTTGGATAGCAGCTTCGAAAATGGCGCTAATTTGTGTGTTTGGTTCCTACCGTGAAGTCTGTTTTTTTTCCTCTTTTTTTCTGTTACTATTTGTCTTGGAAGCAGATGTGGCAGGGATGGTGCTTTTGTTTCTTTGTGTGTGTGTGTGTTGGTTCCCGGCATGGAGTCTGTTCTTTTTGTCTGCTACTGATGGTTTGAACGAAGAGCTCAAAGGTAAGTCCCAGTGCAATCGGGTGTTTGGCGGGAAAAAACCATAATATAAGCCCCAAACCCCCATCTTAAATTGTTTCATATCGAAAAGAAGCAATGATCGCCCGAGAGCCAGTACAAATGAGAGACGTTTTTGACGTCGTAGAAGAAGGAGGAGAAGAAGTAGAAGTAGAATGGGAAGAAGAAGACGAAGAAGAAGAAGTAGAAGAAGAAGTGTGGGAGTGGAATGAAGAAGAAGAAGAAGTAGAAGAAGAAGTGTGGGAGTGGAATGAAGAAGAAGAAGAAGTAGAAGAAGAAGTGTGGGAGTGGAATGAAGAAGAAGAAGAAGTAGAAGAAGAAGTGTGGGAGTGGAATGAAGAAGAAGAAGAAGTAGTAGAAGAAGTGTGGGAGTGGAATGAAGAAGAAGAAGAAGTAGAAGAAGAAGTGTGGGAGTGGAATGAAGAAGAAGAAGAAGCAGAAGAAGAAGTGTGGGAGTGGAATGAAGAAGAAGAAGAAGTAGAAGAAGAAGTGTGGGAGTGGAATGAAGAAGAAGAAGAAGTAGAAGAAGAAGTGTGGGAGTGGAATGAAGAAGAAGAAGAAGTAGAAGAAGAAGTGTGGGAGTGGAATGAAGAAGAAGAAGAAGTAGAAGAAGAAGTGTGGGAGTGGAATGAAGAAGAAGAAGAAGTAGAAGAAGAAGTGTGGGAGTGGAATGAAGAAGAAGAAGAAGTAGAAGAAGAAGTGTGGGAGTGGAATGAAGAAGAAGAAGAAGTAGAAGAAGAAGTGTGGGAGTGGAATGAAGAAGAAGAAGAAGTAGAAGAAGAAGTGTGGGAGTGGAATGAAGAAGAAGAAGAAGTAGAAGAAGAAGTGTGGGAGTGGAATGAAGAAGAAGAAGAAGTAGTAGAAGAAGTGTGGGAGTGGAATGAAGAAGAAGAAGAAGTAGAAGAAGAAGTGTGGGAGTGGAATAGAAGAAGAAGAAGAAAAGAAGAAGAAGAAGAAGAAGAAAGAGAAGAAGAAGAAGAAGTGTGGGAGTGGAATGAAGAAGAAGAAGAAGTAGAAGAAGAAGTGTGGGAGTGGAAATGAAGAAGAAGAAGTGAGAAGAAGAAGTGTGGGAGGGAAAGAAGAAGAAATAAATAGAAAGAAGAAAGGTGGGAGTGAAGAAAAGAAGAATCAAGAAGAAAGAGGCAGAAAAAGAAGAGGAACAAGAAGAAGAAATCATTTTAAATATGAATAGTGGGGAAGAAAGGGAGGAGGAGGAAGAAGAAGAAGAAATCATTTTAGATATGAATAGTGGGGAAGAAAGGGAGGAGGAGGAAGAAGAAGAAGAAATCATTTGAAATATGAATAGTGGGGAAGAAAGGGAGGAGGAGGAAGAAGAAGAAGAAATCATTTTAGATATGAATAGTGGGGAAGAAAGGGAGGAGGAGGAAGAAGAAGAAGAAATCATTTGAAATATGAATAGTGGGGAAGAAAGGGAGGAGGAGGAAGAAGAAGAAGAAATCATTTTAAATATGAATAGTGGGGAAGAAAGGGAGGAGGAGGAGAAGAAGAAGAAATCATTTGAAATATGAATAGTGGGGAAGAAAGGGAGGAGGAGGAAGAAGAAGAAGAAATCATTTTAGATATGAATAGTGGGGAAGAAAGGGAGGAGGAGGAAGAAGAAGAAGAAATCATTTGAAATATGAATAGTGGGGAAGAAAGGGAGGAGGAGGAAGAAGAAGAAGAAATCATTTGAAATATGAATAGTGGGGAAGAAAGGGAGGAGGAGGAAGAAGAAGAAGAAATCATTTGAAATATGAATAGTGGGGAAGAAAGGGAGGAGGAGGAAGAAGAAGAAGAAATCATTTGAAATATGAATAGTGGGGAAGAAAGGGAGGAGGAGGAAGAAGAAGAAGAAATCATTTGAAATATGAATAGTGGGGAAGAAAGGGAGGAGGAGGAAGAAGAAGAAGAAATCATTTGAAATATGAATAGTGGGGAAGAAAGGGAGGAGGAGGAAGAAGAAGAAGAAATCATTTTAGATATGAATAGTGGGGAAGAAAGGGAGGAGGAGGAAGAAAAGAAGAAATCATTTGAAATATGAATAGTGGGGAAGAAAGGGAGGAGGAGGAAGAAGAAGAAGAAATCATTTGAAATATGAATAGTGGGGAAGAAAGGGAGGAGGAGGAAGAAGAAGAAGAAATCATTTTAGATATGAATAGTGGGGAAGAAAGGGAGGAGGAGGAAGAAGAAGAAGAAATCATTTGAAATATGAATAGTGGGGAAGAAAGGGAGGAGGAGGAAGAAGAAGAAGAAATCATTTTAGATATGAATAGTGGGGAAGAAAGGGAGGAGGAGGAAGAAGAAGAAGAAATCATTTGAAATATGAATAGTGGGGAAGAAAGGGAGGAGGAGGAAGAAGAAGAAGAAATCATTTGAAATATGAATAGTGGGGAAGAAAGGGAGGAGGAGGAAGAAGAAGAAGAAATCATTTGAAATATGAATAGTGGGGAAGAAAGGGAGGAGGAGGAAGAAGAAGAAGAAATCATTTTAGATATGAATAGTGGGGAAGAAAGGGAGGAGGAGGAAGAAGAAGAAGAAATCATTTGAAATATGAATAGTGGGGAAGAAAGGGAGGAGGAGGAAGAAGAAGAAGAAATCATTTGAAATATGAATAGTGGGGAAGAAAGGGAGGAGGAGGAAGAAGAAGAAGAAATCATTTGAAATATGAATAGTGGGGAAGAAAGGGAGGAGGAGGAAGAAGAAGAAGAAATCATTTGAAATATGAATAGTGGGGAAGAAAGGGAGGAGGAGGAAGAAGAAGAAGAAATCATTTGAAATATGAATAGTGGGGAAGAAAGGGAGGAGGAGGAAGAAGAAGAAGAAATCATTTGAAATATGAATAGTGGGGAAGAAAGGGAGGAGGAGGAAGAAGAAGAAGAAATCATTTTAGATATGAATAGTGGGGAAGAAAGGGAGGAGGAGGAAGAAGAAGAAGAAATCATTTGAAATATGAATAGTGGGGAAGAAAGGGAGGAGGAGAGGAAGAAGAAGAAAATCATTTGAAATATGAATAGTGGGGAGAAAGGGAGGAGGAGGAAGAAGAAGAAGAAATCATTTTAGATATGAATAGTGGGGAAGAAAGGGAGGAGGAGGAAGAAGAAGAAGAAATCATTTGAAATATGAATAGTGGGAAGAAAGGGAGGAGGAGGAAGAAGAAGAAGAAATCATTTGAAATATGAATAGTGGGAGAAAGGGAGGAGGAGGAAGAAGAAGAAGAAATCATTTGAAATATGAATAGTGGGGAAGAAAGGGAGGAGGAGGGAAGAAGAAGAAATCATTTTAGATATGAATAGTGGGGAAGAAAGGGAGGAGGAGGAAGAAGAAGAAATCATTTTAATATGAATAGTGGGGAAGAAAGGGAGGAGGAGGAGGAAGAAGAAGAAATCATTTGAAATATGAATAGTGGGGAAGAAAGGGAGGAGGAGGAGGAAGAAGAAGAAATCATTTGAAATATGAATAGTGGGGAAGAAAGGGAGGAGGAGGAGGAAGAAGAAGAAATCATTTTAAATATGAATAGTGGGGAAGAAAGGGAGGAGGAGGAAGAAGAAGAAGAAATCATTTTAAATATGAATAGTGGGGAAGAAAGGGAGGAGGAGGAGGAAGAAGAAGAAATCATTTTAAATATGAATAGTGGGGAAGAAAGGGAGGAGGAGGAGAAGAAGAAGAAATCATTTTAAATATGAATAGTGGGGAAGAAAGGGAGGAGGAGGAAGAAGAAGAAGAAATCATTTTAAATATGAATAGTGGGGAAGAAAGGGAGGAGGAGGAAGAAGAAGAAGAAATCATTTTAAATATGAATAGTGGGGAAGAAAGGGAGGAGGAGGAAAGAAGAAGAAAGAAGAAGAAGAAGAAGAAGAAAGAAGAAGAAGAAGAAGAAGAAGAGGGAAGAAAAAGAAGACGTCCAACAACAACAACAACACATAGACCACCACTACCAGTTCCATCACTATGTGAACCACCACCACTACCACCACTACTTTCACTATGTAAACCACCACCACAACCACCACCACCACCAGTGCCTTGATCATCACTACTGGGGGGAGCAGCAGCAGCAGCCACCACCACCACTGCCATCACCGCCACTACCAACACCACCACCACCATCAATCTTTCAGCAGCATGTGGAGCAGCAGCAGCCACCGCCACCACCGCCATCACCACCACTACCAACACCACCACCACCATCAATCTTTCAGCAGCATGTGGAGCAGCAGCAGCAGCAGCAGCAGCAGCCACTATCTATATTTGACTTTATCTGGCCACAACCACCATCACCACCACCACCAGAAGAGGTGGACGTTATATACGGTGGGTCTGCATAATTATGTGTATGTGTGTGTGTGTGTGTGTGTGTGTGTGTGTGTGTGTGTGTGTGTGTGTGTGTGTGTGTTGATTTATTTTAACTCTGTCTCAGCACACCTGAAACACAGAAAAAAATCACTCTCATAGGTACATACACATATTTGCTCGCCTGTCCGCTAACCTTTTGGGTAGTACTGTGGCTGAACCGCATCTGGAAAACACAAAACAAAAAGTAAAATGAAACAGACAGCGTTAGTCGTGTTTTCCCCCGTCCGCTGACCCTTAAAACTATGACACTGAAGAAAACTACGAACAAAGTATTCAAACGTTAGCTTTAATCGGCCTCATAGTTTTACGAATCACCCAGGAAACACCAACAAGGAGGTGGGGGAATGTTTCCCAAAAATATGTTTAGACTGAACACCACAGCGTCATATCACTTGAAAAAATGAGTTTCCAAACAGCTATCAGACCAGTTACAGAGAAGACAGCATTGGAACGTTACCAGACATGACTTTGCACCGAGAATGCTAGACAGGGGTAGGAAAGGTGGAGATTCCGTCTGAAGCGATGATGCGTTTAATGTAGAAGAAGGAAAGAGACTTGTGATTTTGGGTATAAGTGAACATAGCTTTTCCGTCTGTCCTGAAACCAGTGTTTGTACCACCCCCACTTTCCTGCGTAGTGAGCACTCGTTGATAAACATCTTTGGTGAGAGTGTTGTGATTTTTGCTGAGTCCTTTGCAACTGAATTTGTTTTTCTCTTGCCCAGAACAGAAATAGGTTTTTGAACACAGTCCCACAAACGAGTCCCCTGTGTATTCTGTTTTGAACAAACCCGGTGTTCGTTTGTCATATTGTACATGGTCAAGACAGTCAGAGCAGTGTGCTGGATTCCATGCTAGAGCCACGGTGCGTGTGCGTTGGAACAACGCTGTGTGTTTTGAGCACGCCTCAGCTGGAAACCACTGATTATACTCTTTGTAAAACTGTTCGCGCAAAGATGGTTGTATGACTTCCTCAAAACTCTCACGACTAAGCGCCATGTAGAGTGAGTCTGTATCCATTTCCAGCAGTTGAAAGTCTGACCTGTCCACGAATTTGTCCAGAAAATCGTAATAGAATTCTAACATTCGCAGTTTTGCGTACTGATAGACAAAGTATCCAATCTGCAAAAGGAGTGCCCAGCTGATTTTTTTTCTTGCTCAGTTCCACCTCTACTGCACCCCCTCCTAGCTCGGTTAGTGTTTGAAACCGACTTTCATTCACCAGTTTGGGTACTTGGTCAGCTGTGACGTAGTGAATGTCCCTGTGTTTGGCGATGTTAGTCAGAGTTTTGCCGTAGGCGCTGTTCCCGAGCAACTTGAACGTTTCAGCCAAGACTGTTTGGGATGAATCAAGGTCCCCCTTTCTACGTGCGTCAGACACGCGTTCGCCAAACTGTCTGAAACACGAGTTGGGTGTGTACTCAATGATCAGTGTGATGTTGCTTATTTTCAACCCATGCTCCAAGTACCATTTGAGTAAAGGAGTGGCCAGAAGGACTTTTTTTTCCATAGTAGCTAGCCAACAAAGTGCGACGTGGTCGACTCAGGATTTTGTGTTTTTCTGCGTATTCACGCATGTATTCACCAATGTCGTCTTTCCCAACAGTCGCATTTTTAAAGATAGGTTGAAGTTCAGAAAAGTGTTCTTTCAGACTGTCTGGCACACAAATGTCACATTCAATCAGACCAAACAGAGTGTCATTTTTGACAGCGTTCAAAATACCTTGTTCTGTGATAGAAGACATACCCTGAAACGGTTTGAGAGACGGGAAACGTGTTTTTAGGAAGTGTCTGATGTGTAGGTTGTGCTGTTTCTCTTCCTGCCACTGACATTCCCACATTTCTACCACAGTCACTTTCACATCCTCACGAAGATAGCTGGTAATGTCTTGTGTGTTTTCTCTGAGATCTGTGAGCGGTTTTCCGTTCACAGGGTTAATGTGTTTGCCACGAGTCAGATGACAGTCATGTCCGTGAAACAAACAGCCATGAAACTGGTACACAGTGTCATGCTTCGAGTCCCAACCGTCGACGCGGATGTGTCTGCGCCCTAAACTATGTTCTTTCCCGTTAAACTTGTGCTGTATGTGTATGTTGTTTGTGTGCGCCATCCACTCTAACCATTCTCTCGCTTGCTGACCATACACGTCCGTTCTTTCTGCCTTAAAGCCCGTCTCACATCCTCTAACAGTTGGGTGTTGTGTGGGCATGGGTTGCATGATAGCCCACAGGTAAAGCGCATTGGCGTCATAGCCTCGAACCGACTCAACAGGTTTGTCCGAATTGTCACGAATGAATGTTCTGTCTTTTTCTTGATATCTGTGAAAGATAATGGGGGGGCCACCAACAATATTGTCACGCAACAGCGTATGTAGGTCTTCTTGTTTTTCATTGAAGAGAGACCACACCAGGAGATAGGGTCTGAAACAAGTATTAAATGTGATGCCTGGAACAGAGATACCATCTTTCAGAAGATCGATGCCTAAACGCGAATACATGTCAATCTGGGCTTGAAGAGCCTGCATGAATGGGGCCACATCCTTATTGTTTTACCACACCAGGAAATCTTGCAGACTGGTCATATGGTTTTTCCTCCCACACGTGTTGACAGAAAGCGTACTCTTCCTCTGTGATGTTTTCATTTTTGAGTTTGCTAAAGAAGGCGGAGTGAGGTGAGAGAGAGGCTGCTTTCAGTTTGTCCAAACTGGTCATATACTCATAACAAAAGTACCCTTTTGGTTCCTCCACCCCAATCGCTTTGAGATATTTTGAATATGAAAATCCAGGGGCCAAGAAGTTGCAAATGTCCAAAAACTTGAGTTTCTGACTGGCGATACACATATATTGATTGTTGCGTTTCACCACAAACTTGAATGGGTTTTTCTTTCTGACTTTTTGTTTTTTTTTTCCTCCCTCGCCTCTTCTTCGTCTTCTCCCCCCTCCTCCTCCTCCTCCTCTTTCTCCTCTTCCTCTTCCCCCAGCTCCTCAGCAAAATCAAACCCGTCTGGGTTGGACTGACTAATTTCCTCTACATTGTCTGTCATAGCAGTCATATCCATAAACCTCTGAATCAAATAGGGTTTGATGACATTGAGGTCATACTTGGAAGAATTAAACCCCACCACAGGCAGTTCGTGGAGGTACTCTTCCAGTTTTTCTTTCAAGGAACGTGCAGGAATGTGGTGAGAGTTTACAGACTCGTCACCCTGCGAAGGATCAATCATGGCTTCTAACGTATCAAACGCATCTTCAAAATATTCACAGAGAAGAGAAAAGGAGGTTTCTGAAATCTGTTCCAAATACTTCACCATGTTGTCAACAAGTTTGCGGGGGTCCCCATCACTCACGAAACTACGAGGCTCTTCAAACCCAGGTACATTGGAAGCGACAGTGACAGAGAGGGGAACGTGTCTAGCTGTGTATGCCGTGCTGGAGTGTGCTTGTTTTGTTTGTGGTAAGTCGTCTGTCTCGAAGAAAACTTCAAAGTCAAAAGTAGCTCTGTAAGGAAAAACGAAATCAGGATCAACAGAAATACCATAACGACAAATCAGGATCAACAGAAATACCATAACGACAAATCAGGATCAACAGAAATACCATAACGACAAATCAGGATCAACAGAAATACCATAACGACAAATCAGGATCAACAGAAATACCATAACGACAAATCAGGATCAACAGAAATACCATAACGACAAATCAGGATCAACAGAAATACCATAACGACAAATCAGGATCAACAGAAATACCATAACGACAGATCAGGATCAACAGAAATACCATAACGACAAATCAGGATCAACAGAAATACCATAACGACAAATCAGGATCAACAGAAATACCATAACGACAGATCAGGATCAACAGAAATACCATAACGACAAATCAGGATCAACAGAAATACCATAACGACAGATCAGGATCAACAGAAATACCATAACGACAAATCAAGATCAACAGAAATACCATAACGACAGATCAGGATCAACAGAAATACCATAACGACAGATCAGGATCAACAGAAATACCATAACGACAAATCAGGATCAACAGAAATACCATAACGACAGATCAGGATCAACAGAAATACCATAACGACAAATCAGGATCAACAGAAATACCATAACGACAAATCAGGATCAACAGAAATACCATAACGACAAATCAGGATCAACAGAAATACCATAACGACAAATCAGGATCAACAGAAATACCATAACGACAAATCAGGATCAACAGAAATACCATAACGACAGAGTTGCTGCGACACCGATTCCGGTGGTGTGTACACCCCTCCTTTGTATGTGTGTTGAGTCTGACTGCCTTGACACGTGTTCTCGTGTTTGTTTAGCTCCCTAAGCGTATGCCAGAGTTTTCCACATTTGGAACAAGCTAGCGCATGTCCTAACTTGTCAATGTCAATGATGTGCATAAAATGATTTTTGTACACCAACACTTTTAGCGTGTCTGCATGTTTGTAATCACTGCGACGAGAAGGAACGAGACACGGGGGTGTTTGATTTTCATCAAATTCAAACACATCCACATTGATCTGAAACATAGCTTCAACCGATTCCAACTCTAACAGAGTAATGCCTGGAAAATGTGTGGTGGGTGACTCACACCCTACCCACTGCTGATAGAGAGCCTTGGTTTGTTTTTGTAGGGAATGTACAGAAGCGCCTTGGTGGAGAGCGAGACAACGAAAGAAACGAAGTCCGTCGTTGTAAACAAAACCATGGTGTTCATCTTTTTGCAGCGTGTTCAGAAAACGATTGTTGGCAATGTAGTCAGGCAGTGAGTCACAGCCACAACCAATGGGAAAGTCAGGTAGAGGGTACACATAGAAAGATGTAGACATGATGGCCTGAACAGAGTAACGAGAGTTGGGTCGTTCTCTCTGAACATGTCCCAACATGTCATGATCACGCAAGTCAGAAAGAAAGGACAGAAAATCTTGTTTTGAATTTATGAGCCGAGGCTTGTCTAAAGCCCTGTGGTTGTTACACGAGGCGTGAAAGAAAGATAGATCTCCCTGCTCTTTATGTCTGAGAAGAAAAGAATGAGAAAAATTAATTTTAAAACGTTTGTTTCGTTCATGGAAAACATCCAAAAGCTGATCATCCCATTTGGGAGAATGAGAAGAAGGGTCCCAAAACAAAGTGTAGACAGATTGAACTTTACCAGGGCGCTTATGGGTTTTGATAGCGTTCCAATACTTGTCATACATCTCTTTCACATCCGGAGATCTAACAGCTGTTTTTCTTTACACTGTGTGTTCAATCTTTTCTCGGGTCGGAAAAAAGGATGAGAAACAGACTCACTGTCACTTTTGCGCTTCCTTCCCGCAGCGTGTACCCCGACGTCTTCCTCGGTGTTGGTTTACCACCGTCATGGGTCCGCAGGTGTTTGGTCCAGTGGTCTTTGCGACCAAAACCAACATAACACACGGGGCACACATGACTGATCAGTCGTTCATGTTGAGCCCGGACGTGGCGGTTGCGGTTGGTTCTATTGGTAAACACAGCAGGACACTCAGGGCAGGTAAAAGAGGAAGCTGAAGTCTGGGTATCTTCTTCTTTCTGTGCAGACATGTTTCTGGAACTCGCGTAGCTGTGATCGTTCATGGTAATTCGTTGACGAAAGGCAACGGGAGCTGGATGGGAAGTGAGTTCAGAGACAGTCTCTGTGCGTCTGATGCAAGACTGAGAACCTCTGTCTTTTTGTCAGGAAGTGATCTGCCTCCTCAATCCGCTTCTGCGTTGCTTCCCTTCTCTGAGGTACTGTCTCCTTTGTCCCATTGTTCCAACCGCACCTCGGTCTCATAATAACCGCCGCCACACCCACCCCACGCGTCTTTTTGTTCTGTAGTATTGATTAATGACCCGCAGCACCCTAAGCTCTTTGTTCTTTGTTTCTGACACGCCTGCCTTCGACATTGGCGCGTGTTTCAAATACCTACCCCACGTGTCGTTTGTTCTGTAGTATTGATTAATGACCCGCAGCCCCCTCCCCCCCCTCCCCAAGCTCTTTGTTCTTTGTTTCTGACACGCCTGCCTTCGAATTCGGCGCGTATTTCAAATACCTCACGTGGTACACCCAGCTGAACACTGGCGCGTGTTTCAAATACCTCACGTGGTACACCCAGCTGCTGCTCAAGCACTATATAGTCTGCGGGATAACGCAGGCAACATCATTCTTCGCTCCCAACTCTGAGATCAGACACGGAGAGGCCACAAAAAAAAATGGCCAGCACCAGCAGCAACAGCGGCAGCAGCACCAGCACCAGCACCAGCAGCAATGATGCCACTGCCAAAATGTTCTACTGTGATGGAGAGGCCTTCTTTCCGCTAGGCAGGAACCAGTACCTTACGGTCAACAACTTTAATGGCGGTATCTACATCCATGCACGCGAGTTCGAACGATACGGGTTAATACTTAAACCCACAAAAAAGGGGGTTACGCTCCAACCCAAACAGTTGGAGACCCTCATAGGATGTGCCACCAGGGCCCGGACGGTAGTCCGGACATTAGAAAAAGAACAAGAACAGTAGCGGCGAAAACAACAACAACAACAACAACAACAGCAGCAGCAGCAGCAGCAGCAACAACAACAACAACACCTACAACAGCAGAAAAAGAGGAAAGTGGCTGAGGAAAAAGACGACGACGACTCTGTGTTCTTGACGCAGCCCTTCTTCACACAAGAAGAAACACAGCCACCCCCAACCGAATCACAGCCGTTCTTCGGCAACACTCACATTCGTAAGTACTTTTTCTGTCTGTCTGTCTCTGTCTGTCTGTCTGTCTGTCTGTCTGT
>CM065722.1:4086218-4103718 GCA_033310375.1 Conus canariensis
AGTGAGGAACGACACACTCGGCTGGATCCAGGCGTTCCTCACTGGCAGAACCCAGCAAGTTGCCCTCGAAGGTACACACTCGTCCCCTGCTGCAGTACTATCTGGTGTCCCTCAAGGCACTGTACTGGGCCCGCTGCTATTTTTAGCATATATAAACGACCTGCCGGATGTAGTCAAGGCCTCACACACCAGGTTGTTTGCAGACGACAGCCTCCTCTACAGGAAGATCTGCAGTCGCCAGGACCAAGCCTTGCTACAAGCCGACCTCACTCACTTGGAAGACTGGGAAAACACTTGGCAGATGAGCTTTAATGCAAGCAAGTGTAATACCATCCGAGTCTCTCCAAGTAGACATAAGAGAATTATACAGACAGATTATACCCTTCATGGACAAATACTGGATACGGTGAGCTCCAGTAAGTACCTAGGCGTGACCATGGCGGATGATCTTTCCTGGACCCGACACGTCGAAACAGTGGCAGCCAAGGGGAACAGAATGGTGGGCCTTCTCAGAAGAAACTTCAGGGACTGCTCCCAAGAGATCAAAGCTGCCACATATACCACCATGGTCAGACCTACACTGGAATACAGCTCCACCGTATGGGATCCAAATTCACAGCAAGATATCCAACTCCTGGAGAAGGTTCAGAGGAGAGCAGCAAGATACGCCTGTAACAATTTCCACGACAGGACACCAGGTGCAGTTACACGGCTGCTTAAACACCTCAAGTGGGACAGCCTCGAAGAGCGTCGGCACCATAACAGGCTTTCGATGCTCTACCGTATCCACAACGGGCTGGTAGACCTCAACCCCACCACATTCTACCGCCCTTCAGACAAACGGACTAGAGGCCCACAGAAGATCCACCAGGAGCGGGTAACTCATACAGCTCTGTACCACTCCTTTTTTCCCCGCACCATCAGGGAGTGGAACCAGTTACCAACCACCACCACATCAGCACCTACACTGGAGGCGTTCAGGAGCCGCCTAAGCTGCAGTCCCCACTACCTGCAGCCACCCCCAGTCTCTCCTTGAACCCTCCCATCAACCCATGTATATAGTTTTAAATCAATTCATCAATTCATCAAGCCAACTAAGCCTGAGACAAAGCAAAGCGACAACGTCACATCGCAGAGCCTCTACGCCTAACGGCCCGGCTCTATTTTGGAAGAAGAAGAAGAGAGAATGCAGATGTTAGTGGTGAGGTGAGCGTGGCGCTGCATTTTTTTCCCCCATTTTTTTTCCCCTTCTGTTTCTCAAAGAGATGGGCAACTAAGATTACAAGGACGCAAACTTTATTAAATCAAAAGATGTGCTATGGCAGGAGAACATAAGGAAAATGACATCAACCATTTCTAAATATTTTTCTGGAAGAGGAGGTGAAAAGCGGAAACCATCTTCGTCGTCTAGTGAAGCGAGTGTCACCAGCCCGAACCAAGACAGCAAAGTCATGAGCAAAAAACAGAAACAAGATTTAGATAGCAGTGCAGACGAAATGACAATGCAAGAGACTTTATGTGAAATCAAAGCAGCTTTGACGAAACTCTCTACGAAGGAAGATGTTCATCAGCTGAGAGAGGAGATGGAGAGACTGAGAACCTCGATGACTACCAGGATAGAAGTACTAGAAGGCACTGTTATGGACCTACAAAATGAAAGAGACAAACTTTCCTGTGAGATTAACAAAACTCGTGCGGAAAATGTAGAACTAAAAGCACAATTGGCCGAGATATCCAAAGAAACCAGCTCTTTAAGAAGTGAACACAATGACAGTGAGCAACACGGACGGTCGTGGAACGTACGTGTGTACGGCATCAGAGAGGCGCAGGAGGAGACAGCGGAGGATTGTGTCAAGAAATGTGTTGACGTGTTTACTCAAAAACTAGGCGTCCCTGTGTCGACAGCTGATGTCGAGGTGGCCCACCGGTCGGGGAGGATGACCACGGGAGGCGCGAGGCCGCGCCCCATCATTCTTCGCTTTTTTTCACGGAGGAAGCGCGCAGAGGTGTTGACCGCCCGGAGAAAACTGAAACAGACCGGAGTGACTGTGGCAGAGGACTTGACCCAGGCCAACTACAAGCTATTGAAGAAAGCTAGTGCGCACTCTGCAACGATGGCCACTTGGTCATCAAATGGGAAAATTTTGGTAAAATTGAAAAATGGAAAGACTCTGAGAATAGATTTAAAGATGGATATTGACTCATACTTCAGGAGAGAAATGGCGTGAGTGAATTTGAAATTATCATATACAGATTTTTGTTGTTGTTGTTGTTGTTGTTGTTTTGTTTTTTTTGATATAGCAAGAATGTGTGTGTGTGTGTGTGTGTGTGTGTGTGTGTGTGGTGTGTGTGTGCGCGCGCGCGCGCGTATGTGTGTGCGCGCGCGCGTGCGCGCGTGCGTGTTCGTATATGAGTGTGCACATATGAGTGAGGGAGTGGGTGGGTGGGTGGGTGAGTGTGTGTGCGTGTGGGGGGGGGGGGGGCGTGTGCGTGTGTGTGTGTATGTCCGTGTGTGTGTGTGTGTGTGTGTGTGTGTGTGTGTGTGTGTGTGTGTGTGTGTGAAAGGTGGGGGAGGCATCTACTTATTGTCAGTTTAATTTTCAGTACATGAATTAAGTAGTCCTTTCCCTCGTCTTCTGTTTCTTTATCCATTTATCTCTGCGCCCCCCCCCCCTCTCTCTCTCTCTCTCTCTCTCTCTCTCTCTCTCTCTCTCTCTCTCTGTCTCTTCTTTCTCTCTCTTTCTTTCTCTGTCTTCCCCCACAACCCCGGCCGTCTCTCTCTCTCTCTCCTTTTTCTTTCTTTTGCTATGCAGATCCACACGTAGCCTAAAAGTTCATAAAAACTCAAAATACCTTCTAAGTAAGGTGCTGTTGTGAAGGATTCTGTTTGTGTTTTATCATGGTCTCACTTACGAGGTGGTTGTGATTGTTCACTACTGGAGGTGCGGTGAATGTACATACCCTTTTTCCTTTTTTGTTTTCTGTTGTAGTGTTGGTATATTTTTTGTCACCATGAAAGAGAAGTTAGATAATAGCGGTGATTATGTACGCCTAGTACATGTAATTAATGAAAAATGCAATACAGGTAGAGATTACGTGCGCGCCCGGGCCCGCGCGCGCGCACACGGGGGCGCACGTTTCTCTAGAGAGGGAGGGGGAGGGAAGCTAATGTGAAATTCAAGGTCTCCTCCACTGCTTCGAGCTCTACTACCCTTCCCGTTTCAGCACTCCCGCTCCTGCCCCCGGCTTCCTCCTTCTCCGCCCTTGCTCTTAACAGTCTGGACGGTTCTTCTGTTGTGTCCAGCTTACTGAAAGACGCATCAGCAGAAGATATTGATCCCCTCCCCTCCTCCCAATCCCCCTCATTATTTTTTTTTTCTTTATATTTCAGCTGTAACAAATTGTGGTTGAACAATGAGAATCACTGAAGCTGATGGAGGATGCCTGCAGACAAAAGTTAATGGGAGAGGTGGATTGGGGAAATGGGTAAGAGGCGATGATGACAGGGTTGCTGAATATCATTCCTCCCAATATTCTTAATGATAATGTTGTGTTGTGGTCGTTGATGAATGATGTTGACAGATGAGTCTGATCGATGACTTGGTGGAGAAACTGATGGCGGATGTTAAATCAATGGAGTGTGTGAATGTTTCGATGGACGGTATGAATCAGATATATTGATTTATGGTATTCATTGATGAAGTAGATTGATGTGATAACGTTGACCGAAGCTGAGAGAGGAGGTGGATGAATTATGTAGATTTCTTGAAAGATTGATGATGTTGATATGTGGATATGTGGTACAATTTGATCATACTGATTGGTGACTTAGATAGGTCATCTGTAAAGCTGAGGTTGATCGGTGAAATTGATGGCAATACTGGTGGATGATGAAGGGCCATTTTTGTAGGCAACAGTGAAAACTCCACGAAAGAAAAACTATTTTGTTAGAAGATAATGTAAACATCCTCTCTCTCTCTCTCTCTCTCTCTCTCTCTCTCTCTCTCTCTCTCTCTCTCTCTCTCTCTCTCTCTCTCTCTCTCGCTTGTTCCGCTTTCTTCCTCTGCAGGGCAAACCCTGATAAAGATATTGCAATCAGAGTTTTGCTTTTGTTCTCTCTTCTCTCTCTCTCTCTCTCTCTCTCTCTCTCTCTCTCTCTCTCTCTCTCTCTCTCTCTGTCTATCTCTCTCTGTCTCTGTCTCTGTCTTCTCTCTCTCTCTCTCTCTCTCTCTCCTCTCTCTCTCTCTCTCTCCCCTCTCTCTTATATTTGTCAGTAGGAATCTAATACTGTTGTACAATAATCCCTGATGGTGATGGGTGATCTTGATGGGTACAAATTGACAGGAGATGTGACAGAATGTTATTGATGGATAGAATTAGAAAAAAATGTCAATCATGTTGGGTGTTGGTTATGTTGCAATATATGATACAAGGTGATGCAGATTATTACTGTTCATAAATGATATCCATGGATGATGTTATTAAACCATGTTTGGTCAGATGATGTTTATAGAGAATGCTGACTGGAGAGGTCAGCTCCAATTACGTTGATGGTGGGTAATCATGCATGACTTGGATGAGATATGCAAAATGGGTGATGCTGATGGGGAGAGGTTGATGTGTATTGTTGATGGATGGAGTTGGTAGATGAAGCGGATTGATGACTTGGGGAACAATGAGATAAATGACATAATGTATACACATGATGGTAACTGATGAAGTTGATTAGTAATATTGCTAGATGAGGTCGAGTAAAGTCCATGGGGAATGTTGATGGCATCTGATTATGTTGATTATGGATGTATGAGTTGACAGATAAGATTAGCTAAAGCTGTTGAATCGTTACCTGATAGATGTTATTGATGATTTGATGACCTGATGGACCCTCTTTTTTGTGCATAGTAGTAATGTTCTATAACAGAGTTCGTCGCAGATCAATGTAGGTGGACAGGAGCGAGTTCATGTGCGCGCACGCGCCCCCCAACGCCACTCCCACCCCCCTCCCCCACGCCCCCATTTTTTTTTTTTTTTTTAATTTCCTTCTCTTCAGTCTTCTAAATCAACGCAGAAGGTAATGAGAAGAAATTTCACTTATGTTCTGATTTTCTCTCTTTCAGCGTAACAAGTTGTTCATTAGAAGCCATTACAACTTTTTACTTTTTTCTGCTCCCCCCTCCCCCCCCCCCCCTCCCCAACTTTCGTTTATGGACGATTTTTCTCCTTTCTGTGTAAGAAGTCATTACTGCCATGAATGTGGTGATCACACTATTTGATTATATTTTTATTAAGTTTACGTATACAGTGTTTAAAGGCGAGGCAGATGAGCGATACTGCTGTGCAAGCAAATGTATGATATAAATGTGGGACAGGAACTGCCCTATGCTGATTGAAGCTGATGTTTGAGTTTGCTTTATTGTTTCTTTTTGAACAGTTGTTACTGGTAATCTGTGCTTCGTTAAACTTCTGCTTTGTATTGTTTTGATGTTGAAGGGAGGTAAGAAGTTTTGACGGGCCATGTGCACAAGTTATGCAGAGTGGCATTAAGAGGTGTGGATGATGAGTGTTGTTTAGACGTGATTGGTTCTTGGGAAGGAAGGTGAAGCTATTG
Source organism: Conus canariensis (assembly GCA_033310375.1). Lineage (NCBI taxonomy): Eukaryota > Metazoa > Mollusca > Gastropoda > Neogastropoda > Conidae > Conus > Conus canariensis. The sequence continues at coordinate 4,091,827 of CM065722.1, forward strand.
ATGTTATTGTTGTTTGAATAATCCTTGAAAAGCTTTGGCAACATTATGCTTTTTATACATCACCTATTTACAGGGAAATCCCCCCTCCCCCCCCCCCCCTCCTCTCCCCACGAGCCAGTTTCTTTTGTATATTATATATGTGTATGTATAGATATATGTATATATATATGTATATATATATATATATATATATATTTTTTTTTTTATTCATTACCTTTCTGTTTCTTACACCTCTTCTCCCGTGCCTTTTCGCGTGCCCCCGCGCCCGCCCCCTCCCCCTCGCACTCCCCCTCCCCCGCTCCTCCAACCGCTACCCCCCCCCCCCCACCCCCTGCCCTCAAACCCGTCTTACTTTCTGGTCTGTTATCTTATTTAAAATACACATGGTGCATACCCCCCCCCCCTCCCCCGTCCCCTCCCCATCACGCTCTGCGCGTGACAAAACATGAGCCGCCCCGAGTGTTCCTGTCCTTGAAGACAGTCAGCTGAATTGTATTCACAGATACATTGAACTTGAGGCACACATACGCGCGCCTGATCGTGATTCCACGCCCCATCCGCACCCGCTGACCCCTCTCCCGTCCTTTTTTTTTTTTTTTTTTTTTAAAGTGAGTGAGCGAAGGTGCGTGCGTGCGTGCGCTTGTGTGTGTGTGTGTGTGTGTGTGTGTGTGTGTGTGTGTGTGTGTGGTGTGTGTGTGTGTGTGGCGCGCGCGCGCGCGCGCGGCGCACGCGTATGCGCGTGCGTGCTTGTGTGTGTGTGAGTGTATGTATATGGTAGTCACTTAGTTATTATGCTTACAGAATGGGAAGCATACGTTTCACCTTTCTTGAAAGTCAGGCTTGTTTTAGATTGACGCTGCTGTATGTAAATGTTCCATTGCCTTTATTGGTATATTGCGTCCTTTTTCTTGTTTTTGTTCTTGTTGTTGTTCGTCTTCTTCTTCTTCTTCTTCTCCTTCTTCTTCTTCTTCTTCTTTTTCGTCTTCGTCTTCTTCTTCTTCTTCTTCTTCTTCTTCTTCTTCTTCTTCTTCTTCTTCTCTGCGCCTGCCGCTTGCCTGCGTTGGTCAAGCAAATTTTGACTCATTTTTGGCTTGTACGTGTTGGTTGTCTGGTAGATTTGATTTTTTCAGTATGCATTCGTTTATGTTTGTGCATATGCATATGGTTTCTTTTTTTCTTTTTTTCATTATTGTTGTTGTGTCAAAGGTTGTATGCAGCACGACTGAAAACAAATGGCACACTTTTATGGCTGAGGAGAAAGAACATAGAAAAGTAAGGATATTTAAAGAGGAATGGAATCTATAGTGATATCATCTTTGAACTGCCAAGGTCTCGGAGGATACCCTAAAAGAAAGGATGTGTTTCAATTCTTAAGACAAAAACAATACTCTATTTATTTTCTACAGGACACTCATTTCACTAGTAAATTAGAACACCAGATAAGAAGTGAATGGGGTTATGAATGTGTATTTGCCTCCAACAACTCTCGATCAAGAGGTGTTGCAATACTCTTTAATAACAACTTTGAATTCAAAATAAAGAAAACTATTAAAGATGTTCATGGTAATTACATAATAGTAACTATTAATACAATGGGAAAAGATTTAGTATTAGCAAATATCTATGGGCCAAATAATGATGAACCGTCTTTCTTTGAAAATATAAAATCAAAAATAGAAGATTTGAATGTCCCCAACATAATAATGGCAGGGGACTGGAACCTGGTCCTTAATCCTAGTAAAGATTATCACAATTATAAACATGTTAATAATGCTCGAGCACAGGAAGAAGTTATCGAAATTATGTCCAGATTAGAGCTAGTTGATATATGGAGAGAATTGAACCAAGACACGAGACGATATACTTGGAGAAGACCAAAACCATTTCAACAAAGCAGGCTAGATTTCTTTTTATTGTCCGACACTTTAATCACTTACATAGATGATGCTGATATTTTGTTCGGATATAGAACAGATCACTCTTTGATATACATAAATATTGTTTTTAAAAAGGAAGAGAGACATAAAGGGTTCTGGAAATTTAATTCCTCTCTTTTAAGAGACAAGCAATATGTAAATCTGGTTAATGAAACGATTGAAAGAATTAAAGGACAATATGCATTACTGCCTTACAATAAAAACTCTGTCAGTAAAATCTCGAATGATCAAATTCAGTTTACAATTTCTGACCAATTATTTCTAGAAACTCTAATTATGGAAATAAGAGCAGAAACAATAACATTCAGTATTCGCAAAAATAGAAAACGAAATGAAAAAGAAAAACAAATTGAAAAAGCAATACAAGATTTGGAAAGTAAAAATGGCTTACTAGAAAGAGACCGGGAGATCTTGAAAAACAAAAAGGAAGAGCTGAGTGAGCTAAGGAAAACAAAAATTGACGGAATAATGATTCGATCCAGAGCTAAATGGGTATCTTACGGGGAAAAAATAAGTAAATATTTCTGTGCACTGGAGAAAAGGAATTTCGTAAGCAAAAGAATGCTTAAACTTGTCACAGACCAAGGAAGAACCCTGACAGAAACGGACGATATGTTAACAGAGACAAAGAACTATTATGAAAACCTATACGCAGAAAAGGAAGTAAGTAATATTGAGATTGGAAAATATGTAGAAAACCTGCCAAAACTAAATCAGTTAGAATCCGAACAGTTGGAGGGATTAATTACTTTAGAAGAAGCTACCAAAGTCCTAAAAAATATGAAAAATGATAAGAGTCCTGGAACAGACGGGATGACAGTAAATTTCTTTAAATTCTTCTGGAAACAGTTAGGAGATTTTGTTGTCCGTTCTCTAAATGAGGGATACAGTAATGGAGGAATGTCTGTAACACAAAAAGAAGGAATAATAATTGGTCTTCCGAAAGGAGAGAAACCGCGAGAATACTTGAAGAACTGGAGACCTATCTCACTTTTAAATGTAACCTACAAAATTGCTTCAGCCTGTATTGCAAACAGAATAAAAATTGTTTTACCAAAACTCATAAACGAGGATCAGACGGGATTCGTTCCAGATAGATATATAGGAGATAGTTTACGAACAATATATGATTTAATTCATTATTTCGAAGTGAACGGCTTGCGAGGATTATTAATTTCTGTCGATTTCGAGAAAGCTTTCGATTCAGTTAACTGGTCATATATGAATAAAATTCTGGGTGCTTTCGGATTTGGAAAAGGAATACAACGATGGATATCATCTTTTTACGATAAGATAAAGTCTTACGTAATAGTGAACGGGAAAGTGTCTTCAGGCTTTTAATTGGAAGGGGTTGCCGTCAAGGGGACCCTATATCTCCATATCTATTTGTTTTGTGTGTTGAAGTACTAGCGACCAAAATAAGGCAAGATCAAGATATCAAAGGCATAAAGATAGAAAACACAGAATTTAAGATAAATCAATTTGCAGACGACACCACTTTTACGTTAGAAGGCGACAAGAAATCATACGAAAAGTTATTTGCAAACCTTTATGAATTTGAGCAAATATCTGGATCAAATTGAACTATGAGAAAACGTTTAATGTTTGGCTAGGTACAGAGAAAAATTCCACGAACACATATTTATCACATTATAAAATGGAATGGAACCCCTCAAAATTCAAAATTCTAGGGATGTGGTTTACAAATAGTCTATCGGATATGACGGAAATTAATATGAAAGATAAATTTTCGGAAGTCCAAAACCTGTTCAAAATATGGACAAAAAGGATTATAACACCATTAGGTAGAGTAGCTGTGCTCAAATCACTAGTGCTATCAAAATTGGTGTACTTATGGATCCTTTTACCGAATCCTCCTGATTCCCAGATTGCTTTATTACAGAATATGTGTTTCAAATTTGTATGGAACAACAAAAATGATAAAATTAAAAGAATGTACTCAATACATAGTATACAAAAGGGAGGATAGTATACCTGATCTGAAAATATATATCAGCTCCTTAAAAATAGCCTGGATAAGGAAAGCGTACATGTACAACCATAAGTGGAAGATAATATTGCATTCATTATGTCCCGAAATAAGTAATTTTGACGCCTATAGTCCTAACAGATTTGTTGAAAGCAATATTCGTAACAAATTTTGGAAAGGAGTTTTTCTATCATATCAAAGGTTCTGCAAACAGGTAGAATTATACGAAAGTACAGATTTAGCCACTGAACCTATTTTCTGTAATGAGAAGTTTAAAGTGGGAGAAAAAACATTCATTTACAAGAAATGGATGCAGAAAAACATATTTCTTGTTAAACATTTACTCGATGATGATGGTAATTTTGTCAGCCTTTACGAACTGTCAGAGAAAATGGGATTTCAGGTCAATTTTCTGAATTATATAAGTTGCGTGCATTCGATCAAAGCTTATGCAGAGAAAAGAAGATTCAAATTAGACAGTAACATTAGTAAAGATAAAACTTTAGCACTTCAAAAAATTTGTAGCGTTACTAAAGGTACTCGTACTTATGATATTATGGTGGAAGTCAATGAAGTTCTTAATATTAGTGCCTTTGTTAAGTGGGAACAGCGTCTTAATATACCTATTGACTGGACAGAGGTACTGAAAAGGATCAACAAAATTAAAGAAACAAAACTAAAATGGTTTCAAATTAAGATATGCCACAGAATTTTGGTAACGAATAGTGTGCTGAAAAGTATGCAAATTATCGATAGTGACAAATGTAATTTTTGTAATAGAGAGAAAGATTCCATTAATCATTACCTATGGGAATGTGAGTTTACCCGTGTTTTCTGGAAATACTTTGAAAGAGCTCTGAAAGTTAATTGTTCCCACTGTGAAAAATTATCCTTTAATGTGGAGATTATATTATTTGGTACGGATGAGAAAACAAAAACCGATGATATGCTTGACCTAATAATTTTAATGGGTAAATATTTCATTTATAAATGTAGAATTAACAAAGCAAAGCCTAATCTAAACATGTTTTTGAAGGAGCTGAACTATCGATATAAAATGGAAAAATATATGTACTTGATGAAGACGAAGCAGGCTACCTACCAAACAAAATGGTTACCATACATTAAGCTGCTAGAGGGTTAATTATTATGATATGTAATATATGTATGTGTACCTAAGTGTGTGCGTGTATGTGTGTGTGTGTGGGTGGGTGGGTAGATAGGTGGGTGTGCGTGTGCGCGTGTATGTGCATGCGCGCTCTCGCACGCACGCAGACACGCACATACATATATATGTTTAACGTTGTCCATGACCTTGGAGCCTCCATGAAACAATGGGAAACAAAGTTTATCTGTATAGTGTACTTTCTCCGAATGCCATGAGTCGATGGAGTTGCAGTGGTTTATGTCATGCGTTTTATAACCTTATATCATATATCATGTTTGTGTACATCATCAATGCCATCCATATTGGAATTCATTAAAAAAAAAAAAGAAAAAAAAGAAAGATAAGAGGAGAGAGAGAAGAGAGAGAGAGAGAGAGAGAGAGGAGAGTGTGTGTGTGTGGTGTGTGTGTGTGTGTGTGTGTTTGGTGTGTGTGTGTGTGTGTGTGTGAGAGAGAGAGAGACGACAGACAGACAGACAGACAGACAGACAGAGAAAGAGAGTGGGGGGGGGGGTTATGAAAGGGTAAGATAAGAGGAGGGAGGAGGAGGCATTTCACCCACAGGTATAGAAAGGAGGCATTTCACACACAGGTATGTGCAGTAATGGTAATACACACAGTGTTGTTGTCTTTCTTTCAGCACGAATACTCGATCCTTTTCTTGATGCAAATTCCAAATTCAGTATTTAGAGGCCTTGCAGTAGGAATTGGTACAAGACTCAGGATGCTGGTAAGTAATGACGAGATTCTGAAAAAGAGAGTCAAAGAATATGCAAAGTATCTCACCTTGTCAGGCTGGCAGTATAGTAAGGCTTTTGCAGATCTCACAAAGGGAGCATCTAAGTCACGGAATAAGATCCTTCACCAACCCAGAAAAAAAGGGGAATAAAAAGATTGCATGGGTCACTAAGTTTGACCCTCGAGCCCCATCCAAGTTTAATATTATAAAGAAGAACCTTCATCTCTTATTTTCAAACCCCAGCAATAAGGACTTTTTCCCCCGTAAAACCATAATAGCTGCTAATAGAAGATTAGACAATCTAGGTGAAATATATAAACCAACAATCCCAAGAAAGTTTGTCCAACATTTCCTCAAACAATGTTCTGTTTTTTTCAAATGCAGTAAAAAGTGTGACACCTGTAGACATGCAGTTGATTCAAATGAACTGAAATCGCCATGGGATGGCCGGCGGTGGAAAATTTACCAACATCTAACTTGTACAACACCTAACGTAATATATGTCATCAGATGTAGTCTTCATCCTGATCAGTGGTAGTAGGATCAACGGTGAACTTGAAATTGAGATGGGCTAATCATAAAAGTGATACAAATCACGCCAAAACTAGCAAATGTATGGTTGCCTACCATGTAAACTCATGTCCCCACCCAAAGGACCCTGATATTCCGTTCCTGTCAATATGCCCCATTGAAACAGTGAAAGAAGAAACTAAACTTTTACAAAGGGAATTATATTGACAGGTCAATCTTGGTACTATTTTTGTAGGACTAAATCGCAGAAAAGACTTAAATTCTTGCATCAAGAAAAGGATCGAGTATTCGTGCTGAAAGACAACAACACTGTGTGTATTACCATTACTGCACATACCTGTGTGTGAAATGCCTCCTTTCTATACCTGTGGGTGAAATGCATCCTCCTCCCTCCTCTTATCTTACCCTTTCATAACCCCCCCCCCCCTTACTCTCTTTCTCTGTCTTTCTCTCTCTCTCTCTCTCTCTCTCTCTCTCTTTCTCTCTTCTCGTCTCTCTCTCTCCTCTCTCCGTCTCTCTCTCTCTCTCCACTCTCTCTCTCTCTCCACTCTCTCTCTCTCTCTCTCTCTCTCTCTCTCTTCTCTCTTTCTCTATCTCTCTCCCTCTTATCTTTCTTATTCTCTCTCAATATCGCTCTCTCTCTCTCTCTCTCTCTCTCTCTCTCTCTCTCTCTTCTCTCTCTCTATTCCTCTCTCTTTTTCTTACCCTCTTTCTCCATCCACCCCCCTCTTTTCGTGCTCTTTTTCTTTCTGTCTTTGTCTCACGCTGTTCTGTCTGTCATCTGTTGGTTTTATGTTTGTCAAATCCCCCCCCCCCCACCCCTCTCTTTGTTTCTGTCTCTCTCTTTTAATTTTCTCTTTCTTACTTTCATACTGTCTCTCTCTCTCATTCTACCCCCTCTCTTTTCCCCTCCTTTTTCTTTCTGTCTCTGTTTTTCTCTTTTTTTCTCTCTCTCTCTGTCTGTTTGTCGTCAATATGTCTGTCTGTCTTCCTCTCTCTCCCTCTCTCTCTCCTTCTCTCTCTCGATCTTTTTCCGTCTCTTCCTCTCTCTCCCACTCTCTCTCTCTCTCTCTCTCTCTCTCTCTCTCTCTCTCTCTCTCTTACTCTTTATCCCCATCTGCACCGCTATCACCATTGCATTCCCCTACTTCCCCCCCTCCTCCCCCTTTTTTTTATTCAGAGTGAATTGGAGTTCAGGACCACTATTATTCATCACCCATATTGCTTTGCCTGTGTACACTTCTTCCTTTGGTCAAGAATGTAAGCAGCTGAAGAAAAGTAAATAATGTAAGTGTTTGTTTTCCTCATTCTTATTTTGGCTCTCTTCTCTCTCTCTCTCTCTCTCTCTCTCTCTCTCTCTCTCTCTCTCTCTCTCTCTCTCTCTCTCTCCTTCTTTCTCTCACCTCTCTCTCTCTCTCCTCTCTTCTCTCTCTCTCTCTCTCTCTCGAGGAGTGAAGCAGAGAGATGCATGCAGCCCTATCTTATTTTCTTTGTTTATCAATGAGTTAGCTCTTGATGTAATCAACAATGGTAAACATGGTGCTTTATTATCGCTCGATGCTTTTGAATTGTTTATCCTTCTGTTGGCCGACGATGTTGTTTATGTCCGAAACTGTTATAGGGTTACAAACACAATTGAATAGCTTGCACCGTGCCGCTAAATCATTGCAGTTGAAAGTCAACATGGAAAAAAGCAATATCATAGTATTCCGTAAAGGTGGTTATCTAAGTGTAAGGGAAAGGTGGGTATACGATGGTACTCCTATGCCAGTTGTCAATGCCTATAAATATTTAGGAATATTATTCTCAACACGCTTGAGTTTTGTTGGCGCGTGCAAAGACCTTTCGAGTAAGGCAAAAAATGTTCTGCTTTGTATCATGAAAAAGTTACATATTCTTAATAATTCTTCATTCATGTTATTTATAAAGCTATTTGATTCTCAGGTTCAACCGATTGTACAGTACGGCTCTGAGCTATGGGGACTAGAAAAAGCTGCTGTCTGTTGTGAATCTGTTCAAATGTTTGCTCTAAAAAGGTTTCTTGGTGTAGATAGACGGACTCCAAATGATCTAATTTACGGTGAAACTAATCGATTTCCCATTTACATTACTTCTGCTGTCAGATGTATCCGCTACTGGCTGAAACTGTTACAAATGGAAAGACTTTAGAATTCCTCGTAAGGCGTACAATATGTTGTATGACTTAGACGCTAAAGGCAAAAGTAACTGGGTGTCCAAAGTGCGCCTTTGTCTGTTTGAATACGGATTTGGATTTGTTTGGCTGAATCAAGGGGTTGGTAGTACTAAAGAGTTTGTATGTGTTTTCCGTCAACGGTTGGTTGACTGCAGATGGCAGAAATGGACTGATCATATTCATAACAGTGACAGATTTGATTTCTACAGGAACTTTTGTGATGTTCATGACCTGAAAACGTACTTAACCTTAGATATGGACAGGCACCTAAAACATGTAACAGCAAAATTCAGATTAGGAATATCTGCATTGGCAACTCATTATTTTAGATATCGCATATGTAATAATTATGATTTGCTATGTCCCTTATGTAAAAAATCAATTGAAACCGAATTACACTTCGTCCTGTCCTGTCCAGCTCTCATGAGCATCAGAGAAAAGTTTATTAAGCCCAAATATTACAGACAGCCATCTTTGTTTAAACTGAGCCTACTTTGTTCATCTACTTCTGCAGAAGTTGTTAAGAATTGTTTCTTTGTTTTTGTACAAGGCTTTTAAGTATAGAGAAATTTTCACTTCTTGAAATTGCCCTTGAATTATACTGGTCTTGTTCTGTAATTTGGTTTCATGTGGCTATTGTACTTGTGTGTTCACACTCCCCTTCATTAGGGGCCTTGGCCTGTTATATGAATAAATCATCTGAATCTGAATCTGAATCTCTCTCTCTCTCTCTCTCTCTCTCTCTCTTCTTTCTTCCCCCACCCCTACCCCCCTCCCTTTCTTTTTCTTTGCTCTCTCTGCTCCTTTCTCCCCCCCCCCCCTCCCTCTTTCCTCTTTTGCTCACTCTCTGTCTGTCCCCCTTTTCCTCTGTCCTACTCCCACTCACTCTCTGTCTGTCCCCCCTTTCCTGTCCTACTCCCACTCACTCTCTGTCTGTCCCCCTTTTCCCTGTCCTACTCCCACTCACTCTCTGTCTGTCCCCCCTTTCCCCTGTCCTACTCCCACTCACTCTCTGTCTGTCCCCCTTTTCCTCTGTCCTACTCCCACTCACTCTCTGTCTGTCCCCCCTTTCCTGTCCTACTCCCACTCACTCTCTGTCTGTCCCCCTTTCCTGTCCTACTCCCACTCACTCTCTGTCTGTCCCCTTTCTCTGTCCTACTCCACTCACTCTCTGTCTGTCCCCCTTTTCCTCTGTCCTACTCCCACTCACTCTCTGTCTGTCCCCCTTTTCCTCTGTCCTACTCCCACTCACTCTCTGTCTGTCCCCCTTTTCTCTGTCCTACTCCCACTCACTCTCTGTCTGTCCCCCTTTTCCTCTGTCCTACTCCCACTCACTCTCTGTCTGTCCCCTTTTCTCTGTCCTACTCCCACTCACTCTCTGTCTGTCCCCCTTTCTCTGTCCTACTCCCACTCACTCTCTGTCTGTCCCCCTTTTCCTCTGTCCTACTCCCACTCACTCTCTGTCTGTCCCCCTTTTCCTCTGTCCTACTCCCACTCACTCTCTGTCTGTCCCCCTTTCCTGTCCTACTCCCACTCACTCTCTGTCTGTCCCCCTTTTCCTCTGTCCTACTCCCACTCACTCTCTGTCTGTCCCCCCTTTCCTGTCCTACTCCCACTCACTCTCTGTCTGTCCCCCTTTTCCTCTGTCCTACTCCCACTCACTCTCTGTCTGTCCCCCCTTTCCTGTCCTACTCCCACTCACTCTCTGTCTGTCCCCCTTTTCCTCTGTCCTACTCCCACTCACTCTCTGTCTGTCCCCCTTCTCTGTCCTACTCCCACTCACTCTCTGTCTGTCCCCCTTTTCCTCTGTCCTACTCCCACTCACTCTCTTCTGCTTTCCCGCTTCCCTCTTCTTCTTTCCTGTCCTACTCCACTCACTCTCTGTCTGTCCCCCTTTTCCTCTGTCCTACTCCCACTCACTCTCTGTCTGTCCCCCTTTCCTGTCCTACTCCCACTCACTCTCTGTCTGTCCCCCTTTTCTCGTCTACTCCACTCACTCTCTGTCTGTCCCCTTTCCTCTGTCCTACTCCACTCATCTCTGTCTGTCCCCCTTTACATTGTCCTACTCCCACTCACTCTCTGTCTGTCCCTTTTCCTGTCTACTCCATCATCTCTGTCTGTTTCCTGTCTTCATCATCTTGTTGTCCCCTGTTCTGTACTCCATATCTGTGTCCCTTTTCCTCTGATACATCTGTCTGTTTTCCTGTACCACTCACTCATGTCTGATCCCTATTCCTTGACTATCATCTTGTTGTCTTCTGTCCTACTCATCATCTTGTTGTCCTTTTCTCTGTCTATCCCCACTTCTATTGTCCTTTCTTCTTACTGTCCTCATCCTTTTGTTCCTTCCTATTATTTTTCGATTATCATTCCTTTGAGCCCGCTTCCATGTATTAATGGTAATAATGTTAGATATCATTTTGAAAATAAACGGTTTACCATATGGATAGGATGGGGTTTCATTACCTCTACAATGGTTAGAAATTTTGGAAATTTGTGTGTGTGTGTGTGTGTGTGTGTGTGTGTGTGTGTGTGTGTGATACAGACATAGATACAAGTATGTAAACTGATTTTGTCTTTACTTTTAGGATTCTGATGGTGTTTGTTTTTTTTTTTTTTTTTACGATAATGCAGATTCCTGATGAAGCCTTGAAAAAAAGGCGAAAATTTGAAAATAAAAGAAGGGAAGACATTGAGTGGACGACTTCTTGATTTATTATATATATATATATATATATATATATATATATTTATATATATTATGTTATATTAAAAGCAAGTTAAAATCAAGCTGCTAAAACCATCTACAAATTTGTTTCACGCTGTGCGGTCGTCTCTCCCCCCCCCCCCCCCCCCCCCCCTCCCTCTTTCCTCTTTTGCTCACTCTCTGTCTGTCCCCCTTTTCCTCTGTCCTACTCCCACTCACACCACGGGGCCCCCACTCGCACCACCACGACCACACGCCCCACCACGCACCAGCACGCACAGCACGCACGCACGCACGCACGCACGCACGCACGCACGCACGCACGCACGCACGCACGCACGCACGCACGCACACACACACACACACAACGTGAAACAAATTTGTAGATGGTTTTAGCAGCTTGATTTTAACTTGCTTTTAATATAACAAATGTCGCTCCCACTGTGGTTGAGCACTGTTTTTAAGATTGCGCTGATCCTCAGTACCATCTCTCTCTCTCTCTCTCTCTCTCTCTCTCTATATATAAAATATAATATCTATATATATATATATATATATATATATATATATATATATATATATATATAAATTAAAATTATTAAAAGACCTCTCAGTTTTCTAAAAAATGC
>CM065722.1:4108718-4111218 GCA_033310375.1 Conus canariensis
CAGCTTTCAGAAACCACAGAATTATCTGCTTTCAGAAAGTATTGTTCAGCATACTTTGCAAAAGCATGCGTGGTTCAGTTTACTACTAGAAAGTAATGCATCGTAACGCAATTTTTTTAGAAAAATCGTTTAGTTCACTGCTGGAAAGCATCCTGTTGCTTAAATTTAGAAAACATATCTTAGCACAGTTTTAGCTGTCACTGTTTAACCTATGGTCCGAAATCTCTCTCTCTCTCTCTCTCTCTCTCTCTCTCTCTCTCTCTCTCTCTCTCTCTCTCTCTGTGACACAAACTTACACGTGCGCGCGCTCACTCTCACTCACTTACGCACACACACACACACACACACACACACACACACACACACACACAACGCACGCACGCACGCACGCACGCACGCACGCATGCACGCACGCACGCACGCACGCACGCACGCACGCACGCACGCACGCACACACACACACACACACACACACACACACACACCAAACATAGAGAGAGAGGGGGGGGCTGGGGGTAGGAAGACAGGGGCAGTCAGAGAGATGCAGCAAATGTCATCCATAACAACGTCCACAGATCGATTGTTTTATTGAGAGTTTATTGTCAACATGCAATAGATTTAATCTATGAGCTTTGGTCGCGCCCGCGCGCGTTTCAGTGTATCTATGCGTGTGTGCGCGTGCATGAGTGCGCTCATGCGTTCGTGGGAGCGCGTGCACCTGTGTTATGAGTGTTTAAACTATAAGGCCTGTATACTGAGTCGCACAGAGAGAGAGAGAGAGAGAGAGAGAGAGAGAGAGAGAGAGAGAGAGAGAGAGAGAGAGGAGGTGTGTGTGGGGGGGGGATTTCAACTCAGAATTAAGAATTTCTGCCTTAAGGTCAATGCCCCATACGAAGGGTTGTGAACAAACAATATCATCACAAAGCAAACACAAAGCCAAACGGGGAATAGAAAAACAAACATTCCAAACAAGGCATATAATAACGATGCGAGAGAGAGAGAGAGAGAGAGAGAGAGAGAGAGAGAGAGAGAGAGAGAGAGAGAGAGAGAATCAATACATATTTACAAAATATACACCTCTAGAGCTCTATCTTTAAAACAACGATGCTTTTGAAGTGCTTACTTTAAAAGTTCTATATGATGCAAGTAATGAAGCATCTCATGCACAGGAAGTGTATTTGTTGGAACATACGGAGTAAAACATACGAAGGTAAATGAAAGAGAAACCCCCATCGTTATTTCGACACTCGGACAACCGTTTGAAATATCTCAGAATCTGAAAGACATCTGTGCATTGGTTGTGTGTAAGTTATTTATTGATTCGTGTCAGTGACCCTTATGAATTTTTAAGAAAGAAAGAACATAAGTGCGGGTCAGACCACAGCCGTCAAGAGAAACTGGCAGCAAATCCCAAATGCTCAAAAGTCGCATGATCAACTTTAGGAAATGTGATCGAGAACTTAGCATCGTAAGCCAGTAAAGTGCGCGCTGTCTAAGTTGTGAACAGGCTCAGCTTGGTAGCCAGTGAAGTGCGTGCTGCCTGAGTTGTGAACAGGCTCAGCTTGGTAGCCAGTGAAGTGCGTGCTGCCTGAGATGTGAACAGGCTCAGCTTGGTAGCACTGAAGTGCGGCTGCCTGAGATGTGAACGCTCAGCTTGGTAGCCAGTGAAGTGCGTGCTGCCTGAGATGTGAACAGGCTCAGCTTGGTAGCCAGTGAAGTGCGTGCTGCCTGAGATGTGAACAGGCTCAGCTTGGTAGCCAGTGAAGTGCGTGCTGCCTGAGATGTGAACAGGCTCAGCTTGGCGTGGAAATGAAGGCGCTGAAATGGAAACTGGTCTATCTTGAAAATGTCAATAAACTGAAATTTTGTAAACTGGTCTACCTTGATATTTATCATCAACATGGTAGTAACTGATCGATTTATTTCAAGGCCATCTGATCTTGAAAAAGCCAAGAACAGGATTCGAGCTCAGTAGTTGGGTCTCACTAGCAATGAACTCCGTACACACACTGGGCGTGCCATGTGATTGTCTCACTAGCGATGAACTCTGTACACACACTGGAAATGCCATGTGATTGTCTCACTTGCGATGAACTGCGTACACACACTGGGCGTGCCATGTGATTGTCTCACTAGCGATGAACTCCGTACACAAACTGGGCATGCCATGTGACTGGCACGAAACCCGCCATTTGGCTGAGGGTGTTTTACCGTTTGACATATCGTGTAACAAAAGAGCTCAGAAGCATGTATTGTTCTAAATGTGTTGCTCCTCTGTGCACAGCGTGTTTTGGCTGAAAGCATTGCTATTGTGACAAGGCACTGTTATCAGTTGAGGACACTGCCATTGAAGAAAGAGTAACCACTTTCAGCGCACAGGCGGATTGCGTGCCTTAATTGTGATATTGTTTTCTTTACTATAACCATTCGTCTTGCTTAGAAACATGCCGTATATGTGTTATTCAGCCGTGTATTTACATTTCCATCTATACTGTGTGTG
>CM065722.1:4128718-4138718 GCA_033310375.1 Conus canariensis
CATTTAACCCACCACCCTCAATCCCATCTCCCTACTCCCTACAGCTCCCCTGTGTGTGAATCTTGCACAGGATTGGCGAGACTTGATGACGTGCGTGTCAACTGGATGGTAACCAGTGTCGCTTGGGTTCGCGTCTTTCTCAAACTGAGTGCACGATCCACCGTCCCCCTCTCTCTCTCTCTCTCTCTCTCTCTCTCAGTCAGTATGAAGTTGGTTGAGTTCCGTTGAAAGGCCAATTCGGAGCTGCTGTTATATTCTTATTAAAAAAACAAAACATTTTAATACATTTTGTTAATGCTGTTTAACATTTATTGCTTATTGTATTGCTTGTTTCATTGCTGTATTGATTCCCGTACAGAGAATGAGCTGTCAGTTCAGTTATAATTTTGTAATTCAGTTCAAAGGCGCCGAGGTTGCGCTGCTGTTATATTTTTATGAAAACGTGTTGACAGTGTTTGTTGATATTAACAGTTGTTGCTTATTTGCTGTATTGGTTCCCGTAGAGAGAACGAACTGTCAGTTCAGTGATACTTGTGTAATGCAGTTCAAAGAATTTTTTTTTGGTTTTGCTTTCGTAGTTGGAATAGTCTTCAGAGGGCACTTGCTACCACCAATCGGAGGATATTGCTAGCTTTGTCGTAAGGGGGAGGGGGGGGGGGGTTAGTTGAAGTCTAGTGGAGGAAAGGGGTCTGTGGTCTTGGAAGCCAATAATTATGTCTTGAATCTAATGAAGATGAAGTTGATTTCAGCTAGAAAGAGGGAAACCAGAAACATAGATTCGGATTAGTGGTTCGTCAAATTGTCATTTTTCCTTGCGGCTGAAAGGCAAAACTGTCCGAATTGAACCGTGGGAAAACCCCATCAGATGATTTCCCATCGATATAGAAAATGTCACCGTCAGAAAGTTAAAGCCCTGAATGGTTGAAATGAGCCAACTTATGGGTTCGTTATTTCATTTCCGGAACGTAGATGTGTTTTTTCTGATGGAGCTTTCAACGAGAAGAAAACGTGTCGGGAGAGACTCGTTTGGAAGGCGAGCAAGTATCGAAAGTGGGTGCGGAGGGGAGTTCGGGCGAGGGGGGGAGAGAGGGGGTGGGGGCAAAACTTCAGATTTGTCACGGTTCGAACAGGCGGATGACAGTATTTGGTCATTCACGTCTACCTCCTTTCACCCCTTCGCGTTCCCTTCTCCCCCCTCCGTCCCCCCCCCCCCTCCCCTACCTTCCGCCGTCCTGAGTGCAAACGTTGCACGGGATTCCCGGGGCTTGACGGAGTATCAGTGAGGTGTGGATGGCGTGTTGACGCCGTGAGCACAGAGGGCGCTGTTTGCTCGTCTGACGGAGTGACGTCCCTGTGACGGCAGAGCGGTCAGGCTTGGCGTGCCCCGCTTTCTTTGTTCCCTGCACCTGGCGTTGACAGCGAGAGATGAACGGAAAGGAGATTGGAGGCGGCGACGCAGTTGTGAACAGCAGTGAGGGGGTAGGTGTGTTGAAAGGAAGAACGCATGTGGCAGTGCTCATTGCCAACAGAGGGCATGGTTCACGTTTGACGAGACGGTTGACATTTCACTGTTCTGGTCCTCCACTGCTAGTTGTACATAGAATTTTGACTAGCGTCTAGGATAAGTGGCGGGTAGTCCGTTCACATGTGTGGATACTTCTCGGCAGTGGCAGAGTGCGAAAATCGTTGCATAATTACCACATAAGTGAATATAAACAGGGCTTTGACACAAAATGGGAAAGATTTCATAAACACCCCCTCCTCCTGCCCTCTCCCCCCCCCCGCCCCCAGTACAAAATGTCAAAGTTGCTTTATAGAAATGTAATGGCAGTGCAAGTTTACTGGGCATGAAGAACATTCATGATACTTCCAACGATCAGGCTGATCCCGAGCTCAGGTGGAAAGAAACTATGTATCACGAAGGAAGGGTGGGGAAGGGAGGAAGGGGGCTCCAGAGAAAATGTTTCCCAGAAAAGTTCCAAAACACACGCACTCACACACAACACACACACACACACACACACCCCACACTCTCTCTCTCTCTCTCTCTCTCTCTCTCTCTCTCAAGAGTGTGTGTGTGTGCGCGCGCGCGCGTGTGTATGTGTAGTGGACGGCAGGGTGTGGACAACGGAGCAGCGTGTAGCACTGTCTCGTGCTCAACGTTGGGCCAGAGCGTGTCGACTGGATTGTCCAGTGGAACAGCATGACGAGGCGTGTGTGCAGTACCTCCTATGTCTCTCGCTTTTGCGCTGCTTTTTAGAATCTCTCTCTCTCTCTCTCTCTCTCTCTCTCTCTCTGGTTTAAATAAATTTATTTTCCACTTTACAATCGCGTAGCTTTACAAAAAAAAGTGAAAGTTTGAACATCAACAAGCTAATGCTCATAGTGTGTTCGAATGTTAATATAATTACACATGTGACAAGGAAATGGCAGGAGACTATTGAAATTAATATGCTAAACAAAAGACGCAAAGAAAAACCCAAAATACATACCCACGCGTATACAAAATGTAAATATATACAAGTACTAAACATACTTAACATACTTTACACATATACATAAACGCAACCATGTACAAAATCAATGAAAAATACGAAACGAAAGTCGTAAGCAAAGAGTAAACACTAAGGACTATAAAAAATGCATGATAATCAACCACTCCCACATCATTAACCTTTATATGAAGCGTTTGAGAGAGAGAGGGAGAGAGAATGTGCTCTGCTCTAAGATTTTCATCATAAACATGTGTATCTTTACTTCATGCAAAGTTTTACAACATGTTCTTCAAAAACGTTTAGATTGTTTAATAAAACGATGAACAGTTTTGAATATAGCTGCGTTATCTTCACTTCGGTCGGATTGCTTACCACGTAGGAGAATACTAACTTCGAGTAGATAGGGTGCAAGGGTGGAAATCGTGTCTTTGCTAATGTTAGTGTAATTTGGACAGTATAATAGAAAGTGTTCAGCCGTTTCTGAATCAGTGCCACATTGACAGACTGGATCTGCTTTCAAATAACGGTTAACAAGGTCTTGATTTAAATCGCTCATTCCTAGGCGGAGTCTGCAATATTGAATCTGTTCGCTTCTGTCTCTATAATAATAATAGGGTACGAGTGAGTCGTCCCGTGAAATAAAACGTTTAAATTCTCCAAGTGATTTTGTGGATTTTATGTTGTCTGGGAGGTCGTTCCACAGTTTAGTTGCGGTTGGAATAAATGAAATTTTGTATGCTTCAGTTTTACATAGAGGCACATGTCTGTCAAGAGGACTTCGCCGTGAGTAGGGATTTCTTGTTGATACCAGATCTTGCACTAGGTTACGTAAGTGTTCTGGGCACAAACCATTGACCATTTTATAAAACTTGATTAGTTTGTGTCTTCTTTCTTTTAAAGACCAGAATCCGGATTCTTCATACAACTTTCTGTGACTTGTGCCTTTGACGCCTATAATTAGGCGAATTGCTTCTAAATGAATATTTTCTAGCATGTTTACTTGTTTCTCTGCAGTTGTCCCAGACAATATCAGCATAGTCAAAGTGTGGCAAAATGAATGATGTATACATGGTTTCTAATGCTTTTCTCGATATCTTACATTTGTAGTTTCGTAGGCAAGTAATCAACATATTAACCTTCTTTACTGTACATCTGATATGTTCGTCCCATTTACAGTTATTCTGAACAATCAGACCAAGGTGATTGTGTGCATTAACTGGCTGCAGAGGTGTGTTACCGAATGTCAGTGGATAAATTTGTTTCCGATCTCGAATAATATTTACCAGTTCTGTCTTGTTCTCATTGAATTTAACCTTCCAGCGCTTTGCCCCTTCAGAAATCTTTTCCAGGTCAGAGTTTAAAATATCAGCGCGGATTACAGGGTTAGACAAAGAAAGTGCTAAACTAGTATCATCGGCGAATAGCTTAATTACAGAAGCGATATCATGTACTATATCATTGATATAGACTAAAAACAGTAAGGGACCTAAAGACGGATCCCTGTGGCACTCCGGCATGAAGCCTTTGGAGGTCGGAGTTTTCACCTTTTATAACCACTGCCTGGGAACGGTTGGAAAGGTAGTCTCTCAGAAAGTCTAGCAATTTCCCTCTTATTCCGACCGCGTTTAGCTTCAATAAGAGACCTCTGTGCCATACATGATCGAATGCTTTTGAAATGTCCAGGTATACAATTTGTGTGGTAACTCCAGAATCAAAAGAAGTGCAGAGTTCGTTATAGGTGGACAGTAACTGATTAACTGTAGAATCACCGGGATGAATCCAGATTGTAGAGGAGTAAGAATGGCATTTAATGTTAGAAGAAATAGATATGTCGATGTATACATTTCTCTAGAACCTTTCCAACGCAGCTTAGTAAAGAGATTGGCCTATAATTACTGCGAAGTTCTTTTGGTCCTTTTTTATATATAGGGGTCACATGTGCAGTCTTCCATAATGATGGAAATCTACTCTCAGAAGACATCTGTTACACAGTGTAGTAAGAGGAAGACATGCAACATGAGCTGAAGTTGTTAACAAAATGATGTGAATAAAATCTGGACCAGATGCCTTAGTTTTGTCCAGGTTTTTTTTTAGTGTGTCAGCGACTTCAGTTTGTTAAAGTATAATCTCATCTAGTTGGGAATCAAGAAATGTAACGTTCGGCAGCATGTCGTTATCGTTTTCTAATGTTGACTGTTGTACAAAATAAGAATTGAAAATGTTTGCTTTATCTTTGAGTAATACACTATACCCTGTGACTCGATAGGTGGAACTTCCTGGGCTTCGAGTCCTTTCTTATTGAAGGACTTAACTAGCTTCCACCAGTCTTTACTTCCAAAACTTGATGACTCTGAAGCTTTTTTGTCTAGTTGGTTATAATATTCTGTTTGCCTATCTCTTTCTTTTGATGTGACGTAATTTCGAAACCGACGAAATCTTTCCCAGTCTTTGGGAAGATTGCTTTGTTTGGCAGTTCGGTGAATTGTCTTGCGCGTGTCGATCAAAAGTCGAATCTCATCAGTCATCTAGGGCACGTCCTGCGGGCGGATGGTTACAGTTTTAACAGGCATGCATTGTTTAGCTATGGCCAAAGGGTTTCAGAAAAAAGACCAGCACTCTCATCTACCGTTTGTTTAGTTAATATGGTATCCCAGTCTACTTCATTCAACAATGTACAGAATTTTTCTGTATCTAGTTTACGATAATTGAATATTGTTCTTTTGAAGGAGCAGTTTATGTTTATGGTGTTTCCCAGGATAGCACAGGGAATACTGTGGTCGCTATACGCTACAGGTAAGACTTCCGTCGACTTGTAAGTTGAGGAGTCTGTGTGATAATTAAATCTAAACATGTGTTTGTACTGTCCGTTATATGCGTCGGCTCACTTACTATTTGGTTCAAGCTGTACTGATTAATGATGTCTAGAAAGTGATGAGATGGGTCCTCAAGAAGTCTGTGTTAAAGTCGCCCAAAATGATAAACTGTAACATTGTGTTATTTACTTTTCTTATGTTTTCACTTATCAGCTGCCAGTAACTAACAGGGGAGTTCGGCGGACAATAAAATGATCCAATTAATAGACTGGTTTGGTTTACTTTGGTTTCCACCCAGACCGATTCTAGACCATTGATTTCAAGATCTGGGCGTGGTTTACAGTACAATTTTTAATGTAGATGGCCACTCCACCATGTGGATCGTTTGGTCTGTCACTTCTGACGGGAGGATGGAAATTAGAGAGTTCTATGGTACTGCTTAAATCCGTTTCCTGAAGCCAGGTTTCTGACAGTGTTATGATGTCAAAATCATTACATTCAGCGGACAGTAAATCAAGCTTATTTTTCAAGCTGTGGATATTAGCATGTATGACGCACAGTTCCTTGCTGTTTTCTGGCCCTGGATTTAGTTCAATATCACCAGAAAGTATAATATAAAGAAGGATAATGAAGGCAGTGTACGTGAAGATGTCATTACAAACCAAGTGCGTTTCTTCGCGAACATGGTAAGACGTTGGTACATTTCGATTCCCGACAGACTGTTCCTGCACTAAGATGTATTCAGAAAACTGAACCAGCAGAGCTAGATGAATGTCATGTAGACAGCGTGCTGTCAGCGGTATGCAAAATATTCTACAGCTGGATTTATTAAAAAAGGAAAGTTTCCGGGCTAGAGTCAGAGCAGTTGTGTGACATTGACCTATCCTGGCTCTATGTGCACTGATTCCAACAGTCATCTATGTGACAGTACTGAGAACGACAAAAAAAAAGCAAGCCAGGATTGTGGGTTGGTGCGGGTTCTCTCATTAGAAACAGAAGAAAACAAGGTAAGTCATAGTATGAGTAGTTTGAATGTAAATTCTTTCTCACTAGCGGTGATAATTTAGAAGTAAAGATGCAAGGGGAAAAAAAACTGACAGTTTTACAATATAAGTAAAGAGACAACTCTGCACTGGCATGACCAAAAAGAGAAGTGCAGAAAACGAGTGGAAGAAACAAGAAAATATACACATATGCAAAAACGTTTGTGTATAATACAAAGGAAAGTATGTAAACCAATCAAAGACAACAAGACAAGCGCTGAAGAACAGTACTCATCCAACATTTTCAGTGTACTGTACAGCATAATGGTTAACCACAAGCTGGCGCAGCAGCAGTTCAGTGAAAATGTTAAATATTATTTCATTTTGTCCCCCTGTGTCAACAGTGTTAAAAATGACATAACTCACGGAAACAAACTACTTGCAGACCTGTTATGTTCTTGTAGGGCATACTCTGAAGTTGTACATGTAATCAACACATTCCCACAAGCACAAGTCCAACATAGTAGAGCGGAGAATATGGGCAGGTCAAGGTCGTTCATGACCACCCTCCCTATCCCATCCCTCTCCAACCCTCTCCGACACGCTTCCCCTGCAGTCCCCCCCCCCCTCCCTTTTCTTTTAACTCCAACATTTGCTCACTACTTTTAATCCTCAAAAAACACCCAGCCATCGGCTCCCTTGTACCTGCTACCACCCCCCCCCCCCTCCCTTTTTCTTTTAACTCCAACATTTGCTCACTACTTTTAATCCTCACGAAACACCCAGCCATCGGCTCCCTTGTACCTGCTACCACCCCCCCCCCCCCTCCCTTTTCTTTTAACTCCAACATTCGCTCACTACTTTTAATCCTAACGAAACACCCAGCCATCGGCTCCCTTGTACCTGATACCACCCACTCCCCCCCCCCTCCCTTTTCTTTTAACTCCAACATTCGCTCACTACTTTTAATCCTAACGAAACACCCAGCCATCGGCTCCCTTGTACCTGATACCACCCACTCCCCCCCCCCTCCCTTTTCTTTTAACTCCAACATTCGCTCACTACTTTTAATCCTCACGAAACACCCAGCCATCGGCTCCCTTGTACCTGATACCACCCACCTCCCCCCCCCCCCCCCTCCCTTTTCTTTTAACTCCAACATTTGCTCACTACTTTTAATCCTCACGAAACACCCAGCCATCGGCTCCCTTGTACCTGCTACCACCCACTCCCCCCCCCCCCCCCCCACTTCCCTCCCCTTCACATGCCACGCTCAACAGTTTGCATGCACGGCCCATACGTTCTGCTTCGATTACTCACACTCTCTCCCTCTCTCTCTCTCTCTCTCTCTCGCCCCCCCGCCCCCCTCACACACACACACACACACACACACGCACACACACGCGCGCGCGCGCGCGCGCGTGCATGCACACACACTCACACATACACCCACACACGCCCGGGAAAAAAAGAAAACACACACACGCACACACACACACACACACACACACAAACACCTGTCCCCCCTCTCCCCCCTTTCCCTTCGCTCCCCTCCTTTCTCTCTCTCTCTCTCTCTCTCTCTCTCTCTCTCTCTCTCACATATACACACGCGTGCGCGCACATCTGTGTCTACCTCTACATCTCCATGGCAGGACCGATGCTCACATGTTAAAACCGACAACAAAGCATTTCAGGTCCTGTTGACCGAATACTCAGATCCTTTTGTTATTTTCCCCATTTTGCTATTAATACAACCAAATTAACGAGGTGAGAAAGGGAACCAACAAAATATGCCAGTCAGACCAGTGCCAGTCAGACCAGAATATTACAGATCAGGCCGCAAATATATACCAATATTCCGTCGAGAAAACGGCAAACTCTCCGCCGCACATATTACATCACCAGACCACAATGTTGTTAATATCATTAAGGATACAATGGTGATAAATATATTTTTTTAATCAATTTTTATTTTTCTCCTTGCAAAAACATCACATTTAACACAAATTCATAGCGTTTCACTTCATATCAGCGTACGATTCACACCATTTATGCTTCAACAGCCGTTTTTGGCCAGGTACCATAAACAGTTTCCGTACCATGTGTTAACACATTTGTACGGGAGATTTTTTCAAAAATTGATCAAATACAGAACAAAAAAATAGGGGGGAAAAGCCAAAAACAAAGAAAACAGAGAGAGAGGGCACCGACAAAGCCACCAGGGGATCCAAACGTGCATGCATGTTAAGTAACACAGAGACAGACTCGTCCCTAAGCATATACATCAAGTCCAAAAGTTACACTTCTATTAAAGATTGGTATAGTTGCCATTTTTCATGCAGTTTTTGACTCGACTTTACGTTTTTCGCAACTTGCTGTTCAAAGTTGTATCTTGTCTTTAAATAATGTAGAAAGCTTATCAAAATTGGAAGTTTTTTCTCGCACTTGCATTTATAGATAAAACATTTTCCTAGAAGTAGTATGAAGTCAAAGGTTTCATCACCTCTGAAATGATCTGCATGCCCAAATGATACCAACTCAACAGACAAATTCAAACAAGCTGCATGCTGACACTTCTTTCATTATACAATGGTGATAAATATGGTGAGTAATTGATACTGGAAACGCTGAATGTTCAAGCATAGTGTCTATATAATGTCCACGTCATTATTGATGTCTCTATACTTATCAAGAGATCAGCTCCACAAGTCCCTTAGTCCCTGTACTTGCACATAGAGCATGGGACACGTGCAACGCACAAGCTATGCGCGCGCGCACGCACACACACACACACACACACACACACACACACACACACACACACACACACACACACACACACACAGAGATACACACACTCTCACTCGTGTGTGTGTGGTGTGTGTGTGTGTGTGTGTGTTTTCATGACGTGAAAGCGTGCGCGCGAGTCCGTGTGTATGGGAGAGACACACGGATTCGCACGCTCGCTTTCTTCCCCCTTCATCCTTCCTTCATACAGCGCTCCCTCCCTTTTCCACGTCCCTTCCTTCCATCGTTCCTTTCTTCCTGCCTCCTTCCTTTCCTGCCCCCCCCCCCCTTCCTTTACTCTCTTCCTCCCTCCCTCCATCTAATTGTTTGGCCTTCCCGCCCACCTCACATCCTCTCCTCTCTCGTTCTTCCCTCTTGACCTCGTTTCCTCTGCACCTTTCCCCATTCCCCCCTCCGTCCCTCCCTGCTCATCTTCTTTCCTTCCTCGCTCCCTCTCTCTCTTCCCGCCTCCATGTCTTCCGGCTTTGTTTCTTTTTCCTTTCTGTTCTTTTTTTTTCATATCTTCTTTCCTTCCTCACTTTCCTTTTCTTTCCATGCTTATCCTTTTTTCCCGTTAACCCATCCACCCTTCCTTCTCCACTGCGTTCTTTGCCCTCGCGTCTTCTTTCACTCCTCCCCACGTTCCCTTGTTCCTTGTTTCTCTTTTCTTCTTTGTTCCATCATTCCTTTCTTTCTTTCTTTCCTTCTTTCTCTGCTCTCTCCTTCCAAACTTTTTTTCCTTTCCTTTTCCCCACATCTTATTCTCTGCTGCATTCTGTACTCGCCGTTTATAGTTTTTTGTTTTGTTTTTAACCCATAGATTTAGCGGATTCGTAAAATTTGCAAAACTGGCATGAAATGTTCGTATCTGCAAGTATTCACTGGACACATTTACTCATTCTCTTCACATTTTTTTGTAGCC
>CM065722.1:4143718-4171218 GCA_033310375.1 Conus canariensis
AACATAGACATGGGAATACAGCCCTCAGGAACACAAGCATTTGGGAATAATTATAGACATGGGAATACAGCCCTCAGGAACACAAACATTGGGGAACATAGACATGGGGAATACAGCCCTCAGGAACACAAGCATTTGGGAATAATTATAGACATGGGGAATACAGCCCTCAGGAACACATTGGGGAACATAGACATGGGGAATACAGCCCTGAGGAACACAAACATTTGCGGAGCATATAGACATGGGAATACAGCTCTGAGGAACACAAACATTGGGGAACATAGACATGGGGAATACATCCCTAAGGAACACAAACACTGGGGAACATAGACATGGAGAATACAGCCCTGAGGAACAAAAGCATTGGGGAACATAGACATGGGGAATACAGCTCTGAGGAACACAAGCATTGGGGAACATAGACATGGGGAATACAGCCCTGAGGAACACAAGCATTGGGAACATAGACATAGGGGAATACAGCTCTGAGGAATACAAACATTGGGAACTTAGACATGGGGAATACAGCCCTCAGGAACACAAACACTGGGGAACATAGACAGGGGAATACAGCCCTGAGGAACACAAACATTGGGGAACATAGACATGGGGAATACAGCCCTCAGCAACACAAACATTGGGGAACATAGACATTGGGAATACAGCCCACATGAACACAAACATTGGGGAACATAGACATGGGGAATACAGCCCTCAGGAACACAAGCATTTGGGAATAATTATAGACATGGGGAATACAGCCCTCAGGAACACAAACATTGGGGAACATAGACATGGGGAATACAGCCCTGAGGAACACAAACATTTGGGGAGCATAGACATGGGGAATACAGCTCTGAGGAACACAAACATTGGGGAACATAGACATCGGGAATACATCCCTAAGGAACACAAACACTGGGGAACATAGACATGCGGAATACAGCCCTGAGGAACACAAACGTTGGGGAACATAGACATGGGGAATACAGCTCTGAGGAACACAAACACTGGGGAATATAGACATGTGGAATACAGCCCTGAGGAACACAAACGTTGGGGAACATAGACATGGGGAATACAGCCCTCAGGAACACAAACACTGGGGAATATAGACATGTGGAATACAGCCCTAAGGAACACAAACATTTGTGGAACATGGACATGGGGAATACAGTCCTCAGGAACTCAAACATTGGGGAACATAGACATGGGGAATACAGCTCTGAGGAACACATTGGGGAACATAGACATGGGGAATGCAGCCCTGAGGAACACAAACACTGGGGAACATAGACATGGGGAATACAGCCCTCAGGAACACAAACATTGGGAAACAGACATGGGGAATACAGCTCTGAGGAACACAAACATTGGGGAACATAGACATGGGGAATGCAGCCCTCAGGAACACAAACATTGGGGAACATAGACATGGGGAATACAGCCCTGAGGAACACAAACATTGGGGAACATAGACATAGGGGAATACAGCTCTGAGGAACACATTGGGGAACATAGACATGGGGAATACAGCCCTGAGGAACACAAACACTGGGGAACATAGACATAGGGGAATACAGCCCTGAGGAACACAAACATTGGGGAACATAGACATGGGGGAATACAGCTCTGAGGAACACAAACATTGGGGAACATAGACATGGGGAATGCAGCCCTCAGGAACACAAACATTGGGGAACATAGACATGGGGAATACAGCCCTGAGGAACACAAATATTGAGGAACATAGACATGGGGAATACACATTTAAGGAACACAAGCATTGGGGAACATAGACATGCGGGAATACAGAGTTGAACACAAACATTGGGGAACATAGACATGGAGGAATACAGACTTGAGGAACACAAACATTGGGGAACATGGTCTTGGCGGTATATGGACCAGGAGGTTGGTAAGGGAAGGGTTGGGTGGGAGGAGGCGGTAAATATGTGACAAAGCAAAAGAAATGAGGGTTTCAGGTGGTGTGTGTGTGTGCAAGCGCGCGTGTGCCAGTAGACATAAACCTACAGGTCATGCATCTAGACCATGGTAACAGACTTGGGATGTGTGGGGGGGGGGGGGGGAGGGATGGTGACAAGCTGTCTAAAAAGACGATGATATGGGAGTCGCATACAAAAAGCAAAATCACAGAGAGACGAAGATTTGAGATTCGCGTAGACCTGAAAGAAATCCGGGGAAACAGAAACTGGAGAGACAAACATTCGGGGAGTCGCACAGACCGGGGATGACACTGACCCCATGCCGCTTGAGTAATTGCAGTACAGTGGCTCCGTGCCATTTTCTGCCTGCGAATGTCACATCAAAACCCGTTACGATGTGTCTTGTGTGGTGAGTACGTCGTGTCAATAGTCCGGATTAATCTGGAATTTTTCAGGTTTAGCCTGTTTGTTACAGTCAGGGTAGAGACGGGGGAAAACCTTTATTCCGGTATTGTTCCGGATACGACTTTGGAACTTCGGAGAGTGGGGTTGTGTGAACAGGAAGACTGCGATGAAATCCTGTGGGTGTGGTGTGGTGTGTGTGTGTGTGTGTGTGCGTGTGTGTGTGTGTGTGTTGTGGTGTTGGAGATGTATGTGTTGTGTGTGGGTGTGGGTGTCGCGTGTGCGCATAAGCGGTGTGTGTGTGCGTGTGTGTGTGTAAAGAGGTGAGGATGTGGATCGACGAGTGACAGAGCGAGTCGCTCGTGCTTGAGCGCATTTGCTGAACAAAACAGGCCTGTACATGGACACACACACACACACACAAACATGCTTGTGAATTCGCATGCCAGTGTTTGACCCACTTTGAGCCAGAGGTACAATTAAGAGTCATTTCCACTGACAACTGGAGTTGGGAAGCTGGGGTGATGGTGAAATGTGAGCATTGGGATAGAAGACAGACAGTACGGACGCATACAGAAGAGGGAAAGAGAGAGAGAGAGAGAGAGAGAGAGAGAGAGAGAGAGAGACTGCAGACATAGAGAGAGAGAGACTGCAGACAGAGTGAGAGAGTGAGCGTGCGTGTTAAGACAGGCATACAGAGAGCATACAGAGAGAGCGCAGACGCACGCACGCACGCATGCGCGCACACACACACACACACACACACACACACACAGGGAGAGAGAAACAAACACACAGGGGGAGGGCGGGGGTGTGGCGGGGCGAGAGTAAGAATGTTAAACATGTCGATATAGGGGTATTTTTCCGACCCCCTCGCTCATGGGACACCAGAGAACTCGGGACAACACGAGTGGAATGACATTTCAGGCAACAGTTGTCTGTCATCATCATCACACAGCAGGAAGGGGAGGAAAGGGGGGATGTTTGGAAGGGATTAAATTTATCTAAAGGGAAAATGAAAAACACTATATGTATTAGACAGGTCACTTTTTTTTAAATCATGTACTTGCTACGAGTTTCGTGGCGAGAACGTGCCTACGGCGTAGCTTTCTGTCTGCACATTTAACTACAGAAATTGTTGCCTGGTTTTCAGTGAGTCAGTGGGATCGTCTGTACGTGTTTTTGCATTCTGTGTGATTTAGTTTGCTAGTGGGTCGTTTTGCTTTTGCGTATTTTGTTTTGGTTCGTGTGTTTTGAGTTGTCTTGGGGCTCTCCACCGAGAGGGATAGTGGACGAGTTGACCACAAAAAGCGGTGTGTGGAAACGGGCAACAAATATGATTGTGCATACGAGGGTTGGGTGTGTGTGTGTGTGTGTGTAAGTTAAGAACGAGAGAGAGAGAGACGGACTGCGGACCCAGACATGCACAGTGTTCGAAATATAATTTTGTTTTATTGTATTTTAAGATAAGTGTATACTTATTAAGAGTTACAAGAGTTCCAGGCATTGGCCCTCATGATATGCCCCTAGTTATAGATCAAATGTACATGTTTTCTGGCAGCGCCCCACACGCGCAAACACACACACACACACGCGCGCGCGCGCATGCACGCACAATCCCACACACTCGCGCGCTCTGTGCACGCGCACAATCATGCTCATAAGCATACACATAATGACATATTTGATGCATTGATAACGGCAATCACATCTCGTTTTATATACATCTGCAATAATGATTGCGACAAATTTGAGAAAAAGCGAACGAAATCGGTACTTCTTTCCATTTGGAAGAGCTAAAAATATAAATACACTTTCCAAAGCAACATACCCTGATTCTGCAATACAGCTATTAGACTCGCGTCCGGTAGCAAACCTGGTAACCCAGTCATGACAGTAGAGGCGTGTTACCCTCCACAAGCATAGTCGGGACAAATTCCGGAACAGTCGGGTAAATTGGAACAACCCGAGTTGGCTACAAGGAAGACAAAAGAATGTTTTGGTAATCTATCATCAGAGTGCCATCTTTTGGTCGAATTAACACTGCAGAGACGAAGAAAATGGGGACGTCAACATAGACAAACAAGCATTGGAAGTGTTTACTTTTGATAGCTTCCTAAGTCGTTTGGGGAAGAGGGGGTGGGGGGTGGGGGGGGGGCATTAATGTATTAGTGAATGTGCTTGTTGATATTGTGGTCAAATGCGTTAGTTGTGTATGTTAAAGCACTTGCTGCTCCACGCGGATCAAGCCGTTATTTGTCTTGGGGTATCTGCAACTCTCCTCTCCATGAGGTTTAAATTTCTGGTTTGTCATTTCAAGTAAACTTCATTCCGTGTTTTTCATGTGTGCCAGTTTGGCCGACTTTTATCAACTTCTCCCAAATCTATCGTGTGGGGAAAAGGAGTCCACAGTGCGGAAAGTCTACTGACGATAGAACTGGCTATTTAGTCAACAAAACATGCAAATGTGTTGGACAGAAAAAAGTGATCAAATCGCTGGATAAATACAATTCATTAGCATTACAAGGTCTTCTGTATGGCAGTAGCGAATGGTAGGTATATACATGTGCTTTCACTGAACTGATATGAACCACACACACACACGCGCGCGCGCGCACACACACACACACACACACACACACACACACACACACGGGTGCAGAAGTGTGTTACTAAAGAAAGTTGTGATCTGTAAAACTTTTAAGAAAAGGAAGAAAAAAATGTGAACTTAACTGACTGAAGCAAGGCGTAACTATGTCTCTCGCTGTGTGAAAAGTTGGTTTGTACAAATGTGCTATCAAATCAAGATATATCTTGGGGACGACACACCTTACTCCAAAAAAAGAACGAGATTAAGGCCACTAAGATAGACAGACAGGGACAGGGAGGGGGGGGGGGGGGGGGGGGATATTGAATCGAAACGCCCGTTGCCTCAATAACAGAACAAAGGAAAACCCAGTTCAGTACAAAACTGTTCTTTTTGTCGTAATTCTCATAAAACAGTCGTGGCTCCCTCCACAAATCATAGTTCCATCCACAGTTCTAGTTGCATATATTCCAAGGAGAAATCCCTTCACAACCATCGTCGTAGCGGATAGGAAATCGACAGTTCAATACAGCACCAGAACTTGGATATGCTGTGTTGAATTTTTGACGCAGCACAAAAACAAAAATTCGGAGACAAAGTGTTCGGTGTATTCACTACCAGCTCAACGATGAGTTGTGTAAACAAACGAATAAAAAAGTCACCGTCAGTGTTGTATCTGGGGGCATCCATGATGAACAGACTCTTTCTTTGTCGAGGTCCAAGCCACTGATTCAGCAAATCTCCCGGAAACTCGCATATTCACACAAACCACAATTTTGTCCACACCTTTGTTTGACCGAACTCACTCCCATTTCACACGGAAAATCACAACAGCGCTTGTGTGTTTGTTTAGTCTCGTGCGAAACGAAATCGTGTTTTTGAGATGACCGGTTTCACAGGGACTGGTGAACCTTCCGAAGGAATGGAGTGCATCGTAAGGCTGAGACCATAGGAAGCATCCCTCACTACTGCACTCCGTTCAGCTGTCAGCTTGTCCTCGTCCACTCTGTGCAACAGGGGTTATCAAGGCACAGTGCATGGCAAACCTCCTGGCACCAAGACCAGAGCACATGCCCACTGTTGCACAACGTTCGATGTACATAGCGGTCTCTTATCACTTGGCAAAGTTCATAAGCAGTGGAGCCCTGCTTTCATGAGCTATGTCTCGCACATCGCAAAGACCACGTCGAACATCTAGTATGCAATGCAGTTTGAACAAATGCATTTTCCAGATATATTTCACTTGGGTAACGTGTATAATCTCTGGCACATTTACAGAGAAGATTAAAGGATAGGTAGTATTTTTTTCTACGGCTGTGCACAATACGGGACATGATTTTAACCCCAAAACTCGTTGTCAGATATGTAGGCAACGCGAGATATGATACACACCAGTCTGACATAGCACCATCAAAAGGTTGTCTCCAATCCAACGGACAATTCGACTTTACACCAAAACATTTATATACGAGAAAAAGTGAACGAAACGTATAAAAACGGCCATCATCACCTTCCTTACCCCATGATCCATTGAAAAAAAAGAATTTAGTCTCGATTTTGCAAAGTCTAGATAGCGTAAAAGTCACCGCATTAAACAGGTGTCCCGTCCTTCGAATTGATTCGACAAAACGGCTGTGAGCCAAAAGGCGGAGAATGCTATTATGCCAAATAAGGTCATGTTTGTTACCCATCCAAAATATTATGCCGAGTGTATTTAGTTTCTTTGTAAGGGCGCAAGACGAGACAAAATTATTAGGGTTTGGTTTCTCCCAAGATGTCGGATTCTACGTCTAACCCCCAAGCGGCTGAACTCCGCCGTGTATTTTATCAGACCACAAAGTTAGGGTTTTAACTTTTTTTTATCAACAGTATACGATCTTTGTTATTGAAGGTATACTTCATTCTTTCTTTTACAAAAAAAAACTTCGGATCAAAACAGTTTGATTAAAGTTGAACCCGTTCTCGTCTCCTTTAATTTACAAGGTCATGCCCGCACAGAATGGTCGTCTCTCCCTGATCGATCGGAGAAATCCTCAGCAGTGATCGACTATGTGGACTCATTGGTGTCACCTTGCTCCAGGTTTTTCTCGTCGAAATTTTCTTTCTCCTCTTCGACCGACTAATCCTTCACAGTGACCGATTCGTTGGACCCTCTTCCATTATTTCAGTTCAATCTCGCTTTTACAAGACAGCTCATGTACAGTTCAGAAAAAGACAGACAGCACTTATACAGTTCAGAAAAAGACAGCACTTGTACAGTTCAGAAAAAGACAGCACTTGTACAGTTCAGAAAAAGACAGCACTTGTACAGTTCAGAAAAAGACAGAACCTGTACAGTTCAAGAACAAGTTTGTCCTTCAACAAGGAATTTTTAGTATTCAAACAATGTCAATTTTAGGGACATTCCATTGAATCCATTCCTGTCGCAAAAATCTCCTTCGCATATCTCTCCATCCCAGGAATAGTGATGCCCTGACCGAGACGAGGAATCTCCCGCTGAGATAAAATCCTCAACCTGAACGTGATGTACACTGGTGTTCCGAACTGCCCAAACAGTCTCATAAAACAAAAGACCGAAGTCGCCTTTCTTTTTTTCAACTATATCGAACAACCGGTGTCACTGCCCTCTCGAGTCAAATCCACGTAGACAGTCTGATGACAATAAAGCGAATTTCTGTAAAGAACATGTTCAGCATTTGCACATTCCGTCCGTGTTGCACATTCCGTCCATGTTACCACTTCCGTCCATGTCGTCATTCTGTCGGTGTGGCGAACTCACTAGTCTTCTTCATGGTGAATAAAATCAGCCTAGGTACATATTATTTTTAGCGATTCATTAGGTATTTGCAAAACCAAATTCTGTGTCGGTGATTCCTTTAACGATCACATTAAAACTTGATATTCAGTCGTTATGAGTGCCATTCTGTAGCAAATCATCTTCAGTCTTTGCAAATCCAGTTTCAGTGTAGGGGATTCCTTAAGTGATCACGTTATTAAACATTTCCCAGTTCTGTCTGTGTGTGGATGATGATGGTGGTGTCGTTGATCACGTCAGGTGTTTGCGTTTCCGTCTGCGGCAGGTGCGGCAGCATTTGTACTTGAACTTGGCGTAACGGCACAGGTTCATGACGCTGACCATACGGCAGTAGCTGGACACGTCCCGGCAGCCTGCACACAGAGAAAGGCACAAGCTACACAACGGTCACACCCCATGGTGTACACAGAGGAAGGCACCAGGCTACACAACGGTCACACCCCATGGTGTACACAGAGGAAGGCACCAGGCTACACAGCGGACACACCCCATGGTGTACACAGAGGACACGCTCCACGGTGCTACACAACGGACACACCCCATGGTGTACACAGTGGGCACGCTCCACGGTGCTACACAGCGGACACACCCCATGGTGTACACAGTGGACACGCTCCACGGTGCTACACAACGGACACACCCCATGGTGTACACAGTGGACACGCTCCACGGTGCTACACAGCGGACACACCCCATGGTGTACACAGTGGACACGCTCCACGGTGCTACACAGCGGACACACCCCATGGTGTACACAGAGGACACCTCCACGGTGCTACACAGCGGACACACCCCATGGTGTACACAGAGGACACACTACACGGTGCTACACAGCGGACACACCCCATGGTGTACACAGAGGACACACTACACGGTGCTACACAGCGGACACACCCCATGGTGTACACAGAGGACACACTACACGGTGCTACACAATGGACACACCCCATGGTGTACACAGAGGAGGGCACCAGGCTACACAACGGACACACCCCATGGTGTACACAGAGGACACGCTCCACGGTGCTACACAGCGGACACACCCCATGGTGTACACGCTCCACGGTGCTACACAGCGGACACACCCCATGGTGTACACAGAGGAAGGCACCAGGCTACACAGCGGACACACCCTGGTGTACACAGAGGACACACTGCTACACAGTGGACACACTCCACGGTGCTACACAGCGGACACTCTACAGTGCTACACAGTGGACACACTCCACGGTGCTACATAGCGGATATACTAATGTTACACAGAGGACACACTACAGAGTACTATACAGCGGACACACTCTACAGTGTTGCACAGCGAACGTATTCCGCAATGTTACACAGATGACTTCTTCTTCTGCGTACGCAGGCTGATACTCCTGCGGATATCCCCTGTATAGAAAGGCAAGGATTAATCCCATCTACCCAACAAAGGGAGTGAAATTGTGTGTATGACCGTTTGTGTTATCCCGCCATTAAGGCAGCCATACTCCAACTTCGGGGAAGCACAGAGGACACACTATACAGTGCTACACAGCGGACGCACTCTATAGTGCTACACGGCGGATACACTACACAGTCCTACATAGAAGGCACTCGCCACGGTGCTACGCAGCAGACACATTCCACGGTGGTACACAACGTACAAGCACACCACGGTACGACACAACGGACCCTCTCCATGGTGCTACAGCCACTTCACTGGCCATTTGTCTTAACTGACTGGTATCGGGATGCTCTTTCAGTGTCTCTGACAAACATTTGCACATTACAACATACAGCACAGCACATACAGGCATACACACGACACCACATCACTCGCATGCACTCCACTCTCCACGCACACACCACGACCCAGCCCCTATTACATTCCACATCTCACCCCCACATTGCCCAGCCCAGACACACTTCAGTCCACCCCACCAACCAACACTCATCTCGCCCTATTCCCCCCCCCCCCTTCCACATACCTCGCCGTCTCACCTCGCACACATCTCGCCCTCCCATCTCCTCCCACACCATACACACTGCCTACAATTCTCCACACACACACCCCTCACCCAACTCCACACAGTAATCCTAACCCAACCTACACCCCCCCCCCCCCCACACACACACACCTCTCAGCCAACTCCACACAGTAACACTAACCCAACCTACATCCCATCCCCCCCCCCACACCTCAACTCCACACAGTAACCTAACCCAACCTACATCCCATCCCGCCTCCCATACACACCTCAACCAACTCCACACAGTGACACCAACCCAAACTACATCCCATCTCCCCCCCTCCCCCCCACACCTCAACTCCACACAGTAACACTAACCCAACCAACATCCCATCCCCACACACACTGCCTGACTCAACATACACCTCAACTCCACACACACACACTGCCTGACTCAACATACACCTCAACTCCACACACACAGACTGCCTGACTCAACATACACCTCGCGTCCACATACACACCCCGCACCCTCCACCCCCCCACCCCCCCTCCCACCGACCGACCACACCTTGCCTGACTCGACACACACTTCACCCCCCTAAACACATACACCTTGCCGACTCGATATACACCTCGCCCCCTACCTGACTCGATACACCTCGCCCCCCCCCCCCCCCACACACACACACCTTGCCCGACTCTACATACACCTCACCCACACACCTTGCCCGATTCAACACACACCTTGCCCAGCTCTACATACACCACATCCCCCACACCCACACACCTTGCCCGACTCTGCATACACCTCGCCCCCACACACCTGGCCTGGCTCTACATACACCCCCCCCCCACCTTGCCCGACTCTGCATACACCTCGCCCCCCCCCCACCCACACACCTTGCCCGACTCTACATACACCCCCCCCCCCCCCACTTTGCCTGACTCTACATACACCTCACCCCCCACACACCTTGCCCGACTCTACATACGCCCGACTCTACATACACCTTACCCCCATCCCCACACGCCTTGCCCGACTCTACATACACCTCAACACCCCCCCCCCCCCCCCCAACACACCACGCTGACTCAACATACACCTCGCCCCCCACACACCTTGCCCGCCTCTACATACACCTCGCCCCCCACACACCTTGCCCGACTCTACATACACCTCGCCCCCATCCCCACACACCTTGCCCGACTCTACATACACCTCACCCCCCATCCCCACACACCTTGCCCGACATACATACACCTCACCCCCCACACCCACACACTTTGCCTGACTCAACACACACCACACCTTGCCCGACTCTACATACACCTCACCCACCCCCCACCCCTACACACCTTGCTTGACTCTACATACACCCCACACCTTGCCCAACTCTACATACACTGTGTGGGGGACGTGGGCATGGTGTGGGTTGATGTGTGGGGGACGTGGGGCATGGTGTGGAGTGATGCATACCTGTTTACCCTTACGATTTTGCCATAATTTTTACGGGAAACGAATCAAAGTTACGGTGTGGGATATGGTGTGGGGTGATGTATGGGGTGAGGTGCGGGGTGATGTGTGTTGTATGGTGTGGGCTGATGTGGGGCATGGTGTTGGGCGAGGTGTGATGTGTGGGGTGAGGGTGAGGTGTGGGGTATGGTATGGGATGATGTGTGGGGTATGGTGTGGGGTGATGTGTGGGGGGCATGGTGTGATGTGTGGGGTATGGTGTGGGGAATGTGCGGGGTGATGTGTGGGGAATGGTGTGGGGTGATTTGGGTGATTTGTGGGGTATGGTGTGGGGTGATGTGGGGGGGGGGCATGGGGTGATGTGTGGGGGGCATGGGGTGATGTGTGGGGGGCCGTGGGGGGCATGGGGTGATCGGTGGGGGGCGTGGGGTGAGGTGTGGGGCATGATGTGGGGGCGGGGGGTGAGGTGTGGGGTATGGTGTGAGGGGTGGGGTGATGTGGGGGGTATGGTGTGAGGTGATGTGTGGGGGGCATGGGGTGATGTGTGGGGGCATAGGGCGATCAGTGGGGGGCGTGGTGTATATAATATGGGATGAGGTGTGTGGGGTGATGTGTGAGGGGCATGGGGCGATGTGTGGGGGGCATGGGGTGATCGGTGGGGGGCGTCGGTTGTGGTGTGGGGTGAGGTGTGATGTGGGGGATGATGTGTGGTGTGGGGTGATGTGTGGGGTGATGTGTGGGGTATGGTATGGGGGGCATGGGGTGATGTGTGGGGGGCATGGGGTGATCGGTGGGGTATGGTGTGGGGCGAGGTGATGGGGGGGGGGTTGATGTGGGGGGTATGGTGTGCGGTGATGTGTGGGTTATGGTGTGGCGTATAGTGTGGGATGATGAGTGGGGTGATGTGTGGGGGTTATGGGGTGATGTGTGGGGAGCATGGGGTGATGTGAGTGGGGTGATGCCAGGGGTATGGTGTGGGGTGATGCCTGGGGTATGGTGTGGGGTGATGCCTGGGGTATGGTGTGGGGTGATGTGTGGGGGGTGTGGGGTATGGTGTGGGGTGATGTGTGGGGGGCGTGGGGTGATGTGTGGGGGGCGTGGGGTATGGTTTGGGGTGATGCCTGGGGTATGATGTGGGGTGATGCCTGGGGTATGGTGTGGGGTGTGAGGTATGGTGTGGGGTGATGTGTGGGGGGCGTGGGGTATGGTTTGGGGTGATGCCTGGGGTATGGTGTGGGGTGATGCCTGGGGTATGGTGTGAGGTGATGTGTGGGGGGCATGGGGTGATGTGTGGGGTGATGTGTGGGGGGCATGGGGTGATGTGTGGGGGGTGCGAGGTATGGTGTGGGGTGATGTGTCGGGCGTGGGGGATATGGTGTGGGGTGATGTGCGTGGGGTATGGTGTGGGGTATGGTGTGGGGTGATGCCTGGGGTATGGTCTGAGATGATGTGTGGGGGGTATGGTGTGGGGTGATGCCTGGGGTATGGTCCGAGATGATGTGTGGGGGGTATGGTGTGGGGTATGGCGTGAGGCGATGTGTGGATTGGGGGTATGGTGCGGGGTGATATGTGTGGGGGGGGGGGGGGGGCGTGAGGTATAGTGTGAAGTGATGGGGGGGGGGGGCGTGAGGTATAGTGTGAAGTGATTGGGGGGGGGGGCGTGAGGTATGGTGTGAGTTGTGTGGAGGGTATGGTGTGGGGTGGGGGGTATGGTGTGGGGTATGGTGTGAGGTGGGGGGTATGGTGTGAGGTGATGTGTGGGGGGCGTGGGGAATGGTGTGGGGTGATGTGTATGGTATGATGCGGGGTGATGTGTGGGGGCCGTGGGGTATGGTGTGGGCTGATGTGTGGGGTATGGTGTGGGATGATTTGTGGGGGGCGTGGGGTATGGTGTGGGGCATGGTGTGGGGTGATGTGTGGTGCATGGTGTGGGGTGATGTGTGGGGCATGGTGTGGGGTGATGTGTTGGGCATGGTGTGGGGTGATGTGAGGGGTATGGTGTGGGGGGTGTGTGGGGCGTTTGGCATGGTATGGGGTGATGTGTGGGGTATTGTGTAGGATGATGTGTATGGTGTGGTATGATGTGTGGGGTATGGTGCGAGGCGATGTGTGGGGTATATAGTGTGGGGTGATGTGTGGGGCATGGTGTGGGGTGATGTGTGGGGTAAGGTGTGGGGTGATGTGTGGGGCATGGTGTGGGGTGAGGTGTGGGCATGGTGTGGGGTAAGGTGTGGGGTGATGTGTGGGGTGATGTGTGGGGTAAGGCTGCGGCCATAGTAAACCCGGTTTTTTACCGCCGTCTTTTTTGCCGGCCCGGGTAAAAGATCCTGCCCGGCTTAATTGCTCTGTAGCGTCACCGATGACGGATGTGGGTGGCCATAGTGAAGCAGGCCCGGCCCGGCGTTTACAACCCGTCGTTTCGACTTTCGTGCAAAACGTCCGTTTGCCGGGTCGACGGAAAGGAAAAGGGAAGGGGGAAGAACTTCGTTCCTGATTTCTCAATTACTTATCTCCCTTGCAAACATGGACGAAGAGAAGTTGATCAGTGCTGTGAGGCTCAGAACCTTTATTTTACAGCAAAAGTGACAAGAGACATGCTGACAGAGATGTTGTGGCGGCTGCATGGGAGAACATTGAGAAAGAGGTTGGGGAAAATGGTAAGTGTGCATACTGAATTGCTGTTACTTTTTTTTTAAAATTACCTCTCTCTCGCTCACACACATACATACGCACGACACACACGCACGCACACACACGCGCACGCGCGCGCGCGCGCGCATGCAGACTGCCTGCATGCGATAAAAAGTAGGCTACAACACCAAAGCTTTCCGTACTGCCACTGCCTCATTGTAAGCCCGACCACTGACTTGTGGAAGGCCTCTCGAAAGCTGTACATCTGTGCCAGTGTCAGTCTGCACAACTTGGTTTTTGTAGTCTGATTCCTAAACACACACACACACACAGAGCTTTGACTAGATCAATGGCAATAAAAACGGTCAAAGTTTTGATGGGTTTTCTCATAATGCGGCCTGTGCTTTTACACATGTGGTTACAAGTCAGCCTGCTAAGGCAGACTGCCCGCAGGCGATAAAAAGTACGACATCAAAGCATTCCGTACTGCCACTGCCTCATTGTAAGCCCGACCACTGACTTGTGGAAGGCCTCTCCAAAGCTGAACATCTGTGTCAGTCTGCACAACTTGGTTGTTGTAGTCCGATTCCTTGTCCTGCATGTAGTTATTCAACACACACAGCTTTCACGATATCAATAGCAAACACTGTCGCAGTTTCGATGGGTTTTCTCATAATGCGCCATGTACTGGACATAACACCGAATGAACACTCCACCTGTCTTCGGGCTCTGGAAAGTCTATAATTGAATATGCGTTTCTCATTATCCAAGGAGCGCCTGGGAAATGGCTTCATCAAATTTGTCATGAGAGCAAACGCTTCATCGCCAACAAACATATACGGTAGTTCAATGTTTGATGGTTCAGGAAGATGAAGTTTATCTGCTTTCAGTAACTTGAAAAAGTTACTTTCCAGGAAAATGCCTCCATCGCTGCAGCTTCCAAAACCACCTACATCTATTCCCAGAAATTTTCCACCAGCATCTACAACTGCCATCAGGACGATGGAAAAATGACTCTTGAAATTGTAATGCAATGTACCAGAGTGGGCGGGAGCATTGATCTGAACATGTTTGCCGTCAATTGCCCCGACACACAACGGAAAATTACATCTTTGAAAAAATCCTTCAGCTGTCTTGATCCACGTGCTTGCATCAGGAACAGGCATGTGCAATGGCTGCAGTCT
This sequence comes from Conus canariensis, assembly GCA_033310375.1. Lineage (NCBI taxonomy): Eukaryota > Metazoa > Mollusca > Gastropoda > Neogastropoda > Conidae > Conus > Conus canariensis. The sequence goes on from CM065722.1 coordinate 4,158,713, forward strand.
TTCGAAGAGAACTCGGACAGTTTTCTTGATAATGCTCCGGACCGTTTCCTTGCCAAGACGGAAGTGAAATGCAAGAGATCTGAAAGATTCGCCTGTTGCCAGAAATCTGAAACCAAAGGAACAGGGCAAGTTTAGGTGACATAACACATTAAACAGTATAATTATAATTAGATACTTGTTTTGTAGGATAATTTACTTTTACTGCAGCTACAATTCATTACTGTTCATTTTTAACATGATTTCAGTGACTGCCGCGGACTGCAAGAACAAATGGGCTTCACTGCGGGATCACTTCAGGAAGAAGCACAGAGAGATGTCAACTGCAGTCTCTGGGCAAGCTGCTAAGAAACGACGGAAGTGGTATCTGAATGACTTTCTAACATTTCTGATACCATCATGCTCAACTGGAATTACAAGCGGCAACCTTCCGAACCCTGACCAAGATGAAAATGAGTTATCAGATGACAAGGCTCAAGAAACACTAAGTCAGGACACACAAAGTTCAAGGCACCTTCCCTCAGACGACAGCTTTCGGCCTGACGTTACTCCACTGCGTAAAAAAAAAGGCCCACTCGCTGCTCAGGGAAGAAGAAAGACCTGTCAGGTATTGATAAAGAGGTCATCAACGCCTTTAGAGAAGTGCAGAATGAGGTACCGATGGATGAAAACGAATGCTTTTTTAAAAGTTTACTGCCTGTAATGAAAACATTGAATGTGAGGCAGGCTTTGGAATTGCGTGGAGAAATTCAGAAAGTGGTCATTTCTTTCGTGAAATCAGCGGAAACACAAGCAACAGAGACACATGCACAACAGACACTCGTCCCTTCCCCACAAACCAGTACATCTACTTCAGGTGCAGCTCAGTTTCAGCAGTCTCAACAGCAGCCTTACTACATGCAAGATCAGTACTTCACTCATCGAGCATATTCACCCTGAATGTTTATGATTGTGCATTGCCATTGCTTCCAGTCTCAGTTTCCAATAATAATTAAAGATCATATTATATGTGTGTATACTTTTCATGTGGTATTTTTCAAACTCCAAGTGATGAGTAGTGTCTACAAAAAATGTCTGTAGACTTAGTTTTTTAAGTGTTCAATGATTAGTTTCATTTTCCTTTCTCCTCTAGCCCCCCCCCCCCCCCCCCCCCGCCTTTTCTTTTTGTGGTGTGACATAGTGTGGATCACACCAAATTAATGACTAGTTAATCATTTATGTATGTGAGCAAAATTAATGCCTGTATTTTGAGTGTTCTTTGCTTTTTCTTTATTATCAATACTTTTTCTACTTCTTCTTCTTTTTGTACTTCCTCTTTCTATCTTCTTTTCTTTCTTGTTTCTTCTGTTTTATGGTTCTTTCTTCCGTTTGCTTACAAATGTCAAAGACTGTGCTCGATTGTTTGTAAGCAGACTAAAATACAGAAAATGATTGCTTTAACTTTGTGCTCTTGGTATCCTAAATGACAAAGACGATGTGTGAAAGTAAGCATTATTTGCACTTATGTGTGTATGTATTTCACAATTTACTGTTAAAATACAAAAATCATGTACTTTGGGATAACGGGTACCACTGGCTTTTATGCAAATGCATAAATGTTTTCAAACGCTCTCTCTCTCTCTCCGCTCTCTCTCACTCTCTCTCACTCTTACACACACAAAACATGGAAACACACAAATACAACCACACACGCAAATACTCATTCACACGCATTTGCACCGCGCACACACACACACACACACACACACACACACACACACACACACACACACAGCCAGCCAGCCAGCCAAACAGACACAGACAGGCACACTCAAACGTATATACATACAGAAAAAAAAAATTCAAATAGTTACCTCAGTGTAACAAGTCGTTCTTCCAGTGGAACTGCTCGGCAGAAGTTAGTTGACTTTTCTCGAAGATCAGGTGCACAGAGTTCAAGAAGATGATCAAAAGAATGAGGTGCCATAATGAGGTGTCATTCTGAGGTACTGATGAAACTTCTCCGAGTGATTGCGCAGTTGGGGCATCAGATGGTGATATTCTCCATATATGTCTCGATCTGTTGATAGGATGAACAGCGAAACGTCGTAGGCTCCCTCTTTTCTTCCTCCACCACCACCACAGCAACAACAACGATCTGGTCCGTTTCGTCCGCGCCATTTTGATAGTGACGACTCGCATTTCCCTTGACCTCAGCAAGAGACGGCCGTCAAAACTCCGGAAAGCCGCGTTTACTATGGCCACTTTGACGGACCCGTTCTACCGGCTAAAGAGACGGCCGTCAAAACTCAGGACAGCCGGGTTTACTATGGCCGCAGCCTAAGGTGTGCAGTGATGTGGGGTATGGTGTGGGTGATGTGTGGGGGTGTGTGGTGATGTTGGGGGTAGGGTGTGTGTGGGGGTGTTTGGTGATGTGTTTGGGGCGTGGGGTATGGTGTGTGGGGGGGGGGCGTGGGGTATGTGTGTGTGGGGTGTTTGGTGATGTGCGGGGGGTGGGTTGGTGGGGGGGGGGGGCGTATGGTGTGGGGTGATGTGTGTGTGTGTGTGGGGGGGGGGCGTGGGGTGATGTGTGGGGGGCGTGGGGTATGGTATGTGGGGTGATGTGCGTGGGGTATGGTGTGGGGTGTGTGGGGCGATGTGTGATGTGCTTGGGGGTATGGTGCGGTGTGCGTGGGGTCTAGTGTGTGTGGCATGTAATGGGTGTGTGTGTGTGTGTGTGTGATGCGGTGTCCGATGTGTGATGTGCTCAGAGGTAGTGCGCCTCAAGGCACACACAACATGCACACCCTAAACGCATTCCACACTACGCCACACTCCCGTGGCATACATAGCATCCCACACACACACACACACACACACACACACACAACGCACTCTTCTTGCAGTCGTCTCGGCGGCAGGGTCTGCTGAGCGGGGGTCTGGTCAGTCCTTCACACACCCGGCCCCCGGGCATGCCCGTCCCCTCCCAAATACACGTCAGCATCCGGATCTGGATCCCCTCCTCCCCGCAGTCGGCCGAGCACTGTCAGCAAAGATGAAAACAAATGGATAAGAAATTCATCCACACATTCATCCCTTGTGCGTGCGTGCGTGTGTGTGTGTGTGTGTGTGTGTGTGTGTGTGAGAGAGAGAGAGAGAGAGAGAGAGAGAGAGAGAGAGAGAGACTATTGTGAGAAAGTACAATAAGAGAATCCGTGGACTTTTTTTTTTGGCAAGAATCTGCTTTTGTTGTATACTGTGGCTTGTTTGTCTGAGCCGTTTCAGTCTTCAGGACCAGTCAAATGCATTGCACTAAGAACTCGCGTCATGTCAACATCAGAATGCCCATCACTTCTGATGTGTCATTTTGAATAATATTGATAAACAAAGAGAAAAAAAAGAAAGAACTTCTGGTTTTGCTTTTCCAGGGAAAGTTAATCTGTGGGAAAGAAGACATGTTTTCGTGAAATGATTTTCGCATGGTTGTTCTTGCGAGCTGGCTTCGTACTGTCCATTGATGGGATCATGTTTTTTTTTTTTTAACCGATCTGATAAAGACACACTGGAGACGTACGTGTCAGTATGTTATCAAGAACATTCTTTCCTTGTCATTCAACAGAGCAGACTAACACTGTGCTCTCCGAGAGCTTTCTGCCACAGCTGTATGGCCATGCATTTTAGTCCTGGTCTTCTTATACCGGTCTACATCTCACATGAGACAAATGCACAGTGCCAAGTGAACCTTTCTCTGACGCACAGCTGTGTCTCCCCACCTTTGCCATCGAATCAGCATTAAACGGAATGTCCACATTCCTTAACATCTTGCACTCCCTGTTTTAGCCATACCAACCCAAAGTTATTTTGAAACACAATTCAGTCTAAGTATAATGACGTCAAGTCTGTTCCAATGCTATTCGGCGTTTTGATGAGACTCGCACAAATTCGACCACGTATATAACCATGGGTTGAACATGTCAAACACTTTGAAGAAATACGCTTAGAATAGTTCTTAACTAAGCTAAAATAATTACAGATCTGAAAGACACTAAAATACATCATGCCAAGGTTACTTCTGCGTTCACTGCGGGCACCTCATCTTTTTTTCTCTACAGGACAGTTTGGTCCTGTTCGTGTTAACTGTTCAACCCATTTCCTTCCAGTGTGCACCTGTTCAATGCCTCTGACGAAAAAAGTTATAGGGACTGCACTGAATATAACACATCTGTTGTATTTCTCTTAGAATTGCCTTCCTTCAAATGAGGTAAGAATTTATTGTTTTGTTAGGCTGCTTTCAGCACAAGCACCAAAATCAGGTGTGCTCGGAGAAAAGCGATCCAAAGCTCCAGGGAAAATGGCAGGATTAAAAGTTTGACGGGTCCAAGACTCATCCAAAGCCAAACATGCAAACTGTGGCACTGGCACCTTCCATCGTCAGTGACTTTCGGAAAAATGAAGTGAAATGAAATCTGCAGCGAAATTCGACTGTTGTTTGATGTTCTACAGCCTCAGGTCAATGACTAGCCGTCGTGACGAAACGAATCGTTAAAATACATCAGTGGCGAGTGTTGCAGCCTGCTTTCCTTTTAAAATCACAGCTTGAGCTAAATGATTTATGAATGAATAGAAAAGGACAGGATTCTAAGGAGTCACCCATTTTAAAACCCCTTTTGAGAGAGAGAGAGAGAGAGAGAGAGAGGGAGGGAGGGAGGGGGAGAGAGAGAGATGAATGAATATAATACAGTGTGTTTACCAGTAAGAGAGAGAAAAAGAGTGCAGTGGCGAGTGCATCAAAGCGTATACATAAGCAGGATAGTGAGTGAGTGTGTGTGTGTGTGTGTGTGGAGAGAGAGAGAGAGAAGAGAGAGAGAAGAGACAGACAGACAGACAGAGGCAGAGAAGGAGAGAGGCAGAGAGGGCACACGCGCGTCCTTACCAGAGTCCAGTCAGACGTGTTCCACATGGGCACGCAGAGCGGGTTCTCGCACTCTTTCGTCATACCCGGTCTGCGGTTGGCGTCACACATGACGTCACTGATGTAGGAGGCGTTGCGCGCAGCTGTACAGCGGACAGTGCGCGTCTGCCTGGCCCTGCCCTCCCGGACGCAGAACTTGGTGGAGCACTGAGACATGGACACACCACCGCCGACTGTAGTCATCGAGTCTATGAGTAGTGCTGACATGATATAATTGAAATATTGTCACATGATCATGAACATCTTTCACGATGTACAATGAATTCGATCTCAATGATGGCGAGATGATCTTCTCCAGGATTCGTTTGTACACGTTTTTTTGGCGGTTCGCTAACATTTATTTCAGACTTCTCTAGGAAATTCAACGGGTAAACATGTATTACTTCAAATAGGTCCATGAATCGGGGATTTCTCTGTCAAACCATGACTGAATAATTTCTTTCATGATCTCCCTCCCTACCCCCCCCCCCCCTCCTCTCTGTCTCTCTCTCTCTCTGTGCGCGCGCGCAAGTGTGTGGAGAGGGGAGGGTGTGTGTGCGTGCGCGTACAAGTGTGCGTCACCCCATGACTGAAATACTTTTTGTGATCTTCTCTTCACATTGAATCCATGTTGAATATTCTTCTGCACTCTGTCAAACCATGTAATCTTTTCTCTCTCTCTCTCTCTCTCTCTGTTTAACCTCCATTCTCTCTCTCACTCTCTCTCTCTGTGTGTTGTGTGTGTGTGAGACAGCTCCATTTCTCTCTCACTTTTCTCAAAAAGTTTCCTCTCTCTCTCTATCTCGCTCCTCAAAATCTTTTTATGCAAAATAATATCGTCATCGTTCTTTGAATAAAATCGCTCCGCTTCTCTATTTTTTTCAAAGTAAGTGTCGTTTTCTTTGAATAACTCAATAACTCACTCTTTCTCTCTCTCTCTCTCTCTCTCTCTCTCTCTCTCTCTCTCTCTCTCTCGCTCGCTCAAAATCGTAGATATGAAGTTGCTCGATCTTGGCAAAATCTCTCTCTCCCTCTCTCAAAATCGTAGATTTGAAAAACCACCTCGATCTTTGGCTAACTCTCTCTCTCTCTCTCTCTCTCTCTCTCTCTTTTACCAACCTGGGAATCACATCAATATAAAAAAAAAAGCTAAACACGAAGCTACCAACCGTTGGGGTGCAGAGATCATCGTCGCGGGATTAATGGTTCGAATCCCATCACAGTTACATATTTATACGCGCGTGCTTGTGTGTTTTCCCAGGCCGGTTCCTAACTGGAGTCGAGTGTCCCAAAACAGCTCAAAATTGAAGACTGGAAGCACACGTTAATCCATTTCATAGTGTCGCTGAAATTTCCTGATCCACAATGCAGGGGGGTAGACCCTAGGCCTGGGATGTATCATAAAAAGAAGTGTGTATTACTGCCATGTCTCATGTAGGACCAGGGTGAAACAGTGGCAAAGTCACCATCTCCTCTTCCTCAGTCATGCCCTGCTCACGACGTGACCTTGGTCTGAATTCTTTCCACGTCCATGCCGTGGTGAAGGCGCTGATGCTGCCAACTTTAAGAGACTGTTCTTGGATGAACCGGCGCCATCCGAGGATAACGGCTATTCAAAGTGGTTGCACGAATGTGCAGTTATTGTCGTCAGGAGGAGACTTAGTATGTGCTGTCCTCAGTATGTTGAATCAGAACAGGCATCACTTATCACCACCGACATTCTGGGCAGCAGTGCCAGTCTCCTCTGACAGGTTGCCGTATGATAGCCCCACACCCACTGCTTCCTGTGGACCGCCTGTGCAAATGCTGCGACAGGGCAAAATGAGCGGCGGAGGAGTCATGCCATAGAAGGCATGGAAGACACGTCAGCTAAAAGACGAGATATTAGGCATAATATCCGATTTTTTTTTCATCAAGTTAGTAATCTCCTTTCCAAAACTCACATGTACTTTCAACTTTTACCACGGTCTACGTCAAGCTTCAGCAGGTGTAACAAAAAGTACCCACACTGAAACTAGTTATCGTCTCCGAGTATGTGGGTCTTTATAGAAGGAGGCGGCCTTTGTTTGGAGGTAAACCACTATAGACCAAGACAAAACCGAGTCAGAAAAGTAAGTCTTTGCAGCCACGCAGTGCCAGTAGCATACACAAAAAAGCGAAAATGCGTTCCACGCAAAAGGGAAGGATATGCTCCGTTGGAAGGTAAATCTGGACAAGAATGTGCCAGAATGAAAGTATGTACAAAAGAAGTGTTTTTTGATAAATCTAATCCAGACAGAAATGTTTCGAGAAAAAAATAAAGGGAAGAGAGAGGGTCGTTAGAGGGAGTTGAACAGTGTGGATGAAGGTCAAAACAAATCTCCTCGAAATCAAATATTTGAAGGGGGCTGTTTCACTGCCAAAAATGAAATACTTATTAACTGATATTTCTTCGTGACGTTAGACAAGCATTCCCATTGTTTTTCCGTGACCATCCTGGTGGTCGCCTCTTCTCGCTCTTCGTTTCCCAGCCCAAACCTTGGAGGCTGACCATCGTGGAGCACGTCACCAATGTTAATCCTGCCATTAATGCAGCCACATTCCGCCTTCAGGGAGGAGGTCCAAAGCAGTGGGCATGGTTTCCCTTTTTGTCCCTCATCCCAGCGACCCACACAACGGCTCCTTCTTCTTCAAAGGACAGGACGGCATTGCAAGAGCGTCAGAGCCTTCTTCTGCATGCACTTTTTCACACACGGAGTCCGGATTTAGGGTCTCCTCCGAAGGACTGGGACAAGGTTGGAGTCTGCACATACTTAGACTCCAACGAGAAAATGCCCTCTAATCTAGCTGTCTCCAGCGGGAATTTAAACCCGGACTCCTGGATCGAGAGCACAATGCATCGTCCACGGAGCCAGCTGTTCGTCTCTATTAGCGTGGAATTCCTGCTATGATGTTCTTTTCTTGGGCGAAATGCAGTTTCAAATTAGCAAAATTTCTTTGTTGCTGTGTTCAGTAAAAATGTAATGTTTTGCGTCTGTCTGTCTGTCGCTCAAAGCTGTCAGACAAAACTCTACCTGTCCCCAAATACGGAGAAAACAAAACAACGCAAAACAAATACGCATACTTCAATAAGACTTTAACATACTTTCATTCAAAGATAAATGAAAACTGAAGATTAGTTTGGATCATGGAAAAATTTCGCACGCACGCACGCCCCCCCCCCCCCCCCCCCCCCCCACACACACACACACAGGCGCATGTTTGAAAAAAGTCTGGATCCAAATTCGTCAGTTCGAGAGAGAGAGAGATGCGCACATACGCGCACGCACTCACGCTCGCACTTAAGCACGCGCGCGCGCGCGCGCGCACACACACACACACACACACACACATTCACTCAGTCTCACCGGCGACCATCGGGTGACGGTCCACTTGACGCAGGGCTGGACGTTACACTTGCGGGTGTTGAGCGGAATCTGCAGCCCCGCCCGCCGACACACCTTCACCGGGAAGCGCTCGTAGTAGTTCTTGGTGATGATCTCACAGCTGACCAGCCGGGTCTGCCGGCCCCCGTCACACGTGGCCGAGCACTCGGACCACTCGCCAATCACCACCTGCAGGGAAGGGGCACGGAGGTCAGGGCAGGTGAACTGGTGGCTACAACATCGGTTGGTTTGACTCGCGTAGAGCCAGTGAAGTGTGGGACACGCCACAATGTGGATTTTGCACTAAATCACCAGATAATCCATGTCAGCGTTTTGAGGCCTACCTGAAGTTTGAGCCAGCATATAATGTTAAAATGTTAAACTGATAATTGATCAAAAGAACATCTCCCCACCGATTATTTTCCTTGCGGGCGGGAGGGGGGGGGGATTTCCACCGATGATGTCATATGCAATCTTTAAATACATGACCCTCCCCTTAGTTGACTTCACATTTCAGGCCTTTGCACTCGCCCGTGACCCTATCTTTGCGCCAGGTGGTATCCCCCACATCGTCTCATTCCTTTGACTTTAACCTGTGCTTTGAACCACCTGGCTTGTCCCTTGATGGCCGTATTAAAGAAAACCAGGAGAACCAACTTTCAGACACAAATTAATTGCGCTAGTCTGTAAATACCCAATTCCTTTAATGCAAGGTCCACACTAGTCCTAGTCTTGGCAGGATTCAAATGTAGATCGGAGTCTTGTTGGTTTTAACAAGTCGGATAAACATGTCTGCTGGGGTCCGGCAAACCCCTTTTAATCTCGATTAGTTCTGTAGCTAGTCTGGCACCAGTCAAGCCCGACTTACAGGCCTTTGGACGGTTCAAAAAATTTTCACGACCACTCCGACTATTTTTTTTAAGTCACAGTCTCGATTAGTCACGATTAGTCATGATATTCCTATCTACACCTATCTATTATTAACTAATCGGTTGAAAAAGTTTGCACTAGTCTGCACTAGTTTCATAGATAAGGAGGCCGGATATTGTTTTGGAATACCCAAACCAGTGCAGACGAACTGTGACCAAGGGCACCAAGCGGTAGACTAGTGTGGACCAATCAGGATCCGTCATGACTTTGAATCGAATTGTGGCGGGAAAAAAGCCGACCCGATAAAACAAGTTAGGACTGGTTCTGATCGATTCAAACTGTGCGCGCGTTATCGAGACTTCCTGCGAGAGGTATAAAAACAGGCGGGGAAATATTGCGTTTATTATCATTCTTCTATATCGACGAGGGGGGGGGGGGGAGGGGGGGGGGTCTCAGCTGCAAGCGGCGTCAGTCGACACTGGTTTTAGTAATCGGGAGACACTTCCTGTGCAGGACTACATGGAAACTGATCAAGACCATCATTTTTCAGAGTCGAGCGAGATAAACCCGAGTCGGGCCACGATATGGCATAGTGTGAACCTTGCATGCATAGGCAAGGCCTTGGCGCATTCATTTTTGGTGTGCAGCCGTGCCTGAGGCATGGCAAAACGGAAGGTGGAGTGCATCCCTCTCCTTCAACAGCCTTGACCTTCCCTGGCTGAATCGGGTACTTCTTTTCAGCTGGGTGGGCAGAGGGTTTTTTTTCAAGCCGTGGAAATCCGGCCCCATGCTCTGATTCAATGCTGGTGCACTGCATGGCTCTAGTCTGAACCGTTCCGTTGACACCAACGGAAAAAACAAGGGTTAGGGTAGAGCTGCTGTCTGGCTAGAACACATCTTATTCACTCAATCTTAAAGCAGCGGGTACGATTTCCGGTGCGGAACATCTGATTCACTCTACGGAGTAAGTACCGCTAACTTGTCTGTCAAGGATCACGGCGAGTTTGATTACCTCAGTGTCATTCACATGAAGACAAAAGTTGGCACGTTTAGTGCTAAGATGAACCCAACCTTGATATTGACAGGCAGTAGCTGTCTTTGGCAGGGTAGTATCTACAGCGGTTGACACAAACAAGCTTAATGGCTTAGGTGGGAAGCGGGGATTTTTCCATCTCATACCAGCGGCTGAACTCACTTCCAGTGTACACCTACATGTCCACAGATCTACATGGTACTTCACACAGCCCAAATCGAACGGGTCCTGGATCTAGCCTTGGAGTCGGTTCATGACTGAACAGAACACATTATGTTTCCGCCGACGGAACTTTCAACGTTTCTATCGATCTTCCTGCAAATATGTGTCACTCCTAGACTGCTATCAATTCGTAACACTAGCCTTACAATGTTCTGCTCTGTTCTGGGGACAAGGAGCAATAATTCCACCGAACGGATCCAGGATCTACCTTTTCATCCGGACCCGCATCATTTCATGAATTCGTCCTTGGGCCAGAGTCACAACTTTTTTTCCGAAAAGGTTGGTAAAAATCGGTGTGTGTGTGTGGTGTGTGTGTGTGTTTGTGTGTGTGAGTGTGAGTGTGTGTGTGTGTGTGTGTGTGTGTGTGTGAGTGTGTGTTCTTCATCTTGCAGACAGACAGGCAGACGAGGGATATGATAATGAGCCTGACCGCGGTGGTTGAGCAAAGGTCCACGTCTTTTCCGTGTCTGCCGTCATCTTCAGCTGTCGTCTCTAGCCGCCGATCATGCCCTACACCTTTCCACTACCACATCTACCAAACAAGGCCCAGTACTAGGTCAGTAGGCCGCAGAGAGAACCATTCACTGTGAACATGTGCCTGGCGGGGGAAGAGGAATCCCCATCTTGTAAACAGACGCTAGATGGATAGAAGGGACCTGTCTGAAACCAGGGCTGTAACTCCATTTAGACCACATGTTCACAACATTCCACATGGTGTCTTCAGGGTCCCCATGCAGCACAGCCCCGATGACTGTGGAACACTTCCTGCAGGACTGTCCAGCACATCAAAAGCTACGAGCAGAAAGCTGACCCGCGGACACATCGACGAAGAAGCTCTATGGATCTCTAAAAGGCCTCCGCGCCGTACGGCAGACTTCGTCAGTGCCTCCGAGATTCCCGTCTAAGTGTATGAAGAAGAAGAAAAAAGAAGATACCATCTGGGTCTCTAGATCATATACTGATAGAAAGGTTTCTGAGTTAGTCGTCCAGTTTCTTTTTTTTTCATAGATTACCTTCTTTTACGGCGTTAGGAAGATAGGGCCGAAAACCAAACACAGCGCTGTGTATACAATTCGTTAGAGCCGTTCTTAACAGACTGAAATTTCATTGATCGTCTAGTTGGGCGATATCGGCAATCCCTGCCTCGTGTTCTTGTAACCGCGCGAAGGAAATGATTCAACATTACCGAGTTACGAATGTTATCAACACTTCTTGGTTTGCCAACTATAGAGGATCGGTTGACATGCTCCGGAAACTAGTCAGAGAGAGAGAGAGAGTGAGAGGAGAGAGAGAGAGAGAGAGAGAGAGAGAGAGAGAGAGAGAGAGAGAGAGAAGGCAGACAGACTGAGACACAGACAAACGGAGAGTGAGAGAAAGAGATAGTGAGAAAGACAGAGAGCGGGGAGGGAGGCAGACAGAAGACGGGCAGACAGAGCAAGAGAGACAGACAGACAGACAGGCACACACAGACAGACAGGCAGACTCACGTGCAGAGGTCGTTTCTGCCTGTCGAAGGGGTCCTTGTGGTAGGCGGACGTGTTGGTCAGGGCGCTGGGACTGTCGGCCAGGCTGCCCAGCAGGTACTTCTCCCGCACCGCCGCCTCCTGCCCACACAGTTAGCACACAACTGTGTTAGCACTGGAGACCAAGTGGACGGAATGTCAGCGGTCAGGACATGTACACCAGGTGCATCACGCCATCTCCCTCTCCGAAACTTAGTTCGTTTGTTGCATAGAATAAAACGTTTGGCGAAGGGGCTGAACGAGATTCAATCAAAGAAATGGAGGTGAAAAAATTAGATGACTATACCAGAGAGAGAGAGAGAGACAGCGAGAGAGAGAGAGCGAGAGAGAGAGAGAGAGGGAGAGGGGGGATCAGTCAAGTAGCTGAAAGCCCAGCCACCCACGAAGGCCATCTCAGGTGTAGGGCAAGAGCAACAGCAGTAGACATCCCCTCAAACAGTAACCGTAACTTTGCTTTTTTTCCGGCGGATTTTTTAAGGTCTGAGCAGCCTTCCTCGGAAAAAAAAAATTGGTTACAACCGCTGCGG
>CM065722.1:4173718-4193718 GCA_033310375.1 Conus canariensis
AAGATGATGCTCATATTTCCCACTTCTGTGAGCAATCAGAAATTCACACACTGTTCCACGCTGTCCATAGCCGTGGTTTCATATCTAACTGTGGGTGTACAGCTTGTTGACGGTCAATGATTACACAACCGAAAACCTTTTTGTGAATCTGCTGTCGCAAGACGTTCTTTCTTCTTCCATAATCATAGTTTCTCGACGAAACCACCAACCTAGGCTTTATTAAGGATCCCATTCCCTTTATCAAACAGTGGATTACGAATGTCGGCCAGATTCAATATTTTGACCAACTTTGAGGAAAAATGACTGTTCCACTGACTGAAAGAGACAGGTTACAAGACAAAAGACGGACAACATTCAAGACAATGAAAACAAAGAACGAACAATCACTTATCTCCTCTAACCGAAAGTACATTGGAAGTGGGACTAAAACGAAGTTATTTTGAGTCAAAAGAAGAGTAGCTGAATGACAAAACTGCAGATGCTACAAAGCACGGTAGCTTTTCGTCGCCTGTCCAGATCGGACAGAAACACATCGTCTCTATCCACTGCAAGGAGTTCCAACTCAGCAACAACTCATCTTCAATGCACTCCACTTACAACGAAACTTCATTGGCGCCCTAATCAATGAATCTCCAAGTTCATTATACACTAAACTGCTCGTGTGATACTTGGGCACTGGTTTGTTTGCCAGATCAGATTCCCGTCTCCACTTCAGGCTGTCTCTCCTCTACCACTGATACACGACCTGTCGTCTTGTGTCGATTCAAATGCAAATATCTGGTTTCTGCTGCGTCTCCATTGTAATCCATCTGACTTGGCCTGAGAAGGAAAGAAGTTCAACGGCTGATTCTGCAATCTCAACCTCCACCGGCTTCCTCGCTTACAATAAAGAGTAAAATTTAATATTATCTGCTGTATTTCCTTCACAACTCTTTCCTTCCTCCCCCTGTGACTGTCTTGAATCTCTACACAGCAACCCGTTCCCTACCTTTCAAATCAGACCCACCTTCCTTCCTAACGCCCAGATTCGCAATCAGCTGTCGACCACCATTCCGTCTGTCTTCAAAGCACATGCCTGGAATGAGCGTCATCTTCCTCTTCGTGAAAACAGTGACAGTGTATTCTTTTAAAACTAGCTTAAAAACATTCCTTGGTACTTTCATATCTTTCGCGTCCCTCTGTGTGTGTGTGTGTGTGTGTGTGTGTGTGTGTGTGTGTGTGTGTGTGTGTGTGTGTTAATGTGTGTACCCGAATCTGTTCTTTCAAAGTTATGGTATGCACATGCGCGAATGATGTGTGCATGCACTTTTTTATTATTACTATTACTATAATTATCATTATTATCTTATTATTATTATTGTATCGTTTTTCATCTCAGAAACTCTACCGTCGTTCCATTCAAGGTCTGTTCGGGCTCTGATGGCGAGTTAACATATAAATGTTAAAACCATATGGACTGGGTTCAATTGCAGTTTTCATTGTAATGATCTCCTCCAGCTGAAAGTCGTCGCCCCGTGAATTGTGAAAGAAACGACACCTTTGGTCATCTGAAGTAACTTTACCAATGGATAAACTATTTCTTAAATCAACGAGCAAGAGAAGGAATGAACAAAATAAATAACTAATAAAATGAAAAATAAGCAAAAAAATGTTGTCATACAACTCGTGTGCAGGTAGTAGAAAGAAAGGCTGTGGATGAATAATGACGGAATGAACAAACGGAATGATAAAAGTCCTGAACTGATGGATGAATGGTTAAATGAACGTTCAACGCCTTCTTCCTTGCGCTGAACCCTGTGAAGTGATCTGAAGCGATCAAAGCTAAGTGAATTTTCGTTGTTTTATTCGTTTATGTCTCACCTGATGAAGACCTAAGAGGTCGAAACGCGTTGTGTTTCGTCTTGTGACTCGTTTGTCCACGTTCTCTGGGCGGTTCGCTAACATTTATTTAAGATATATTCAAAAAAAGGAAAGAAAGAAAAGCCAAAACATGAACCGACCTTGACCAAGGCGTAGAGGTCGCTGAACTCAATCTCCAGACCGGCCTTCTGCTCGCCGGCCACGCAGGTGTAGTTGGCCGTGTCCCGGTCGGGGCGGCTGCGGCGAATGCGGAGCTTGCCGTTGTTGGAGACGTAGGCTCTGCGCGAGGTCCTGAGGGGCCGCTGGTTCTTGAGCCACTGCACGGAGCGCTTGCTGATGCCTCGGACCGGGCAGCTGACGATCACCGAGGTGCCTGGCAGGATGGCCGCCACGCTGCCCACCACCAGCCGCACCTGTGGGCACCACAGAGTTCATGACCCTTTGGAGACTATCCTCAGTCTACAGTCATCGCCCGCCTCGCCACCCGCGTCACACGTGTACTGAACACCAAGGAGTGACCCGCAGTGTCTTCCAGGCTTCTCCTACCAGTTTTTGTTTGTTTTTTGTCAGTATGTGTGTCACCCTTGTCAGTGTGTGCGAAGGGTGCATGTGTATACTAGGATGTATGTTTATAGTAGGCCTCCCTCCCCCCCCCCCCCTCCTCACCCTCCCTGTCTTTTCTCCTCTCCTCTCTCTCCTCTCTCTCTCTTCCCATATCCTTGTTAGTTGTGCTCACCTTCGGTGTACCCGTTTCTTTTTGTGTGAACACTATTCACTTTTTTCTTTTGTTGTTGTTATCTTTTTCTTTCTGTCTGTCACTAACTCATTCTGCCGAAGAAGACACTAAGTGTCCAAACGTCCTAACTTCATTTCCACCTGGAAGTTGACAATTTACCGTTTCTGCTGTTTCACCTGTTGTGTCAACATGCTGCAGTCAACCTCCAATTCTTTTTTGCATGTATCCCAGAACCGGCACGAAAGAGTTAGTAACCTGATTAAACCATGCAAGAAGCATGTGGGCACCAAAGAGTTAAAAGACCTGGTCAGAACATTCGAGGTACCAGAATTTCAAGACGGAGACTTTTTCTTCCTTTAAGGCCGGTTCGACTGTGTATGTTTTAGGGAGTAACTGACACTTTGTCAACATGCCAACTTTTTGTTGTAATAATAATTTAGTAAGTCGTGTGGGTGTTACACAATCTATTCTTGAGCGCTTATTCGCCTATTTATTTTTGTTGAATTCATATGCTTCCATCGGATTTTTCTTTATTTCTTTTATTCTTTTCTTTCTAGGCGCCAAAACTTACGCGAAATGGTAGGCGCCCTCAGCATAGCCTGAAGGATGACAATTGTTTAGCTACCGTGCTATGTTTAATTCATATAAACTGCGTGCGTGCATGCGTTCGTGCATGCGTGCGTGTGAGGATGTTTCCTGTTTTATCCCAGCGGTAACAGTCTTGAAGTAGGCATTGCTCTGGCACATGATAATCGATCTGGTTTTGGCTGTGTGTGTCTGGGGGTAACAACACATCTGTTTCCAACAGTCTTAAAAATGAATGAAAAGTATGATCATACATCGAAAAACATATTTTTCTTCAAATTCGGTGTCTGAGGTGCTTCTGGAACTTGTAGTACACAACTCAAAACTCTCCACGAAAAGAATAATCGTATATCATCAATATATTTTTCAACAGCATTATTGCTTTTGTTACCTCTGTCACTATTGTAACGCCAAAATCAATGACTACGTACGTACTTGGGGGTGGTGCTGACGACAACGAGAATGACAAGAAAAAAACAAACCAACCAACCCCACCACTCAACAACCAGTTGAAAGCACAGCAATCGGGCCAAGTCAACTGATTACTTTGTCCAAACATCCTCCAAATTCCCACGCCCTCTTCCCTTTCTCCCCAACTCGCATTTCTACACGCACGCATACACATGCGGATAACAACAGGCAACCTTGCTTTTCGTTTCATTGGAGTGGAAATGTGGATTCTGTCTCGTTCAATGCAAACCGCAGACGCGCGCGAAAAAAAACAAAACAGAACTGACCTCCTTCACCTATTGAAACACCCACACAGAATTTATTCAAATATAGACCTTACTTAAAAACTAGAAAACAAACGAACAAAAAGCCAGACCTCAGCAAAAACACACAGACCTAACTAGATACATGAAAACGAATCCCAGGTTTCATATTCAGAAACAAAAAACAAAACATATAAAAAAAAAACAGACCTAATTCATGATCATACGGAAAAAAATAAAACAAATACCCCGCCCTCCCCCCAAAAAACAAACAAAACAAAAAACCGACCCCATGCACAAACAAAAATCAGACCTCGATCACATCAAAAACAAGCAAACAAAAACAGACGTCATTCACAGATAAATGAAAACCGACCTCATACATCAACAAAAACTGAAGAGACCCCATTCACCAACACACTCCCTACCCCCACACCCAACAGACGTCCACAAACAGAAGCCCCGCCAACAGACCCCCCCCCCCCCAACCCCCTGTCACTCACCCGCTCCATCTTGTTGAGCTGGAAGAAGCGGATGCTGTGTCGCTTGATGCGCACCTTGGGGCACTCCCCCTGGTTGCAGGGCCGCTCGGAGGGAGGCCGCTGGGTGGGGGGACACAGGTACTCGTCCACGTCAATGGGGGTCCCGTCCCGCGACACACGCTGGCACACCACGGGCCGGAGTTCCAGCCCGTCCCCGCAGGTGACGGAGCACTGCAAAAGCGAAATGAACAAGGGGCGATTGCAGTTTTACAAACTGCACACCAAAAACTATTGTGCCAAAGGCCTTGATTAAGGAGTCAATTATTCATAGACTGTCGCAGTTAGGTTGTTTTGAGAATTATTGTGTCTGAAAGTCGATTCTTCTCGTAACCGTCAAGGTACAAAGCCAAGTGGATCCAAGCAGACAGATTAAAATCTAAGGAATGGGACTACTTGGTCTACCACCTGGCGCAAAGATTGGATCATGGATGAGTGCAAAGGCCTGAAATGTGACATCAAGTGAGAGAAAGGTCATGTATTTGAAGACTGTATGTGACGTCATCGGTGGAAATCCTCCAAAACAAGCGAAATCTTTTTTTTTTTTTTTTGATCAATTTTCAGGTTTAACATTAGATACTGGCTCACACTTACAGCAGGCCTCCAAATGCTTACATGGATTACACAGTGATTTAGTGCCAAATCCTCACTGTGGCCTCTTGCCACGTCTGTCCTTACATGGATTACACAGTGATTTAGTGCCAAATCCTCACTGTGGCCTCTTGCCACGTCTGTCCTTACATGGATTACACAGTGATTTAGTGCCAAATCCTCACTGTGGCCTCTTGCCACTCTGTCCTTACATGGATTACACAGTGATTTAGTGCCAAATCCTCATGTGGCCTCTTGCCACATCGGTCTTCTAACTCAACCAAGCATGGTACAGACCGCCAACGTTTCGCAAACCAACAAGAAGTAGGTACTGTGTACAGTGCACAGGGGAAACACAAATGGCGGGGCATAATTGCAAAAGATTTTCACTTTGACCCTCTACCCTTAAGCACACTAAATATTGATCCTATTCTTTCGAAAGAAAGTACTTATAACGGAAATAGCTGAATCGGAGATACGTCATAGCCCCAGGAAACGGTGGTTTTACTGCCTGGCATACATCACTCGCTCCACTTGTCAAGTCGTTTCATTCCCTACCTCACACAACCTCACTGTCAGTTTTTCGAAGCTGTGTTGTAGTCGAGATGACGAGGTATCGCATCCATCAAACTCGCAGCGTGAATAACACTAGAAAAATGTTGCTAAGGGAGGCCAATCTCGCTGCCACACCGATCTCTTCTAATCCATTGTGTGAAGGTGTACGCTTATGCGAGCCTGTGTACGTGCGCGTGCATGCCCGCACGCGCTCGCGCACAAGTGTGTGTGTGTGTGTGTGTGTGTGTGTGTGTGTGGTGTGTTGTGTGTGTGGTGTGTGTGTGTGTGTGTGTGTGTGGGTGGTGTGGGTGTTAGGGAGGAGGGAGAGAGAGAGAGAGAGAGAGAGAGAGAGAGAGAGAGAATGAACGGTCCTATGAATTGTTTTAAAACTGAATGAATTAAATGTGAATACTATGAATACCTGTATCCATGAACGTAGAGAGAGAGAGAGAGAGAGAGAGAGAGAGAGAGAGAGAGAGAGAGAGATGAAAAAGTTACGAAAATCTACATCATGGAGAGGAAAAGGGATGGTTGGATCAGCAACAGAGAGTGAGCGAGAGAAGAGAGAGAGAGAGAGAGAGAGAGAGAGAGAGGAGAGAGACAGTGACAGAGACAGAGAGACAGAGATGACAAAGCTACGAAAATCTACATCATGGCGGAGAAACGCGGATGGTTTGAAAAGCATCTTTATGCGTTCAGTATTTTCCATGATGACACCGATTTACTTCATAATGTGGCCGATGTTTCAATCTATGAAAAAAAAAAAAAAAAATTTGCAGCACTAAACAATACAGTTACAGTGTTAACTCACTGCGAATCTTATGGAGTCTGCAAGTCTCTTCTTCTTATAATTCTTCCATGTAAAAAAAAAGGGCAGCTGAGGGACATCCGGAGTCATGAACCGGGTGTGGCCCAACCCCCCTAGAGTGTCAGGAGATAAGGGCCGAAACACTTGCTTGAAGGGGGCTTCTCTTCTGAGGACTCTCTGCTGCCACGCTCTCCACGAGTTTCTTTCTACTGATGCATGGGTAAACCATTGACTTCCGGGAATAGGCCGGAGGACGTCCGGGAAAGACCGGAGGACACTGGGAAAGACCAGAACCAAGGGCTCTGTGGGCTGGCTCCCCACTTTGCCTTAAACATGTGGCTACTAAGAATAAATGGAAAAGATGCTCCCAGGATTCACCGAAAGGGGGAGAGAATGATGAATCCATCGGTGCTCAACCAATCACGACCGCAAATCCCAAACGGACTATGAACATGGACCAAATGGAATATCCATGTGTCTGTGGAAAGCGTTTCGCTACCACCTGTGGCATGAAGATCCACAGAACAAAGATGGGATGTGTGAAGACTCAACTGAATGAGCAGCAGCGCACTGCATCAGCAGATAAGACGTCGGAAGACCAAGGCCAGGATTTAAACCACAGTGCCAAGGACATCCACGCTGTTGGTTCGGATGAGGAATTTGCACAGGCCCTTGATGCCAGGCGCCTGAAACTCAACCTGCCACGAGCAAACGAAACTGAAGATTGGGAGAAACTGGATGCAAAAATCGTCCAAAGACTCGATGCACTGATAGGGAAAAGCACCCTGGAACACAAACTAGCCACATATGGGGACATTGTGTATGCCACATGTAGAGACGCCTATGGAGCAAAACTACCCAAAGAAAAAACACCTGCAAAGAAATCCAGACGCCAAGAAGAGATGGACAAGATCAGGGTCCAAAAGAAAAACCTCAAGAAGCAAATGAAGACCGCACTGCCAGCTGAAAAACAAGGCTTGGAAAAACTCTGGAAAGACCTGAAAGCAAAACACAGCGCCCTCAGCAAAGCGGAATCTGCGAGGAAGAGGAAGAGCAAAAAGAAGAAGACACAAGAGCGCTTCTTCAGAGACCCCTTCCAGTTTGCCAGAACACTGTTTGAGCAGCCAAAATCTGGGACCCTAAGTGTGGACAAAGGAGTTCTTGAGCAGCATCTGAGGAAAACATACTCTGACTCACAGAGCAAAGCACCACTCGACATTCAAGGTCTGGTGTGGCCAACCAACCCTGAGGAACAGTTCAATGACAAGCCTCCAACGTTGGCGGAAATCAAGAAGGTGGTCGACAAAGCCAGAGCTAAATCATCACCAGGGCCAAACGGAATACCTTACCAGCTGTACAAGAAATGTCCCAAGGTGCTGGAGTGGCTCCACAGGCTGCTGCGATCAGCTTGGAGAAACCAGAAGATCAGCAGCCAGTGGATGACGGCAGATGGTGTGTACATCCCCAAAGAGCAAAACTCAAGTGACAGCCAGTTCAGGCCAATATCACTACTGAACGTCGAAGGGAAAATCTTCTTCTCTGTCATGGCAGCAAGGCTGACCAAGTACCTCATGGAAAACACGTACTTGGATGTGTCAGTCCAGAAAAGTGGCATCCCAGGCGTGGCTGGCTGTGTAGAACACGCCACAATGATCTGGGACGCAATCCAAAAAGCAAAAACAGAAAAGAGAGACCTGGACGTAGTGTGGCTTGATCTGGCAAACGCATATGGATCTGTACCCCATGAGATGATACAGTTGGCTCTCGAGATGTACCATGTGCCAAAGAACATCCGCGACATGCTCAAGAAGTACTTCAATGGCTTCTCAATGCGGTTCTCTACCAAGGAGAACACAACAGATTGGATCAACTTGGAAGTGGGCATTGCAATGGGCTGTGCAATTTCCCCAATACTGTTAGTGTTGGCAATGGAAGTCATCTTGAAAGCAGCAACAAGCAACGCAAGACAGACCTTGGCGATGGATACAAGATGCCCCCTCTCAAGGCCTTCATGGATGACACTACAGTGATTTCATCCAGTGAAGACGAGACACGTCATGTGCTGGAGAGGCTGGACGACATAGTTGCCTCATCCAGAATGAAGTTCAAGCCAAAGAAATCATGGAGTCTCTCACTGAGGAAAGGAAAAGTGGCCGAATCTGTGGTCTTCAGTGTTGCCAACCAGGCCATTCCAACAGTCACAGAAGAGCCAGTCAAGAGCCTTGGAAGATGGTATGATGATACGCTGAAAGATACACAAAGAGCAAAAGAAACCAAACAGATGTCGGAAGAAGGCTTGGAGACCATTGACCAGTGTGGGCTCCCTGGCAAATACAAGGTCTGGTGTCTGCAGTTCATGCTGATACCAAAGCTCCTATGGCCTTTGATGATGTACATCTGCACCAGCATAGTGGAGGCAATGGAAGCCAAAATCAACAAGTTCACAAGAAAATGGCTTGGTGTCCCACCCTGTCCGACCGACATAGCGCTGTACTGTCGCCAAGCAAAGCTGAAACTACCACTTGAAGTCCATCCTGGAGGAATACAAAGCAGGGAAGATCAGACTTCAAAGCATGCTGGAGGACTCGGAGACAAGGTGGTAGAAGCATATCAAGCCCCAGCTGAAGACAGGCAGAAAATGGAGAGTTCAAGAGGCGATGGATTCTGCAAAAGAAAGTCTCAAGATCAGAGAAATAACAGGACACACTCAGACCAACAGACAAGGACTGGGGGTGACCAAAACTGAATGGTGGTCAAAGGCCAAAGGAAAAGCCAAAAGAGACACGATGATTCAGGAGATGAGAAAAGAAGAAGACCAAAAAAGACTCCAAAAAGCAGTCCAGCAGAGCCAGCAAGGGCAATGGACAACGTGGGAGAATGCACTCCAAAGAAGTCTCACTTGGAATGACATTTGGCACATGGCCCCTCTCAGGATCAGCTTCATTCTCAAATCTGTATATGACCTTCTGCCCTCAAATGCAAACCTGGTGAAGTGGGGAAAAACAGACGATCCTGCATGCCCCCTCTGCCATGGAAAACAAACAGTGGAGCATGTCCTAAGCTCATGTAAAGTAGCCCTGGCTCAAGGAAGGTACACATGGAGGCACAACCAAGTGCTCAAAGAGATTGTACAAGTAGTCTGGGCTAGTACCAACACCACAAAAGGAAAAATCAGGACTCCAAAAGCACCCGCAACATTCTTCACGGCAGGAGGCAGCAACTCATGGCCAAGGACAACAGTGCCACTCAGAACATGCAGGCAGAGTCTGCTGGACGGGGCAGATGACTGGGAGTGTACTGCAGGCCTCCCAGAATGGAAGAGTCACCCAGAGATAAAGCAAAAGTGGCATGAGACCAGACATAGTAGTCCACTCTCAGTCAACCAAGCAGCTGATCATGATCGAGCTCACGGTGCCATATGAGAACAGAATGGAGGCAGCTCAAATCTACAAGACTGAAAAGTATGCTGATCTGGCAAACAGCCTGAGGAGAGAAGGCTATCAGGTCAAAGTCCTCACTGCAGAAATTGGAGCTAGGGGGTTTGTAGGAACGTCCGCATACAGCCTCATGAAACAGCTCTCAGTTGCAGGGAGGGAAAAAACAGAGCCCTGAAAGCAATGGCAGAAGCAGCAGAGAGGTGTTCAAATTGGATCTGGTCAAGGAGAAACAAAAGTGAACTTCATAAGGCTTAACTTTCCTACAAATATCAGGTGTCCCTGTGCCTCAGTGGTTAGAGTGCGAGTCATTAAGTGGAAAATGAGCATGTCCAGAGGGTCATGGGTTCGAATCCCAGTCATGGCTCGTCCCAAGATGGGGACAAAAAGGGCAGCAGAGGGACATCCGGAGTCATGAACCGGGTGTGGCCCAACCCCCCTAGAGTGTCAGGAGATAAGGGCCGAAACACTTGCTTGAAGGGGGCTTCTCTTCTGAGGACTCTCTTCTGCCACGCTCTCCACGAGTTTCTTTCTACTTCCGATAATGACCATCAATCAAAACACCGATCATTACTGTCATACTCGAGGGTGCGCGGCGTTTCGGGAGAGAGAGAGAGAGAGAAGAGAGGAGAGAGAGAGAGAGAAGAACCGAGTTTGAAGTTGGACAGCAAGGAGGGCATGGTGTCGTGTCTGCTGACAGCCATTTAGCAAAATACCTTTCATGAGTGAAATTGAATTAAATAAAGGATCGTACTGGCAACAATCGCGTCAAAACGAAAACAAAACAAAAAAACTTCGAATGCCAAAAATACTGTACTCATTTGACAGTAATCTGAAGCCCCGAAAGGCATGAAACACGGCACGACAAAAGAACGAACTGACACTGCTGGGGAGGGAGGTGGCGGGGAGGTAAGAAGGTAAGGTTTCTTAAAGCCCAGCCGACCGCAGAGGGCCATATCAGAGCTGTCACCACGCAAGAGGAGAGGAAGGAGGGGGGGGGGGGGGGGGATGGAGGGCAACGACACGACTGCAGGTAACTAAAGGATGGGGATAATAAAGGACAAGAGGGAAAAAACGGTACGTACAAGCCCACGCGCGCGCGTACACACACACACACACACACACACACACACACACACACACACACACAGCGAGGAGAGAGAGAGAGAGAGAGAGAGAGAGAGAGAGAGAGAGAGAGAGAGAGAGAGAGAGAGAGAGCATATACAACAATGAGGAATTCGTTCATTTTGAACGCACCAGCCATTCCATTTCGGGTCGTCAGCATTTCAATAAAACAAAAATGCACACGAATGCCATTTTAGCCAACAGCACTCCAGAACGGACAGCTAGCAGCCTCTCATGCAGTCAAACTCACCACCTAGTCGCCAAAGTACATCATACAAACATGATATAAAAAAGATACGCGTCAAAGAGTTGTAAAACCAGGACAGATCAATCGGTCAGAGAGAATATCGGATGACAGTAAAGAAACTCGATCTTTGTTTCAATGTAAAAAAAAAAAAAGCAGAGTCGAACACAGTTATAAGACAGCTACTGCAAAACTTCCAGTGAGAGTGCGTTGATAAGATCCCCCCCCCTCACTCCTGCCCCGACCGCCTTCTTCCGGTATCCTCGCCGGCGGGAACAGATGAGATCGGGGATAGCCGAGTGTAGAATAGTGTGTGAATTTGTATATATAAGTATGGACCATTCCCTCTCAGGTGGCCTTGGACGGTACAACATATTGCTCAGCAATCTCGGTTTGCTTTCAAAGTGCTTTCTGACTTACTTATGGAGCTTCTTTCCGTCAATACGGAGATAAGTGAGGGCACAGTCAGCAGATATAATGCTCACAAGATTCTATGCGCACCGCAAAAAGTCGGCCTATTCAGGAATGTCAAAGGGCTTAAGAGAACACAGTAAACAATTTCTCTTTCTCTGTGTGTGTGTGTGTGTGTGTGTGTGTGTGTGTGTGTGTGTGTGTGTGTGTGTGTGTGTGCGTGCATTTGTGAGCATGTGTGCGCTGTGACTTGGCAGGGTGACATCTAAAATTAGACACGCACTGAGGTTCACCATTTGGTCACATGTGAAGTTAAATGAGCAGACACATTCCCACCACTGCAATGAATTCCTTCCCTTTTCATCGCCCAAACTGTTTGTCCAGTCAACAACCTCATATTTCAACCCCCATTCTCTCTCTCTCTCTCTCTCTCTCTCTCTCTCTCTCTCCCCCCCCCCCCCCCCCCGTATGCGGACAGTGTGTGTGTGTGTGTGTGCGTGTGCGTGTGCGTGTGTGTGTGTGTGTAAACGCATATATTGTGACAGGCGATGGGAAGTCACTTTCAAAGGCAAATAAACTTCCACTCTGTCCACACAATAAGTATATCAAAACAGACGCAGTGATATTTTTTTCTCTTTGTCGAGTCGTGTACAAACCTACGAAATCATTCATATTCAGAAAGTTCTCCCATTTCATACTGCCAATATATACTACTAAAAACAATTGAAGTACCACCCCTAATTTTTGTATGCAATTTTTAAAAAGCTCTGATAAACCAATTAATATTGATAATTGAATAAACTCTGCTGGATAAGCTTACCCGGTTCTCAAATACTACTCCTCGTGCATTTTTGTTATGTTAAAGTCGGTCAGCAGTTATCTACCGCGTCGCATCTGAGGCAAAAAAATCCCGAGAAATTATCGAACTTGTGTCGCTCCCAGATTTTGACACAGACACAGCAAGAAAAAAAAAATGTGATGCACGTGAAAGCAAGGTCTTTTCTGAGCAGAATTGCAATCAGTTAGTACATTTGACGGGTATAAAAAGTCGCGAAATTTAGGAAGATTTAACCATGCCTGCGAGACAACGACTAAGCAACACCGACAGAGGAAGAGCGATAGCATGGTACCAAGAAGGTATTGGCTTGAGGGAGATTGGTCGACGGCTTGGAGTGAGTCACCCAGTCATTCTGAGGCTCAGAGACCGTTGGCTTAACACTGGAAGTGTTGAAGAACAGCAGGGACGTGGACGGACGAGAAGCACCTCCAGACAGCAGGATCGGTTCATTGTTATCGCTTGTCTGAGAGACCGTTCAGCCAGTGCCACAGTACTCCGAGACCAGCTACGACAAGCCAGCAACGTCAACGTCAGTACCCAGACAGTTCGGAACCGGCTCCACGACGCCAACTTGAGGTCAAGGTCCCCAGCAGTGAGATCAATACTGACCCCAGCGCATCGAGCTCATCGTCGGGCCTGGGCAGCATGTCATAGAAGGTGGATAAGAGCTGAATGGGCAACAGTACTCTTCACAGACGAGTCAAGGTTCACCCTCAGGTTCAACGACGGGCGGGTTCGCGTCTGGCGACGTCCTGGAGAACGCTACGTTGACGCTGCCGTCAGGGAGCATGACCGCTATGGAGGTGGGTCCGTGATGGTGTGGGGTGGGTTCAGCCTACGTCACAGGACCCCCCTACACCGTGTTGAAGGCCGCCTGACCGGTGCCACCTACCGCGACACCATCATCCGCCCCCTTGTGATGCCCGCCCTGAGGGCAGTTGGCCAGGGCGCCCAGTTCCAGGACGACAACGCGCCGTGCCACCGCGCCGCCATCGTGAATCAGTTCCTACAAGGGCAGCAGGTGACAAGAATGGACTGGCCTGCCAGGTCACCAGATTTGAACCCCATAGAGCATCTGTGGGACGTGCTGGGGAGGCGAGTGCGGGCCCACAACCCTCCAGCAGACACCGTGGACCAGCTGTTTCAGTTGCTGGAGCAGGAGTGGCAGGCGATCCCCCAGGACACTCTCCGCCGCCTGGTGCACTCCATGAGACGTCGATGTGACGCTTGTTTGAACGCGAACGGTGGTCATACCCGTTATTAACATCATGACATCTACCATAGACTCTTGTTACTTTTCATTTTGGGGGTATGCCTCTTTAATCAAGTGTAAAACAATGATAATTTTTTGTCACGGTGTTTGAATAAATTTGAATGGATTGAGGAATAATAAAAATAAAATATTCAATCATTAAATTATGTTCAGCTTTGTTTTCTTTCGAATGACAGCAGTTTTCCTAAGTGGTACTTCAATTGTTTTGAGTAGTGTATGTGGGGTCTTTAGGTCAGTGGAAACCAAAATCAAGAGCCAACAAAAGTCACTTTCACCAAACTTAGCGATACACTAAATGGGCAGCGCACTCTTACAAAATGACAAAAACAGCGGCTTAATATGCACGTGATCCTAAATTGTTTCTTTTTTAGGTGAAAATTGTATATGTGGTCTACACCTGTCCGTAACCAAGAGGAACGACCACTGATGTAGTGTGTATATTATCACGTGACAGGTCAAGACCAGGTTCAATCCTGACCCCCCTCCCCCACACGCTCTTCCTTCCAATCCTGACATGTCCCGTACCAACTGTTAAACCGGTGGTTGTTTGTGGCCTCAATCGCCGCACAAAGCTGTGGCAAGTCATTTACTACAATACAGCCCACAGACAACGACCAGTTCAGTGACGCTCTACACAATGATTTACCTGTGCAACCGCCACCCCTGTTTTCTATCATCATGATCAGCCTCCTTCACCCTGATACCAACGGATATCTCGGTAGACTGTATGCTAACAAAGAGAAGATAGGGAAGAAAACACGAAGAGACGAAAGACAAGCTAGTAGCAGACTGAAAGATACGAACACGGAGGTGGGAACTGAGAAGTACAGAAACGCGCTTGACATCTTCCCGGGACACACACACACACACACACACACACTGAATGGCGAGACATACAGTCGAACCTCTTTCACGCAGCGCTCACTCACGCACCTGCACATTTACTGGATAAAAGCGGGTCCCGTACCGCCAGCTTCTCTCCGCACCGACACCTCCCAACGCCGATCCCGTACTCCGGCACTTCGAAAACCCGGAGACTAGATCTTGCCAATGACAGTTCGGCGACATGCAGCGCCCTCTTAATGCACAGTGGGTCCCTCTTTGTCACAAAGCATTGCGCACACCATATCGATGATAGTTAATTGTGGCAGCCGACACTGAGCATTGAACTTTGACCATACTCCCTGGTTTCTGACATTTCCTGGTGAAAACTTGGTTCCCTGCTGCCGACTTGCCATGGCTGCCTCTATGGTGAGCTCCACCGCTTCATGGCAGCTTCTCTCTTCTGTTGATGACGAATGGGCCGTCGCTGTTGGCTTCACTGTAGTTTGTTAGTATCGGTCCTGATGGGGCACGACGGGACTCTTACGCAGAAGATGGCGAACTCGTGAACTGTCAAGGAAGATAATGAAATAAAAATCTGCGAAACCTCGAAACCCAAACCGCAGTTCCAAACCTGACTGCTGCACATGGTTTGATCCAGGTGAACTGATGGTGAAGGCTAAACTCCAACTGAACCACACACCTTCACACCAAAGAACTGACCGGTGACTTCAACCACAGAAATGTACACCGACACCTGCCCTCATGACCAGCCAGCCAAAGCGCTGGGAAAAGACTGGGTGAACACACCGCTCAAGACAACGGTCACGCCTCGCGGATCTCAGCTCACCTGCACGTGCAAACTAACCACGCTCGGACCACACTGTACACACACACACACACCACCCCATCACCACCCCTGCTCTCCTCTCTCTCTTTACCACCACACCAAGAAAAAAGGGAATGTGCACAAGCTGTGTTGCCCTGCCTGACATGAAGCCAGCACAGCGAAAACTAAAAGGAAAGGGGACGATACGGGTATCTCGCTACATACGGCATATATTTAGCAACCTATCACTGGACGTTACTATTTACAGTACAAAGCGGGGACGGATGGAAGGGGGGAGTCGGGTGGGACGATGGGAATGGTACATTATCAGGAAAAAATTCTTTTCTGACCTCAAACCCGTGTGTCTGTGTATTTGTTAAAATTAATTGCTGTCTGTTTTATTTGAATTATTTCCCTCGTTGCAGTAGTAGACTCTGGATGGGTTTGCGACCATTTTCTTCTGTACTCCCACCAGAGAGAGAGAGAGAGAGAGAGAGAGAGAGAGAGAGAGTATGACTGAAAGACACAACATATGTGTGCTTGCAACACACACGCACACGCACTCAGGACCATTCCCCTGAGTGTTTCGGGGCTCCTTATTTTTCTAGCTCCTCTGTGTGCGTGCGCGCGCGCGTGTGTGTGTGTGTGTGTGTGTGTGTGTGTGTGTGTGTGTGCGTGCGTGCGTGCGTGCGTGCGTGCGTGCGTGCGTGCGTGCGTGTGTGTGTGTGTGTGTGTGTGTGTGTGTGTGTGTTTCAGCACACCAGGTGTCAGGTGATAGGGGTGGCGGTACTGGCCTTGTCACGTAGATCTATCAGCGTTACACTGACCGACTTCGTCTATTCCTGTCCTCAGGAGGCGTGGTGCCTATGTTTTTTTCCTGGGGGGAAGGGGGGGGGGCGCAGAGGGGGGAGGCTGGTGTGGAGATCCTCGGCCCACACTATCACTGTGTTTCTTATGATAGCACCCCCCCCCCCTCCCCACGACAGACCCTGAGAGGGGTGGCAGAAGGAAGTAAGGGGCTTCCCACGCCTCCAGTCGTGTTGGTGCTGCGTTCCCCTGCCCCGTGCACAATCGGCCTGGACCCTTGGGGCGGGCCGCTGCTCTTTGTGTGAGAGGCACCACTGGTGGCAGCGTGTGCGAAAACGGCGCGCGTATATGGGACATTAGTTTGTGTGCGAACAATGGCGTTTGTTTTGTGAGTCCCCCCAATAGGTCGGGTATCTGTTCTTAACCTCAGTGCCAGTCTTTTCTTTTTTTTATTACTATTTTTTTTATATTCCTCCCTCCCCACCGCCCTTCTTCCATGTCTGTGCCAGATGTTGCCTTGATCAGCGTGGGGTTTGTTGGTAGAGGGTTTTGTATGAAGGCAGGCTGAGGGGGAGTGGGAGATGGGAGGGGTTAGGAGACCCCTAGTGATCGTGCCAATACGTTATATGTGTGAATTAACAGAGTCCCTTTTGTAAATGTATCATCTGTTGATCTGTGTTCCCCAGAGGAGGACTCCCACTTATCTGCTGTGGACAGGGAGGAATGGGGGGTGGGATGTTTTGATACGAGGGGAGGAGGGGCGTTCAACCCCGCACCTTGACAGACCACGTGACCCACTCTCAGGTCAAACTGGACAGTCACAGCAGCTGGATGGCGGGTTCTTTAAGACACACGAGTCCACACTGAGTCACCATTAAAGGACACACACCACTGGTATATTGATTAGTGTTGGTCGGCTGGCTGCTTGATGACCGAGTGTTGGGTTGACTGGAGACGTGTCTGCCGGCCTCCGCCGCGCACAACCACAAGAGTCACACATCATGTTTAAAAATAGTGTTCAAATGAAAAAGGTGCACACATCATGTTGTACGAGTCTTTCTTCATTTGTTGAATGACGTATAAATAAATCGGCACCAGTTGCCGTGGCACAGTGTTTAGCTTTTTCCTGAAGGTTTATCCTCGTCTTTCCTTGTCTGCTCTTTTCACAGCATTGTGGTCTACTCACCTACCATTGTTCTAGAAAATCGCTGTACTTTTTCTGTGTTTACAATGTACAACCTTCCAATGTTTCTTTATTTTCATCGTCATCTTGCGCCTACGCACTCGGACTGAAAATGCAGGCCACAGTGGACAATAGATATCCATTTCGAAATGTCTGTTTGTCCATATTGTCATGTTATTTTTTGTGCCTTGAATTCGAATGTTGAAGATGAAAGGTCTACTCCTTCCGATGAAGCTGAGGGTATGACTGGAATGGAAAGATTGATACTTCCTGGATGGCCTGCAATGTTTGTTCTGTGTAACATGTGTTTGTATATGTGCGACCAGGATTGATGCCGAATGCGGCTGTGTAGAGTTAAGGGAATTTCACTTTTTCATTGGGGAAGCAAAAGCTGCCTTCTTTATAATTCAAACGTCATCTCATCTAAATTTGTCTTTGTTGAACAGTATACCATGGTGTGCTGGTGAGATGGATGACAAGCAAACAAACCCAAACAAAACAAACAAGCATACATACAAAACCCAGTAAGAATTAAACACGCGAATTAAAGACAGAATGTGAATAACTTAATGGAAGGATTTTAAAACGAAAACGCCACACGAGGAATAATCTCGCCCAACAGTGAACCTCAAAGTTCTAGCCGAGGACCAAGCAGCAGCAGCAGCAGCAGCAGCAGCAGCAGCAGCAGTGACAGCAGCGATACAGCAGTAGAAGTGGTAGAAATAGACGACTAGGAAATAGTACAAGAACAAACAGTTAAAGTAGAAGTCAAAGGAAAACCAGTAGCAGTTCAAGAAGTCGTGAGAGAAGCAGAAGACACAGCAGAAGAAGAAGAAGAAGAAGAAGAAGAAGAAGAAGAAGAAAACAAAGAAGAAGAAGAAGAAGAAGAAGAAGAAGAAGAAGAAGAAAAAGAAACAGAAGAAGAAGAAGAAGAAGAAGAAGACGACGACGAAGAAGATGCAGAAGAAGAAGAAGAAGAAGAAGAAGAAGCAGAAGCAGAAACAGAAGGCTGTGACTGACCTCAGACCAGAAGCCCGTGGCCCAGTCGGCCGGGCAGAACTGGGTGTTGCACTGGCGGGCCCTCTGCGGCACGGGTTTCTGGCACATGAAGTCCGGCAGGGTCAGCACCTTGCTGACCACACGGCTGACCTCCTGGATGCACGACACCTCGCGCGACATCAGCCCGCCCCCGCACGTGGTGGAGCACGGCCCGAAGTCCCCGATACGCCACCTGACGGCAGGAAAGGGGAACCCGCTGATGAGAGTGCTCTGCCCGTAGTGTAATATTGGACGGGTTTGATTTGGTTGGAGAGTACGAATTACGCACTACTGTCAATCTGGGATTTTTACTGTTTAGAGTGCAATAAAAATAAAAACCGAGGCGGTAAGTCGTTTGAAGAGATTGTTTCTGATCTCCCACCTGAAAAGACAACATTTTTTTTCCCTCTATCGAAGATGAAACGGTTTCTAAACGTCTTCTTTCTTTCTCATATCTGTATCCTTAATACTGATATTGTTAAGGTGTCGCAGTTGACCCCAATACGTTCTGTAAACTTCCCTTCAGTGGTGTTAAGGAACTGGGCATTCCGCAGTTGTAGAAGCGGCAAATTCTCTCGAAGGACGTAACATAAAGACAGCAACCCACCCTCTCCCACAAGCCCCTCTCCCTTTCTTGCAACCGGCTTCAGTGGGTGTCGAGGTTAACGGTTTAGTTACATACACAAAAAGAAACAAACCAACAACATCAACTAAAAGTGGAGATGATGTTAATGAAAAAAGGGGATTTGGGGTCTAGGTAATAGTAACTAGACAGGTTTTTTTAATCTGTATTTTTACAACTGTACATCACAATTTTTTTCTGAAACGTTCCATTGCGCTCTTTACAGACATGACCAGTCGTCTTCAAAGGCCCCACCCCATCGTTCTCCTCCCAGCTGGTTCCCAATTCCTTCCTTAGTCATTTATTTATTTATCTATTTATCAGTCTATGTGGCTGTTGTCTTAAGCCTTGTCCAATACGGCCTCATGGTTCAATTCTACTGACGTGGTTCTTGCTATATGTACTTGGCGCCTACCCGTATAAAAAGGAACAACACCAACACACACACACACACACACACACACACACACACACACACACACACACACACACACACACACACACACAAAGAAGCTTTCAAGACACCCGAAAAGGCACACAAGTTTCGTCAGGACGGTTTGTCCAAGATACTCAGGTTGGATAGACTGTAGCTCTGGCATTGTTCATCCGACATTAACCCCGTTTGTAGCATTGAAATGGGACTTTAACCGGTTAAAGAAAATAAAATCTTAAAATACGGATAACGGTGGCATTTCTAGACTAGTGTCACAAATATGTACGTGTATAGTTTGGAAACGACTGATATCCGAACATATATGTTTCCTCTATTTAAAAAGGAAACAGATTGTATAGGGATGACATTTAATGAAACAGACGGACATCATATACCCAAAGACTGGGACAGAGAGAGAGAGAGAGAGAGAGAGAGAGAGAGAGAGAGAGGGGGGGGGGGGGAGGGAGGGAGATCCGCGCTGACCTCTGGGGACAGGGAATGTCGTTGCAGATCTTCCTCTGTTTGGGGATGGCGGCAGCTTTCTGGCAGTGGAT
>CM065722.1:4201218-4206218 GCA_033310375.1 Conus canariensis
TTCATTTTCCCTCAGTCTCCACTGCCAGTCCTGCAGTCATGTCATAATGAAGCAAGAAATGCTGGCCATAGTTGGGTGCCCCCACTGCTTACTGACGTAGCAGATGAAAGCTGTAGTTTAGAGAACAGATGGCAGAGGAAACCACGCCATTTACGAACCATGCCACAGTCTTCTGATGAAAGCTGTAGTTTAGAGAACAGATGGCAGAGGAAACCACGCCATTTGCGAATCATGCCACAGTCTTCTGATCTTCTGCGTACGCAGGCTGATACTCCTGCGGACACTCCCTTTATGGACGGGCAAGTGTTAAAGGCCCATCTACCCAAAAAAGGGAGTGGAGTTTTGTGTGTATAACAGTTTTTTTTTATCCCGCCATTACGGCAGCCATGCTCCATCTTCGGGGAAGGTGCATGCTATGTGTAACGTGTCATCCATACCAACGGCCAAACTGGCCTTCTCTTCCGAAGGTTGATGATGGGATTTTACGAGTGTGCAAGATGTTGTGCGTGCGTTCACACACGGAACCTCGGTTTATAGTCTCAATCGAAGGATTGTATGGGAAATGGAGTCAGAACTAATGCTAACTCCGATGGAAAAATCCCCCTTTACCGAAACGGCTCGGCGGAGATTCGAACCCGCAACCCTTGGATGACGAGTCCGGCGCTCTACCAACTGAGCTATTCCGGTCCCCCAGTCTTCTGATGAAAGCTGTAGTTTAGAGAACAGATGGCAGAGAAAACCACGCCATTTACGAACTATGCAACAGCCTTCTGAGAAACTGTATGCACTGTGCTTCCTCACGACCATAACCCACCAAAGGAAAAAGCTCGTGACCTTCACACAGAAACAGGTCAACACACGGACACCAAGAAAGATGACAAATGCTCAGCGCGTCCTAAGATCACAGATGAAACTCATTTTCTGGACAGCTGCTCTAAAACAAAACTTCTATGGCAATACATCAACAGGAATTTCGCTGAATTTTTGTCTTCATTTGTAAATGTGTATGAGCCATAGAGCATCCCTAGGCTCTTTACAACTAGCCAAGGGATTTCCCAGAAACAGTGGAACCTGGTCGCTTCCATTTCAGCGTACACATAATATGGCATACACCGAGCCTCTGGTTACGAGTAAAGAAACAAAGATCCTACCTAAACAGACATGTAACAGAATACCTCGTAATTCAGAAACATGTAGTTAGTCCTTAGTTAAAACTCATCCGAAAAGTTTATGATGGAAATGAATTATATCTTAAAATCTATCTGAAACGTTGTTCTTCATGGAAAATGAATCATATCTAGAAGAACTGAGAGGATATCTAGAAGAATGGAGAGGAGTTCATCCTATCCCTTTGTTTGGAGAGAACGAAATTTGCTCTGTAAAAGAATAGTCCAGCTGCACAGATTTCTGGAAACATAAAATGGAACATCACCTCGAGTTTTCATTTCTGCGACGAAACTTCCAACGAAAAACATAATAATGATAATAACAACAACAATGATAATAATAATAATAATAATAATAATAATAATAATAATAATAATGATTATCTATGACGCTTAACCTTACATAAGCCCTAAGCGCTTACAAATAAAGAAAGATTAAAAAAAAAAAAACAGAAATGAAACCAATAAGATAAATATTGCAATTAGTACCATGCATCTACAAACAAGAGTGCATATTGACACACACTCACGCACACACACACACACACACACACACACACACACACACACACACACACACACACAAACAAACACGCGCGCGCGCGCCGCGCACACACACACACACACACACACACACACACACACACACACACACACATGTCGCAGAACATGCATGTTCGGGAAAAGAATTGAACAAGACGTGAACTATTTAACTACGATGTTGCTGCCCACAATGAGGCAGATACACGAACACTGCGAGGAAATACGGAAACGCGCATCATGCGGTTTGTTCGAAGACGAAACTCATTCTCTGTTTAGACTCAAACTGACAGAACGGCTGACTTGAGATATACTAGAACCAAACTTACGAAACAATGACCATGTGATATATTATGCGATATGAGAAGACAGTCGTTGTCTTTATGTTATATTATTACTATTATTGTCCATCGGACCTTGATTGTTCTCATGACACATATTTTTGAACAAGCGCGCGCATTTAAAAGAGAAAATGTTTCTCTTTCTTGCACACACGAAACGGCCTTACGGGTACAACAGATACGGCAGCACCCAACAAGGGAACTAACTGCAGCTTTACCAATCCGCAGTCTGTTAAGTTTGCTTCCCTTATCAAAGCACCTACCTGCTTGCGTGCACGAGGTTTTCTGCTGTACAGTTTTGGGACTGTGCAGGAGGCGAACCTTCTCGCTTCCCCACCCTGGTATATAAGTGCCCATAAATGTAAAGGCGCGAGCACGCGCGTTCTCACACATACACAACAGCTCGCTGGATTGAACTGACCATGGATAAACCCACATGCAATACCTTACATCAGACTTCAGATCACAGACAGTTCACTTTCCCCTGACTGAAGTCATGCAACTGCTCTTGGCTGAGAGACGATCAATTCCGAAAGGTCTCCCCCCCCCCCCCCCCCCTCACACCTTCCCGCCCCCACGTCCTTTCATCACCCATCCCCTCATCACTCATCTGGCAGAAATCCGGCGAATAGCAACCTTCTTTCTACACACTGCCAAGACCATCCCACAGCAGACGTCCAGACTAAACTTTATATTTCAGTCGGATCATTACGTTCGGATCGGTAGAAAGGAGTGTAGGTTTCCATTTATTTCCTGGGGTCATTAAGGATCAAAAGGTTGTTGAGCCGAAGTGGACTGTTATGACTGCTACAGTTTGTGAGTACAGATTGTATAGCACCTGTAGAACAGGATCTTGCCGCTTATTGGGAACCAAAGACTCTCCAAAGCCAGGAATCTCTGTGGCATTATTGACGTGTGTGTGTAAAACACAGAAACTGTGTTTACAAATGTTTGTCTTCTCCCCTACCACTCGAACATCCAGCGGTCGATGATGATATCTTCCTGTTCCTATTGTTCTGTCGTGTGGTAAGGTAATGTTGCTTATAGCCTAGCCGACCGCAAAGGCCATATTAGGGCTGTCACCACGTTGACGTCAACTCACAAGTCATTATCAAAAAAAGAAGAAAAAACTCATTTACACAACTTTTTAAAACACACCTTCTAAAAAAACATACCAGAAATTTTGTTTAAAATCTTTCCTCCGTAAAATCTTTGATGAAAAACGTCAATCTCCTTCAGAAACTCAAAGATCACGTCAGGTGGGACATCTCTGAACAAGGTTTTCATGGAATCTGCTGTAGAGTGTTTATGTCTCACATCGTGCAAGTCTCTTTCTGTTATCAATGAATGTGTGCATGGTGTGGATGCTCTGTTAACATAATAAAAAGCGACTGATAGAACAAAAACAGCAAAGCTCACACACAAAGCGCCCGTCCTCAAAACAGAACGCGATGCAGACACAGAGAAAGAACACTGAAGGGGAAAAGGTCACACTTTGCATACACACTGACAGATGGAGCTGCGGGTGGTAAGGGCGGTTGAGGGGGGGGGGGGGGGTGTTGTTGTGTGGGGAGCAGAGAGATGGCGTGACGTGAGCCGGTGGAGTTGGGTTCATATTTTGCTAATAGACAAGAAAACAACCCTCCAGACAGGTGAATTTGCTTGGAAGCTCTCTCCTACTTCGCAGACAGCAGCCTGGCCCTTATACATCTGTACATAGTATTACGTCAAGCGTGGTCGTTCCCAAATAGGATTATCTACCTTCAGATCTGACTTCCAGAGGGGGCGGCGGCACATTATAAGGGAACTAACTTGTAACAGCATTAGTCTGTTAGGGATTGCTTCCCTTCGCAGACTGCTGACTTCAGTTTCCTCGCACGAATTTTTGTAACACAATTTAGCTTTACACGCGCGTGCCACACACGCACACGCACGCGCGCGCGTACACACACACAAGTATGCACCCACCGTGCGCACGCGCACAATGCAGAAAATACTGGCTCGACTTAAAAAGAAAGAAAACAAATGACGTGTTGTTGTAGGAGTGGGTCAGTTGGAAAGTTTTCCAAACACTTTAACCCCATCCACCCCCTCCTCTTTCCCCTGCACCTCTCCCTCCCACCCCCGTCCGCCCTAAGTAAACATCCCCCCTCATTCCCTCCCATGTTCTGTCCGGTATTCGAACTACCGGCCTCCCTATATATATATAAGAGAAGAGAGAGAGAGAGAGAGAGAGAGAGAGAGAGAGAGAGAGAGAGAGGGGGGGGGGGAAGGCGGGAGACAGACAGGCAGACAAACACAATCATAAACAGTCGGGCTGACGGACCGTCAGACAGACTAGACAGATAATCCGACAGATTCCCAATGGCAGACACAGGTGATGGGGTGGGGTGGGGATGAGAAACTCGGATAATATTTTTGGAAACAGACAGACATGCCACTGATAAGAATAGTGAGACGGTTCACATTTAACATACATACAGAGAGAGAGAGAGAGAGAGAGAGAGAGAGAGAGAGAGAGAGAGAGAGAGAGAGAGAGAGCCGGTAACGGCACAAGTTGGATCAGTATGAAAAAACCCGGAGCGCAATACAGACAGGTGTATTTAGCTTCAGCTGGTGTGTTTACTGTGGCAACATCACACACAATGCTTTCTGTCTGCTGTGTGGGCCGGCAGTATCTTTCCTCCGGATGGCTGTCATTCCTCGCCACACATTCCGCACAGGCCCAGCTAACCCTAACCCAGTGAACACTTTCATTTATAATGAAGAATAGGAGAGGGAAAAACGACGAGGAAAACTACAACTAAACAGAAGTAATAGTTTCAAAATGGCGTGACTGAGGTCGGAGAATGAAGCACAATTTAGAAAGAGAGAGGGTTAGTTACCGCCAAGGACATTGACAAACAAAGCACAGGACAAGACTCTTGTAGAAGTAATCGTAGCAGCAACATCA
>CM065722.1:4211218-4236218 GCA_033310375.1 Conus canariensis
AAAGGCCACGTCGCCTTGTAACGGACGTGTGAAACCACTGAATCATCAGACATCCCCATGGGGGAAATTCAACCCGTGTGGAGGTTACTTTTGTTCCTCTTCGTTAACATCCAAATGGAACTCTTTTCAGTTGCTTCCGAATGTGCCATTGCCTTTCGGGTTCTGGTCCTCTCCTTCCCAGAAATCGAAAGCTGTTTTATGAGATCATAGACAGATATCCCTTCAAGCAGCAGTACTCCGATCTCTTTGGCGAGGACGTTGCTTTTGGAAGCAGGATTCCTGAAGTGCGACCGTCGAATATTATAAAATGCGTACAAATTAAAGCACCAAATAGGGAACATGATACATGAGAAGAAAAAAAAACGATGGTGGTACATAATCAGAAAAGAAAGGTTTTATTTTTATCATTTAGCCCTAAAAGACCACATTGAGTTTGAATTGAACATACAGGTTATAAACAAAAAGAAGCCGAGTCAGATACTAAGTTGCTGAATTTTTGTGTGTGCGTCTCCACCTCTTCTCTTTACTTATACTGATAAAGATGTAAGAGTACATGATTAACCAGATTCTGTAAACCTTCTGACGACTGGTCATGAACATGGAGCCCAGTTCTGCCGATCACCCCAAGTCTTCAGATCTCCGGAAAGGCAATCAAAGGGAGGTTACCTACGCCGCAGGAAGAGGAACACTGGGACAGGCCCACTTCCTTCCACTGGTAGCGGCCCTTGTCCGGCTTGGTCTCCTTCATACAGTCGTTCTGGCCGTCACACACCCCGCACAGGTCCACCGTCCGCTTGGAGCCCAGGCGATGGTCACAGCCCACTGTCTGCAACAGTGTCAATCACCCTCATCATCATCATCAGAGCAGCAGCAGCAGCAGCAAATGCACGCCAGCTCTCATGCATTCAAACACACTAATACATATACGGGCCTTTTTCAAAAAATGTTGTACTTTCAGACTGGTGAAAATCCAAAAACGAAAGCTGATAATTGAAACTTTTATTGTGCACATATTGATTGTGGTTTATTCTTGGACCATGTTCTTGATATATGCCTTCTGACGTGTTAACATTAAAGGAAATTAATTAATGTTTATGAATTTAATTGGAAAAAAATGTCATTCCTGTTACCAAGTTTCATAATTTTTTTGGCAACAATGTAACATGATATTCAGGACTTTTTTGACTATCACCGTCTTCTTCAAAGTTATTTCAACGTTCTCAGCAAATGTTTGGTTGAAAGTTTCACAAAGCAATTTTATAGTCGAATAAAGAGCTCATAATTCTTAAACACTTGGTATTTGGATGGTTGCGGAACTGAATAAAACGAAGCATGTGTCCGTGCATTCCACACAGACCCCTCTGTGACTGAGAAGTCAGTGCAACAAAGACGATTTTCTGTTGTCTCCACAAAGTGATCAGCCATTAATTTATAAATAATTAATTAATTAGTAGTAACAGGAATGACATGCGGTAACAGGAATGACTGGTAACAGGAATGACAAGTAACAGGAATGACAACTGGTAACAGGAATGACATTTTTGAAATTATATGGCATTATAAAGTTGCTTTCTTAGCACATTGATAAGTGTTTGTTATTATTTAACAGAATAAAACACCATGAAAATAAAAAGCACGTCTCTTATGACTTACTGTTCAGCAGGGTTATCAACAAATGAAATGCTCAAAGTTCATTTCTCTTCTTCAGAACGCAACTTTCAACATTTTATCTCTCTGTGCTGGAATACCATTTCTAAAATTATATGACTTGAGGTTTCCCCTCTAGCACATTGGTGACTGATTGTCATCAAATAAGAGAACAGAACATTTAGAAACAAATAGCGCCTCTCTTGAGACTTCCTGTTCACCAGAATACTCAAGAAATTAGATATACATAGTTCATACTAAGCAAATGAAAAATGAATTTTTACTCCTTAAAGATGCACCTTCAGAAATATCATCTGTCTGTGCAGAAAGGAAATTTCTGAAATAATAGGACTACAAACTTGAATTATCAGCACAACGATATGCGCCTGTCAGCAAATAAGATCATACAATGTTAAAAATTTTAAAAACAAAACAAAACCCAATGCCTCTACGACGGGCGACTTCCTGCCCACTAGAGCACTCAAAAAATAAAAAGCAAATTACTTTTTTCTTTCTGCGCAAAATATTTTAAAATAATTCTCTCTCTCTCTCTCTCTCTCTCTCTCTCTCTCTCTCTCTCTCTCTCTCCACCACACACACACACACACACACACACACACACACACACACACACACACACACACACACAACAGAGCCATCAAACAGACTTGAAAAGCTGTTTAAATCAGGTGGGGGTAGGGTGGGGGTGAGCACTAGAAACAAGTTCATTGTGTACCAGAATCAGCTAATTGATCTGATCAGCTTGCAATTTGCGCATCACTGCCTCCCATGCAGCTCCGTCAATTTGATAGTGGTTCCCAGATCCACTCTTTCTGCATGGTGATGGAATCACCGCCAGTATGTCCTCATGGTGATACCAGCACGTATCTCTGAATTGCCTGGGCCAAAAGAAACAGTTGCTCAGAGACTTTCCAACAGAGTGCATGCAGTCTACATGCAGCTCACCGAGTTCAATGTCCTCGACAAATCCGGGATAAGGTCTCTTGTCATACTGGACCACCACATATTGCCCGAGGCACTCTTCAGGAGATGGTACCATGTATGTCTTCGGTTTTGTGATCTGAGGACTTCAATGTTCGGAAAATGTTCGAACGATGTGATCATTTAGAGGTACTCCCCCATGTATGTCTTCGGTTTTGTGATCTTGAGGACTTCATGTTCGAAAACATGGTTCAAGATGTGATCTTTGAGGTACTCATGTATGTCCGTCTTGTGACTTGGACTCAGGCGAAAATGATTGAACGCATGTGATCATTTAGAACTCCCCCATGTATGTCTTCGGTTTTGTGATCTTGAGGACTTCATGTTCGAAAATGGTTCGAACGATGTGATCATTTAGAGGTATTCCCCATGTATGTCTTCGTTTTGTGATCTTGAGGACTTCATGTTCGAAATGGTTCGAACGATGTGATCATTTAGAGGTACTCCCCATGTATGTCTTCGGTTTTGTGATCTTGAGGACTTCATGTTCGAAAATGGTTCGAACGATGTGATCATTTAGAAGGTACTCCCCCATGTATGTCTTCGGTTTTGTGATCTTGAGGACTTCATGTTCGAAAATGGTTCGAACGATGTGATCATTTAGAGGTACTCCCCCATGTATGTCTTCGGTTTTGTGATCTTGAGGACTTCATGTTCGAAAAGGTTCGAACGATGTGATCATTTAGAGTAGTTTTTTAACTCCCCATGTATGTCTTCGGTTTTGTGATCTTGAGGACTTCATGTTCGAAAATGGTTCGAACGATGTGATCATTTAGAGGTACTCCCCCATGTATGTCTTCGGTTTTGTGATCTTGAGGACTTCATGTTCGAAAATGGTTCGAACGATGTGATCATTTAGAGGTACTCCCCATGTATGTCTTCGGTTTTGTGATCTTGAGGACTTCATGTTCGAAAATGGTTCGAACGATGTGATCATTTAGAGGTACT
Organism: Conus canariensis; assembly: GCA_033310375.1. Lineage (NCBI taxonomy): Eukaryota > Metazoa > Mollusca > Gastropoda > Neogastropoda > Conidae > Conus > Conus canariensis. The sequence continues at coordinate 4,214,816 of CM065722.1, forward strand.
CCCCCATGTAGTCTTCGGTTTTGTGACTTGGACTTATGTTCGAAATGGTTCGAACGATGTGATCATTTAGAGTACCAGTATTTCGTTGTATCTGGCTCATGTCACACTAGATTGTACTCGTACAGATGACATGGGAATGACATGCATGTTTTATTGTCATTTCCCCTGACTCTTGATATCATCCATTTAGGGCGCCCATCGTGCCCAAATGCGAACACACTACCGCATGCGGGAAGACAATCTCATCTGCCCTGACTTTTACAGGAGTCCAGTCTGTGCACATGGGACATCTGATGGATAAAGCGCTTGCGACTTATGGTCCACTGAGAACCTCTCCTGTGATAAACATCTTGGAGTCCCAGAAATTTCGTCGAGCTGAAGACCTTTGCATAACTCCTGAAGCTCACTGAAATCTTGCATTTGTTCATTGCTTTTAAGTGATTTCCAAACTCCTCTTCTCTGGAATGTTGTTCGATGTTGGTAGTTTGATGTTCATAAGCCATTGCTTTCTTTGATGGAACATTTTTCTCAGAGTTCTTGGTGGTAGCTGGACTATTCTGCTTTCGTCGTATATCCTCCTCTGAAACGAGACAAATGTTCCGCAGACTGTGTTCTGGGCAAGCTGCCTCAATGCAAGTACAGCTCACATCTCTGTACTTGATGTGCTCTGGAGACAAACTTATGACCTGATGAATCCTCAGTGTGCCTGGCACCGTTTTGAGTGTTTTATTTTTCAGTTTCTCTTCAACTTTCTTTATATCAGTGTCACTGATAATGTAGAGTTTGATGGACGTCCCAGCTTGTTGCAGCACTTCAACAAAAGTTTTGGTATTGACAATGTCTGAACCTTCCAGCACTTTCCGATCAGCAGTCCTCTTTAGAGTTCCCCCGAGTCCATCTGGAATCCCTTTCCCGTGTCCTGCTTCATGAAAATTCCATGTGACTGTACTGAACCCCTTTTCAAGTATTTCTGTAGACAAGAGATAAAAGTTAGTCTTCTGTCTGTATTGCGTGGTGGGACCATCACTGAAGAAATGTATTGTATCCACTTCTTGATGCTTGTCTTTGATATCATTTAGGACGGGCTTGAGAAATGCCCACACAGCTGCCGGGGTGTGACTGAGGGAATCAGAAACTCCACAAATCATGGTTGGATTGCCCATGCCAACTTGGTAAAATCCAGTGTGGAGTGTCAGTTGAATTTGAGAAGCCCAAAGTGTACAGACTGTATTTCTTTGTGCATCTTGCAGACGTAATTCTCTGCAAAATCTACATGTATAAAGCATTCAGTTGGCTTCAGGTTACTCCGCAAATTGCGATAGTGTTTGTATTGGTGGCAAATATTGTAGTGGTGCCGTTTGTACTTACTAGACAGCTGATCATTCAACTTGTCCAGAAGGTCACCAACAGTTCCATGTTCTTCTTGTTTGACCGTAAGGACCACTTCCTTTTCTTCGCCATTTTTGAAAGTTCTTTTCTCTTTAACAGTCTTCCACTGGGTCCATGACGCTGGACAGGCTGGGTCTCCAATCTTCACCGGCACAACTCTATCTTTACATGCTTTGCATTCTCCATACATGCATGTTTTCTCTTTAGGGTCGCACACAACTTGTTTGACAAGGATATCTAACTGAGCTGTTTCAAGTACATTCAAACTGTACAGTGTTTCTGCGAGAAATTTTGAATTTTCACACGTTTTGCACAGACAAGTCTCTCTGTCTGATGCTTTTGGGTACGTCACCCAGAAAGGCTTGAGTCTCCAGAAAGTTGTAAAGCTGACAGTGTCCAGAGTCTCTGCTAAGCACTTCTTATGCAAATGGGACAAAGTGTCATGTAGCAGCCGTCTTTGCTTCTTTATTTTGTATCTTGTGATCGTGCTTCTCTTTCCAGATAAGACTCGAGAGACGTCATCTCTCTCAAAGAATGCAATCAGGGATTTTCTCACACGACTCGAGATACTGCCCTTTCTCCTTCTATTGTTTTTATGCTGGGCAATTCTGAAAGCACGGTATGCTTGGGTTCTGACTCGGTACTTTCTAAGGATTTCTCCTGCAAGCAAGTCATTTAGAGATTTTTGGCCTGATTTGTAGTTGTCTTTAATTTGATTCATTAAGGCATTGTGAAATAAAATCATTCTTCGGACACTCTTTTTACTTTTGCTGTCATTGGAAGAAGTTTTCAGAAAGGCCTTCGTTTTTGAGTTTGGTGTATCAGCATTTGGGTTTTCGAGTCTCTGGAGTCTCTTCTTGAACATCCATCCTCTCCTTTTTTCAATGTTTAACTGACTCTCCAGACCACTGATTGTTCTTTTCAGTTCTTGTATTTTGCGGCTTCGTTTGCGTTTGCCATTGTTCTTCTCTGTGTGGGTGGAGGGATATCTTCAGGTGTCGATGGTGGTGTTAGTTGCTTTTCAAGCATTTTCTTCTTTGCTCTGCAAGCATGTTGATTTCTCAGCCACTTTCGTCTTGTCGCTCTATGTTCTCGGCTTGTCATATCTTTCACACACTTTTTCTTGCCTTCCTGTTTGTCTCTCTGGTATCTCTCTTTTTCTTTCAAGAGATACTGTTGCCTGGTGTTGGGATTAGCATCCCTCCTAGCCCTGTACCTCCTTTGCTTCTCAGCTGCTGACAGACCCATTCCTGCCCTGGAATGAAGTAGCATTTGAGTGTTGCTAAACCTTCATATGGAGTACGTGTGGATAGGAGAGAGAGAGAGAGAGAGAGAGAGAGAGAGAGAGAGAGAGAGAGAGAGAGAGAGAGAGAGAGACAGACAGACAGACAGACAGACAGACAGACAGACAGACAGACACAGTGTGTGAGAGAGAGAAAGATGATGATGATGATGATGACGATGATCATCTTTATTTTACAAGGGTAACAGATAAGCATTGACATACTGGCTTCCGTCCGGCCCTTGCCCTGAGTAGGGAGGGACTCCAATATAAAATGAAATTTCAAAATGGTATAAATAGTTATTAAGTACTATGAGAGAAAAGAAAAGAAGAAGAAAGGAAAAGAACCCCCCCCCCAAAAAAAAAAAAAAAAAAAAAAAAAAAAAAAAAGAAAAGAAAACCCAACCAAACAATCAAAAACAAACCCACTCTTAACTACTGTGAACAGAATACAAACAGTCAATATAGAACAACGGTGTACATATATAAACAGGAACACACTCCCACACACACACACACTGTCTATCACACACTCTTAACTACTGTGAACAGAATACAAACAGTCAATATAGAACAACGGTGTACATATATAAACAGGAACACACTCCCACACACACACACACTGTCTATCACACACTCTTAACTACTGTGAACAGAATACAAACAGTCAATATAGAACAACGGTGTACATATATAAACAGGAACACACTCCCACACACACACACACACTGTCTATCACACACTCTTAACTACTGTGAACAGAATACAAACAGTCAATATAGAACAACGGTGTCAATATATAAACAGGAGCACACTCCCACACACACACACACTGTCTATCACACACTCTTAACTACTGTGAACAGAATACAAACAGTCAATATAGAACAACGGTGTCAATATATAAACAGGAGCACACTCCCACACACACACACACTGTCTATCACACACTCTTAACTACTGTGAACAGAATACAAACAGTCAATATAGAACAACGGTGTCAATATATAAACAGGAGCACACTCCCACACACACACACACTGTCTATCACACACTCTTAACTACTGTGAACAGAATACAAACAGTCAATATAGAACAACGGTGTCAATATATAAACAGGAACACACTCCCACACACACACACACTGTCTATCACACACTCTTAACTACTGTGAACAGAATACAAACAGTCAATATAGAACAACGGTGTACATATATAAACAGGAACACACTCCCACACACACACACACTGTCTATCACACACTCTTAACTACTGTGAACAGAATACAAACAGTCAATATAGAACAACGGTGTACATATATAAACAGGAACACACTCCACACACACACACACTGTCTATCACACACTCTTAACTACTGTGAACAGAATACAAACAGTCAATATAGAACAACGGTGTCAATATAAAAACAGGAGCACACTCCCACACACACACACACACTGTCTATCACACACAGAGAGAGAGAGAGAGAGAGAGAGAGAGAGAGAGAGAGAGAGAGAGAGAGAGAGAGAGAGAGAGAGAGAGAGCAGTCTGACCAGAAACTTTTAAAAAGTTCATGACGTGAAGATCACTTCTGGAACAACAGAACTTCTATGACGTCAAATCCTGTCTTGGTCTCTTACTCTTGAAATTTTGTCTGATTGTGAGATGTGAGACTGACTGTAGAATGTATGTTGCAGTATGTTCATAGATATTTTTTCCACATTCCTGTTACCAAAAAGTCATTCCTGTTACTCTTCTGATGGTAACAGGAGTGACGGTAACAGGAATGACGGACCATCAGTAAAAAAAAAATAACTGATCCCTTTCAATGGCATAACTGTGCTTTCTGGCGCCAAATACTTTGATCCACTTCTAACTTTCTACTCAATAATTAAAATATTTTACACATGCAATTTTAGTTGGTTTACGACCGGTGACAGGAATGACTGTGAAAATGGACACTACTTACTTCGTAGAACTGCTTGACACTTTATTGTCAGAAAGAAGAACGCACAGCAGCAGCCACCACTTGTGTAAGTTACACAAAGGAAATGACATAATTCTAACAGCAGCCTCGAAGTAATACCAGGGAGTGTTCAGTTTTTAAAGCTCGATTTTTTCTCGGTAACAGGAATGACATGAAAACCAGGGACATGCCAATTTTCGGTTTCAAAAATTAAAAACAAATAGTAAACATTTTTTTTAATCAGTAGTTTGCAACACATGTGTTCTTTGTGACTGAAACATTTCATTCCTACCATTGAAATTTTTAAAATCAGCCTTTTTAACACATTATTGTGGTCAGTAAAAATGATGCATCTGCCTGGGGACAGCAATTGTTTTACCCCCCTACCCAAAGAAGGCAAGATTTCTCCAACAAAATAATAAAATAGAGGGTTCAAAGTGTTATCAAACAATTACTGGATCGTATCAGAACACAGAAATGTAGGAAAAGTGAAAAGAGATTATGCAGCAGCTTTTAGAATTTTTTTACAAACCTCTGGGACAGAAATTACAACATTTTTTGAAAAAGGCCCATACATGCTTACATGCATGCTGCATAGTAAGTGCATGGCACTGTACACGCATGCATACAAAGTTTCTTTTTTAAACACATATTCAGATACACATGCGCGTGTGCACGCACAGGGGGGGGAGAGAGAGAGAGAGAGAGAGAGAGAGAGAGAGAGAGAGAGAGAGGAGAGAGAGAGAGAGAGAGAGAGAGAAGGAACGCACGCACACACAAACACACCCATTCAAGCGCGCATACATTTGTAAATACATGAATACAGCACACAGACGTACAATCATTGTTTCATGTAGTGTTGCATTACTGAGTTTCAACATACTGCTGCGTCAGTCGTATAATACGCTCTGCCTGTCTGTCTGTCTGTCTGTCTCTCTTTCTGATTCGTCCCCATACCATCTTTTCCTCCTCTCTCCCTCTCTCTCACTCTGATTGTCTGTCTATCTGTCTGTCTCTCTCTGTCTATCTCTGTCTCTGTCTGTCTCTCTGTCTCTGTCTGTCTGTCTGTCTGTCTGTCTGTCTGTCTGTCTGTCTGTCTGTCCTCTCTCTCTCTCTCTCTCTCTCTCTCTCTCTCCTTCCCTCCCTCCTTCATCCCATCTCTCTGTGTACTCCCTCCTACCCACCACACCCCAAACTCCCATCCCCATTCCCTCCAACCTTCCCCACCCCACTCCACCCCCCATCCCCACCCCCTATTCCTCACCCAGCACTTCCCGCTGATGCACATGTCGAAGGACCCCTCCTCCTTGCAGCGTGTCCCGTCCAGCACCTTGGGGGCCAACCGGACCACGGTGCGAGTGCCCTTGGCGATGCAGTACAGCGCGCAGGGGTTGTTGCGGTCCGTGTAGGGCAACCACTGGTACAGCTTCCCGCCGTACGTGGCGTTGTTGTAGGCCGCGCACTGCTCCGACCTGAAGTCCAGCGATCCTGGTGGGCAGGGCTGGGGACAGTGCAGGAAAGTGGGGGGAGGGGAGGCGGGGTGGGGGATGGGGAAGGAGACAGAGGGTGGGGTGAGGGAGAGAGGATCAAAATAAGGTGAGTGGAGGAGTGAGGCGACATGTGGTGACGTATGAGGTGAAGTGAGGTAACGGATGAGGTTAAAGTTGGGGGGGGGGCACGAGAATGAGGGATGGGACGAAGCGAGAAGAGAGAGAGAGAGGAGAGAGAGGAGAGAGAGAGAGAGAGAGAGAGAGAGAGAGAGAAATGGTGAGTTGAATGAAGGGACTAGTGAGGAGAAGAATGGAGGTTAGGTGAGGAGCAAGGTGGCGTGACAAGTGAGGTGAGATATGAGGTGAAATGAGGTAACGATGAGGTAAAAAGTTGGGGGAGGAAACACGAAAGGTGAGGATTGGGACGAGGCGAGAAAGAGAAAAAAAATGGTGAGTTGAATGAAGGGACTAGTGAGGAGAAGAATGCAGGTTAGGTGAAGAGTAAGGTGACGTGACAAGTGAGGTGAGCTATGAGGTGAAATGAGGTAACGGTTGAGGTAAAAAGTCGGGGGAGGAAACACGAAAGGTGAAAGATGGAACGAGGCGAGAGAGAGAAAAAGAAAAAAAAATGGTGAGTTGAATGAAGGGACTAGTGAGTCGAAGAATGGGGCTTAGGTGAGGAGTGAGGTGACGTGACAAGTGAGGTGAGGTACGAGGTGAAGTGAGGTAAGGGATGAGGTAAAAGTTGCGGGGGGGGGGGGGGAGGGGGGATGAGGCGAGGGGGGGGGAGGGTGAGGACAGGATTGAGGCACAGGGTGACTTTCAGAAACACGAGAAGTGAAGGGTTAAATGAGGCGAGAGACAAAGAAAAAGGAGGATGGAATGAAGGAAAGAGCGAGGTGAGGAATGGGGTTAGATGAGGAAAAGATGAGCAGAAGCATGGCTTGAGCTGAATAAAAAGAAAATAGAGATAAAAAAAATGAGATTAGATACGGTTAAGGTAAAAGTCTGCACAGTTTGAGGTTAGATAAAATAAGAAGTATAATAATGTAAAGCCTGAATTGAGAAAAGACGTGGGCTAGTAAGAGGTAGAAAGTGGTACGGGTGAGGTAAGGAGAGAGCTGAGATGATGGATGAAGTGGGGGTAAAGGTGAGTTAAAAGATGACGTGTTAGGTATAATGAGATAAGTGATAAAGTGAAATAAAGAATGAAGTGAGGTATACAATAAGGTCAGATAAGGCATTAGCTGAGCTGAGGTGGGGAAAGTTAAGGTAAGGTACTGGGTGAAGAGAGTTCAGGTAAAGGATGAGGTGAGTTCAGGTATGAGGTGAGTTCAGGAATGAGGTGAGTTCAGGTATGTGAGTTCAGGTATGAGGTGAGTTCAGGTATGAGGTGAGTTCAGGTATGGGGTGAGTTCAGGTATGAGGTGAGTTCAGGTATGGTGTGAGTTCAGGTGTGGGGTGAGTTCAGGTATGGGGTGAGTTCAGGTGAGGTGAGTTCGGGTATGAGGTGAGTTCAGGTATGGGGTGAGTTCAGGTATGAGGTGAGTTCAGGTGTGTGTGATCTCTGGTATGAGGTGAGTTCAGGTATGAGGTGAGTTCAGGCATGAGGTGAGTTCAGATATGAGGTATGAGGTGAGTTCAGGTATGAGGTGAGTTCAGGTATGGGGTGAGTTCAGGTATGAGGTGAGTTCAGGTATGAGGTGAGTTCAGGTATGAGGTAGTTCAGTATGGGTGAGTTCAGGTATGAGGTGAGTTCAGGTATGAGGTGAGTTCAGGTGTGGGGGGAGTTCAGGTTTCGGGTGAGCTGTAGTAAGGCAAGGAGTGAGGTAAGTTCAAGTAAGTGATGAAATAAGTTTGAGGGGTGAGCATGAGGTGTGTTCTAGTACGGGGTGTGCTGGAGGAAAATGACGCGTTAGATGAATTCAGGTGAGGGGTGAGCTAAACTAATTTAAGGGGTGAAATGCATTCAGGTAAGGGGTGAGGTGAGGAAAGGTCAGAGGTGAGGCGAGTTCATGTTTAGGGTGACTCTAAGTAGGGTAAGGGATCAGATGAAGTCCGGTAAAGGGTGAGGTGAGTTCAGGTATGGGGTAAGGTACAGTAAGAAGTGAAGTGTGCTGAGGTAAGGGGTGAAGCGAAGTAAGGTAAGGGTTGAGATCAGTTCGAGTAAGGCGTGAGGTAAATCGTAAGGTAGGGGGGTGGTGGTGGGGGGGGGGGGGGGGTAAGGCGAGTTCAGGTAAGAAGTAGGTGATTTCAGGTATGGAGTGAGGTAAGAGATGAGGTGTGTTGAGGTAAGGGGTGATATGAATTCATGTGAGGTAAGGGGAGAAATAAGGGGTAAGGTGAGTCCAGGTAATGGATAAGGTAAGGTAAGGTAAGGGATGAGGTGAGTTCAGGTAGGGGGTAAGCTACAGTGAGGGCTGCAGTGACAAGGTGAGAGTTGAGGAAGGTACAATAAGCTGTGAGGTGCACTCTGGTATGTGGTGAAGTTAGCTAAGGTGAGGGGTGAGGTGAGCTCAGGAAAAAGAGTTTTCTAACGCAAGGGACACGCTGAGTTTGGGTATGGGGCAGGGTAAGGTATGGTAAGATAAGATAAAGTAATTTAAGGCAGGAGGGTTACGTGAGCTCAGGTTAGTGGTGAGGTGAGTTCAGGCTAGGGGTGAGGTGAGTTAGGGTATGTGGAAAGGTAAAATAAGGTAAGGGGCGAGGCGTGTTATGGTGAAGGGGTGAGATAAGGTAAGGGAAGACAAGAGGGGGTGATTTCAGGCAAAAGGTGAGGTGAAATGAAATAAGAGGTGAGGTAAGAGGTAAGGACAGAGGTGAAGTGAGTTCAGGTATGATGTATGCGGGTAAGGTAAGGTACCGTAAGGTAAGGCAGGGGTTGAGCTATATTCAGGTGAGGAGTGAGATGAGTTAGGGTAAAGGGTGAGGTAAGGAATAAGAAACTGGTTGAGGTTAGTTCAGATAAAGGGCATGGTAAGAGGTGAATTGAGTTCAGTTAAGTGTGAGATAAGTTAAGATGAATGTGAAGTGAGTTCAGATAAAGGGTGAAAAGAGTTCAGTCGAAGTGAAAGGTGAGTTCAGGTAAGGGGTGAGATGAGTTGAGTTGAGGCAAGAGCTGAGGTGAGTTGGGGTGAGTTCAGATAAGGGATGAGGTGAATTCAGGTAAATGTCAAGCTCCTTCAGATAAGAGGGGAAATGAGTTCAGGTAAGAAGCGAGTTCAGATAGAGAGTGAGGAAAACTGATATGAAATGAGGCGGGTTCACGTAGGGGGTGAGGTCAATCCACGTAAACGTCAAGTGCGTTCAGGTATGAGGTGAGGTGAGTTCAGGTAAGAGGTGAGGTGATTTCAGGTAAGAGGTAAGGTGAGTTCAGGTAAGAGGTAAGGTGAGTTCAGGTAAGAGGTAAGGTGATTTCAGGTAAGAGGTAAGGTGAGTTCAGGTATGAGGCGAGGTGAGTTCAGATAAGAGGTGAGGTGAGTTCAGGTAGGGGGGTGAAGTAAGGTAAGGAAAGAGGTGAGGTCATGGCGGTATGTTATGGTAATATCATATGAGATAAAGATTCAAATAAGGTCAAGTGAAGGGCGACGACAAGTTGAAGTGCTTTGATAATGGAGGTTCCCTGCAGATCAGAGTGCATCGGATTAAGTGTTGGGTTACTGACTGTATGAGTCAGCCTCTAGGGTAGCGATCATGTGAACTAGCTGTACCGTACCCTGGGAATAAATCCAGGGTCAGGGACGTGCACATTGAGTGAGATAACAAACTTGTCCCTTGTCCTGTTTAAGTTGGTTAACAAACCAAATAAAAAAGGCAGGAGAACGTTACAGGAGGGAGGAGGAAGGGGAGGACGTAGGACATGTGCGGAAAGAGATAAGCAAGTAGAAAAATTGGCAAAGGGATAGGGAAATAGTGAGAGACAGAAGAAGGTAGGAGAGTGGGGAAAAGTAGGAAAAGGTAGGATAGGAGACAAAGATAACGAAGAGATAGGAAAGTAGGAAAGAGACAAGAAAGTAGAAAAAAGGTAAGAACGGATTGGTAAAGTAGCAAAAGTAAAATGCAGACAGAGAGAGAGAGAGAGAGAGAGAGAGAGAGAGAGAGAGAGAGAGAGAGAGAGAGAGAGAGAGACAGAGACAGAGACAGAGAGTACAATAATGACAAGTTGGAGAGAGGTTGGAAAGAGACAAGAAAACAGAAAACGTAGAAAAGAGATAGGGAAAGAAGAAAAGGCATTACGGAAATGGAAACCTGGGAAAAGACAGGAAAGAAAGTGAAAGAATAAGGCAGGAAAGAGACAGGAAAGTGGGACAATGAAGGACAGAGTAGGAGACCTACAGGACAGTAAGCAACAGTAAGAACATGATAGAAACGTTGTAAAAAGCTGGGAAGAGACAGGAAAGTAAGAACATGATAGAAACGTCGTAAAAAGCTGGGAAGAGACAGGACAGTAAGCAACAGTAAGAACATGATAGAAACGTCGTAAAAAGCTGGGAGGAGACAGGACAGTAAGAACATGATAGAAACGTCGTAAAAAGCTGGGAGGAGACAGGACAGTAAGAACATGATAGAAACGTCGTAAAAAGCTGGGAGGAGACAGGACAGTAAGAACATGATAGAAACGTCGTAAAAAGCTGGGAGGAGACAGGACAGTAAGAACATGATAGAAACGTTGTAAAAAGCTGGGAAGAGACAGGAAGTAAGCAACAGTAAGAACATGATAGAAACGTTGTAAAAGCTGGAGGAGACAGGACAGTAAGAACATGATAGAAACGTCGTTAAAAAGCTGGGAGGAGACAGGACAGTAAGAACATTGATAGAAACGTTGTAAAAAGCTGGGAAGAGACAGGACAGTAAGCAACAGTAAGAACATGATAGAAACGTTGTAAAAAGCTGGGAAGAGACAGGACAGTAAGCAACAGTAAGAACATGATAGAAACGTTGTAAAAAGCTGGGAAGGAGACAGGACAGTAAGCAACAGTAAGAACATGATAGAAACGTCGTAAAAAGCTGGGAAGAGACAGGACAGTAAGAACATGATAAGAAAAACATGATAGAACGTCGTAAAAAGCTGGGAAGGAGACAGGACAGTAAGAACAGTAAGAACATGATAGAAACGTCGTAAAAAGCTGGGAGGAGACAGGACAGTAAGAACATGATAGAAACGTTGTAAAAAGCTGGGAGGAAGGACAGTAAGGCAACAGTAAGAACATGATAGAAACGTTGTAAAAAGCTGGGAAGAGACAGGACAGTAAGCAACAGTAAGACATGATAGAAACGTGTAAAAAGCTGGGAAGAGACAGGACAGTAAGCAACAGTAAGAACATGATAGAAACGTTGTAAAAAGCTGGGAAGAGACAGGACAGTAAGCAACAGTAAGAACATGATAGAAACGTTGTAAAAAGCTGGGAGGACAGGACAGTAAGCAACAGTAAGAACATGATAGAAACGTTGTAAAAAGCTGGGAAGAGACAGGACTAGTAAGAACATGATAGAAACGTTGTAAAAAGCTGGGAGGAGACAGGACAGTAAGAACATGATAGAAAACGTTGTAAAAAGCTGGGAAGAGACAGGACAGTAAGAACATGAGAAACGTGAAAAGGAAACATGATAAGAAGAAACGTTGTAAAAAGCTGGGAGGAGACAGGACAGTAAGAACATGATAGAAACGTTGTAAAAAGCTGGGAGGAGACAGGACAGTAAGAACATGATAGAAACGTGTAAAAAGCTGGGAGGAGACAGGACAGTAAGAACATGATAGAAACGTTGTAAAAAGTGGGAGGAGACAGGACAGTAAGAACATGATAGAAACGTTGTAAAAAGCTGGGAGGAGACAGGACAGTAAGAACAGTGAATGAAGAAAACGTTGTAAAAAGCTGGGAGGAGACAGGACAGTAAGAACATGATAGAAACGTTGTAAAAAGCTGGGAGGAGACAGGACAGTAAGAACATGACTAGAAACGTCGTAAAAAGCTGGGAGGAGACAGGACAGTAAGAACATGATAGAAACGTTGTAAAAAGCTGGGAGGAGACAGGACAGTAAGAACAGTAAGAAGGGAAAGCATGATAGAAACGTCGTAAAAAGCTGGGAGGAGACAGGACAGTAAGAACATGATAGAAACGTTGTAAAAAGCTGGGAGGAGACAGGACAGTAAGCAACAGTAAGAACATGATAGAAACGTTGTAAAAAGCTGGGAAGAGACAGGAAAGTAAGAAAAGGCAGGAAAGAGATTCAAAAGTTTGGGAAAGTCAAAAAGTGATGGGGAAGTAGGGAAAGATTGGAAAGACGTATGAATGAAGGAAAAGACAAGAAGGAGAGAGTAAGGTAGATAAAGGTAGGGAAGAGTGTGAAAGGCAGGAAACATAAGGATGTAAGAAATTTGGAAAGTCGAAAGCTGGAGAGATTGGAAAAGAGGAAAAGGTAAGAAACAGATTGAAAAAAAAAGTATTTGAGAGATGGAGAAAGAGAAGGAAAGAAAGAGAGGAACTGGAAAGGTAGGAACAGGTGGGAGGCAATAGGACAAGCAAGAACAAGGGTAGACATAGCTATGAACATGGCGAAAAAAGGTCAGTTCCAAACATTACATTCCACATCCTAACGACCATACGGGACAGTGAACTGGGAGAGGTTTACAGTGGACTGTCAGAAGTTTACCGTGAGCTGTGGGAGGTTTACAATGGACTGCTAGAAGTTTACAGTGAACTGTTAGAAGTTCACGATGAAGTGCCAGAAGTTCACCCGTCGAGGTCACAGCACTATGACAGGCGGAAAGCCCCCTCTTTCAGCCGCCTCAACAACTGAGTCGGGTACCCATTCACTGAAAGGTGGACAAAGGGCGTTCTCATGCGGTACAAATCCCACCCCACCTAAGATTCGAACTCACAGTTGTCAGCTCTATAGCCGAATCCTCTAGCCATCTAGTTGCAGGCCTCTCTCACGGCAGAAAAAAAGGTGAGAAAAGGCAGAAAAGAAAAGGGAACACACAAGAAAGAGCTAGGATGACGTTGGAGAGAGAGAGAGAGAGAGAGAGAGAGAGAGAGAGAGAGAGAGAGAGAGAGAGAGAGAGGAAAAAAAGCAGGACGTGTGTTAAAGAATAAACAGTGAGAACGAGTGTGGAAGGAGGAAAAAGATAGAACCATTTGACAAAAAAGGGGAGAGAGAAGTAGAGGAAAAGGTACGATAATATAGAAACAGTAGAACACGGTCGAGGTATCGAGTAAATGTAAAACAAAAAGTAGGGGAAAGCGGGAACAAATGATAGAAATAATATCATAGGAAGATGTACGAAAATGTCGAAAACAGTTGGAAAACGTAAAAGAAAAAATATATCGGAAAAGATAGAGGGAAACTGCAAAAACTAGGAAAAGATAGCAATGGGTAGAAAAACGACGAGAACATGAAAAAAAAAAAAGAATCAGAAGAAATCACCAGAAAAAGTTAGAAAAGAAGTACCGGTAGAACCTGGGACGAAATACGTAAGAAAAAAAGCAGAAACACTTAGAACAACGTAAGAAAGGGTTGAATGGTAGATAAAGCTAGGAAAATAAGAATGGATAGGGAAAACAGGTGAGGTTTAAACAAGGTAGGACAGGCCAGGACAAAAAGAAAATTGGAAAAGAAAGGTAGGGCAAAAAATCAAGTCTGGGTAGGACCAGTGCAGGAGAACGAAAACATGAAGTAGGAAAGGTGGGAACAGTAGACAAAAAGCACGGAAAGTTATTAAAAAAACGGGGAGAATGAAAACATAGGGAAACCTATCAAATAAAAAAGGGGAGGGGGGGGGGGAGCGTAGGAAGACATGAGATTTTCTTTTCAATGTACAGCAAGGAATAGCAGAGGCAATAGAAATTAGAATGGGACTCGGGAGAGCGCAGATGTCAGCTACACAAAATGATCTTACCGCCAGGGGAAGTCACAGTAAGTGCCTACGGAATCAAAGAGTTACTTCCCAGGTATAATTTTAGTAACAGAATAAAAAAAATACAAAACAGAAATGTTTGTACTCTAGAAAGTTGCAACATTCCACATGTACATTCTATTCCACAGACAGTTATCAATTCTTCAACAGTACCTTAACAGTGTTGATGTTTGGTGATAAATGTGTGGTGATCTTAGTTAACGGATCCTGGATCCGCCTTCTGATCTGGATGGGCACCACGGATCTCTGCCCGAAACGTAACGGGTTGGTCCCTGTGCCACATTTCGTTCCCCACCCCACCCCCACCCCCGCATCCCCCTCCCCAATTTTGTTAAACCCATTCAGTGTTTTTTGCGTAATCTTACCAACAGACAGACAGGCAAATTAACGGACGCGTGTGAAAACATATCTCCCTGGTGTGGGTAATTAGGAAAAGGTAGGATTGGGCAGAAAAGGTGGAGGAAGTTAGGAACAGGGCTCCCGCTAGCTGTTTGTTTGTAAGCAGTCCCCTGGCCCTCAGAATCTTGAGGGGTCATCACCCGACTCCCATTTTTCTGTTTGTTGTAAGGTCTTGGCTCTCGAACCAGTTCACTGCTCCTAGTTTGATTTATGTGTTGTGAGTAGGGAATGTAGTTTTGTAAATAAACGTGCTTTGGAGTACGGCAGTGCTTACGCACAATTCGTGTATTGTATGTGTATTGTGTGTGGTGGTGTGTGTGTGTGTGTGTGTGTGTGTGTGTGTGTGTGTGTGTGTGTGTGGTGCGTGCGTGCGTGCGTGCGTGCGTGGTGCGTGGTGTGTGTGTGTGTGTGTGTGTTGTGTGTTGTCTGTGTGTCTGTGTGTATGTGTGTGTGTTTATGCGCGCGCGTGCTTGCGTGCATGCGTGCGTGCGTGTGTACGTGCGTGCGTGCGTGCATGCGTGCGCGCGTGTGTGTGTGTGTGTGCGCACGCGCGCGCGTGCGTGCGCGTACGTGCGTGCACGCGTGCGTACGTGCGTGAGAGAGAGAGAGAGAGAGAGAGAGAGAGAGAGAGAGAGAGAGAGAGAGAGAGAGAGAGAATGAATGTTTCATAATCACGATTGCGACACCTGTTACATTTGCATTACTTGTTACATTTGCGACACTTGCTACGTTTACTGCACTTCTCTTACGTTTACGGCTCTTATTATGTTTACGGCCCTTGTTGCGTTTGCCGCACTTATTACGTTTGCGTTTGGGCACTTGTTACGTTTCCGGCACTTGTTACGTTGGCGGCACTTGTTACGTTTGCGGCACGCTGGTCGTTTTCGATGATTGAGCTGATCTGGGGCAACCGTGCACTCTGTTGACCTCTTCCTGGGGCAAATATACTGTTTTGAGGAGGGATGGTTAGACTGTGTGTGTGTGTGTGTGCGTCTGTCTGTTTGTCTGTCTGTCTGGCTATCTGTCTGTGTATGTGCGCGTGCGCGCGTATGTGTGTGTGTGTGTGTGTGTGTGTGTGTGTGTGTGTGTGTGTGTGTGTGAGGAGAGAGAGAGAGAGAGAGAGAGAGAGAGAGAGGAGAGAGAGAGTCGGATGACTGAATAGGCAGAAGCTGAAACAGTGAGAAAGACAGACGAACAGAATCCAGTTCGATGTTTCTCGTCAAGGTAGTACAGTAGATGTTGGGCGTGATAATGGGAACGCCGTTTGTGAATTTGAACAAGGATCCCAATGATTAAATCAACTGCAAACAAGATAACTACAGCCCCGATTATGGACAGGATCATTTCGTTTTTCCTTTTCCATCAGTTCTGGAATGCAGAAGACTAAAACAGAATACTGGCAAGGAACAGTATGTACTGTTCAGGAGCGGTCTCAAGAACCGCAGACGTGTTAACGCCATTTCTGTATGGCTCTCGTAATGGTGCAGCAAACGTAAACATGCCCTTATGCTGTAAGCACAATTCTGAAGGCTGTTTTGTGCGTTATGATGAGCTCATGCGTGTGAGTGGGAGTCCCGAGGAATAAGTGCTTTGTCTGAGCGCTTATAATACAGCCACAGTCTAGGACAGGACAGATCTACCTGTGTGTTGCACGTGTTGTAGCGGTAGCGGTCCCCCTCGCAGCGGCTGCTGCTGACGTAACTCCTGACGCACTTCCGCTCCTGGTAGGTGGCGCCTCCGTCGCACGTGCGCGAGCACTCACTCCATGAGGTCCAACTGTCCCAGTGGTCTCCCGTAACGCAGTGAGGGACCTGGAAACAGAAAAGACAATCTGATCATGATGGAATGGACGTCGTCTTTGTTGCCGCTGCTGTTGTTGGTTGTTCTCGATATTTTCTGTCATTTTTTAAAATGTGGTAGGCGATCATTCCGCTATCTCCAACGGCAGTAGGAGAGCCTTGAGACTGAGCAATCAGCATCATCATCACCACCACCATCATCACTACGAAAAAACACCGCCATCACCATTATAATCATGATCATTGTAATCACCACCATTGTGACCATTGCCTTCACGCAACCACTACCACCAGAGAAGATGAGAGAGAGAGAGAGAGAGACGAGAGAGAGAGAGAGAGAGAGAGAGAGAGAGAGAGAGAGACAGACAGACAGACAGACAGACAGACAGACAGACAGAGACAAAGAGAGAGAGACAGACATACAGATATGGAGAGAGAGAGAGGGGAGAGAGAGAGGGGACAGGGAGGGTGTACAGACAGACAGACATGGTTATGTAGACATGTAAAGGTGGGGCGAAAGATATGAGTGACCGAGAGGGGAAGAGGGTGGATCAGAGGGAAGGTGTGTGTGGTTATGGCGACAGGGGGCAAAACATAAACAGAAATCAAAAGGGACATTTATCTACATTTTACCTACAGCCAATCTCAGTCTTCCAGTGTCTTTAACAGGGACAGAGCTACGTTGTGACATTTAACATACAGCAAAACAAAGTAACTGTCACAAAACAGTAATGCCTAGTACTAAGATAGAAATGGGGAAAAATGTAGCCAAAGCGATCTTTAATATCAAGCAACACAAAATAACTATCACATCAAAGCGAAAAACCTGTACAAAGTTAGAAATGGAAAATAGACACAACTACTAAACAGAAGTAAAAAGTCGTTTGAAACGACATTACAAAACACCACTGACTGAACGAGTCACAACAAGCTGAAGGGGAAAAAAGTAGCAAGGACCATGTGTTGGGTGAAGGCGGCAGAAATGGCTGTTGTTACTGTACACACCAGCCAGCTAACTCCCTTATCTCCTCCGCCCCAAACAAAAACCCTCCGCTGTGTGTTTTGTTTCTTTGTGGGGGATCACCTTGCCAGAGTCCAAGCGTACTCCCTCCTCCACTTCTGCCCTCATCCAGGTTGGCCAAGTCAGTGTATAGCCCCTACACTTCTTCGATAAGTGAGGAGAGTAGCACGGCTGAAGTGCAGTTCGAAATTCGCTATTCTATGGTGCGCCAGTCGTGTGTACACGGCAGCCTCGCAGTCATGTGAGCTGACATGTATATTATTTTATATACAGGCTTAAAGACACGCGGAGTACGATTGTGGTGATCGTGCTTAACAGCACACAACACAACACAACAAACACACACACACACACACACACACACACACACACACACACACACATACACACACACACACACACACACACACACACAACAACACACACACACACACAACACACTGCACATATCTTGTTGACCATCTCATAAAAGACATTATAATGCCCTCATCCTTTCACCACTTAGTTCCACTCCCCTACCCACGTCAACATGGTCAATCCAAAAGAACCGCCCCCCCCCCCCCCCCCCCTGCCCACCTTTCACTTTTTCACCGGAGGAATAGTGGATCAGATTTGCTTCTCCCAGCTTCTTTGTGACTGCCTCCTGCTCACCCACCGACCCACCCATCCACAGGGTCCCCTACGCCTGTCCCCCTCTCCGCATTGTCAGGGAGGAACGCTTTTCGCATGAGCCAAACTGAATGAGAAAGGAGATCAGCAACCCTGGTACAGTGGTTATTATCGCGGGATGCTGACTGAGAAGTCATGGGTACTAGTCCTGACAGAGGCAGGTGTGTGTGTGTGTGTGTGTGTGTGTGTGTGTGTGTGTGTGTGTGTGTGTGTGTGTGTGTGTGTGTGTCTTTGAATGCCTCCTACTCACCGACTCGCCCACTCATCCACAGTGTCGGACACACACACACACACACACACACACACACACACACACACACACACACACACACACACACACACACACACACACCCCCCCACACACACACACACAACACACACACACACACAACACACACACACACGCACACAGAGATCGTCTAATATCAAGTAATGTGGAAAGACGTAAAACAATACAACAACAGAGAGAGAGGAGAGAGAGAGAGAGAGAGAGAGAGAGAGAGAGAGAGAGAGAGAGAGAGAGGGAGGGAGGGAGGGGGAGGTCAAGTAATAAATCCACCGTTCACGATACGAACGCCCCCGAAATGACCAGAAACACTACCCCTCCCCGAAATAACCACCAGCAAAAAAAACAACAACAAAAAAACCGCCCAAACAAACACCAACGGCATGAGGTATGCGAGGAACACGTCATTAATCACCACACGTGCACTGACTATTTCACAGAGAGACCGTGTGTTTCCTTTCTATCGCCCGCATTCCAGGAAGCCTCGTGGAAAGTCCATCACTTTCTGTCGACGCTGCGCCCCGTGCTTGACATGGGAAATAATACACAGAGAGCACACAGCCTGCAGTGCCAGAAACACAAATGCAGATTTGCAGTCACAAAGAAAGTCTTTAAGAACACATGCTCCGGTCTTCCTGGGGCGAAGATGTTTTTTTGTTTTTTTTTGGACAGGCGGGGTTTATTTTTGTCTTAATGTGCTTGCAAGGGCATGGTATGTGAGTTACGAGTTTGTTTTGTCGTATCCAATATAAATATGTACGTGACAAAAATATCTAGAAAGAAACAGTGTTAGAAACACACACACACACACACACACACACACACACACACACACACACACACACACACACACACACAAATACAGAGAGAGAAGAAAGAAAGAGAGAGAGAGAGAGAGAGAGAGAGAGAGAGAGAGAGAGAGAGAGAGAGAGAGACTCAAGACTCAAAAACTTTATTACTCAAGGATAGAGATTTTAGGCAGTGCCTATTCTTCCAATCTGTCCTTGCTATTCTACAACATTCAACTAAACAGACTGCACATATTAATAATGGCAGAAACAATGAAGAATATAGCAACATTATAATATTAACAATAACAATAGTAATAAGAATAATAATTATAGAATTAAAAAAAAGTCCATTACAAAATTACACAAACACAATCAGACACGTACGCAGGCGCGCTCACATGCATGCACACGCCCATACATACGCGCACGCACGCGCACACCCACATCCCCCCCCCCCCCCACACACACACACATAAAACACACACACACATTTTCATTAGCTAATATAGAGGCAAGCATAAAAGTAGGGCGTTGAGACAATGACCAAAAGGTTAGATTTATTGTTCAAGTAAATGTTTAAGTATTGCTGATTTGACTCTGCAGTGGTAACATCATCAGTTTTGCGAATTTGCCCGTGGTTGATAGAGACTTGTCGGGAAGAATCAGCTTAATTCCCCGTCTATGCATAGAGTTGATCTTTTTTATGTGATTTTCACCGGCACCACTCCAGACAGTGGACGCATAGTTGATGTGAGAAAGGCAATGGGCTTCAAAAAATAATTTCCGGATGTGTGGTTCAACATAATAACTGAGTTTATTGAGTAAAAAACAAATTGCGAGCCAACTGTTTGCAAACATGATTTATATGTGATTGCCATTTAAAGTTCTCATCAATGATCACGCCTAAGACACGGTGTTCGGTAACCTGCTCGATCAAGGTTTCACTCATTTTTAGGCTCAACATAAGATGCTGTCGTTGATGTTTCTGTCTCGATGCTAGGACCATACATTTTGTTTTGTGCGGATTAAGGACCATTCGGTTTTGGTTGCACCATTCTAAGACATCAGTTATACTTTGTTGTAACGATATTTGTACACACATGATGTTTGTATCACTACAGTGAAGAGAACTATCGTCAGCGAACAGATCACAGATGACATCATTGTGAGATATGTGCATCGGTAGGTCATTTATAAAAATACAGAAGAGAAGAGGTCCAAGAACAGAGCCTTGTGGAACGCCACAGCTCACTATTCCTTCAGAGGAATAAGTACCGTTTAAGTAAACACACTGGGTCCTGTTTTCAAGATATGACTGAAAGAAGGTGACTACTGCCGGATTTTGAACATATGCAGTCATTTTGTTTAATAATATGTTGTGGTCTACAAGATCAAACGCTTTCTTAAAATCGAGGAAAACAGTCCCAGTGAGTTTTCTTTCGTTGATGGCTGATAGCCATGTATCACAGAGGCGTGTTAAGGCCGTGTGGCATGAGTGATTTCGACGAAAGCCTGACTGAAATGGGTGGAACAGTTTGTGATGTTCCATATGTTTAGTTAGGTGTTTGTGAACATGCATCTCAAGAGGTTTCGATACAACGGATAAAAGAGATATTGGTCTAAAATTGTTTAAATCAGTGAGATCTCTTGATTTGGGTATGGGAATGACTTTTGCTGCCTTTAGACCACATGGGAAGACATTCTGATCAATACACAAATTGTAAACATACGTAAGGGTATCAACAATGTAAGGTAGAGCAAGCTTGAGTATAGAAGCATTTAAGTTATCTGGACCCATTGCTTTTTTTATTTTTAAGTTTTGAAATTAAGGAACCAGCTTCATTAATAGCAGGCAAGGGGATGCTAAATGAATCTCTAGTATTTAATCGTTCTTGACAAAACGATTGGAGAACAGCTGGAGTCTCATATCGATTAAAGAATGTGACACTGGCAGCCGTTTGTACTGATTCAGTTACCGAAGGAAATGATTGTTGAAAGTGTTAGCAGACCACATAGTCGCAGTATTATCTGATTTCTTTCTCGACTAGTCAGTTATTGCATTAACAGCACGCCATAATGATGCTGTATCCCTGTTTGCGTTTATCAGTTTCCTAAAATGCTCAGATTTTGATTTTCTAACCAGATCTGATACTCTGTTTCTCTGCTTTTTATATTCATCTACTTTTTTGCGGTTTTAAGATAATCCCTTAGTGCCATTTCTATAATAATGTCTTTTGTCAGCCAGCTGGGAAGTACTCTGTGTTTTACCCTTTTTCTTCTAAGTGGGGCATGTTTATCAACGATTGAGAGAAAGATATATACCAGGTATTATACGCTTCATTTGGATCTGTGTAATTGAGTACACTGTAGAAAGGAGCTAAGCTTAAGTCGAGGA
>CM065722.1:4248718-4255646 GCA_033310375.1 Conus canariensis
GATTCCTTTTTTAAGAAACACGTGCTATAGTTGCTTTTTTTTCTTTTCGAAAGCTCCTTCTTTTCATTCTTTTTTTAAACATCGTGGTGTGAGTGTGTGTCACGACCTCTGGCGGCTTTCTAAGAAACAGCGTGTCGCCCGAGTACAGCGCCATCCATAATTTTTTTTTTCATTGTTTTATCTGCATATGTTTCTCTTTTACCTCTAACGTTTCCGCTCATTTTTCTCTTTCTTTGTTGCTGTGGGTTTTCCACGTGTGCTAACCGCAGTTTGAATGATAAAGGACAACTCTTTTTACCTCTAAACGTTTCCGCTCATTTTTCTCTTTCTTTGTTGCTGTGGGTTTTCAACGTGTGCTAACCGCAGTTTGAATGATAAAGGACAACTCTTGCATCACTATATCCAGAAATGTACGTACAACAACAATGAAACTCTCTCTCTCTCTCTCTCTTCTGTCTCTCTCTCTCTCTCTCTCTCTCTCTCTCTCTCTCTCTCTCTCTCTCTCTCTCTCTCTCTCTCTCTCTCATGCGGGGATATGGAAAGCGGTGCTTTTAAAGGAAGGAAGAAGAAATCGACTGTCAACATCACAGGCCACCCAAGAAAAAAGAGATAGAGAAATGAATGCATTAAAATGACAGCCAAACACAAACGAAGAGCTCTCTACACTGTAGGCTTTTCTCCTTTCCCTCCGACTGGGACTGTCAATCCGCATAAAAACATGAGCACGCACGCACATAAACAGAGGGGGGTGTCAACAATGTTTGTTCACTGGAGGAAAGTTGGTCGAATAATAAAAAGTAAGTGTGTGTGTGTGTGTGTGTGTGTGTGTGTGTGTGTGTGTGTGTGTGTTGCGTGCGCGCGCGCGCGCGCGTGTGTGTGTGT
This sequence comes from Conus canariensis, assembly GCA_033310375.1. Classification (NCBI taxonomy): domain Eukaryota; kingdom Metazoa; phylum Mollusca; class Gastropoda; order Neogastropoda; family Conidae; genus Conus; species Conus canariensis. The sequence goes on from CM065722.1 coordinate 4,249,601, forward strand.
GTGTGTGTGTGTGTGTGTGTGTGTGTGCGTGTGCGAGCGGGCGTCCGTGTTAGTGTGTGTGTGTGTGTGTGTGTGTGTGTGTGTGTGTGTGTGTGTGTGTGTGTGTGTGCGTGCGCGCGCGCGTTGTGTGCGTGCGCGCTCGCGTGCGTGCGTGCGTGCGTGCATGCATGCGTGCGTGTTCGTATGCCGCGCGCGCGCGCGCGCGCGCGCGCGCGGCGTGTGTGTGTGTGTGTGTGTGTGTGTGTGTGTGTGTGTGTGTGCGAGCACGCGCGCGTGTGCGTGTGAGCTCCCGCGCTATGTATTGCCAAAGGCTCCAGGCGAGTGCACTTGTGGTCGCATTTGCGCGCGTAGTTTTTCTTTGATTGGTCAAAAACTTCTTGTAAAATTCTGCCCGAACTTTCTCCCAAAGTACAGAACACTTTGGACTAGGAAATATCTCTCTCTCTCTCTCTCTCTCTCTCTCTCTCTCTCTCTCTCTCTCTCTCTCTCTCTCTCCTCTCTCTCTCTCTAGTAAATTCTCATTTCAAGTTTTTTTTTTAGTTTATGGAGAAAATATATACGAGCATAGTTACTGTTGCAAAAACACGTGCGCATATCCACTAGCCAAAGAAGAGATGCGTACGCAAATTCGGCCGCATTTGAGCCTTTTGTCCTACCATAGCGCGCGCGCACGTGTGTGCGTGCGTGCGTGCGTGCGTGTGTGTGTGGTGTGTGTGTGTGTGTGTGTGTGTGTGTGTTGTGTGTGTGTGTGTGTGTGTGTGTTTGTGCGAGTAGAGAGAGAGAGAGAGAGGAGAGAGAGAGAGGCGATATTGTCACCACCTTTCACCCCTGCAATCTGCGGTCGTTACAATTTGTTTCTACAAGGTATGAAGGCTAGAATCCTCTAGAATGTGAGCCTCCCTCAAACGCCAGGACATGCTTGGCATTCAAGAGATCCGTGTCCACGGATGTTCGGCTACATTAAATGCCAGCCTCACAGTCATCATTAACCCTCGACCCTCCTTCTGTTCCCCTCCAATTTAGCTGACCCCCTCCTGGGTCATTGTTCCCCAGTGGAACAGGAGCTGTGGAGAGCTGTCCACAAAAGCAGGGGTTCAAATCCCCTCTGAGCACAATACCACCTGGCCGGGACAAACGTGATCGTTAACCCGCCAATTTTCTGGCCACACCCCAAGTTAGTTGACCCCTCTCCTGAACGCTGGCTCCGACCTCTCTCAGGGAAGTCTGGCTGCCCACGGATTGAATTGTCAGTGACCTGCCGTGGGGTACATTGTGTGGAGGAGGCGGGGTCGACATCCTGAGTTGCTAACTCCAAAACATAGTGGTCACCCGTCTCCTTCCCCGGGGCGTTGATGTCAGGGGCCGGAAGGCGTCGGGGAGGTCTGTGGAAAGTTTAACACACAGGAGAAGATTATTCAATCCGTCGTTCCCAAGTTCTGGGCTCTGTGTGAGGGCAGCGCTTGTTTTTTCATCGAAGTCACCTCACGAGGGGTCAGTGAAAGTGTTTACAGTTTTTCAGCAACAAAATTATGAAAGGTGGAACCATTTCACAATGGTTTTTGGCCTGAATAGTCCTGGCTAGTCGCCAGATGACGACGATTGAGATCAACGGCTTAACCAAAAAAACTGAAACGCCATTTTGGAATAAGCTCTTTACATTGTAGTCTTGAGTTTCCGTGGTTTTATACTCACCTGACGCTCCACGGCCCTTTAAGGCCCGCCATACTGTGAAAACAGTCCTGTCCCTGAAATCAAATCAATGGCAAAGCATCTTCAGTGTTTTACTCAACTCATAAGACGATCCTAAGCTGCTTGGGTCAAGGTTCACGATGGACGTTGCCTCCTAGCTGTCGTCCTGGCCAGCGGCTTGGCCAAGCAGCGCCGCTAGTGGACCGGGCAGAACTGATGACGGGGTGGCGCTGTGCAAAGGTGGCATCAATATGCGTCATCTGGTCTGTCAGAGCTGCTGCACTCTTTGCGGCACGGCTGCCTGGCGTCTGCTGCGCCTCTGCAGCTTCTCCCCCCCCCCCCCCCCCCCCCGCCTTCCCCCCCGTCCTGGGATGGTAGTTTCAGGGTTCTTCTCACAGACATACACACGTTTTTAAAGTCGATGGTACCTCTCCACGTCGTGTGTTCGGGTGCAGATCCCTCCTAACACTCGGTGTCAACACCAAGAGCTTTGTTGTCCGTCTACATACATCTTTGTATGGCTGCTAGGAGGGTCACTTGTTTGCTGTAGAGGAGGTCTTCAGGGATGCAGCCAGGCTGCATACAATGGACATGGTCTAGACAGCCATGTCTGCGTTGCCTGAGTAAGGTGTCCATGTCGGGGAGGCCAGCGCAGACAGGACTTCAGTGTTGGGCACTCCTATCTTGCCGGGGTGTGCCCACAATGTGGATGTTTCCCAGGTGGGTCCTGTCTGACTTGCTGCAATACAACAATGTGCAAATGACATTAGGCGTTGAACATTGCCAATTTTCATCTTCACAATCAACTGGCCAGTCCGCTTTCAAGTCGTGAGGCGACGAAGGTCGTAGCTGCCATCCCGGTCCTCTTGTCGATGACGGTGCCCAGGGAGAGGCTGCCCGTCATAGTGACGTCAATGCACATGGCGTGGGGGACAACGTCGAGGTTCCTGCAAGGCTGTCATGTGTGATGGCTAGGTCGTGCTGAGGATGTCTGGCATTTCCCATCATTGATCATCCCAAGCTTACAACAAAAACAAGCACACACACAACACACACACACAACACACACACACACACACACACACACACACACACACACACACACCACACACACAATCTGAAAACGTAGCAGAGTTTTTAAGAGTGTATAACATGCTGTATGGGCGAACCGGCATTGCAGACTGAAGAATTAGTGCCCACTCTAGACACGTACATTATCAATGCATAGTCGCCTGTTGATGACATATGACTGGCACTTTATTAAGTGTAAGTTTCGGTTTCAGTCGACCCGTAAGATCCATATTTGGGCTGCTATCATGTCACAATCTATTCTGTATATGCAAGTCAAATATTACGAGAAGAAAGCAAATGAATTCTAAAAGGGCAAAATTTAATGAACTGGCCTTTAAAACGCAACACACACACACACACACACACACACACACACACACACCACACACACACACACACACACACGCACGCACACACACCACACACACACACACACACACACACACACGCGCGCGCGCGCGCGCGGCGCATAGATGAAAAATACATGTTAAAGAAAGCAAAGGAAAAGTTTTAAATTTTATCACTTTTCCAGAACCCATAATATAAGGGCCCCTGGTATCCCTATCCGAGCAAAGCTCTCTGCATAAACGAACTCAAAGATTAAAAAACGTTTCTTGCCTTCGCCTCTTGTAAGAAAAAGAGAACACATGATGTGAAGATTAAGAGAATACACTCTCTCGATCACAGTTTCAGTACAAATAACCGTAGAAATTAACATAACAAACGAACAAAATTACTTAACACCTTTTCAGTCTTACAACGTCGGTTCGAATTGAAACTATGACGTTTGCAAGCCAGACAGTCTTACATAACATTACTCAAGTGACTAAAATCTAAACTTTGCCTTTGGAAGACTTGCCTGAATTCGACATACACTAACACATGACACCACAAACATTAAACGTAACATCAGCTTTCTGACGACAATCTCCGAGTTCACAAACAGGCGCACGTGTTGATAAATTGTAAATCAACTAGTGACCGCGACTGACCTCCACCCCCCACCCCCCATCCCTTCTCACCTCTAATCTTTCTTCTCTTACCCCCCAAAAGAAACTTTTCGTGGACTTCAGTTCGCACAACTGTTGCGCACGTGCGAACTTCCGCCACGGCTAGGTTAGTGGAGCAGCACGCAGTTGCGTGCCATTAAGCTAAAAGACCGGAAGCTGGCGGGGAATTGCACTTCCTGTCAACACTCGCCGCATCCTTTGGTCTGCGTCAGTGTACAGGCTGGGAGAGGGCAGGGTGTCGGGTGGGGTGTTTTGTCAGGACTGCATGGGCCGTGGCACTGGCTGGAAAGCCAATGAGTGAACTTTGCTATACAGCTCAAGAGCATTGTTGGGCTTCGTGTTTTCTTTTTTTAATAGACTACTTAAAAAAAGCATAATTTTATTTAAGCATGTATTTGTACCCAAGTGGCTGTCATTAATGGATGCCACCCTCCTCTGCCTTTTCCCCTCCATCCTCTCCACGTCCTTGATCCTTCCTCTCCCCTTCGTCTTCCTACCCCCCTCCTTCCATCCTGTCCTCCCCCTCTTTTACCTCCATTACCTTCATTATCATTCCCCTACTACCATCTTCTCCTTGCTTTATCATCATCATCATCATCATCATCATCATCATCAGCATCAGCATCACCATCACCACCTTCATCATCATTACATCATCATCATTTTCTTATCTTCTATTTCTTCTTCCCTCATTTAATCTGAATTAACTTGGTTAGAGAGTTTACCCTGCATGTACATAGTTTCATATGTGCAAACTGATAGTGTAGGTCATACGTCGCAATATCCTCTCAGCTTAAGTAGACCCATGTGGTCGCTGGACTGTCACGTAAACATGATTTCCTTCTGGACTTTTCTTTCTATGCTCTTCTTTACAGAACTGATCTGTTCAAGTGTGTGACCGTGGATTTTATTGAACAGTCCACACTGTTCTTGTTTGTTTTGTTTGTTGTTGTTTTTTTAAGTAGATCGCAGGGCCACGTTACCTTTGATGGATCTCTTTTTTATGAAAATTTGTAAGCTTCTTTTCTTTTTCAACAGTTCACAAGCCGAAGTTTCTTTAGAAGGAGAGTTTTAAAGACATTTTTTAAAATCGATAAGATGCAAAGTTCAAAACAGTGAATACCCAGTGAATGTCTGCCATTTACAGTTGCTTTCTCTGAATAATGTAATTGTCTAAAACCAATGTCTCTGTCCTGGGTTTGGTTGGTTAATGAATAATTCAACACCACGAGTCAGCAAAAAATCGTGGAGAGACGTGTGACTTGTGGTGAGCTTTTGTGTTCGTAGGCCTTTGGCTAGGCACACATGGATTGGCGGTGAAACGTCATCCGAACGACGGAAAAATGGAGGATTATGAAATCGTGTTTCCGCAAAATAATGATAACACAACAACAAACAACACACACACCCACACGTAACGCACACACACACACCTGCGCGCCTCGCGCGCGCGCGCAGCGCGCGCGCGCACACAGACACACACATACACGTGCGCGCGCGCGGCGCGCACACACACACACACACGTTTATGTATATTCCAACTGCGTCAGAGTCGGCCACAATATGCCTGACGGGCAGGGCTGTGCGGTGAATCTGTTTTTACTAGTGAGGGCTCCACCTCTGACAGATGCAACCCGAAGTTCTGCCAGTCGTAGTCAAAGTTTGGGGCTCAATAATTTATGCATCGTGGACTAGGACCTGTACGAAAGCCCACCGAGCTCCATACGTTCTTGTCGCTACGGACCAACCTCCACAACTGAACAAAAATACAGGCTGATAGACCGACAGACAGACAGAGGCAACCTCCGCGACAGGACTAAAATACCGACAGACAACAGGACAGACAGACAGAGGCAACCTCCGCGACAGGACTAATATACCAACAGACAACAGGACAGACAGACAGAAGCAACCTCCGCGACAGGACTAATATACCGACAGACAACAGGACAGACAGACAGAGGCAACCTCCGCGACAGGACTAATATACCGACAGACAACAGGACAGACAGACAGAGGGAACCTCCGCGACAGGACTAATATACCGACAGACAACAGGACAGACAGACAGAGGGAACCTCCGCGACAGGACTAAATATACCGACAGACAACAGACAGACAGACAGAAGCAACCTCCGCGACAGGACTAATAACCCAGAGACAACAGGACAGACAGACAGAGGAAACCTCCGCGACAGGACTAATATACCGACAACAACGGGACAGACAGACAGAGGGAACTCCGCGACAGGACTAATATACCGACAGACAACAGG
>CM065722.1:4260746-4275746 GCA_033310375.1 Conus canariensis
TGTGTGTGCGTGTGCGAGCGGGCGTCCGTGTTAGTGTGTGTGTGTGTGTGTGTGTGTGTGTGTGTGTGTGTGTGTGTGTGTGTGTGTGTGTGTGTGTGCGTGCGTGCGCGCGCGCGTGCGTGCGTGCGTGCGTGCATGCATGCGTGCGTGTTCGTATGCGCGCGCGCGCGCGCGCGCGCGCGCGTGTGTGTGTGTGTGTGTGTGTGTGTGTGCGAGCACGCGCGCGTGTGCGTGTGAGCTCCCGCGCTATGTATTGCCAAAGGCTCCAGGCGAGTGCACTTGTGGTCGCATTTGCGCGCGTAGTTTTTCTTTGATTGGTCAAAAGCTTCTTGTAAAATTCTGCCCGAACTTTCTCCCAAAGTACAGAACACTTTGGACTAGGAAATCTCTCTCTCTCTCTCTCTCTCTCTCTCTCTCTCTCTCTCTCTCTCTCTCTCTCTCTCTCTAGTAAATTCTCATTTCAAGGTTTTTTTTTTTAGTTTATGGAGAAATATATACGAGCATAGTTACTGTTGCAAAAACACGTGCGCATATCCACTAGCCAAAGAAGAGATGCGTACGCAAATTCGGCCGCATTTGAGCCTTTTGTTCCTACCATAGAGCGCGCGCACGTGTGTGCGTGCGTGCGTGTGTGTGTGTGTGTGTGTGTGTGTGTGTGTGTGTGTGTGTGTGTGTGTGTGTGTGTGTGTGTGTGTGTGTTTGTGCGGAGTAGAGAGAGAGAGAGAGAGAGAGAGAGAGAGAGGAGAGAGAGAGCGATATTGTCACCACCTTTCACCCCTGCAATCTGCGGTCGTTACAATTTGTTTCTACAAGGTATGAAGGCTAGAATCCTCTAGAATGTGAGCCTCCCTCAAACGCCAGGACATGCTTGGCATTCAAGAGATCCGTGTCCACGGATGTTCGGCTACATTAAATGCCAGCCTCACAGTCATCATTAACCCTCGACCTCCTTCTGTCCCCTCCAATTTAGCTGACCCCTCCTGGGTCATTGTTCCCCAGTGGAACAGGAGCTGTGGAGAGCTGTCCACAAAAGCAGGGGTTCAAATCCCCTCTGAGCACAATACCACCTGGCCGGGACAAAGTGATCGTTAACCCGCCAATTTTCTGGCCACACCCCAAGTTAGTTGACCCCTCTCCTGAACGCTGGCTCCGATCTCTCTCAGGGAAGTCTGGCTGCCCACGGATTGAATTGTCAGTGACCTGCCGTGGGGTACATTGTGTGGAGGAGGCGGGGTCGACATCCTGAGTTGCTAACTCCAAAACATAGTGGTCACCCGTCTCCTTCCCCGGGGCGTTGATGTCAGGGGCCGGAAGGCGTCGGGGAGTCTGTGGAAAGTTTAACACACAGGAGAAGATTATTCAATCCGTCGTTCCCAAGTTCTGGGCTCTGTGTGAGGGCAGTGCTTGTTTTTTCATCGAAGTCACCTCACGAGGGGTCAGTGAAAGTGTTTACAGTTTTTCAGCAACAAAATTATGAAAGGTGGAACCATTTCACAATGGTTTTGGCCTGAATAGTCCTGGCTAGTCGCCAGATGACGACGATTGAGATCAACGGCTTAACAAAAAAAACTGAAACGCCTTTTTGGAATAAGCTCTTTACATTGTAGTCTTGAGTTTCCGTGGTTTTATACTCACCTGACGCTCCACGGCCCTTTAAGGCCCGCCATACTGTGAAAACAGTCCTGTCCCGGAAATCAAATCAATGGCAAAGCATCTTCAGTGTTTACTCAACTCATAAGACGATCCTAAGCTGCTTGGGTCAAGGTTCACGATGGACGGTGCCTCCTAGCTGTCGTCCTGGCCAGCGGCTTGGCCAAGCAGCGCCGCTAGTGGACCGGGCAGACTGATGACGGGGTGGCGCTGTGCAAAGGTGGCATCAATATGCGTCGTCTGGTCTGTCAGAGCTGCTGCACTCTTTTTTTTAATTTTTTTTTAAACATTTTTATGTGTTTTTATTGTTATTCCACATACAAAGAGAAGAAAAAAAAACCTACACACATACATGAAGAGAACAGCAAAAAGAAATAAACAGCAATATTCATAACTAAAAGTTAGGTATAAAGCAAGAAAAACAAACAAACTAACTAACATACACAAAGAGCCAAACCACACACACATGAAAAAAAAAAGAAGAGAGAGAGAGAGAGAGAGAGAGAGAGTGTGTGTGTGTGTGTGTGTGTGTGTGTGTGTGTGGTGTGTGTGTGTGTGTGTGTGTGGTGTTTCAGTATAGCATTGTCTATGTAAAAAAAAAAGAAAGAAAAGAAAAAAAGAACATGGTTACTTATTGACAATGCTATAAGAAGTATACATAAACCTGTATTAATCATATTGTTCTAATATTACTACCCATAATAGATGTATACATGCGTTTGATGAAAAAAAGAAAAAAAGATGTATATACATAGCAAGATAAATCAGCATGCATACACAGATAATAAAGGAAAGGCAGACAAATAGACAGACAGACAGACAAACAGACAGACAGACAGACGAACAGACAAGCAAAGAAACAGGAAGACAGAATGGGTTAGGTCACAGCAAGTGAAGATGATATATGTTATTATCATAAGGTACATTATTTCTTGAGTACCACTATACAGAAATATTTCAGCAGCATACAAGGGCCACACATGATATCCTCAGCAAAAGATAAAAAAAGGAAAAAGATAATATGATTAGTCTAGTAACTGTTGTTATATTATGCATCATACTCATTTATATATTAATGCTGAAAAGACATGTTCCAGAGACGGTAACTAAAGCAGCTAGGTATTACAAATCAAAGCTTCATAAGCAAGCCATCTGGCTTGAAAATCCAAGTGGTTCATGGTTAAGTATGAGTTACATTTTTCAATTCTATATCTATACGTCAACATTTTCAAGAAAACTGCTACATGTGGAAGACTGCCTTCTAACTTACACTTATATAGGTAATGTTTTGCTAGAAGAATAATGAAGTAAAAAAGGAATTGCGATTGTTATGTCGAAACCTAAAAGTATGAGAGACTCTGTTAGGCGTATATTTTGTGTGTGAGTGCATTTCTCTTTTACTAAATCAATTAACCTACTCCAAAAACATTTGACATGAGTGCATTTCCAAAACATATGGTCAATAGAATCTTTAAATAGTCCGCAAAAACTGCATTTATCATTATCAGTAACTCCGATTTCTTTCAAAATAACATTTGTACCTAAGCACCTGTGAATTATTCTCAACTGAAACCACTTGAGTTTTACATCTGTAATCTTATGTGCATAAAAAAGCATGAATTCCAGTCATGAGCTTGTGAAAGTTTGATGTCCCACTTATCACAGCACGGAGCTCTCAACTGATTATCAATCAGTATATCGTAATAAGTCTTTGAACCTTTATAAGTGGCAAACAATATCTTATAACATAATGGAGAAGTAATACATTTGTTGTTTTCGATGGTAATGTCAAATCCTTTTATGAATTCAATTATTGCTAACTTATACCCTGTATAAGTTAGAAAATCAATGTTGACATCATATTTTTCCTTAAATTGTCCGTGGGAAAGAAACTGACCATTATCATCAAAAACAATGTGCGAGATAATAGATACTTTTGTTGTGAAGCATTTTAGAGACAATGTGTCTTTTCCCAACTTGAATACGTTTGTTGAAGCAAACTGGTTCAGCAAGTAGTTCAGCGGAATTTTTTGGCAGACATTTGTAATAAAAAAAGTTTGTAAGCTTCAAGGACGTCTGCCCAGAACGGATTATATTTGGTAAATTTTGAGACAATCTCTTGACTGTGTTTACTCATATGAGGCCAATGAGGAAAATTACTGAGAAGAATATGTTTCCATTTGTGGTTTGATCTCTCAGTCCTACGGATCCAGGATAGTTTTAAGGATGTGACGAAGGTTTTTACATCAGGAAGACCAATACCTCCATTCCGTATGCTTTTATGCACTGTTTTTCGACTGATTTTTTCTGGTTTTTTTATTCCATACAAACTTGTAACATATTTTCTGGCATGTTTGAAAGAAAACATCTGGTGGGTTTGGCAGAAACAGCCAAAGATGAGTGAGCTTTGAAAGGATGATGGATTTCAAAATTGCTATTCTACCTAGGGGCGTAATTTGGCGTTTTACCCATATTTTGAACAAATGATTTACGTCTGCTAGTCTTTCTGCGTAGTTTATTTCTATGCAATCTTTCAAGTCGTTTGTGAACCATATACCAAGTATTCTAAATTTTTGTGGATTCCATACAATTTCTAAGTGGTCCATGTAGTGGTTTTGACTGTTTTTTTACACTTCCAAGCCAAACTGCGCTCGTTTTACTCAAATTCATGTGAAGACCTGAGACACCATCGAATCTTAAAAGAACTTCAATACAAGTTTCAAAGGGTTTCTTATCCCCTGCGAGTAAAAACTCGGTGTCATCAGCATATTGAGATATTTTAAATTCAGTTTCATTCATTCTTATTCCCCGAATATCTCGATTTTCCCTTACCATAATGGCTAATATTTCGACACAGATTACGAACAGATATGGTGAAATTGGGTCTCCTTGTCGACATCCTTTTTTAATATCGAACCAAAGTGAAACCTGTCCGTTCACAATAACACAAGACTTGATATTTTTGTAGAATACGCTTATCCATCTACAAATATCTTTTTGGAAACTAAATGCTTTTAGGACTTTCGTCATAAATTGCCAATTTATCGAATCAAAGGCTTTTTCAAAGTCTATGTTTAACAACAAACCAGGCAGACCATTTTCATCTAAATACGATATAGTGTCAAATATCAATCTTATATTGTCGCCGATGTATCTATTTCTAATAAATCCGGTCTGATCTTCATTTATGATTTTAGGCGACACAGATTTTATTCTGTTGGCTGCTGCACTCTTTGCGGCACGGCTGCCTGGCGTCTGCTGCGCTCTGCAGCTTCTCCCTCCCCCCCCGCCTCCCCCCCCCCTCTCCCGTCCCGGGATGGTAGGTTCAGGGTTCTTCTCACAGACATACACACGTTTTAAAGTCGATGGTACCTCTCCACGTCGTGTGGTCGGGTGCAGATCCCTCCTAACACTCGGTGTCAACACCAAGAGCTTTGTTGTCCGTCTACATACATCTTTGTATGGCTGCTAGGAGGGTCACTTGTTTGCTGTAGAGGAGGTCTTCAGGGATGCAGCCAGGCTGCATACAATGGACATGGTCTAGACAGCCATGTCTGCGTTGCCTGAGTAAGGTGAGGCCAGCGCAAGACAGGACTTCAGTGTTGGGCACTCCTATCTTGCCGGGGTGTGCCCACAATGTGGATGTTTCCCAGGTGGGTCCTGTCTGACTTGCTGCAATACAACAATGTGCGAATGACGTAGACGTTGAACACTGCCAATTTTCATCTTCACAATCAACTGGCCAGTCCGCTTTTAAGTCGTGAGGCGACGAAGGTCGTACCTGCCATCCTGGTCCTCTTGTCGGTGACGGTGCCCAGGGAGAGGCTGCCCGTCATAGTGACGTCAATGCACATGGCGTGGGGGACAACATCGAGGTTCCTGCAAGGCTGTCATGTGTGATGGCTAGGTCGTGCTGAGGATGTCTGGCATTTCCCATCATTGATCATCCCAAGCTTATAACAAAAACCAGCACACACACACACACACACACACACACACACACACACACACACACACACACACACACACACACACACACACAATCTGAAAACGTAGCAGAGTTTTTAAGAGTGTATAACATGCTGTATGGGCGAACCGGCATTGCAGACTGAAGAATTAGTGCCCACTCTAGACACGTACATTATCAATGCATAGTCGCCTGTTGATGACATATGACTGGCACTTTATTAAGTGTAAGTTTCGGTTTCAGTCGACCCGTAAGATCCATATTAGGGCTGCTATCATGTCACAATCTATTCTGTATATGCAAGTCAAATATTACGAGAAGAAAGCAAATGAATTCTAAAAGGGCAAAATTTAATGAACTGGCCTTTAACGCAACACACACACACACACACACACACACACACACACACACACACACACACACACACACACACACACGCACACACACACATACACACACACACACACGCGCGCGCGCGCGCATAGATGAAAAATACACTGTTAAAGAAAGCAAAGGAAAAGATTAAATTTTATCACTTTTCCAGAACCCATAATATAAGGGCCCCTGGTATCCCTATCCGAGCAAAGCTCTCTGCATAAACGAACTCAAAGATTAAAAACGTTTCTTGCCTTCGCCTCTTGTAAGAAAAAGAGAACACATGATGTGAAGATTAAGAGAATACACTCTCTCGATCACAGTTTCAGTACAAATAACCGTAGAAATTAACATAACAAACGAACAAAATATACTTAACACCTTTTCAGTCTTACAACGTCGGTTCGAATTGAAACTATGACGTTTGCAAGCCAGACACGTCTTACATAACATTACTCAAGTGACTAAAATCTAAACTTTGCCTTTGGAAGACTTGACTGAATTCGACATACACTAACACATGACACCACAAACATTAAACGTAACATCAGCTTTCTGACGACAATCTCCGAGTTCACAAACAGGCGCACGTGTTGATAAATTGTAAATCAACTAGTGACCGCGACTGACCTCCCCCCCCCCCCCCCCCCCCCCATCCCTTCTCACCTCCAACCTTTCTTCTCTTTACCCCCCAAAAGAAACTTTTCGTGGACTTCAGTTCGCACAACTGTTGCGCACGTGCGAACTTCCGCCACGGCTAGGTTAGTGGAGCAGCACGCAGTTGCGTGCCATTAAGCTAAAAGACCGGAAGCTGGCGGGGAATTGCACTTCCTGTCAACACTCGCCGCATCCTTTGGTCTGCGTCGGTGTACAGGCTGGGAGAGGGCAGGGTGTCGGGTGGGTGTTTTGTCAGGACTGCATGGGCCGTGGCACTGACTGGAAAGCCAATGAGTGAACTTTGCTATACAGCTCAAGAGCAGTTGTTGGGCTTCGTGTTTTCTTTTTCTTTTTTAATAGACTACGTTAAAAAAAGCATAATTTTATCAAGCATGTATGTGTACCCAAGTGGCTGTCATTAATGGATGCCACCCTCCTCTGCCTTTTCCCCCTCCCTTCTCTCCACGTCCTTGATCCTTCCTCTCCCCTTCGTCTTCCTACCCCTCCTTCCATCCTGTCCTCCCCTCTTTTACCTCCATTACCTTCATTATCATTCCCTACTCCCTCTTCTCCTTGCTTTATCATCATCATCATCATCATCATCATCATCATCATCATCATCACCATCAGCATCACCATCAGCATCACCATCACCACCATCATCATCATTACATCATCATCATTTTCTTATCTTCTATTTCTTCTTCCTCATTTATCTGAATTAACTTGGTTGGAGAGTTTACCCTGCATGTACATAGTTTCATATGTGCATAACTGATAGTGTAGGTCATACGTCGCAATATCCTCTCAGCTTAAGTAGGACCCATGTGGTCGGCTGGACTGTCACGTAAACATGATTTCCTTCTGGACTTTTCTTCTATGCTCTTCTTTACAGAACTGATCTGTTCAAGTGTGTGACCGTGGATTTTATTGGAACAGTCCACACTGTTCTTGTTTGTTTGTTTGTTGTTGTTTTTTAAGTAGATCGCAGGCCACGTTACCTTTGATGGATCTCTTTTTATGAACAATTTGTAAGCTTCTTTTCTTTTTCAACAGTCCACAAGCCGAAGTTCTTTAGAAGGAGAGTTTTAGACATTTTTTTAAAATCGATAAGATGCAAAGTTTCAAAACAGTGAATACCCAGTAGAATGTCTGCCATTTACAGTTGCTTTCTCTGAATAATGTAATTGTCTAAAATCAATGTATCTGTCCTGGGTTTCGTTGGTTAATGAATAATTTCAACACCACGAGTCAGCAAAAATCGTGGAGAGACGTGTGACTTGTGGGGAGCTTCTTGTGTTCGTAGGCCTTTGGCTAGGCACAATGGATTGGCGGTGAAACGTCATCCGAACGACGGAAAAATGGAGGATTATGAAATCGTGTTTCCGCAAAATAATGATAACAACAACAACACACACACACACACGTACGCACACACACACATGCGCGCACGCGCGCGCGCGCACGCGCGCGCGCGCACACAGACACACACATACACGTGCGCGCGCGCGCGCACACACACACACACACACGTTTATGTATATTCCAACTGCGTCAGAGTCGGCCACAATATGCCTGACGGGCAGGGCTGTGCGGTGAATCTGTTTTACTAGTGAGGGCTCCACCTCTGACATGCAACCCGAAGTTCTGCCAGTCGTAGTCAAAGTTTGGGCTCAATAATTTATGCATCTGTGGACTAGGACCTGTACGAAAGCCCACCGAGCTCCATACGTTCTTGTCGCGTACGGACCAACCTCCACAACTGAACAAAAATACAGGCTGATAGACCGACAGACAGACAGAGGCAACCTCCGCGACAGGACTAATATACCGACAGACAACAGGACAGACAGACAGAGGCAACCTCCGCGACAGGACTAATATACCGACAGACAACAGGACAGACAGACAGAGGCAACCTCCGCGACAGGACTAATATACCGACAGACAACAGGACAGACAGACAGAGGGAACCTCCGCGACAGGACTAATATACCGACAGACAACAGGACAGACAGACAGAGGGAACCTCCGCGACAGGACTAATATACCGACAGACAACAGGACAGACAGACAGAGGGAACCTCCGCGACAGGACTAATATACCGACAGACAACAGGACAGACAGACAGAGGGAACCTCCGCGACAGGACTAATATACCGACAGACAACAGGACAGACAGACAGAGGGAACCTCCGCGACAGGACTAATATACCGACAGACAACAGGACAGACAGACAGAGGGAACCTCCGAGACAGGACTAATATACCGACAGACAACAGGACAGACAGACAGAGGGAACCGATAACAATCGGGGTCAGTGTGGTCGGCTTGCACAGCAGATAATGAAATGATGTTCACGAGAGAAGGGGCGGACCTGGCACCTTGTTCACGGCTAAAAGCTAAAGCTTGAGGATCTCTACAGAACACATCTCCACCATCCCCACCACCTCAGCTGCCCTGTCCTTCCCTCTACCCCCCCTCCCCTCCCTCCTACCCCCAACCCACTCCCACCCGAGGACGGTGGAAGGTTTTGGGAGGGTTCAGGTGACGGACTCACTAACTCAGCCAGGCGGATTCTTCCCTTCGCTCGGACAATGGGGGGGGGAGGGCAGGGCTCCTTGCTCGGCAAGGGGAGGCGTGGACAGAGGTGTCAAGATTACTCCCTTCGTCTCAGGTTCGCCTTGGGAGAAAAATATGAACGAGAGAGAGAGAGAGAGAGAGAGAGAGAGAGAGAGAGAGAGAGAGAGAGAGAGACTTTGACACTTTGATATTTTATTGTCATAACCAAAGAGGTCTTTTGACAAAGGGGGGGGGGGGGAGAGGTAACAGAACAATAACATTTCCCTCTTCCTTTCCTGCAAACAAATAGTACACATTCATTCCTAGTGTGCACCAAATCAAAGGTTAAAAACAAATAAATTCATAACATTTCCTTATGTCCTCACGCACAGGAGTAATGCAATTAGAAAAAAAAAAACCCTTAAGACTTACTCACTCGACCATCCACGAGAGAGAGATAGAGAGAGAGAGAGAGTAAACAAAGGAGAGAAGACAGACAGACAGAAAGACAGACAGATAAAGAGACATATAGACACTGATGGGAGAATGAGACAGGAGAATGAGACACAGAGAATAAAAGAGAGAGGAGGGGGAGAGACAGACAGACAGAGAGACAGACACAGACAGACAGACAGACACACAACGAGAGAGAGGAGCGACCAAAAACTGGACGCATACCTTCCCAGATGGCGCTGCGGAGGACTCCACAAAAAAATGGCGGTGGCAATCGGATATACGAGACACCCATCTCAGACAGGATGCGTTTCACCCAATCCCCCACCCCTCCCCCCACCCCACCTCACTCCACTCGACAACAAACTTTTGTCCACAATAACTACCTACCTATCCACCCCCTCCCCCGCCTCCACACCACACTGACCACTAAACTACCGTTCACATCAATCACTTCGACCACAAACCGTCAATGACCTCAGGACCACATACTCACACAAGGTTTCTGTGCTTTGGACCGATTTCCAACCAGAACAGAAAATGTCTGATTGCTGAACCTTGTGGCAACAGTGGCGGTATTGCGAGTGAGCGGTGACAGAATCTGGAATGAAGGCTTTGGATTTACGTTCTAACATAACATGCGTTTAATGGTTGATGTTTTTTCTTTCGTCATTCATGTTTGTGTTTGTGTGGAGAGAGGGTTAGGGAGCGGACTGAGGGTGAAACATGCCGGGTGGAGTAGGGGCTAGAGAGAGAGGACGGGAAGGTGATAGACGTGTAAAATGAGAAAGACACGTTACCTTTGTTTCCATGTTTTCTTGATATGCATTTTGTCGGTTGTTCTGATCATATGAGAGAGAGAGAGAGAGAGAGAGAGAGAGAGAGAGAGAGAGAGAGAGAGAGAGAGAGAGAGAGAGGAGAGACAGAGCTGATTACAGGGGAAGTTTGTAGCGGGCCAGAGAGGAGAAGGGAGACGAAAAGAATTTGGTTACATGAAATTTTCTTCTCGTTTTTACTCGAACGTAATACATATTTTACAAGTACTGTTTTTCTTATGTTTTAATTGTTTTATCGAGAGACAGAGGCAGCTTTCCGTTGCGGGCACAGCCTACTTTACAAAAAGATATGTAAATCCACTGATGAATATCTAATATAGGGGCTACATATTTTACAATATACAGGGGGAGGCAATTTGGGTCTGCTCGAGATCGAGTGTTTCATGTTTATTTGTTGTTGCCTTTTAGTACAAATAGCAACAAAAGACATATATGAGACTCAAACTCAATATCTCCGCCATGGTGGTTTGTTTGTTTGTTTGTTTTTGTCTGTCTGCAAGATTACTCCCGAACCACCAAACTGGTTTGAACCAAACTGAATGGATAGAGAAACTGTAATTGAAAGGCGAACCCACTACATTTTGGTGCAGACCCCCCAGTGTCAGTCCGGATCCAATGCCTGATTCAGGATCCGTTCGATAAGATAATTACATATTTTCCACTGATCATGAAAACTGTGTGGAGTGACTGTGTACGAACTGATATGTAACTATTAGACGTTACATTATCATGGGCTGTCAAAACTTGTTAGGAATGCACATGTTGGTATGTCATTATTAGACGTTACATTATCATGGGCTGTCAAAACTTGTTAGGAATGCACATGTTTGTATTTCACCTTTTCTTTATTCTACAACAAAACGAACTATGGGCTGGTACACCCATGGGAACGCTCCTGTGCAGCTTCTGTCGTGTCACACCCAGTGGCCATTACACAATGGCATCTGACAGGGAGCAATTATGCCCCTTGACGTCTTAATGCAATGCCCTGTGCGAGCCTGCACCCTATGTGAACACAGCGCAGGCTTCCTAAGGATGGTGCAGGATTGTTCCCGGCTGGTTTGTTCGGCAGTTGAGAACAGTACTTCTCTGGGTCCTACCCACACCTTCGGGTGTATCTTTTTCTTCGGGTACATAGGTACTAAGTCTTTACGTCCGTAGCTATCAATACCTCCCTTGGCGATGAAAACGTGCATAAGCGTGGTGTGCGCTCTCCTCAGAGGCCTTCAAGTTTTACCAGGCGATGCCATGAACACGCAGACTCCGCTGTATTCATGGGGAATATGTTTCGCTTTAAATACCATCATGTTTCTTTCAAGATAGCATATTCTAGGGATGAAACTGCGCAGCATTGTTCGGTTATGTTTGGGCAGCGTACCATTCTGAAAGCACTTCATCTAGCACGCATTTGTCGCAAAGTAAATAAGACTCGGACACGCGCACACGCACGTACACACGCACGCACACACACACACACACGCACGCATACACCCACGTACACATGCACGCGCGCGCGCACACACACACACACACACACACACACACACACACACACACACACACACACACACACACACTAGTGACACAGGCGAGTGTTCAGAGGCAAACGACCTGAGCATTAAGATGTGGACGGGCAGTGGACGCCCAGCTCAAAATCCAGACCTCAACATTAAAAGAAGAAAAAAAAAGTAATCACTAAAAAAAAAAAAAAAAAAAAGGGGGGGGGGGGGAGAGAAAACAAGAAGGGAAAGAAAGAAAGAAAGGAAATCTCCTTAACCCTTCACTATCTTCCCTACCCTTCCACCCCACCCCCTCACTCCTCTTCTATCCTCTCTCTCTCTCCTCTCTCTCTCTCTCTCTCTGTTAAAGACAGAAATACAGGCACACATATACACACACATACGCGCGCGCGCGCGAGCGCGCACGCACACACACACAGACTGACTGAAAGCATTTACTATCAGATTAACATGTTGTTGTAGATTTTAAAAACCTTAATAAATTAATGAGAAACGAAAATAATACAAATAACAATTGAATGATATAGAAATCATAAAAGAAACTTAACAGGGAAACATTTAACATTTATAAGTAAAATAATAAAATCAGAAATTGTAATAATAAAACAAACTACATCTTAACTGTACTGAAAATTACAAGCTCTCTCTCTCTCTCTCTCTCTCTCTCTCTCTCTCTCTCTCTCTCTCAGACCACCACCATAAAAAAACACCCAAACACACACACACACACACACTACACGCGCACACACACACACGCACACGCACACACACACACACACACACACCCACGCGCGCCGCGCGCGCGCGCACATACACACAAGACCCACCCTTCCCCTCCCACCTGCTCACATGTATGCGTGCACACGCATATATTTACTCACAAACAAAACCAATTCTTTTTCTCTCTCACGCACATACACACACACACACACACACACACACACACACACACACACACACACACACACACACACACACACCCCGCACACACACACACTCAAAACATACCCACACAGAAACGTATGGACGCACGCACAGCGTACACTCACATACAAACAAAACCAAATTCTCTCTCTCTCTTTCCTCCCTCCCCCCCCCCCCCTCTCTCTCTCTCTCTCTCTCTCTCTCTCTCTCTCTCTCTCTCTCTCTCTCTCTCTCTCTTTAGCTCGCGCACAGCATATGCAAAAGTTTCATAAACGGAATAATGCGACCTAATACAAGTAAGAGTCGGACAGCTATGTTATGTAACAAATTCTTTGCTCTACGTGTACATCATACCACTAAACCAAAAAGAAACAAACATACAAACAAAAACAACAACAAGAACAACAAAACCAGTTCCGGTAGAAAAAATCTGCCAAGTGGATGAGTCTTTATCAGATGTACAGCTAAATTGGCTAGACTCCACCCGTTTTCTGGGTTGGGACAAAACACACTATGCAATGTTAAAGGTAGATTTTTAGACAAAATTTCAGCATGGAGACATTGAAGATATGTTTTGTTATGGAACATTCAAGTAAAAAATGATACATTAATGAGATACATTAAGTTCTTGACCACAGACACACAAAGGAGATGGTTTTAAAAACCTCCCTAACCAACCATCCACGCGTATTCTGCGTTATAAATTTCGATTCGGAATAGAACCTGGCGGACTTATACAATGACCGCTGGGGGCAGAAAGATCCCATCTGTTCTTCTGAATGGCAACTTCAAGGTACTGTGTTCTTCTCTGGCCCCAGAGTGCTTTTGTAACAATATTGTTTTCTTAAAAAAACGAATAAGGAATATAACGTCAAAGTGTATTCGATTTGCACATAGAAGCCTCTTTTGCACAGGTATCAGCCAATTCATTCCCTCGAAGATTACAGTGACCGGGTACCCATTATAATGTTATTTCAGAACCTCGCATTATTAACTGGTGAACTGAAAATAAAATTTCACTTACGAGATCAGGACGACTTAATGTATTTTGAAGGTGTAAAGCCGTTAAAGTAGACTTGGTATCTGACAAAATCAGCATTCTTTCTGGTAAAACTTAAGGGAAGGTATCACGAAAGCAGCACCAACCACAGAAGCACTCGAAACTGAACCATCAGTGAAAATATGCAGATAAGATACATATTCAGTGTAAATCAATTCTTTAACAAGAGAAGCAAGCAAAAGTGGATTCTCATTTTTAGTAATATTACCATAGGAATAGAAAATAACTGCTTGCTTCATCAACCAAAGGGGGAAAGGGTATTTGGTCATTTTAACAATGTTGTCAAGAAAAGTCGCGTGCATGTAAAACAGGAGACACATAATCAGATAATGAAATATATCCTGCTTTATTCCGTTTCTCTCTAGAAACGTAGGTGCTTTCATCAAGTTCAGAAGTAACTGAGTTAGGGACTGTTCTTGCTCGTGCTGAGTAGCTACAAGCACAGAGCATCCTATGTTCATTTAAAGGCAAAACGCCTGCCTCTCTGAAAGTTATAATAAATTGATGGCCATCTTGGAAGCCCCAAAGCAATTTTAAGTGCTAAGGAATCAATTCTAGTTAACTTATGTAAATCTGTCTTTGGTGCAGCAAAAAATACTTCTTGACCATAACTTACAATCGAACGAACTGTCCCTAAGGCAACATGGATAAGATTAGATCCATAATTTATTAGAGGGATTCCAGTTAAGACTCGCAGTAACGCAATTTTCTTTCTTGCCTTTTCCACGAGATAATTTATATGTTTACACCAAAATAATTTATAGTGAAAAATAAAGCCTAGAAATGTTACTTGCTTACTTGGGAAAATGAAAGAATCACCCATTTTTACTCTTACAGTGGCCCTACCTTCAAAATCGATTTTTTTCAAACACACACACACACACACACACACACACACACACACACACACACACACACACACACACCATCTGTCTTTATCTGTTATTACCGCTCTCCATATTCTCCGTGTCTCGTTCCTCAATCCTCATCTTCC
>CM065722.1:4285746-4290746 GCA_033310375.1 Conus canariensis
TAATTCATTCTGCTTCACAAAACATCATATTTCAGAGAACCAAATACTTCCTTTGTTTACACAGATCAGACAACAAACACACACACACACACACACACACACACACACACACACACACACACACACACCACACACACACAACACACACACACAAACAAACAAATAATAAAAGAATACAGGGATAGCCTTACGACGTGTAGATCATGTCATCTTCAATTAACTCAATACATGTTCAGTAATATGCACCACCTGTCTGTCTTTCTGTCTGTCCAATGGTAAAATGACCCGTGGACAGTCCGGGAATATCTATGTAAAAAGCGTATCCCCCTCGATGAATTCTGAGCGACAAACCTCTCGGATTTTTTCCCTGTCCCATCTTCTGCGCCACCTCAGTGGCACTGCACCCACGCCGCTCATTCCGACTCCCCGTCCACAGCAACAGCCTGGCTTGTCCAGCTACGGCCCGGCACCAACAATCCACAGGGAACAGTCACTGTCAAGTTCTCATCAGGCAACCCCACCAACAATCCACAGGGAACAGTCACTGTCAAGTTCTCCTGAGACAACCCCACCAACAATCCACAGGGAACAGTCTGTCGAGTTCTCATGAGACAACCCCACCAACAATCCACGGGAACAGTCTGTCGAGTTCTCATGAGACAACCCCACCAACAATCCACCGGGAACAGTCTGTCGAGTTCTCATGAGACAACCCCACCAACAATCCACAGGGAACAGTCTGTCGAGTTCTCATGAGACAACCCCACCAACAATCCACCGGGAACAGCCTGTCGAGTTCTCATGAGACAACCCCACCAACAATCCACAGGGAACAGTCTGTCGAGTTCTCATGAGACAACCCCACCAACAATCCACCGGGAACAGCCTGTCGAGTTCTCATGAGACAACCCCACCAACAATCCACAGGGAACAGTCACTGGTCTAACGTTCTCGTAGAGGCAACCCCACCAACAATCCACAGGGAACAGTCTGTCGAGTTCTCCATGAGACAACCCCACCAACAATCCACAGGGAACAGTCTGTCCAATGTTCTCATCAGGCAACCCCACCAACAATCCACAGTCACTGTCGAGTTCTCATGAGATAACCCCACCAACAATCCACTGGGAACAGTCTGTCGAGTTCTCCTGAGACAACCCCACCAACAATCCACAGGGAACAGTCACTGTCAAGTTCTCATAAGGCAACCCCGACGAGGAAAATTGCACTGCTGCCGAGTCACTTCGGTGATGTTCGGTAATGCCTGTTCTGATCCAACATACGCAGAACATCGTCTACTAAGCTTCTACTGAGGACAATTACTGCTCTCTCGCGAAGCCGGAAGGCGCCACCATGTGCGTCCTACGACAGTCTAAGACTTTGCCGGTACCCCGGCAGATTCGAACCAATGCCATAGTGTCACAATGAGAGCGCGGCATCAAGGGCCACAGAATCTGAGGCATTTTTTTTTATGCTGGATCGATGAGGATGAGGATGATGAAGCTGATGCTACAGATTTCTATTCTGACCTGAGACTGCATGACAGGCCTTTACTATACGCTTATTTCATAGCATAGCTCGGCACCAGCCAGACCCGAGGGATACAGACACGTGCAGTGTTGGTGAGAAAATTTGAGAAACACTCTCTGAGACGCATCCACTGAGTGGATAAAACGCCTTTCGTAGTCCTTGTCTTCCTAAATGAGCCTATAGTGGACTCAACTCTGGCTAGGAGCCGATGGGGGCAAAACATTCCACAAATAAACGGCTGTGATGCGGATCGAACCAAGGACCTCTCCAACCGGGAATGTGCGATGCTACACACTTCGCCACGGCGGCTGGTAACTTGCCCTTTTCCATCGGTCTCTCTGACTCTGATTTTCATTCTCCCCTTCCTGTCGTCCACCATTTTCCCCGTCTCTGTAGTGTATTCCCCTGTGTTTGTTGGCGAAGGTCTGTACACTGTGCTATATTGTTCCATGCTACGAGAAACCAGCTTCTGTAGCATCATCTAGCCCTGAGGTGATGAGACTGCACACGGTGACTGATGTGTCCACGTTGCAATGTCTGTCGGCCACTTTTCACGTATTAGTAGAGTGTCTTTACAGTTGTTATAGTGTAGACTGCTGTGTAAGAGTTGTGACTTCTGTGTGTATGTGTGTGTGTGAGTGTGTGTGTGTGTGTGTGTGTGTGTGTGTGTTGTGTGTGTGTGTGTGTGTGTGTGTGTGTGTGTGTTGTGTTTAATGACAGGAATTCATTTTTAACATGACGACAGACCTGAACGGGGTCTCTGTGTGGTCGGCTAGACCAAAATAATATAAAACCGAATGTAAAAACAAACAAACAAACAAACAAAAAACCCCGAAGAGGTCGGTATTGAACAAATCGTACAAGATTCTTTGTCCAACTCTTCTATCTCCAATAGACTTGACATCCAAACTTGACGAAATGTGAGGCATGGAACCAGTCGGCGAGGGCTCCTCTAGCTATGCTGGCCCAATTGCCTGGAACCCAACGCCTCCTATTTTGTGAAATGTGCTTACATAGTAGGATTCCAAAACACAATTAAAAATCTGTTTTCAAACAATCCTCTTTTAATTGCTTGCATGAAATCATGAGTTCCATCTACATACTCTTACAGGTACGAACATCTGTCAAACGACCAAGAAGGTAAGCATGGTGACTGACAATGAGCATTCGTAATACGGATCCGGATCAGAAGACGGATCCAGGATCCCTTCGATCTAGGCCGACATCTCTCGCTCTCTCGCGTGTCCTACACTCAAGTGTTATGAATTGTGACAAAAAGACAAGTTGATCCCTTCATGTGTTAAGACTGTGCAGGGAAAAGTTGCAGCGCGAAGAGTTTGCGTCCTGTTCTGAAGTGTGGGTTCGGCTGGTTCCCAAAGCAGGTGTTTCAAGTTCCCAGAATGGAAGATGACGGAGCTGACAGTTGCCAGATTGCCCTACACGCTGTCCGCGTCTGGCTTTTGTTCCACCACAGTCACAATGGTGAGGGTTCTTTGGTTTACCTTTCTTTGCTTTACACACACACACACACACACACACACACACACACACACACACACACACACACACACACACACACCTCTCTCTCTCTCTCTCTCTCTCTCTCTCTCGCATGTACACACACACACACACACACACACACACACACACACACACACACACACACAAACACACACACAAATGCACACATACACGCACACGCACGCACACACCTACAAACACCATGTGCGCCTATACATACACACGTAGGGGAGGAGGGATGGTTTGAGATATTACGGATGCTTAAAAATACAGCGGGTAATTTCTGGTCTGTTCACAAAGGGAATGGTGTGAGGAGAGAGAGAGAGAGAGAGAGAGAGAGAGAGAGAGAGAGAGAGAGAGAGAGAGAGAGAGAGAGAGACATGCAGAGAGACAGACACAGACAGACAGATAGACGTAAAGGAGACAGAAGCAACAATCTAGAGCCTGACCAACAGAGAGACAGACAAAGAAACACAACCAGAGAAAGGCAGGCCTGATTAATTCTCCGGCGTGCACCTACACCCTCACATCAACCGGGTGTCTGTGACCCAGGGTGGACTCTACCCGGCTGGATGGATGTGAAAGACGACATCCTTGTGGCTAAGTTTCCGCTGCTGCCACTCCATAAAAAACCCGATCCTCCGCCTGACCAACAAAACGGGCAGACGACAATGATCTTCCAGTGTGCCTGAGGCACGAGTTACCGCTCCTTCCTGTTATCCGGCAGGGGGCGCTCCGTACAGCGAGGGGGTCGTCCCAAGGTCTTACTGCTGCTGTGAAAGCTAACCAACATGCGCGTCCACCCGTGACAGGAGTTTTGGAAGTCGACTGGGAAGGTTCTGGGTTGACGAACCTGAAACGTCCGTGTGTGTGTGTGTGTGTGTGTGTGTGTGTGTGTGTGTGTGTGTGTGTGTGTGTGTGTGTGTGTGTGTGTGAGAGAGAGAGAGAGAGAGAGAGAGAGAGAGAAAGAGAGACAGACAGACAGACAGACAGACAGACAGATATAGACAAATACACAGAACAACAGACAGACAGAGAGAGAGAGAGAGAGA
Organism: Conus canariensis; assembly: GCA_033310375.1. NCBI lineage: Eukaryota > Metazoa > Mollusca > Gastropoda > Neogastropoda > Conidae > Conus > Conus canariensis. The sequence goes on from CM065722.1 coordinate 4,289,850, forward strand.
GAGGGGGGGGGGGGTACGAAGGCAGAGAGAGAGAGCGTTGGTGATATCCATGAGCATAAATATCCTGTGTCAAATTTAATACCATATCAAATGCATTAGACATGACAGAATAATAATGTGCTTTTAAATCCTCTAAAGGAATTGAGGTCAAGAGTGTCATCACTGCCCTGTGGTGTGCGTGCGTGCGTGCGTGCGTGCGTGTGTGTGTGTGTGTGTGTGTGTGTGTGTGTGTGTGTGTGTGTGTGTGTGTGTGTGTGTGTGTGTGTGTGTGTGTGTGTGTGCGTGTGTATTTGTGTGTGCTGTGACTCTGTGTGTGTGTGTGTGTGTGTGTGTGTGTGTGTGTGTGTGTGTGTGTGTGTGTATCTGTGTGCGCGCGCGTGCGAGCGTGTTGGCGTGTCTATGTGCATGTGTGTAATGTATATCTATGTGTGTCTGTCTGTTAACTGTATATGTGCCAGTGTGTGTGTGTGTGTGTGTGTGTGTGTGTGTGTGTGTGTGTGTGTGTGTGTGTGTGTGTGTGTACTCGCTTTTTTATCCAGCATTCACGAAAAGAGGTTACCACATAGCGAGAAACTAACTTGAATGATCCAGTCTAAAAGTCCACTGCTCCTATTGCTATTAGCCTATGTGGCTTTAACTCTGAAACGCATGAGTTTTTCTAATTGTAGGTTGACTTAAAGAATAGCTGTTACTGCCAGCTTTTCCCAAGCATTTTTGATCGGCAGACACTTAGCACGTATGCTGTTGCTTGTTTTTATTTAAAGAAATATGATTTAGTTGGCAACATCCAATATGTCACTGAGAATTATTTTATAGTTTACATGATAGTTCATGTGCATCTGCATCAGCTAAAGAAAGATATGTATCATAAACAAATATTTCACATTAATAGATGTA
>CM065722.1:4295746-4300746 GCA_033310375.1 Conus canariensis
CCTCTACCCTGCCCATCACTCTCTCCCATTACATACCGTACGTCAGCACTGCCCTTGCCTCCTCTACCCTGCCCATCACTCTCTCCCATTACATACCGTACGTCAGCACTGCCCTTTCCTCCTCTACCCTGCCCATCACTCTCTCCCATTACATACCGTACGTCAGCACTGCCCTTTCCTCCTCTACCCTGCCCATCACTCTCTCCCATTACATACCGTACGTCAGCACTGCCCTTTCCTCCTCTACCCTGCCCATCACTCTCTCCCATTACAACCGTACGTCAGCACTGCCCTTGCCTCCTCTACCCTGCCCATCACTCTCTCCCATTACATACCGTACGTCAGCACTGCCCTTTCCTCCTCTACCCTGCCCATCACTCTCTCCCATTACATACCGTACGTCAGCACTGCCCTTGCCTCCTCTACCCTGCCCATCACTCTCTCCCATTACATACCGTACGTCAGCACTGCCCTTGCCTCCTCTACCCTGCCCATCACTCTCTCCCTTTACATACCGTACGTCAGCACTGCCCTTGCCTCCTCTACCCTGCCCATCACTCTCTCCCATTACATACCGTACGTCAGCACTCCCTTGCCTCCTCTACCCTGCCCATCACTCTCTCCATTACATACCGTACGTCAGCACTACCTTCCTCCTCTACCTGCCCATCACTCTCTCCATTACATACCGTACGTCCAGCACTACCCTTGCCTCCTCTTACCCTGCCCATCACTCTCTCCCATTACATACCGTACGTCAGCACTACCCTTTCGCTCACTCTACCCTGCCCATCACCTCTCCTCCCATCACTCTCCCCATTCATACCGTACGTCAGCACTACCCTTGCCTCCTCTACCCTGCCCATCACTCTCTGCCCATCATCCATACATACCGTACGTCAGCACTACCCTTTCCTCCTCTACCCTGCCCATCACTCTCTCCCATTACATACCGTACGTCAGCACTACCCTCTTGCCTCCATCATACCCTGTCGCCATCCTCTCTCCCTGCCCATCACTCTCTCCCTTACATACCGTACGTCAGCACTGCCCTTGCCTCCTCTACCCTGCCCATCACTCTCTCCTGCCCATCACTCTCTCCCATTACATACCGTACGCCAGCACTGCCCTTGCCTCCTCTACCCTGCCCATCACTCTCTCCTGCCCATCACTCTCTCCATTACACACCGTACGCCAGCACTGCCCTTGCCTCCTCTACCCTGCCCATCACTCTCTCCCATTACACACCGTACGCCAGCACTACCCTTGCCTCCTCTACCCTGCCCATCACTCTCTCCCATTACATACCGTACGCCAGCACTGCCCTTGCCTCCTCTACCCTGCCCATCACTCTCTCCATTACACACCGTACGCCAGCACTGCCCTTGCCTCCCTACCCTGCCCATCACTCTCTCCTGCTCATCACTCTCTCCTGCCCATCACCTCCCCCATTACACACCGTACGCCAGCACTGCCCTTGCCTCCTCTACCCTGCCCATCACTCTCTCCTGCCCATCACTCTCTCCCATTACATACCGTACGCCAGCACTGCCCTTGCCTCCTCTACCCTGCCCATCACTCTCTCCCATTACATACCGTACGTCAGCACTGCCCTTGCCTCCTCTACCCTGCCCATCACTCTCTCCCATTACACACCGTACGTCAGCACTGCCCTTGCCTCCTCTACCCTGCCCATCACTCTCTCCCATTACATACCGTACGTCAGCACTGCCCTTGCCTCCTCTACCCTGCCCATCACTCTCTCCCATTACATACCGTACGCCAGCACTGCCCTTGCCTCCTCTACCCTGCCCATCACTCTCTCCTGCTCATCACTCTCTCCTGCCCATCACTCTCTCCCATTACATACCGTACGCCAGCACTGCCCTTGCCTCCTCTACCCTGCCCATCACTCTCTCCTGCTCATCACTCTCTCCTGCCCATCACTCTCTCCCATTACATACCGTACGCCAGCACTGCCCTTGCCTCCTCTACCCTGCCCATCACTCTCTCCCATTACATACCGTACGCCAGCACTGCCCTTGCCTCCTCTACCCTGCCCATCACTCTCTCCCATTACATACCTGCAACATTTTTTGTTTTTATGTTTGTTCATGTTCTTCTTCTGATAGTTGATGTTTATGTCTTCTTGTATTATCCTGATGTCAAATACGATGTCTGCATGTGTGCGAGCAAGCACGCATCTCTCTCTCTCTCTCTCTCTCTCTCTCTCTCTCTCTCTCTGTATATATATATATGTGTGTGTGTGTGTGTGTGTGTGTGTGTGTGTGTGTGTGTGTGTGTGTGTGTGTGTGTGTGTGTGTGTGTGTGTGCGTCTGTAAATATGTGAATGGTTCAGCGAAAGAGAGAGAGGGTGAACATTTTACAAACTGAAAACGACAAACCCCAAAACAAGTAACATAAAAAGCATTGATTGGGCTCCTAATGTATCATCATATCCATGGATTGACAGCGAGAGCGAGCGAGCGAGCGAGAAAGAAAGAGAGAGAGAGAGAGAGAGAGAGAGAGAGAGAGAGAGAGAGAGAGTCAGACAGACAGACAGACAGGCAGAGATAGCTAGAGACAGAGACAGGATAAGACAAAATGTGTTTGAGAGAGAAGGAGAGAGAGAGAGAGAGAGAGAGAGAGAGAGAAGACAAACAGACAGACAGACAGACAGACAGACAGACAGACAGTAAGAGGGTGGGGCAGTGAGAGATAAATAGCGAGAGGCAGACTGAGAAAGCGAGTTTATGTACACAGTCATTAAAAGGGCTACGAACCACGACTTTTCGACCACCCATAAACTACACCACCCCAACAACACTCTGCCCTCAGTCTCGCGTTTCAAGTGTGAAAACACAAACACGTTACACACAATAGGAAGGGCGGAGTCCAAGCCAGCCACCCTTGTAGCCACAGATCTCTAGTCCAAACAGATATCACGCACAATGGACCCCGGGGTGCCCGCAAAGTCACTGGACAAAACGGCCCATAAAGCAAACGGTCGGCCAACACGGGGGCCGAATTGCCGTTAGAGCGGTCACTTTTTACACGGCGTGTTAAGTCAAAGACACCGACTGCCGCTGTTTGTCCCCGTGGTCAGTGTCGCGGCCTGCGGATTTGCAGGGAGAGAGATCGAGTCCCTCTGAAAACATTTACGTGTGGGATGTTTCGGTTCCAGCGGGTTTCTGCCGCGGAGCGAAGTGCGTGATGGACTCAACATGGGAAGACTGGGATTACACGGTAAATTTCCATCCGTTGCAGGGATGCGTCTGTCAAGAGTGTTCTCCCTGTTTTGGAACAACCCCGCAGATGTCGTGTCTCTCACGCTGGCTGACGCCGGAACGTATAGTGACAAGAAGCGTTACGGATGTTAGCGATGTAGCCCGTCGACCGCACAGGGCCTTTACAAGACTTGTCAATCCCAAACGCGGGAAAAAAGTTACATCCTGAGAAAAGACTCCAATTTCTCCTAAAAACGTATTTACTGTGCAAAAGTTATATCTTGAAGAAGTTACATCCTCATAAATGGTTACACCTTGAAAAGAAAGCTTATATCCTCAAGAAATTTGCATCCTAAAAAATGGAAGAACGTTACATCCTGAAAAAGTTTACATTTTGAGAAAAGTTACATTCTGAAAAAAGTTACATCTGAAAAGTACTGACTGACTGAAACCAATTTATTGTCAGATTAACTCAAGGTTGTACTGAAAGTTACATCTTGAACAAAAGTCGCATCCTGAAAAGAGTAACATCCTGATTATAAAAAAAAACCCTAAAAAGGCTACACCCTGAAATAAAAGGCTACACCTGAAATAAAAGGTTACATCCTGAAATAAAAGGCTACACCCTGAAATAAAAGGCTACACCTGAAATAAAAGGCTACACCCTGAAATAAAAGGCTACATCCTGACATAAAAGGCTACACTCTGAAATAAAAGGCTACACCCTGAAATAAAAGGCTACACCCTGAAATAAAAGGCTACACCTGAAATAAAAGGCTACACCCTGAAATAAAAGGCTACATCCTGACATAAAAGGCTACACTCTGAAATAAAAGGTTATATCCTGAAATAAAAGGCTACACTCTGAAATAAAAGGTTACATCCTGAAAGACGTTTACAACATGAACAAGCAACAAAGAGCGAAAACAAGTCATGGCATGGCAGCTAAACATTTTACATTCCGTTGTCAGAACATATGACTAGCATCTGCGGCAGCCACTCCGCGTAATTCATCACTCCCAGGTTAAAAAGAAAGGCGTGATAAATTCATGAAAAATATTTAAATGGCACAAAAATATAACCCTGTCATGTAGTCTCAGACTAAAATGACATAGCAACGTGCCCATCATCACTTATCATCGTAAAAGATAATAACAATGATTCACATAAGCTCTCTCTCTCTCTCTCTCTCCCCTCTCTCTCTCTTCTCTGAGTGTGTGTGTGTGTGTGTGTGTGTGTGTGTGTGTGTGTGTGTGTGTGTGTGTGTGTGTGTCAGTCTGTCCGTCTGTCAGTATTTATGCTGGTTTCCCTTCCTCCACTTAACAGCATCCTTGAGCAAACACACTGCAAGCAAATTTACCTGGCTTTGTTCGGGAAATCCCCTCCCACATGATCCCACTCACGCAGCCTCGAAGAACCTGAACAGGATTACCCAAGAAGGCTTTCCACCTCTTTCCCTCAACAGAACGTAAACTGTGAGTCAGCCAACTTTTTCACGTATTCATCTGCACTACTAAATTAAAACACCAGAATTGACAAAAGCTGTTTTTTTTCATCCCCGGAGGGGATGGGAGAGCAGAAGTTGGGCCTGTCAGCCTCACCCCGTTCCCCCACTCTCACTTCTTTCTCTACACCACACCTTTTCTGCACTCCCCCATCCTTCCTCCCAACGACTTTCCATTCTCCGCAAACAGCATCTCTGCCTCTCAACGAAAGGCGCCTCACTTGAAATAGAAGTGTCTTGTTTACAGTGGTCCACTTTTTTCGTGTGTG
>CM065722.1:4313246-4318246 GCA_033310375.1 Conus canariensis
ATTTCAATACAAAAAAGACTCAGAAAGCTTTATTTGCGGACAACTGTCCAGAATGAACGGCAGCTGTCCATTCCAGAGGTTAAACTCTCACAGCTTATCACCTGGTTATGACAGAAAAAAATGAGCATGTATGGCATGCATTGTAACAAATATAGCGAGTGGGCAACTAAGCCAGCAAAAACAGTGTAGGACGGCACAGACAGCAACTGGAGAGCGGCAGAAAAAAGGAAAATATTTGCACATAATTCCAAAGAATGCGGAGATAAATTGTTACAGAAAGATCCAACAGCATCTCAAAGGAGGAAACGCCACTCCGGGGATCTCAGGGCAACGCTTTTTTTTTTTTTTTTTTTTGCCTTATCTCCGCTGTACACAGCCTAAAGCACTGCCCGTCCAATGACGTAACACGACGCCAATCCTGGCCAGAGGGAGCAGGCTTAACAACAAGCTGTGGGGGGCTGGGGGGTGGGGGGTGGGGGCGGCAGTACCGACCTAGAGAAGACAGTGGGGTTCATCATGATGACAGGGTTGAATATTTTATTGTGATCAACCACATTTAAACGCTGAAGAAGAGAAGTCTCATCTTCCTACCGGCGTCACTCCCATGCCGATCATTTCAGCTCCCCCCCCCCCTCCCCCCAACACAGCCACACTCACATTTGTCCTGTTACAGCCCCAGCACCACAGTTCATAGAAAGCAGGCAATATCATGTCGTCAAGGGGCAACCCGCTGGAGGAGACACCGCACTGCTGCCGATTCACTCCGGTGGTGTTCCGTGGTGCCTATTGTGATCCAGCCTCACGCAGGACACCACCCACTAAGCCCTCCCTACCGACAACGATAATGGCTTCGCCGTGAAGCCGGCGTGAGACAGCGTCCATCAAAAGGAAGAGTCCATGAAAGGCCACACCTGACCACGGGGGTTACGGAACGGGTTGCCAAAGTGACGGTTAAGAATAAGAGGGCTTTTCTCCTGGCGAAGCTGACGACACTAAGGGGTCAATGGACGCGTGACCTGTCTCCATTTTATGGGGTCTTGGGGAGGATGATGACACGTTTATAGACTGGCACGACTGTTGTCACGGTCGACGTCCTCTGGTCGTGAACCGGCGATACCTGACACAGGTGAGTTGAGATGCTGATCAGCACTAGTGGTGAGGCAGCTTACAGACTTCAACTCCCGTAGAACGACACTCTTACAGTGAAATGGACTACAGATGAAAGGCAGTGACCAAGTATATAGTATCTGGTCTAGACTCAGCTACTTGAAGTTTACGATCCCCTTCATCTCACACAGAAACACGTTAAAGATTCTCTTTAAAGGCCGGGGGACGGAAGGGACTCTCTCTGATCGTGTCATGCCATTATTCCTCGGCCATGTACCAAATGTTAAATGTTCCAGTCCTGAGATTTGTGCTGAAGTTTGTGGGCGCCTCATGGTCGTTGTCCTTCTGTCTTTTAAGGGAAACAACACAACATACAAAGCGAAGACCAGGAAAACAAACTGGACAGAAATGAAAGAAACGCATTACATGAATTACTAAAGAAAGGCCGAAAAAAAATTCAATGAAAGAATAGACAGACATGAAACATTATAACATGAAAATCAAGCGAACATAACAGAAAAGTATAAGACTGCGAAAAAAGGAAAGCAGACCTAACATAAAATAAAAGGAGGCATAAAGTTGTTTGCTGCTTCAGAGTAGACGTTTGTACGGATGCTTGCCTGCGACATCTGCACCTGTTAGCTGCTTCTTACCACAGCGTGACATAACAAGCCAGTTGTAGGGTTCGTTCAGTTCTTTTTCTCCTTTCTTTTTCACCTAAACCTTCATCTCCACCATCTCTATCTTTTATCCTTAAAGGCTAATGATGTGGACGATAAGTACGGTGTGAGCGGCTTAAAACCTTATGCTTCGTAGCATCGGGTGTTTCACAATCAGGAGTCTACAGGCGGAAATCGAAACTTCAGTGCACAAATAGAATTACTGAGCCGCCAAAACAAGGAAAAAAACACATGGCAAAACGGAGACACATTTTTCACCCACGCTACAGTTGGTAGCAGATCAAAGAGATGAGTCGCTTTGTTCGTCCTTTGTTTGCCATGGTGTGAATGCTGTTTGTCCTGCCTGAAGCTACAGTTAGCACCAGATCAAAGAGATGAGTCGCTTTGTTCGTCCTTTGTTTGCCGTGGTGTGAATGCTGTTTGTCCTGCCTGAAGAAGACCCAATAGACCGAAAGGCTTTGTCAGGTTTTGTCATTTGTTGGTTCCTTCGTTGGGAATCTCAGTTCGTCTATTTTCGCTTTCAGACAGTACCGGAAACAGAGTTTGTGAACACTGCATAATGGTCACATCTTATTACTATCAGGTTGTCTCACTGATATATTCCAGAAAGTCCAAAATCAAGTTGTCCGCCCCATCTTTCCTTCATGTCCATTTGATACCCTATCATTTCGTTCTGTCGACTGGCTCCCTGTTCAGCAAAAGATGTTCTACAAAGAGGAATCTCCCTGTTGTTAATCCTTTGAATCCTCCTCTACTCACCATCTGACTCATCTGCTGCACCTGTGCATCGCATCACGTGAACCCCTTCTGATCCTCGTCTTCACCACATTCACTCTGTTCGTGCTAACTTGTTCATTCCGTAGTCTTTTGCCTATCAAGCCCCTTTCCCTTGATATTAAATCTCCCACATCAACTCAGATTCTCTGCCTGTCTGACCTCTTTCACATCAAACCTGAAAGATGTTCTTCTCAGATATCACTGTTATATACAGAACATGTGCTGGGGTTGTTTTTGGAGTATCGTATGCTTTCGGATGCCGTGCTTTTTTAAAGAGGTGGGTGGTGGGTGGAGAGAGGTTTGAAAGGGCGAGATTTCGTAAACTGTATGCTTGGATGTGGAGCTAGCGTTTGACTGCGGAATAAGTAAGTGTTTTTTTTTTCTTTTTTTTAATTGCTAGTTGTTTCTGGTTATTTGCATAGTACTTTGATGCGTGTACCTGTTTACTGAAAGCGCATGTGGCGTGACATTGATCAGGCATACAATGTTCTCAATAGTTATGATTATTTCACATTTTACACTCCAAATAAAATGTAAGGAGGCTCCATGGTGACAAGTCCTGTGAATTCCAGGGAAGACCCTTTCCGAGATGTTCCACCTGAGGTGATGTCATATCATGTAAGTGTGCCTGTATATGTACTTTTTCTGTCTTTTTCTACAGACTTAAATGTATATGTACTTTTTCTCTCTTTTTCTACAGACTTGAATGTATATGTACTTTTTTCTCTTTTTTCTACAGACTTAAATGTATATGTACTTTTTGTCTCTTTTTTCTACAGACTTAGATGTATATGTACTTTTTTCTCTCTTTTTCTACAGACTTAAATGTATATGTATTTTTTTCTCTCTTTTTCCACAGACTTATATGTATATGCACTTTGTTCTCTCTTTTTCTACAGATTTAAATGTATATGTACTTTTTTCTCTCTTTTTCTACGGACTTAAATGTATAATATATTTTTTCTCTCTTTTTCTACAGACTTAAATGTATATGTACTTTTTTCTCTCTTTTTCTACAGACTTAAAATGCTTTCCTTGGATCTGGCTGAGGTGGAGTTGGTGATAAACTGTCGCTTTACGTTGATTTTTAATTCCAGGTTTTGAATACCAGTCTCCGGGGTTTCAATTAACACACGGTGTTGCGTTTAACTTGCTTGCCTGATGTAGCTTTCGTGATTGGCTGGGCTATAACAGCATGATTTCTCTCCCTTTCCCATCTTCATCATCCTTCCTCAAGATGTCGGAAATTTGTTTGAATGGCTCCACACTGCACCCCCATTCCACTCTCGCTCCTCTCCACCTCTTTTTGTACGGCGGTCTGTGTTAGTCATTTCCTCTTGCGTACTGTTCTCGTGTGTGTGTGTGTGTGTGTGTGTGTGTGTGTGTGTGTGTGGTCTAGATTCAGGAAACCCTTTGCTTTCCCATGATTTTCATCTTCCTTCTTTTTAATGAAATAAACAATGTTATTTTTATGCCTTTGTCTTCGTTTGCTCGTGTACTGATTTGGCACTGCACACCGCATTTGTTTTTCTACTTCTTCATGTAGACAGATATTTCATCATTCATGATTCTTTCGTGAGGTAATACCTTTCTTTCTATTTTCTGCTCCCCCACAAAACACGTTTCGTAAGGATTATATATATATATATATATATATATATATATATATATATATATATATATATATATATATATTTGTTAAAAAATATTTTTAAAATGAAGTGGTAAAATCTACAAGCTTGTTTCTAGCGTTGCTATCTTCAGGATCCTGAAGATAGCAACGCTAGAAACAAGCTTGTAGATTTTACCACTTCATTTTAAAAATATTTTTTAACAGATGTTGCTCCCCAAGGGGTTGAGCACCTTCAGATTTTTTAAGAACTTTTTTATATTGTTCATATATATATATATATATATATATATATATATATGCCTGGTCATAACATGGGGCCAGCTATACTTTTACGTGCATGAAGATGTGTTTGATTACCTTCCAAAGTGGGTTTTGGTTACAGAATGTATCAAAGTGGGTTTTGGTTACAGAATGTTCCAAAGTGAGTTTTGGTTACAGAATTTTCCACAGTGGGTTTTAGGTACAGAATGTTCCACAGTGGGTTTTGGTTACAGAATGTTCCACAGTAGGTTTTGGTTACAGAATATTTCAAAGTGGGTTTTGGTTACAGAATGTTCCAAAGTGGGTTTTGGTTACAGGATGTTCCAAAGTGGGTATTTGTTTCAGAATGTTGCGAAGTGGGTTGCTGTCATAGTCTGTTGTTGGGGACAACCCCTGGTTGCCTTGGGTTCTTTAACCTGCATCAGGTATATGCTGCCGATGGCTCAGTCATCAGTATGCAGACACACAGGATTGTGTGGGACTTTCCGATCTCGTCTGGACTACACTTCAAAACAGCCTGTTAGGATATTGTTGAGTGGAGC
>CM065722.1:4328246-4330746 GCA_033310375.1 Conus canariensis
TATGCTTAAACGGACATGTGTACACGTATCTGCACATCCATTCAAAGGGGAGTTGATAGAGAGGGCAAAACGAAATGGGGTTGGGGTGTAGGTTGCGGGGGGAGTGGTAGGGACTGGGGCAGAAACCCGCGACAAAAAAAAAAAAAAAAAAATGAGGACTGTCTTTGTATGGACATTGTAGCCTCCGCTAGAAGGGAGCGCTCACACACGCGGACTCCGCGACGAAGCCGCCGTTGTTGTCAGTACAGGCCCAACAATGTGGCGTCAATGTCTGTTGGATCAACAGGCAACACTGACCACTACGGAATGACTGCGGTGTCTCCTCCAGCGGCGTGCCTCATAACGATTTCACACCGAACGCTACCCGTAGACGGCTGGTGCCGGGACGCGCGGCACAGTCTGGGTTTGGTTATGTCTGAGACAACAGGAATGAGCGGCCTTGACGTAATGCTACTTGAGGACACGGAAAAGAAAGAAAATGAGGAAGGAAAATAACAGTCATCATCATCATCATCATCATCATCGTCATCATTATCATCATCTCCATCATCATCATACATCGGTAAGCACAACGAGTAAAAAGCAAATAAATTGATTATAAACAATAAATGAATGAATGAATGAACGAATGAACGAAACAAGAAACGAACAAACAAACAAATGAATGAATGAATGAATGAGTTGCCTGACTGCCTGACTGTCTTGTACAGAGTCTTAATCCAACAAAACCAAAAGAAGAAAAGAAAGGAGGGAGAACGGGCCATGGGGAACTACATGTGTCCAACAAGGCGTGCGACGATAAACGTTAATCACATTGCAAAAAGACGTAATGTTCCCATGCAATAATCACATTGCAAAAAGACATCACGTTCCCATGCAATAATCACATTGCAAAAACGCATAACGTTCCCATGCAATAATCACACTGCAAAAAGACATCACGTTCCCTTTCCACAATCACATTGCAAAAAGACATCACGTTCCCATGTCATAATCACATTGCAAAAAGACATCACGTTCCCATGTCATAATCACATTGCAAAAAGACATCACGTTCCCATGTCATAATCACATTGCAAAAAGACATCACGTTCCCATGTCATAATCACATTGCAAAAAGACATCACGTTCCCATGTCATAATCACATTGCAAAAAGACATCACGTTCTCATGTCATAATCACATTGCAAAAAGACATCACGTTCCCGTGCCATAATCAAGATTGTCTGCGCCAGAAGCAATGCAGCTATGACGTCAAACTTACGAACTCTGTTTGTAAGACCATTAGCTCATCTTTCTAAAGAAACACGCCAATAATCAATATCCCTCTGGCACCAAACAGACATCAACTGTTAGGTTAGTAAATACAGCAACCATTTCCCCGGGCGAAGGCGCAGGCACACAGCCATACTTTGTGCGCATGCTTGTGAATCGGAGTACTCATCGGCGACGGTGTACTCACTCGCATTACAAATATGTCAGCAGGTGCTGAAAAGATCCTGAGAACTATGAGTCAAGACAAACATCAGTACGGCCTGGAAAATACAGTTACAGTGTATGATTAATGAATTGATAAAGGAAAAACAGTTCTTCATTGAGAATCAACACAGAATTTTGACACGTGTGAAACCCCATAACTGGGGAGGGGGGGGGGGGGGGGTATTGTAGCAGTTCGATGTACCCACAGGTGTGCACAGCCCAAACAGCCATGGAAGTCTGAATCACTGTCAGGTGTTCTTTAACGTAAGAAAGCATGTTATGTGTATTTACAAAGACTGGAAGGGAGAGAAATCAGTTCTTAGAAATACTTTAATCGATTCTGGCAGCAATATAAGAGAACGACTTGGAACCGGGAATTGGAAGAGGAGCGGGGGGGGGGGGGGGGGGGGGGGTAAGGAGGTAGAAGGAGCAGTTATCGTCAGAACAGAATACTGGCTACAAACATAACATGGCCACAGTGAGAGAGAGGGAGAGAGAGAATGCGGGGGTGCGGGTGGATAATGAAAAGAAAAAAGAAAGGTAGACAGGCGTGTGTACACGCGCACAAAACACACACACACACTACACACACCCCCCCGCGCGCGCGCGCGCGCGCGCGCGCCGCGCCGCTCACACACATACAGACACGCGCGCGCGCACACACCCACTCTCTCTCTCTCTCTCTCTCTCTCTCTCTCTCTCTCGCACACACACACGCACGCACAGAGAGAGAGAGAGAGAGAGGAGGGGACAGACAGACAGACAGACAGACAGCAGGGATAGACAGACAGATCCAAGGACAAGAGAGAGATGAGGGAAGGGCGTGGGGAAGGGAGAGAAAAGCACGAGGGAGGGGTAGGCAGACGAGAGAAGGGTGGAGGCAGTGTAGATGTGGGGAGAGACGAGGACTTGGGGAGATGGATAAGGGGGCGGGGGGGGGGCGGGGGGGGGGGGGGGGGGGGGGGGTAGCTGACACTTGAAGTACAAAAAGTCGTGTACAGTGGTGTATTCAGCGACAGCA
>CM065722.1:4370472-4372972 GCA_033310375.1 Conus canariensis
GAAAAGGTCACGACAGATTTATTTGCTGATGACGCGTCACTCCAAACGAATGGTAGTGATCTACAGACAATAGAAACTTCTCTCCAGGAAAGTCTAAACGACGTGTCAGACTGGTGTCATTCAAACTCAATGGTCATACACCCAGCCAAAACCAAATCTATGATTATAGCTACCCGCCAAAAACACCAGTTGACTCCTCTTTGCCTAAAACTTCAGTTGAATGGCACTTCTATCGAGCAGGTAGACGAGCATCATGTTTTAGGGTTAACGATAGATAAAGAATTGAAATGGCAATCTCATCTCAATAACGTATGCAAGGTAGTCTCAAAACACCTTTTCCTGTTATCTCAATTAAAGCGCTACGTCAACAGTAATGTGCTTAAACTTTTCTTCAATGCACACATAATGTCACGTATCAATTACGCCTCAACAGTGTGGGACGGCAGTAGTGACGTCCACCAAAAAAGGCTGAATACTCTCCATAGACGTGCAGCAAAGCTACTCCATCCAGCTGTATCTCTAACAATAGACGAAAAACTAAAAGCGCTGAACATACTTCCTCTGAATAGGCAATTGGAATTCAACAAGGCATCATTTATGTTTACAGTCTTGACAGATACTATGCCATGTTATATCAATGCCCTTTTTACAAGATCGAAACAGCTTTTCTGGCTCGACGAAATTCCTTCTTCCCTACCCACGCATTGATCTATACAAAACAAGCCTAGCTTACTCTGGACCATATGTCCTGGAACTCACTTCCACCGAATCTAAAAAAACATAAAATACTTTAAAACTTTTCAAGGAACATTTGCATAAACATTTTAAGTCTCAGTAATTAAATTATTCGATTACAACGATTGCGCCCATTCGCAAAGTCTTCTGTGAACCATACTTTGAATAAATCGTCTAAACATAAAACCTACTCCGTTAAAAAATCGCTCATCCCCACTCCCACTCTGTCTACCATCCCTTTTCCTCCTCCCCCCTACCTACCATTCTCTCTTCCCCACCCTCCTCTGACCTCTCTCTCTGTAGTTTTGTTTGTTTGTATGTAAGTTTCCTTCTGTTTTACCATCCCCCATCTCATTAGTGCTTTTATGAATTGTTGCTTATCATTGTAGAATTAGATTACCATGTTGCTATGTTGAATTGTCAGTATAATGATATGTGCTGAAATAATGTATGCATGACAAGGACAGATTGTAAGACTAGCTTTGGCCTAAAATCTCCATCCTTGTGTATTAAAGATCAATCATCAATCAATCAATCAATCAATCAATCAATCTCTCTCTTCTCTCCTCTCGACTGTGACTGCGCACATGTATAGATATATGGGGAGGGAGGGGGGAGGGTGTGCATGTAAGTGCTCGCGCATGCATTCGCGCGTGTGTGTTTGTTATGCTTTGCTTTCCTCATTTTTTTAATATTGATATCCTTCATGTCACACACACACACACACACACACACACACACACACACACAACACACACACACACACACACACACACACACACACTACGCGACATGAACTTTTGCCCCACGTGATGATGTAAGCTTTGTTTCGTTCGAAACAACGCACAAAACAACAGCAACACAACAACGAGGCATTCGTTCGACTGTTCCGGAATGGCGCAGAAGATAGGAGAGAGCGACCAGATACCCCAAAGCCTGCCCAAAACCTATCAGCGTCTGACGTCTTCATAGGGAAACGTGTTGGGTGAGGCTGGGGATGGGGAAGGGGGGGGGGGGGGGGGGGGGGGGGGGGGGGGGGGGGGGGGGGGGGGGGGGGGGGGGTGGGGGGGGGGGGGGGGGGGGGGGGGGGGGGGGTGGGGGGGGGGGGGGGGGGGGGGGGGGGGGGGGGGGGGGGGGGGGGGGGGGGGGGGGGGGGGGGGGGGGGGGGGGGGGGGGGGGGGGGGGGGGGGGGGGGGGGGGGGGGGGGGGGGGGGGGGGGGGGGGGGGGGGGGGGGGGGGGGGGGGGGGGGGGGGGGGGGGGGGGGGGGGGGGGGGGGGGGGGGGGGGGGGGGGGGGGGGGGGGGGGGGGGGGGGGGGGGGGGGGGGGGGGGGGGGGGGGGGGGGGGGGGGGGGGGGGGGGGGGGGGGGGGGGGGGGGGGGGGGGGGGGGGGGGGGGGGGGGGGGGGGGGGGGGGGGGGGGGGGGGGGGGGGGGGGGGGGGGGGGGGGGGGGGGGGGGGGGGGGGGGGGGGGGGGGGGGGGGGGGGGGGGGGGGGGGGGGGGGGGGGGGGGGGGGGGGGGGGGGGGAAAAAGAAATCTTTTGTAATGGCGTATCGCTATTAGTTTTTTTTCTTCTCCACACGCCGTCAGTTGTAATGTTCTGAATCCTAAGTTTGTGTGCCGTTCATACGCCCTTCACAAAACTGAGAAAAAAGATGCGGGGGAGGGGAGGGGGGGAGGGGAGGGGGGTGGGGGCAAAAGGAAATCAAGTACCCTGTCCCACGCTAACAGAACCAGGGCGACACTGACACCACCACTCCCTCTCAC
>CM065722.1:4375472-4470472 GCA_033310375.1 Conus canariensis
TGTGCCCTGAGGAAAACACTGTGAACATGTGACACTGTGCCCTGAGGAAAACACTGTAAACATGTGACAATAGGCCACTGGTAGTTGACATGTTATGTAACATGTGACAATGTGCCCTGAGGAAAACACTGTAAGTATGTGACAATAGGCCCCTGGTAGTTGCTGTGTTATGTAACATGTGACAATGTGCCCCTAGTAGTTGATGTATTATGTAACATGTGACAATGTGCCCCTGGTAGTTGATGTGTTATGTAACATGTGACAATGTGCCCTGTGGAAAACACTGTAAACATGTGACATTGTGCCCTTGGAAGTTGATGTGTTATGTAACATGTGACAATGTGCATTGAGGAAAACACTGTAAACATGTGCCAATGTGCCCCTGGTACTTGATGTGTAATATAACATGTGACACTGTGCCCTTGGTAGTTGTTGTGTTATGTAACATGTGACAATGTGCCCTGAGGAAAACACTGTAAACATGTGACAATGTGCCCCTGGTACTTGATGTGTTATGTAACATGTGACCATGTGCCCCGGGTACTTGCTGTGTTATGTAACATGTGACAATGTGCCCAGGGTACTTGATGTGTTATGTAACAAGCGACAATGTGCCCTGGGTACTTGATGTATCATGTAACATGTGACAATGTGCTCCTGGTACTTCATGTGTTATGTAACATGTGACAATGTGCCCTGAAGAAAACACTGTAAACACGTCACAATGTGCCCTGAGCAAAACACTGTAAACATGTGACAATGTGCCCTGAGGAAAACACTGAACATGTGACAATGTGCCCTGAGGAGAACACTGTAAACATGTGACAATGTGCCCTGAAGAAAACACTGTTAACATGTGACAATGTGCCCTGAGCAAAACACTATGAACATGTGACAATGTGCCCTGAGGAAAACACTGTAAACATGTGACAATGTGCCCTGAGGAAAACACTGTAAACATGTGACAATGTGCCCTGAGCACAACACTGTAAACATGTGACAATGTGCCCTGAGGAAAACACTGTAAACATGTGACAATGTGCCCTGAGGAAAACACTGTAAACATGTGACAATGTGCCCTGAGGAAAACACTGTAAACATGTGACAATGTGCCCTGAGGAAAACACTGTAAATATGTGACAATGTGCCCTGAGGAAAACACTGTAAACATGTGACAATGTGCCCTGAGGAAAACACTGTGGACATGTGACAATAGGCCCCTGGTAGTTGACATGTTATGTAACATGTGACACTGTGCCCTGAGGAAAACACTGTAAACATGTGAAAATGTGCCCTGTGGGAAACACTGTGAACATGTGACAATGTGCCTGAGGAAAACACTGTGAACATGTGTCACTGTGCCCTGAGGAAAACACTGTAAACACGTGACAATGTGTCCTGAGGAAAACACTGTAAACATGTGACAATATGCCCTGAGGAAACACTGTGAACATGTGACAATGTGCCCTGAGCAAAACAATGTAAACATGTGACAATGTGCCCTGAGGAAAACACTGTAAACATGTGACAATGTGCCCTGAGCACAACACTGTCAACATGTGACAATGTGCCCTGAGGAAAACACTGTAAACATGTGACAATGTGCCCTGAGGAAAACACTGTGAACATGTGACAATAGGCCACTGGTAGTTGACATGTTATATAACATGTGACACTGATGCCCTGAGGAAAACACTGTAAACATGTGGCAATGTGCTCTGAGGAAAACACTGTAAACATGTGACAATGTGTCCTGAGGAAAACACTGTAAACATGTGACAATGTGCCCTGAGGAAAACACTGTAAACATGTGACAATGTGCCCTGAGCAAAACACTGTAAACATGTGACAATGTGCCCTGAGGAAAACACTGTAAACATGTGACAATGTGCCCTGAGGAGAACACTATAAACATGTGACAATGTGCCCTGAAGAAAACACTGTAAACATGTGACAATGTGCCCTGAGGAAAACACTGTAAACATGTGACAATGTGCCCTGAGGAAAACACTGTAAACATGTGACAATGTGCCCTGAGGAAAACACTGTAAACATGTGACAATAGGCCCTTGTTAGTTGCTGTGTGATGTGACATGTGACAATGTGCCCCTGGCAGTTGATGTGTTGTGTAACATGTGACAATGTGCCCTGAGGAAAACACTGTAAACATGTGACAATGTGCACTGAGGAAAACACTGTAAACATGTGACAATGTGCCCTGAGCAAAACACTGTAAATGTCACCGATCGGCGGGTACTAAACTAGTATGTCCATGTGTTTAAGAGTAGTGAGGGTTCAAGATAGAGAGCGTGTGCGCGTATGCGTGTGTGTGTGTGTGTGTGTGTGTGTGTGTGTGTGTGTGTGTGTGTGTGTGTGTGTGTGTGTGCGCTCGCGCGTATGTGAGGTTGGGGTTTAGTTAGCTACAGTTAGGTTAAGTTCCTCAGGGTTAGGTAGAAAGATTAGGCTAGGTAGGAGCCTGGGGAAATAGGACATACAATATTCTTTCATTCCAGTCTTCACTTATTGAAGGAATGGAATGGAAGCGGGAGGTTGGTTTCATTCCCGATTGTTACCCTTTTGTTACTTTGGTTCTATGCCAGAGAAGGCGGGGCGGGATATCGGTTGTTGTTGTGTTGTCAAGTCTGTGAGTTGTTGTGGTAAATTGTCGTGTTGTTGCACGAGCAACAACTAGTCCGTTGGTCAGGTGTGTCAGCTCTGCGGAGGGATACACTGCTCTGACCAATCGTTGTTTTGTGTGATGAGTAGAGTTCGCTTGATTCCGACCAGGGCGGAATGCGTTGGGGTAGCTTCACTTCGGTCCCTGGTGTTCGTCGGAGTGGACGTACTCCTTGTAGGTGCGGCGGCAGCGCCGTTAGTTTTTGAAGAGTGACTTCGAGTCATAGTTAGTGCCAGGTCCTCGTCGGGTTTGGGTGCCCTTGGCCTGTGCTGAGTCGGTGTCGTCCTTGTGGCAGCCACTGTCAGCCAGTTGCAGAACTGGTGTGGTTGATCGTCTGTATGTCCAGGTTGGTGATCTGTTAGGTTCGTTGTGTTGTAGTTCGTCGTGTTGTCTTGTATTATGGCGAGTTGTACTGTAGTTGTCTCATGTTGGGATTAGTTGTATGGTGTTCGTTGCGTATACTGGTTGTCTAGTATGATGTTGTCTTGGTTCCGTGATTGAAATTTGTAGTCAGCCGGGTTGTGTTGTTACCTCTTTCCTGTATATTTTTGTAAGTAATGTACATAGTGGTTCCTGAGTTCGATTTTCTCAGGACGGTTTGGCTAGACAATGTGGGTTCAATATAATGACCGTTGATGGACGGTGATGTAGATATTGTTTGTGGTTAGTTCGTGTTAATGTCAGTGGGTTTAATAAGAGGGTAGTACGAGGTTGCATTTGGTGAGGGTCATAATATGAGTCAGGTGCGGATGTGTCTGCGTGACTCATAAAGGGATTGTGCTCAATTTCAGTCGTAAATAGTAATAGTTCGTTGAAAGTGATTTACGATTTCGGAGTTGACCGGCACAGCATTGGAATCGGTTAACTGTGTAGTAGGGCTAAGGCCAATTTGTGGTCGAGTGGTTTATACTGGAGTACGGTCGGGACTATTCAACTTATATTGGTGTCTTCTCACTTTCGTTACGAGTCATGGTTCTCGACGCGGGTCTCGTACGCGTGCGGACTATCTGTGACGTACGCATTTGGTACAGGACAGTGAGTCCATAGGGTAGAAGTTTTTGTAATACAAGTGACAGTCGTCACACATGCAGGGATGTATGTGTTTGTGGCAGAACGGGGTTGGAGACAGATATTTTAGGTTGTGGGAGGCAACCCAGTTATGAATTTTAGTAAGCAAAAAGAAGGGAAAGGTAAAGTTTAAGGCGAGTAGCTTAGCAGTTGATAGGATAAAAACGGATGATGTGCAGCATGTAATATTGTATGAAGTGTGGTTGTGTTGGCATAACAAAGATTAACCACTGGGTTATCTGACAAGAGATGACATGAGAGTGAGGTGCTGGATGGAAATTTTGGCGAACAAATCATGTTTTTGATATATGATTATAATTGACAGTGCAAAGAGGGGTAATAATGTGAAGGATTGTGGCTGCGAGCCGATTCTCTTGTGTGAAAATGCTGGAACTGTGAACCGCTAAAAATTAAGTTTTTTTTGTTTTGTTTTGTTTTTTTTCCTCTGAGAGATGTGTATTACTACTGGTTATTGTGTGGAGACATTTCCTTGTGAAATTGGCCATTTCCTAGATTATTTAGTATGTCCTAAGGGGGCCCATGGAGTCCGTGGTGGATCGCTTAGATTGGTTTATTTCTCCGAGAATTGGGTGTGATTCATAATTTCATATGTAATAGCGTGGATTGGCTCAGGGAGAGTATTGCTTTACCGCTGTTGTAAGGGTTGGCAGGAAATGGGTCTGATAACCCCAAAGTGAGTAATGGGTTGGGGGATGTGTTTCGAAATTCAAGGGGTCACTCTCATGCCCGAGTGGGAAGTAGGCAAGGGAGATGGAGAGTTAAAGCTTTACCAAGTAGCCTATGTGCCTTGATGACTCGGGTAGTAGCAACATTACAGTAGGGGCCTACAGTTGTGTCAGCAGGTATCCTGCTCCGTCCTGAGGCTGGGGCCAGACCACCTCAGTCTACTGCCGCGTGCCGGCAGGTGAGCGGCGCTTTCCAGTACCTGTTGTTTTCCCGGGAGAGGGAGACCACCCAGGCCGGCTGCCTTCTGTGGGGCAGCTCTCCTCCAGCTACCGGTGCTCTTCCGGGAGTTCTCCGGCACTGGTTCCTCGTCCCTGTTCAGGCGTCCTGTGAGAGGGCGCTGCACCAGGCCTTTTTCACCCTCAGTGTCCGACGGGGCCTTCAGAAGAGGCGTCCTTCGAGCCCCAGACTCGTCGAGAGGGTGTCTGGTGTGTGTGTGCGTTGGGGGTCGTGCCCATCGGGGGAGGAGTCAGACTGCGGGAAGCCACGGTCAGCGCCGGGGTGCAGAGTCTTCGGGGAGGGTGTCGGCCCACGGAGGAGCCACGGACAGCGCGGGGTGCAGAGTCTTCCGGGGAGGTGTCAGCCTGTGAGGGGCCCCGTACAGCGCCGAGGACTGGAGCTTTCCGGGCCGGGATGGTTTGTCCCATGTTTGTGATAGAAGGGGTGTAGCGTTAGGCAGTAGGGTTAGGGGTGTTAGCTACTGCCTCCTTTTAGGACGTAGTGGCCGGCACAGTGTAGGGTACTTGTCGTTGCCTCCCTTAGGGACGCAGCGACCAGTTTGGTAGTGGTTCCGGGTTAAAAGAGAAGGGTGAGTCCTGGGGAGAGGTGTGGGTGGTAGCAGTCGTTAAGAGATTAGAGTCCCTTTGGTAAATCCTTGTCCCTATTAGTTAGTCACCACGTGTGCGGGCTATCGCTGTGTCCCCAGGTCACAGTGATATACTGTAACTGGTGTGTTAGGTTAGGGTCTTCCAGGTCATTATAGTAGAGTAGGGTGAGTCAGCGGGAATTGGGATACTTGTGTGCAGTTGTGGATGTGCGTGAGTGGTGGCGCCATGGAGTGTGTGTGAAATAAAGAAGCGTGCGTGATTGTAAAACTGTGTTAGTGTGCTGTGTTGTCTGACCTAGTGTGTGATAGGCGTGGGTAAGGGTGGTAGGGCCGTCCGGCTTAGCGACCGTGACACTTTGGTGGAGATGCGGGTACCATAAGGGGTTCTGGGTAGGTGATAGGTAGCTAGGAGGGAGGTAAGGGGGGTGTTGTGTCCGGTGTGTACGTTGTGTGAAATGTAAGTGGGTGGTTGGTGGGAGCGTACCAGTACCCTGGGAGGTGGTACGTAGTGTCCCTGTTCACTTCAGGCAGGTTTCCATTGGCATTGGGCAGGGCACTTGTGTTGGTGTGATTGGGTTGGCGCTACCGAGTGAGTGAGGTATGAATGGTCAATAAACATTGAGTGGTTGTTGGAAGTGTGAGTGATTACACCGTACAGTGTAGGTGAGGTGCCGAGAGGTACCAGGTGTCTTTTGTGTCCCTTACATGTGGTATACCCCAGTGAGTAGGTAGAGTGGTACCCAGCCCGTGACTGTGCACGCTGTGTGCTCGGATATCCTGTGGGGATTAAGGGCAGAGTAAGCCCAGGTGACTGTGTGTGGGAAGCACGAGGGTGTGCAGGGTTGTGACACTAAGGTGTGCTGGGAGTGCATATGGACTTGCAGGGTGCAAGTGCACTGATCGTGTGGGTGCGGCCTGCCAGAGACAGTGAGGCCTGTGACTGTGGGTAACTGGTGCGCATGCACAGTGGACGGTGGACACACGGTGTCACGTGGTTCAGTCAGTGACCAGACAGTGCATTGGTAGTATTATATGGGTTGGAGCCCATAGGGGTATATGTATGAGGTACACAAGTGTGGGTGAGTTATGCTTGGTGCGTGACTCGTTGAGAGTATTGTGTACTTGTGCTGAGTTGCTTCAGGGCTAGCGCGTAGTCAGGAACCTCCAGTTGCGCTCAGATCGCATACTGTCCCTTGTTAGCTCTGTGGTGGTAGGGGTTATCCTATGTCTAAACACACCCGAGCCCATCCGCAGTACGACCCCGATAGTGTCATGGATCCACAGGCCCCTACGGCGGATACCAAACCTAAGGTTAGTGACCAGGATGCAGGGGTGGATCGAGAACAGGGGACGGGGGCTTATGCAAAGTTTGCCAAGGTGGGAGCGGCGATGGGTTTAGCTGGGGGAGACCTCGCCAAGTTCGTCACAGACTCGGTACGTAATGAGGATGAGAAGACGGCGAGAGAAGCAGAATTGGAGCTCCGGATGGAGGAGAAAGTGAGGCAGAAGATGAAGGATGAGAGGGAGCTAGAAATGCAGCGGACGCAGATTGAAGAGAAGAAGGCTGCTAGGCAGAGGGAGCTAGAGATGCAGCAGAGAAGATAGAAGAGGAGGAAGCTGCTAGGCAGAGGGAGCTAGAGATGCAGCAGAGGAAGATAGAAGAGGAGAAAGCCGATAGACAGAGGGAGCTAGAAATGAAGCAGAAGAAGATCGAAGAGGAGAAAGTGAGGCAGAAGATGAAGGATGAGAGGGAGCTAGAGATGCAGCAGAGGAAGATAGAAGAGGAGAAAACTGATAGACAGAGGGAACTAGAGGTGAAGCAGAAGAAGATCGAAGAGGAGAGGGAAAGGTTAAAGCGGAAGGATGAAGACGAGAAAGCAGCGAGACAGATGGAACTGGAACTGCAGAGGAAGAAGATGGAGGAAGAAAGGGCATTAAGGGAAATAGAAGCTCAAGCACGGCAAGCCGAGTTAGATCTCAAGAGACGAAGGGATGAAGCCGAGTTAGAGGCAAGAGAGCGAGAGCTAATCATACAAGAGAGACAGGCCTTAGATGAAGCAGCGCATAGGAAACGCTTGATTGAGGTGGAGGAAACGAAGCATGTCCACCTTGAGCCGTTGGGAGAGAACGACGACGTGGACGCTTTCATCGCCCAATTTGAGCGTGTAGCCCAGATGTGCAAGTGGAGCAAGACCTCATGGCCCACACGTCTGATGTCTCTGCTGAGAGGAAAGGCTAGAGAAGCGGTGATGCGGTTAAGTGCGGATGAGTTAGGCGACTATGATCAGATAAAGGGCGCCCTGTTAAGCCACTTCAGGCTAGATGCTGAGGCCTACCGGGAAAAGTTCAGGAGCATCAAGAAGGACGCTGCTGAGACTTTCGGCCAGATGCTGGGAAGGATGAAGCGGTGGTTTTCCCTCTGGTGTGCGGCAGCGGGCAAGGATGAGAGTGTGGCAGAGGATGTAAAGGATCTGCTTTTTCAAGAACAGTTTTACCAGCTGCTGTCCCCAGAGTTCACGATCGAGGTACGGAAGACATGCCCGAAAACTGTTGAACAACTTGCAACGGAAGCTACTGTTTTAGCAGAGGCCAAAAGATTGGGGAGGAAGGCGAGGCAAGACCGAACAGTTAACCAGCCCAACCTGGGTAATAGGCGCGAAACAGTAGGGAGCCAGCCCACACAGAGATCCCAACAGAGGGATGGTGCACTACAGCAGCTGAACAGGAGATCAGAAGGGCCTAGATCGACCATAGTTTGTTTCAACTGCAAGAAGCCAGGCCACATCGCTAGGAAATGCCCTGAGCCCCATTCTGTTGGAGCTGTTCATTGCTGTGACCAGCCCCAAGCTGGAGTAGTCCCTACGTTGTGTCGCCCATGCGCTGAGCAGCGGTACGAGCCTGCGTGCATTGTAGAAGTTAACGGGTCTCCGGCCAATGGATTACGGGACACGGGTGCCGGACACACCGTAGTGGCCAAGTGGTTAGTACCGGCGGATGCGTACACAGGAGAGACAGTCCCAGTAGTGTTGGCTGAATCCAGATGTAGGTCTGTGTTACCTGTGGCGGTAGTAGAGTTGAAGTCACCATTCATCGCGGGGAAGTTGGAGGTTTTGGTCATGAATAGCCCTGTGCAGGAAGTCCTGATCGGAAACTTTGCAAAAGAGTAGGAGATCCCGATGGACACGTGTGCCTGTATACGCAGACCCGGCATTGGTAGGGGCAGTGCAGACACGCGCGCAGAGAGCCGGGGAGCAGCAAGAACCCGTACCACTGCCCGTCGAGGAATGCATTCTGAACACCTCTCCCCCAGCAGTTAATTGGGGGATGCAGGACCAGGATGAAACCCTGAGGAAGGCTCGGAGTGCGTGTGAAGCAGGGACGCACTTCCACACCAAGTTTGGACGAGTCGAGTACGCTCGGAAGTTTGGTGTACTGGTCCGGCGGTTTGAGGGTCCCAAGGACGTAGCGAGTCAGATCTGCGTCCCAGCTGAACTACGGACCACGGTGATGAAGCTAGCCCACGACGTACCCATGTCTGGTCATTTAGGTACCACCCGAACCAAGGAGCGAGTTGGTCGCCATTTTTTTTGGCCAGGCATGCATGCTGACATTCGTCGGTACTGCCAGTCATGCTTCCAGTGTCAGCGTACTGTGGACAAGGGAAGAGTCTCAAGAGTTCCCCTCGTGAGGATGCCACTGATGCGTGAGCCGTTCGAGCGGGTTGGGATGGACATCATTGGTCCCATCGTTCCAGCATCCCAGAATGGGTACAGATACGTGTTGGTGACGGTCGACTTTGCAACAAGATATCCGGAAGCAGTCCCTCTTCGCCAGATCACGAGTGAGTCGGTGGCAGAGGCAGCGTTCAACATGTGGACACGAACGGGAGTCCCTGGGTCGGTACTGACTGACAGAGGAACCCAGTTTACTGGTCAGATCATGCAGGAGGTCTACCGACTATTAGCCATTCGGGGTCTGATACCACACCATACCATGCGCAGTGCAATGGATTGGTGGAACGCTTCAACGGTACTCTGAAGCGGATGCTGCGCAGACTATGTCAGGAGAAACCAGGTGATTGGGATCGGTGGATACCAGCACTGCTGTTTGCGTACCGAGAGGTCCACAAGAGAGTACCGGTTTTTCGCCTTTTGAGCTGCTAAAATGGACGCCAGGTGCGCGGGCCGATGCAGATATTGAGAGATCTGTGGTTACAACCGGAAAGGCAAGAGCTCCGTACAGCGGCAGAATACGTCGTCAACTTGAGGAACAAGATAGCTGAGTCATGCGAGCTGGCAAGGGAGAACTTGGCAAGGGCAGCGTATAGGTACAAGCGACATTTTGACTTGAGGGCGAAACCCCAGGAAGATAGCTGTGGGGTCCAGAGTACTAGTACTTCGGCCGACCAAGCAAACAAATTGGAACTGGCATGGAGGGGTCCCTATACAGTACTAGAAAGAGTGGGTGAAGCAGATTACCGCATAGCAGTAGGGGGAAAGAC
Organism: Conus canariensis; assembly: GCA_033310375.1. Lineage (NCBI taxonomy): Eukaryota > Metazoa > Mollusca > Gastropoda > Neogastropoda > Conidae > Conus > Conus canariensis. Next base: position 4,385,289 of record CM065722.1, read on the forward strand.
GAAGATTTTCCACGCAAACCTACTAAAGTCGTTCATCGAGCGCGCTGCAGATCCAACAGCCTCGGTAGCTGCGGTTGTTGTGCCGGAGGAGCCTGAAGAGGAAACAGTAACTCCCTTGATGAGCAAGGACATTCCTACCATTCCCTTGGAGGCCACAGAAGGCCCTAAAAGATGTGGTAGTACTTACTGAAGACCAGCACTTTACTAGGAAGTTGCACGAGTTAGTGGCCGAATTCAAGGAAGTACTGACTGATGTGCCCTCGTGCACAAACCTAGAAACGTGCAGCATCAAGTTGACGTCAGACATCCCTATCAGGTCGAAGCCATACCCAGTGCCTTTTGCGCAACGAGAGACGGTTAGGGAGGAGGTTAAAGCCATGATCAGGATGGGTGCGATTGAGCCATCGACGTCGCCATACTGCTCACCCATCGTACTAGTTAAGAAGAAGGATGGGAAGATCAGGTTTTGCGTGGATTTCAGGAGGTTGAATCGCATCGTACAGTTCGATGCTGAACCCATGCCGGATATCGAATACCTGTTCGCCAAGCTTGGAGAGAAGAAGGTGTTCAGCAAGATCGACCTCGCTAAGGGGTATTGGCAGATCCGATGAGTAGAGAGGACCGCGCGAAGACTGCTTTTGCTACACCAGAAGGACAATTCCAGTGGAAGGTTATGCCATTTGGACTGTGTACCTCAGGGGCAGTGTTCACGCGCATGATGAGAAAGCTATTGCAGCCCCTTGAGAGCCCGGATGTCGATAATTTCATTGATGATATCCTGGTGGCCACAGTTGATCAGGACAGCCATATAGAGGTTCTCAGGCGGTGTGTTCCAGAGACTCAAGGAATGTTCTTTGTCAGCCCGGCTTCAAAGTGTGAGCTGGGAGGAAGGGAAATCACCTACTTAGGGCACAGGATGGTGCAGGGAAAATATGGCCTGAGCAGGATAAAATGACCCGCATTATGGATGCGCCTAGGCCTGAGACCAAACGGCAGGTGCGGGATTCCTGGGATTAGTGGGGTACTACAGGAAATTTGTGCCCCGGTTTGCTGACATTGCCAAGCCCCTTACTGATCTCACTAAGGGAACAACCAGGCAGGTGGAGTGGGACGACGAGTGCGAACGTGCGTTCCAAGCTTTGAAGCAGCATTTCTGCCAGCCTCCCGTCTGTAACCTGCCGGTGCCCGGGTTGACATTTGTGCTCCAGACTGATGCGTCAGAAGTGGGAGTGGGAGCTATGCTCTGTCAGCAGTACCCTAAGAGATGCGCCCTGTAGCATGTGCCAGTAGAAAATTAAGCCCTGCAGAGCAGAATTACCCTATAGTAGAGAAGGAGTGTCTGGCAGTGGTGTGGGGAATACAAAAGTTCCAGGTGTATTTGTATGGGACTCCCTTTATTGTCCAGACAGATCATTCCCCACTCCAATACTTAGAAAAGATGAAGTCTGTTAGTGGGAGAATCACAAGGTGGGCACTGCAGCTGCAGCCATACCAGTTTACGGTGCAGGCAGTGTCTGGAAAGGACAATGTGGCGGCAGACTTCTTGAGTCGCTTGCCGTAGAGGAAGGAGAGAGAGAGAGAGAGAGAGAGAGAGAGAGAGAGGAGAGAGAGAGAGAGAGAGAGCGCCTGTAAGTTCCATTAACCTGTGTCGTGGGAGGTTGTCATTATTGAAGCTATGCATGTATCATGGAAGAGAATGACGTAGCAAGTGTTACTGAGGGTGTGGTGTTTGTAGCACGTGTCGCACAGCGGTCGTGCATAGCCAGAGCAGCCTCGGTTATGAAATTGTATGTAGTGCGTAGTGTAACGGCTGCCCATAAGTGCCTGCGTTAAGGTCGTGTGAGGCAGAGTTAGTCCAGGTTGATTAATGTAACCTGTGGTTGTTGATGTATTTAAAGGTTGATGTTGTTGGGATGGAAGTTTTGGAGTGCATCAAAAGTAACAGTAGGACAGAATGAGTGATAGAGAATTGGATTGTTATAGGTAGGGTGTGGCCAAAACGCCGATCGAGTGAAAAGTTGTTGTTGGTTTTAACCTGTAGTTAAAACTTAGGCAGGGGGGTGTGTCACCGATCGGCGGGTACTAAACTAGTATGTCCATGTGTTTAAGAGTAGTGAGGGTTCAAGATAGAGAGCGGTGTGCGCGTATGCGTGTGTGTGTGTGTGTGTGTGTGTGTGTGTGTGTGTGTGTGTGTGTGTGTGTGTGTGCGCTCGCGCGTATGTGAGGTTGGGGTTTAGTTAGCTACAGTTAGGTTAAGTTCCTCAGGGTTAGGTAGAAAGATTAGGCTAGGTAGGAGCCTGGGGAAATAGGACATACAATATTCTTTCATTCCAGTCTTCACTTATTGAAGGAATGGAATGGAAGCGGGAGGTTGGTTTCATTCCCGATTGTTACCCTTTTTTACTTTGGTTCTATGCCAGAGAAGGCGGGGCGGGATATCGGTGTTGTTTTGTGTTGTCAAGTCTGTGAGTTGTTGTGGTAAATTGTCGTGTTGTTGCACGAGCAACAACTAGTCCGTTGGTCAGGTGTGTCAGCTCTGCGGAGGGATACACTGCTCTGACCAATCGTTGTTTTGTGTGATGAGTAGAGTTCGCTTGATTCCGACCAGGGCGGAATGCGTTGGGGTAGCTTCACTTCGGTCCCTGGTGTTCGTCGGAGTGGACGTACTCCTTGTAGGTGCGGCGGCAGCGCCGTTAGTTTTTGAAGAGTGACTTCGAGTCATAGTTAGTGCCAGGTCCTCGTCGGGTTTGGGTGCCCTTGGCCTGTGCTGAGTCGGTGTCGTCCTTGTGGCAGCCACTGTCAGCCAGTTGCAGAACTGGTGTGGTTGATCGTCTGTATGTCCAGGTTGGTGATCTGTTAGGTTCGTTGTGTTGTAGTTCGTCGTGTTGTCTTGTATTATGGCGAGTTGTACTGTAGTTGTCTCATGTTGGGATTAGTTTATGGTGTTCGTTGCGTATACTGGTTGTCTAGTATGATGTTGTCTTGGTTCCGTGATTGAAATTTGTAGTCAGCCGGGTTGTGTTGTTACCCCTTTCCTGTATATTTTTGTAAGTAATGTACATAGTGGTTCCTGGGGTTCGATTTTCTCAGAGACGGTTTGGCTAGACAATGTGGGTTCAATATAATGACCGTTGATGGACGGTGATGTAGATATTGTTTGTGGTTAGTTCGTGTTAATGTCAGTGGGTTTAATAAGAGGGTAGTACGAGGTTGCATTTGGTGAGGGTCATAATATGAGTCAGGTGCGGATGTGTCTGCGTGACTCATAAAGGGATTGTGCTCAATTTCAGTCGTAAATAGTAATAGTTCGTTGAAAGTGATTTACGATTTCGGAGTTGACCGGCACAGCATTGGAATCGGTTAACTGTGTAGTAGGGCTAAGGCCAATTTGTGGTCGAGTGGTTTATACTGGAGTACGGTCGGGACTATTCAACTTATATTGGTGTCTTCTCACTTTCGTTACGAGTCATGGTTCTCGACGCGGGTCTCGTACGCGTGCGGACTATCTGTGACGTACGCATTTGGTACAGGACAGTGAGTCCATAGGGTAGAAGTTTTTGTAATACAAGTGACAGTCGTCACACATGCAGGGATGTATGTGTTTGTGGCAGAACGGGGTTGGAGACAGATATTTTAGGTTGTGGGGAGGCAACCCAGTTATGAATTTTAGTAAGCAAAAAGAAGGGAAAGGTAAAGTTTAAGGCGAGTAGCTTATGCAGTTGATAGGATAAAAACGGATGATGTGCAGCATGTAATATTGTATGAAGTGTGGTTGTGTTGGCATAACAAAGATTAACCACTGGGTTATCTGACAAGAGATGACATGAGAGTGAGGTGCTGGATGGAAATTTTGGCGAACAAATCATGTTTTTGATATATGAGTTATAATTGACAGTGCAAAGAGGGGTAATAATGTGAAGGATTGTGGCTGCGAGCCGATTCTCTTGTGTGAAAATGCTGGAACTGTGAAAAACCCCTAAAAATTAAGTTTTTTTTGTTTTTGTTTTGTTTTTTTTCCTCTGAGAGATGTGTATTACTACTGGTTATTGTGTGGAGACATTTCCTTGTGAAATTGGCCATTTCCTAGATTATTTAGTATGTCCTAAGGGGGCCCCATGGAGTCCGTGGTGGATCGCTTAGATTGGTTTATTTCTCCGAGAATTGGGTGTGATTCATAATTTCATATGTAATAGCGTGGATTGGCTCAGGGAGAGTATTGCTTTACCGCTGTTGTAAGGGTTGGCAGGAAATGGGTCTGATAACCCCAAAGTGAGTAATGGGTTGGGGGATGTGTTCGAAAATTCAAGGGGTCACTCTCATGCCCGAGTGGGAAGTAGGCAAGGGAGATGGAGAGTTAAAGCTTTACCAAGTAGCCTATGTGCCTTGATGACTCGGGTAGTAGCAACATTACAGTAGGGGCCTACAGTTGTGTCAGCAGGTATCCTGCTCCGTCCTGAGGCTGGGGCCAGACCACCTCAGTCTACTGCCGCGTGCCGGCAGGTGAGCGGCGCTTTCCAGTACCTGTTGTTTTCCCGGGAGAGGGAGACCACCCAGGCCGGCTGCCTTCTGTGGGGCAGCTCTCCTCCAGCTACCGGTGCTCTTCCGGGAGTTCTCCGGCACTGGTTCCTCGTCCCTGTTCAGGCGTCCTGTGAGAGGGCGCTGCACACAGGCCTTTTTCACCCTCAGTGTCCGACGGGGCCTTCAGAAGAGGCGTCCTTCGAGCCCCAGACTCGTCGAGAGGGTGTCTGGTGTGTGTGTGCGTTGGGGGTCGTGCCCATCGGGGGAGGAGTCAGACTGCGGGAAGCCACGGTCAGCGCCGGGGTGCAGAGTCTTCGGGGAGGGTGTCGGCCCACGGAGGAGCCACGGACAGCGCCGGGGTGCAGAGTCTTCCGGGGAGGTGTCAGCCTGTTGAGGGGCCCCGTACAGCGCCGAGGACTGGAGCTTTCCGGGCCGGGATGGGTTGTCCCATGTTTGTGATAGAAGGGGTTGTAGCGTTAGGCAGTAGGGTTAGGGGTGTTAGCTACTGCCTCCTTTTAGGACGTAGTGGCCGGCACAGTGTAGGGTACTTGTCGTTGCCTCCCTTAGGGACGCAGCGACCAGTTTGGTAGTGGTTCCGGGTTAAAAGAGAAGGGTGAGTCCTGGGGAGAGGTGTGGGTGGTAGCAGTCGTTAAGAGATTAGAGTCCCTTTGGTAAATCCTTGTCCCTATTAGTTAGTCACCACGTGTGCGGGCTATCGCTGTGTCCCCAGGTCACAGTGATATACTGTAACTGGTGTGTTAGGTTAGGGTCTTCCAGGTCATTATAGTAGAGTAGGGTGAGTCAGCGGGAATTGGGATACTTGTGTGCAGTTGTGGATGTGCGTGAGTGGTGGCGCCATGGAGTGTGTGTGAAATAAAGAAGCGTGCGTGATTGTAAAACTGTGTTAGTGTGCTGTGTTGTCTGACCTAGTGTGTGAAGGCGTGGGTAAGGGTGGTAGGGCCGTCCGGCTTAGCGACCGTGACAGTAAACATGTGACAATGTGCACTGAGGAAAACACTGTGAACAAGTGACAATGTGCCCTGAGGAAAACACTGTAAACATGTGACAATGTGCCTGAGGAAAACACTGTAAACATGTGACAATGTGCCCTGAGGAAAAACACTGTAAACATGTGACAATGTGCCCTGAGCAAAAACACTGTAAACATGTGACAATGTGCACTGAGGAAAACACTGTAAACATGTGACAATGTGCCCTGAGCAAAACACTGTAAAACATGTGACAATGTGCACTGAGGAAAACACTGTAAACATGTGACAATGTGCCCTGAGGAGAACACTGTAAACATGTGACAATGTGCCCTGATGAAAACACTGTAAACAAGTGACAAATGTGCCCTGAGGAGAACACCTTAAACATGTGACAATGTGCCCTGGGGAAAAACACTGTAAACATGTGACAATGTGCACTGAGGAAAACACTGTAAACATTTGACAATGTGTCCCGAGGAAAACACTTTGAACATGTGACACTGTGCCCTGAGGAAAACACTGTAAATATGTGACAATGTGCCCCTGGTAGTTGCTGTGTTATGTGACATGTGACAATGTGCTCCTGGCAGTTGATGTGTTATGTAGCATGTGACAATGTGCCCCTGGTAGTTGATGTGTTATGTAGCATGTGACAATGTGCCCCTGGTAGTTGATGTGTTATGTGACAATGTGCCCCTGGTAGTTGATGTGTTATGTGACAATGTGCCCCTGGTAGTTGATGTGTTATGTAGCATGTGACAATGTGCCCCTGGTAGTTGATGTGTTATGTGACAATGTGCCCCTGGTAGTTGATGTGTTATGTGACAATGTGCCCTGGTAGTTGATGTGTTATGTGACAATGTGCCCCTGGTAGTTGATGTGTTATGTGACAATGTGCCCCTGGTAGTTGATGTGTTATGTGACAATGTGCCCCTGGTAGTTGATGTGTTATGTGACAATGTGCCCCTGGTAGTTGATGTGTTATGTGACAATGTGCCCCTGGTAGTTGATGTGTTATGTTTTGAAATGTGTATCTATTCTTCCGTGTGTAATAGCTGGTGTGTGTGTTGTCGTCTCCCCCCATTCTTTCTTCCCCTCCTCTCCTTCATCCTCACACAGAAACACAGACAGATAGAGAGAGAGAGAGACAGATAGACAGACAGACGAATATACAAACAGACAGACAAACTGACTCTCTCTCTCTCTCTCTCTCTCTCTCTCTCTCCTCTCTCCTCTCTCTCTCTGTGACTCTCTTCGCTCTCAGTAGTATCTATTCCCACTTTCTTTCTTTCTTTTTTTCCCCTTCTTTCCTTCATTCCTCCCCCCCCCCCCCCCACCTGCCACCTGCCTTACTGGGTGCCCTCTTGATCTTCCTTTCTAACCTCATGCTGACCAAACATGCCATTCCTCTCTCTCTCTCTCTCTCTCTCTCTCTCTCTCTCTCTCTCTCTCTCTCTCTCTCTGTCGCTCTCTGTCTCTCTCTGTCTCTCTCTGTCTCTCTCTCTCTCTCTCTCTCTCTCTCTCTCTCTCTTTGTTTAAAACATTTCAAGAACCCTACGATATTTTCAAACGCCCTGGTTATCCCAAACATAATCAAAGCCATATGAATTTAAACAGTGACGAACATTGGTAGCCCATGTCTTCTTGCCATTACAATCCAAATTTCTCAATATCTTAAAAACTTTAAAAGGTATTTTAATTTCGTCCATTCTTGTTATTTTCAGCCAGTATTTAATGCATTTCAAAAACGAATTACATAAATCGGATATCTTCCAGATCACCATATACTAAATCATTCGGTGTTCGATTATCTACATTCAAAAATTTTTTCATAGCATACAAATGCACATTTTCGATTACAACGCTTTTCTCAAGTGCCCAAATTTCTGCTCCATATTGTAGGATTGGCTGCACCTGAGAGTCAGAATTATTGACTGCAGATGGCAGGACTGGCATGATCATATTTATAGCAGTGACAGATTTGCGCAGTACAGACTCTTTAAAACAACTAATGTGATAGAGCCATACATTAAAATGGATATGAACAGATATATTAAGAGTGCGCTAAGCAAGTTTAGATTTGGTGTTTCTGATATAGCTTGTCACCGTTTCAGATACAGTGCTGTGAGTGATAATGAAATGACATGTCGTTTATGTAACCTGGCCAAGGAAGATGAAATCCATTTCCTTTTTTGCTGTCCTGCTTTTCATGACCTCAGGATAAAATTCATAAAGCCAAAGTTTTATTCTGACCCTTGTGTTTTCAGAGTTAATTTACTCCTGGCGTCAAGAAATGACGACATTCGCTTTAACCTTGCTATATACATTTATGAAGCACAAAAGAGGTTACGTACTGTGTATTCCTAATAACATTGTATGATGCATATGTACTTGCTTTCTCTTGTCATTTTCCTTCATTTCAGTAATTGATATCATGTATATTGCGGGTACCACCCCTTCAGTATGGGCTATGGCCTTAATCTGAATAAATATTCGCATTCGCATTCGCATTCTGTCTGTCTGTCTGTCTGTCTCTCTGTCTGTCTGTCTGCCTCTCTCTCTCTTTCTCTCTCTCTCTCTCTCTCTTTCTCTCTTTCTATCTCTTTCTCTCTTTCTCTCTCTCTCTCCCTCTCTCTCTCTCTCGCTCTGTCTCTCTCTCTTTCTCTCTCTATCTCCTTCTTCCTCTCTCTCCTCTCTCTCCTCTCTCTCTCTCTCTATCTCTCTCTCTCAATGTCAACCAACAGGTTGTTTGAATTACTGATCATTACAAGGCGACCTTGCTGTCGATCGGCTTCACAGTGATGGTGACTGCCTACAGGCGGTGTAAACAGAGACGTGACGCTGCTCGAAGCTGATGGAGAACATGGGGAGGGGAGAAGAAGGAAGAGGGAGGGGGGAGGGGGGAGAGGGAGGGGGAAAGCTGAGACCCCCCAAGCGCTCTACAACAATGGTGCAATTGTTCAGTGTGGATGCTCTTCTTAACGGCTGGATTATGTCCTCGTTATGTCTCTCTCTCTCTCTCTCTCTCTCTCTCTCTCTCTCTCTCTCTCTCTCTCTCTCTCTCTCTCTCTCTCTCTCTCTCCATCCTTCCACTCCGACACTCCGTCTCGCTCTTTCCTTCCTTGAATCTGCCTGATCGTCCCCAATATTTCTCTGCCTCCCAGCCTGTGTGTGTGTGTGTGTGTGTGTGTGTGTGTGTGTGTGTGTGTGTGTGTGTGTGTGTGTGTGTGTGTCTTTTCTCTCTCTCTCTCTCTCTCTCTCTCTTCTCTCTCTCTCTCTCTCTCTCTCACCGAAGATAAACCACATGCAGAATGTACACAGCTACAAAATGTATTGAAATTGGTAAAAACTAGTAAAGACCACTACTACTACTACTAGTTCTGCTGCTGCTGTTACTGTAGACTACTACTACTACTACTACTACTACTACTACTACTACTACTACTACTACTACTACTACTAGTTCTGCTGGTGCTGTTACTGTAGCCGCTATCGTCGCTGCTCTGCCGGAACTGTGACTACTACAAACACAAATCGTGAAACAAGCTGTTCACAATGAATAATGCGCGCGGTCTGTGTCTTTCCTTTGTACTTAAGAACGGCTGGCTGCAATATTAAAAGAACTGCACTCAAATTTGCTATATCATCGACTGTATCGTGCGACGCCGTTTTGGTTTTGTTGTCGTTGTTGGTGTGGTTGTTGTGTCATTGTTGTCGTTGGTGGTTATGGTGGTGGTAGAGATATTGGTGATAACCGCTTCAGTGGATTTTGTTCGTCCCCCCCCCCCCCCACCCCTCTCTCTCTCTTGCTTGTTCGTTTTTCCCTTTCTCTCTGTCTCCAAAGAGTTAGAAATAATTTTCGACTGATTCGCTGATCAAGGACCACTATCTGCCTCCCTTTTGACATCACCTGGGTAGATGTTCTGAATAGGGTATCGTCAAGAAAAAAACTAATGACATCGTTCAGAGTGAATGAAGAAACAACAGCATCATTAAGGGACTAGTTGGAGAAGAGAGAAGGGAAAAAAAATTAGTACTGGAAATTGGTTATGATTTTTTTTTCGCTTTTTGTTGGGTTTTTTTTTTGCAGATGAAGAGGACAATGTGAAGCACCAAAAAATGAAGAGGTGGATTTCGGCCTGAGGGGGAAAAAAAAAGTCACCGCCTTAGGTGCTCCATTGATCCGATAACTGATGCCACAAAGAGAGAGAGAGAGAGAGAGAGAGAGAGAGAGAGAGAGAGAGAGAGAGAGAGAGAGAGAGAGAGAGAGTTGATGGTAGTTAATACAATATCAACAAGGATATAGCCTCAAAATACAAACGTTTTGCACGACGAAGCAGCGCTTTATGAAATGGAATGGTGACAATTAGATCATCAAACGGATAGAAAGTGGTGGACAGACACAGACAGGTAAACTTGAAAATTGATGAGAAAATGGATATTCTAGGGGGGGGGGGGGGGGGGGGGGGGGAGGCGGGGGGGGGGGAGCGGATCATCACTCCGTGCTCTAAATACTAGCCAGACGATTATATCAACTCACGATGTCGGACAGAACAGTGCAGAACTCAGATAAGAAGTACATGATGTAGTATCACAATGAAGGAAACGAGCCGAGAAAACTAGAACATCATGTGTCTCTTCTGCCTGTGACACACTAAAGTTGGGTTGACTTGAGTACTCGCCCCCCCCCCCCCCCCAACCCATCCCCCGCCGCCCCTCTGCCCAACTTCCCCCTTCCACGGCGACACATCAGATAGGTAGCCGAAACGGACTGCAGGCGAAACATTCGAATGGCCTGATGGACTAAATTTTACATTTACAACATGACAACATGTGTGTGTGTGTGTGTGTGTGTTGTGGTTGTGTGGTGTGTGGTGAGTGTGTGTGTGTGTGTGGTGTGGGTGTGTGTGGGTGTGTGAGCGAAGCGCACTGTGCGTGAGTAGAGAGAGAGAGAGAGAGAGAGAGAGAGGGGAGGGAGGGGGAGGAGAGGAAGGAGGCGAGAGACAGAGAGGAGAGAGGAGAGAGAGAGAGAGAGGGAGAGGGAGGGGGAGGGAGGAGAGACAGACGGACAGAGAGAGAGAGAGAGAGGAGGGGAGAGGGAGGGGGAGGGAGGGAGAGACAGACGGACAGATAGAGAGAGAGAGAGAGAGAGAGAGAGAGAGAGCGAGAGAGAGAGAGAGAGTACACAATGGGTGATAAACCGAACACACACACACACACACACACACACGCACGCACGCACGCACGCGTACGCGCGCGCGCGCGCGCACACACACACACACACACACACACACACACACACACACACACACAGAGTTGACGGTGAAATTAACGTACGTGCTATTGGCTTGAGAGAGAGAGAGAGAGAGAGAGAGAGAGAGAGAGAGAGAGAGAGAGAGAGAGAGAGAGAGAGATTTCCTTAAAATCTTCTACTGTGTGTTCCACTGTGAACGAACTGAGGGAAACAGACACTGGAAAAACCTGTCAGGGCCCCATGCTGCCAACTGACCCGGATTTAGCCTGCGTCGCTTCAACACCCACTCGACCTGCGTGACTTGTTTTTTTTTTCCTATCACGCGCTCCGCATATGCTCATGACTCACAGCGGCCTGCGCGCGCTATCAATAGACTATGACCTCAGCTTGGAAACTCAGACCGAACAACATTGCTGTTTATTCTTGTCAGCGACGCAGGGACGTGTGGGAAGAGAGGAGGGGGGGAAGAATGGGGGAGGTGTTATCACGCTCATATGACGGTGAGTCACCACCTGCGTGGCAACGCATTGCACCACGATTTCATCAGACTGTAGGCGCTACCACTGCGACGCAGGTCTGTATAAATACCCATAAGCGCTGCTCCGCAGCATTCACAAACCCAGCGCAGTGCCGAAGCCTACAGAGCAGAAGAGAAGAAGAACCTGATCGTCCGACATTGATTGAAGCGTTGTACGATTTCAACTGGACACCGACTACGAAATCATCACGAGAGACAGTCTGGCCAAAGACTCGACCTCAGCCAACGCAGAGAAAACTCTCAGCACCATGTCTCTTCGTTGCCTGCAAGTCAAAGCCGTTCTGCTGAAAGAGGGGGTGGAGGAGGGACTGAAGGAGATCCGTCGGTTCCGGGTGGAGGAGGAGGAGGAAGGGGATGGCGTGGGTCTGCTACAGGCCTTACTGACCCGTGTCTGGTCTGTGTTCAACGTGGACCTGTCCGCCCAGAAATGTACCCTGTTTTGGAAAGACAATGATGGCGACATGATTCAGTTCTCCACTGACGAGGAGCTGACTCACGCCTTGGACGCCATGCATGACGACACGTTTCGCCTTTACGTCACTCTGTCCGAAGACACTGTTGTTTCAGATGAGGGCCCGGAAGAACCCAGCAGAGAGCGCTTGAGCGAGAAGCACGTGACCTTTCACGTCACTGCTGATCCGGCCGGACACGCGCACTGCACGAACCCGAGCGTTGCAACGAGGCTGGCCTGTCCCGCAATGGCTTACGGCCACGGCAGAGACAGGAAGGCTTGGAAAGCCGCGTGCAAGATGGGCAAAAAGATGGAGGGAGCTCAAAACAAAGAATTCCACCAGGTGAGGCAGCAGGTACCCAAGGAGTTCCGTCGCTGGGTCCGCCAGTACGTGCGCCTGTGGTCCACCCAGGGCCCTGACGCCGCGCTGCAGACCTTCGCCTCCACAGGGGAGAAGACACTCCCTGAGGGCGTCCCCGGGGATTTCCCCCAGTGGTTCCACTCCTTCCTCACTCGACACCACGCCCCTCCCCACTTCTCCTACCCCAGCCCCGGGCAGATGGAGAACGAGACGGAAGAGGGGGTGGAAGGAGAGCTACGGGCAGAGGGTGAGGGGCCGGAAGGGCTGCCCCCTGTCTACTTCCGGTGGCTGTGTCTCTTCCTGCCTCGTTTCCGGTCCAAGTTCGGCCAAGTGCAGGCAGCTTCCGCCGATTCGGAGGGAGACGAAAAGAGTGGTGCCCAAGGCGAAGGTCAGAAGACGAAAGGTCAAAGAGGTCAGGGCAAGCATGGCTGCCACAGGGGAAGAGGAGGCAGAAAAGGAGCACAGTGCGCAGCTTCCTCGGAATCAGAGGAGTCTGATGGTGGAGAGAAGGCATGTAAGAAGGTGCCGAAAGAATTTCGACACTACGCCCGGGTCACGGTCATCCAGCTGCACAAGAAGAAGGGAGACAACTCCGACAACAAAGACAAGACTGCACGGGCCGGGCTGTCGGCAGAAGTGCAAGAATTCGTGGAGCAGATCTTGCTGGAGTGGCACGCCAAGCTGACCAGTCGCCGCCCTCGTGCCGTCGCTGTGGAGATGATGGCAGGGGAGAGAACTCTGCCAGCCAGCGTGGAGCGGGGCCACTTCTTGTGGCTGTGTCGTTTCCTGGGGCGCTGGCACCGACGGCATGCCGGGAAGTGTGACGTCATGTCCGGCTGGTCCAGCGGCGAGTCGACGACGGATGACACAAGCGGGACGAGCGGGGAGGAGACCAACTCTGCAGGACAAGTGCTAGATTACGGGCCCTGGCCTCGCCACCACCGACGCGAGCTTCGCGCCATGATGAAGATGGTCCGAGGAAGATATCCGCATGGCATGATGGGACACCCCCCTCCTCGTTCCTGTTTCGCCGGGATGCATGCCGGGTCGCCAGGACCCTTCGGCTGCCCGCTCCCCGCTCGCTGCTGCCACCCGCCCCGATGCGCCGGCAAGCGATGTGGCAAGATGGGCGCGTGGGCGGCACAGCAAGATGGCGGCAAAGGCTGGAGGGAGCAAGATGGCGCCGCGCAGGGGAAAGAAGCCAGCGGGGTTCAGGATGACGAAGCTGTCAGCCACGTCACAGAGAGCATGAAGAAAATGTGAAGCCGCCATAACGTCACTGCAGTTCAGCCAAGGGGAAGCACTCCGACGACTGTGCAGACAGACAACCCTATCGAGGCTGGGCGTGGACTCTCTGGTTCTCCAGTGGTATCATCGATTCCCCAGAGCTGAAGAAGGGGGTCAAGTGGACAGCCTTTGCTGGACATGGCGGCTTTTCCTTTCTTTTTTTTTCGGGGAAAAAATGCAGTGGGAGGCTTGCTAGGAATAAAACTTGGTTTGAAATAACTTGTATGTTTAACAAAAAAGAAAAGTAAAATTTCCATCGCTATGTTTTGCACACATCATGTGTGGCCTTGTGTAGTTTGGGAAGAGGAATACTGTGCAAAAAGCCGTTCATTAATTTACCAGATCTTATTAAACGGAAATGTCTGTCGTGATTTTTGAAAACAATAATTTTTGCGTATCCTACTTTAGTGTTTGCGTGCATACAACTGCTAAAAATATTGGTTACTTAAAGTCACATTGTGTTTGCTTCTTCGTTTTTTGTTCTCATTGTGTATTGATAGATGTGCTTGTTAATACAGGCTTCTTTACTTTGTCTTTTTGTGTATTACAGTTGTTGAGTTGTTTACATCCATACTTGTTGAGATTTTATCCCCTGTAGATGTCGAACACTTATCTGTCATTTTTTTTTTTCACTAGCTCTACAGTAGAGACATGTACGGTCCACTGCCCCCCCCCCCCTCCCCCCTTCCTCCCCCTCCTACGCCATTCCCTCAAAATAATGTTGTATAGAAATGGCAAGAGAATAGTTATGATCATGTGGTTTGTGAGGAAAAACTCTGAAAGAGAGACCCGCAATATGAAAAAAGACAATATATTCATACCTAAGGCGTATTTGTTTTTGAAAAAAAAAACAACAACACAAGTCTGTCAGTTTGGAAGCAAAGACTGCTAGATGTGTCATCTAAATAGCTGTCTGGAATATGAGCCTACTGTTCCATTCCACTGCTTTTGTTAGTGTCTCATGATTTTTCCGCTGTGGGGTCCCTGTGCATGTTGATTTTGTGAAGGGTAAGCTTACTTTAAAACTGAATTATTTGTGTTTTTTTTCTACTCCTTTATTATTATTATTATTATAAGTAGTATAACATTATTATTTCTATCATTATTATTAGTATGTTTATCATTATTATTATTATCATTATCATCATTGTTGTTATCATCATTATTATTTATTATTATTAATAGCGATGTTTCCCATTAATTCACTTCCTTTCGTCTTTTTTCCAACTTTCATCATTTTTTTCTTTTTTGCTGTAAATTGTTTGGCTTGATTTATACCTGATTTTCTTTAATAAACAAGTATCTTTGAAATCAGTTATAATCCTAGTCATGTGTGCTGTGAAAACAATGTCCGTCAGGGAAAAAGAAAGTACACTGTGTTCAGATTTGTCTTTTTTGTTCTTGTTACTTTCTCACTTGGAGACGGAAATAAATATTACGCACATACGTTGTATGTAATGACTACACTGCTTTGTGTGAACTGTATCAGCCATTTGATCCAGATGTTCGTTAGTTTTGCATAGATGTCAGAGTTTTGGAAATAAAATATTTGAAAAAAAAAATTTCTGAATAGGGTATCGTCAAGAAAAAAAACTAATGACATCGTTCAGAGTGAATGAAGAAACAACAGCATCATTAAGAAGAAGAAGAAGAAGAAGAAGAATGGCCTAAATCCAGTTTAATTCATGATGTTTACAGCCAAGCTGACTCTAAAAATCCATATCAGGGCCGTCATCTGGAATAAGAAAATAAAACAAGCAAGTTATATAAATATGCAAGGAACCAAGGGGAAGAACTAACAGAAGTAAGGTAACATGCAGGAAAGAAAAGTCAAGAGCTAAGGAAAACTAATCGGTTCAGCAGATAAGAGACAAAGTGCATTGTCAGTCCAGCACAAGAAAGCATTCACCAGTCCTGTCAGCTGACCACTTGTATTGCCGGATTAACAAAGTTCAGTTTGCAATTTACCTATCACTCTGAGTACAACGTAGTACAGGCTTTATCACACCACAAAGGCCAATGACAGAATAGCCACCCGCCGAAGGGCAGTCGCTCTGGTGAAAGAGCTCTTGACACGGACCAATCACAAAGAAGTTTACATTTTATACAAAATTCGGCGAATCGTATGCCCCGACATATCTCTTAGCATACTGAAACAAACAATTTCAACAAGTTCGTTCTCTGATTCATCGTCTTTGCGTTTCATACCCACTCCATGTTGGATATAAACAAGATCCATGTTTGTTTTTAAGCGCCAGAGGGAGAAAAGGATATTTTTTCCCCCTTGACAATGAACCACTGTTACTCTCCCCCCCTTTTCCTTCAACCCTTGGTGTCATAAATAGTAACACCTTCTAACTGGTAGTTTGGTTCGTGCGCCATTCCCATTCTGCCTGCAGTGGTCTGCTCGCTGGTTAACTGACGTCTTCTTACCGCCTTACCTCCCAAACAGCAAGGGCTGTCTGCGCGCTACCCCCGGCGACACAAATAAATGAGGCGATCAGTCCTGGGCTCCGTATTGCCGATTCCCGGAATGTTAGGCCAGTTTGTTGCTTATAAGGAACCTCACGACCTTTGTGTGGTTGGGGTTACCGTTTGGTTTCACGGGGTGTGAGATGGTCCATAATTGCTCCGCAGTACCTTCTGTCGTCCCGTGGCGACGATTCTTACAGATGAAAAAAAAAAGAAAGGAAGTCGGAAAAAAAGAAAGAGATAGAGAAAGAAATATAGGAAAGAACGACAAATAAAATGGATAAAGAAATTTCAGGGATGAAAAATAAAAATATGGAAGAAAGGAGGAAAGAAGGAAAGGATGGAAAAAGGAAAGAAAGAAAAAAAAAGAAGAGATGAAAGAAAGAAAGAAAGGACGAAAAAAAATGAAAGAAAGGATTAGAGGAGGCGGATGAAAGAAAGCAAGAAAGAAAATAATAAAGGAAAGAAAACAACACAAGGATAAACGTTAGACTGGAATCTTCATTTGTCAATGTTCAGTGCGTGAAATTGTTGCCAAAAGTGGAAACCGTAATGAAAAACATATGCAACAGTAATTTTTTTTTTAAACAGAAATTAGTGTAGAGTGATGCACGCACAGGCACATGCGCGCACTTGTGTATGTGTGTGTGTGTGTGTGTGTGTGTGTGTGTGTGTGAGAGAGAGAGAGAGAGAGAGAGAGAGAGAGAGAGAGAGAGAGAAAGACAGAGAGAGAGAGAGAGGGAAAGCGTGTGTAGTTGTGTGTGTGTGTGTGTGTGTGTGTGTGTGTGTGTGTGTGTGTGTGTGTGTGTGTGTGTGTCTGTGTGTGTGTGTGTGTGTGTTTGAGAGAGAGAGAGAGAGAGAGAGAGAGAGAGAGAGAGAGAGAGAGAATGTGTGTTTTTGCGTGCTTGCACACGCTCGTTTGTGCTTGCACGCACGCTCGTGAGTGTGCACGTGTGCGTACGTGTGTGTGTGTGTGTGTGTGTGTGTGTGTGTGTGTGTGTGTGTGTGTGTGTGTGTGTGTGAACGCGTGAGCAAGCCCCATTGCGAAGTTTAGAGGGGAAGAGGGGGGGGGGGGATATGTCGGGAATCAACATATTGGTTTGCGAAGAGAAAAGACCTTGGAACAACAAAGATCGACAAGTCACCAGCTCGACAATGCACTGGGCACTGTGTCCAGTCCTTGGGCGATCTCTTCTGTGCTATGGACTCCTGCATAGAAAGGCATTTGTAAACTCATGAACTCGGTGAAAAAGGTAGGGTTTATTCACTGCTTTTATTCATTTCTTTTTATAATAGTGAATTGAATGATACTGGTAATGACATTGTGTGTGTGTGTGTGTGTGTGTGTGTGTGTGTGTGTGTGTGTGTGTGTGTGTGTGTGTGTGCCTGCGTGCCTGCGTGCCTGCGTGCGTGGGTGCATGCGAGCGTGCGTGCGCGCGCACGCGCGCGCGCGTGTGTGTGTGTTGTTTTGTATGTCGCTCAAGACAGCGGAGAGGCGTGTTACACATCTCGAGATCAGTTTGTGGTTAGCGTATGAATCGTTTTACACACAGTGACTACAGAATCACGAATGCTGCTGTAACGCTGTCTAGTATTGAACAACAAGCACAAGCATTTTGCTGTAGACACCACAAACACCTTCTTCCGAGATGTCTCACCTGGTGGAAAATATGAAACACAATTTAAAGGTCCATTTTGTTTCATTGGACCCCGAAATGTTACTGGTGATTCACTTTTTTTTTTTTTATACAGAATCATCTTTTTAGTTTCCGGAGTAGATTTGCTGTGAAATGTTCTAATGGCATTTCAGTTTACACGTGTTTCTTTTCTTTTCAACTTACTTGCAGCCCCGACGTAGGCTCAGTGATGAGTTACGCTGAACTATATGAGCTATACTGTAAACGTATTTATTTGACAATTCTGTTAGTGAAGCACGGCGCGTCAGTGTGTGTGTGTGGTGTGTGTGTGTGTGTGTGTGTGTGTGTGTGTACGTGTGCGCGCGTGCGCATGCGTGCCTTTGGACGTATGCACGTGTGAGTATGTGTGTTTGTGCTGTGCACGCCGGTCCCTTTGTTTTTAAAACGTGTATCAGCAATGATGACAATCACCAAAACTGTAACTATTCATTCATAACCTGCGTAAGTCTTACAAATCCTTTTCATTGTGACAAATCTTAAATAAATGTTAGTGAACCGCCCAGAGAAACGTGGACAAACGAGTCACAAGACAAAACGCAGCGAGTTTCGACCTGTTAGGTCTTCTTCAGGTGAGACACAAACGAATAAAATAACGAAAATTCACTTAGCTTTGATCGCTTCAGATCGCTTCAGAGTTCAGCGCAAGGAAGAAGGCGTTGAATCAACGTACGTGTACGCTAAGTGAATTTTCGTTATTTTATTCGTTTGTGTCTCACCTGAAGAAGACCTAAGAGGTCGAAACGCGTTGTGTTTTGTCTTGTGACTCGTTTGTCCACGTTTCTCTGGGCGGTTCGCTAACATTTATTCAAGATTTGTTTAGATTTCCGCCTGCAGTCGTCTCACTTTGCAACTGGATCTTTTTATTGTGGTTTTTCTCCTTCAGACTGTAAGTGCCACAACACTGACGTCCATGAAGTCCCTTATCCACGCCAGGCGTCCTGAAGTGTCCAGAGACCAGCGTACTAAGACTCTCCGCCTCTGAGTGGCACGCTGCTTCCCATTCTATCCGACACATTGACACGCACAATCCAGCCAACGGTTCACCTGCTTCACATCCTCTCCGACACATTAACACGCACAATCCAGCCAGCGCTTCACCTAATCTGACTCTCACCGCAGACTCCCACCCACTCCACAAAGCATAAGCTGCGTCACACACCGGCGGACAATTTCAACTCTCATCTCTCTCTACTCCCCCTCTTCCCCCTCCTGCAGGAGACTCTCCTCGGTGCCATGGCCAGTTCCAGCCGACCCTCCCTACGTGCTGGCAGCAGCAGCAAGCAGCCCTGGGGCACCATCCTGAGGCCGGAGTTCGGCCTGGGGCACCAGAGGCTGTCGGAGGAGCAGATCGAGGAGGCGGTGAAGCGGCTGTACAGCCCCCCTCCTCCCCCACGCCCTGCACACAAAGGTTCCCCGGCCTCCGCCCCCGCTGGTGCAGCGTCACGGAGAATGAAGAGGCTGAGTCAGGAGCAGATTGATGCCATGGTAAGTTTGTGTGTGTGTGTGGTGTGTGTGTGTGTGTGTGTGTGTGTGTGTGTGTGTGTGTGTGTGTGTGTTTTTGTGGGAGAGAGAGAGAGAGAGAGAGAGAGAGAGAGAGAGAGAGAGAGAGAGAGCGATGATGGTATTTTATCCTTTAAGACCACTTTCCCTTATTTAAAGTAAGGCACAGTACACAACATGCAATGCAATGTCAGAATTAAAAACTTACAGACAACAAAGGATACTACATCATTACGTCATTTCAGAACGGAACGGAACTGCTTTTTACATTGATAAGTTTCGCACAAACTTTTCCTGGATGGAAGTAAAGAGCACAGGTGAGATTTTTGGCACTACTTTTAGTGGTGTACATTGTGTTCTAAAGCTAAAGCAATCTCATCTTCAGTTTCTTTTAGAGCAGAGAACGCACAGTGAATCCATCTTAGACTGTTTCTTTTAGTGCAGAGAACGCACAGTGAATCCATCTTAGACTGTTTCTTTTAGTGCAGAGAACGCACCGTGAATCCATCTTAGACAGTTTCTTTTAGAGCAGAGAACGCACCGTGAATCCATCTTAGACTGTTTCTTTTAGTGCAGAGAACGCACCGTGAATCCATCTTAGACTGTTTCTTTTAGAGCAGAGAACGCACCGTGAATCCATCTTAGACTGTTTCTTTTAGTGCAGAGAACGCACCGTGAATCCATCTTAGACTGTTTCTTTTAGAGCAGAGAACGCACCGTGAATCCATCTTAGACTGTTTCTTTTAGTGCAGAGAACGCACCGTGAATCCATCTTAGACAGTTTCTTTTAGTGCAGAGAACGCACAGTGAATCCATCTTAGACAGTTTCTTTTAGTGCAGAGAACGCACCGTTAATCCATCTTAGACTGTTTCTTTTAGTGCAGAGAACGCACAGTGAATCCATCTTAGACAGTTTCTTTTAGTGCAGAGAACGCATAGTGAATCCATCTTAGACTGTTGCTTTTAGTGCAGAGAACGCACCGTTAATCCATCTTAGACTGTTTCTTTTAGTGCAGAGAACGCACCGTGAATCCATCTTAGACTGTTTCTTTTAGTGCAGAGAACGCACAGTGAATCCATCTTAGACTGTTGCTTTTAGTGCAGAGAACGCACCGTGAATCCATCTTAGACAGTTTCTTTTAGTGCAGAGAACGCACAGTGAATCCATCTTAGACTGTTTCTTTTAGTGCAGAGAACGCACCGTGAATCCATCTTAGACTGTTGCTTTTAGTGCAGAGAACGCACCGTGAATCCATCTTAGACTGTTTCTTTTAGTGCAGAGAACGCACCGTGAATCCATCTTAGACTGTTGCTTTTAGTGCAGAGAACGCACAGTGAATCCATCTTAGACTGTTGCTTTTAGTGCAGAGAACGCACCGTAAATCCATCTTAGACTGTTTCTTTTAGAGCAGAGAACGCACCGTGAATCCATCTTAGACTGTTCCTTTTAGTGCAGAGAACGCACCGTGAATCCATCTTAGACTGTTTCTTTTAGTGCAGAGAACGCACCGTGAATCCATCTTAGACAGTTTCTTTTAGTGCAGAGAACGCACCGTGAATCCATCTTAGACTGTTTCTTTTAGAGCAGAGAACGCACCGTTAATCCATCTTAGACTGTTGCTTTTAGTGCAGAGAACGCACCGTGAATCCATCTTAGACAGTTTCTTTTAGTGCAGAGAACGCACAGTGAATCCATCTTAGACTGTTTCTTTTAGTGCAGAGAACGCACCGTGAATCCATCTTAGACAGTTTCTTTTAGTGCAGAGAACGCACCGTGAATCCATCTTAGACTGTTTCTTTTAGTGCAGAGAACGCATAGTGAATCCATCTTAGACAGTTTCTTTTAGAGCAGAGAACGCACCGTGAATCCATCTTAGACTGTTTCTTTTAGTGCAGAGAACGCACAGTGAATCCATCTTAGACTGTTTCTTTTAGTGCAGAGAACGCACCGTGAATCCATCTTAGACTGTTTCTTTTAGTGCAGAGAACGCATAGTGAATCCATCTTAGACTGTTTCTTTTAGAGCTGACGATGCGTAGCCATTTCTGAAACACTCAATGTAAACCTTGTTGTGGTAAATGTAAAATCTTTGTCCAAATCCATTTTCAGAGACGCCATGACGTCATGAATGGTGCAAAATGTCTTATCTACGTCAAATCCCTCGTTTTTTCTTGTTCCTTTTTTTTTTTTTTTGTCCTTTCTATGAAATTCTCAGGCTTGTCCTTGACACAAATCTGCATGTAGTCTTTGGATCCGCATAATAATAATTTAACATTTGGCCCGGACATATCCAAAACCGGACTGATACAACTTTCATCGAACAGGTGACCCTAGTTTGTTTGTTTCTTACATTTCAATATGCCTTTTATAAGATTTCTGTGGCGACCTGTAAGCATGAGTTGTCATTAACGGTCGCAACGCAAGGCAGACTCTATATAACTCGGATTTCTGTAAGTTTTTTTTTTTCTGCTAGTCCACATTCTAACTCCTGAAAACTTCTTTTAAAGAAAAGAAGTTACGTGGAGATGCTGCATCATTCAGATTATAAAGTGAATGCACCGTAGTGGACCTTTCGGATGAACGTGGGAATCAAACAGGTTAAAGAATGAATCCGAATTGTTAGTCGTGAAAACAAGAAATATACGTATGTTCCACAAAACAGTATATTTGCCTTTACTTGCGAGATTATTACTTGCAGAAACGTAAATGATTTAAGTAGAAAAAAATATACCGATTTATTCATATGAATAAATCGGTATACTGTTTTCGGACTATCAACATCTGCTTTCCTGTTGGAAACAATTTCTTCAGTCAAACTTTCGGGTGAAAAAAAAAAACCATCCTCTTGAAACAAGGCATTAAGGAATACAACGAAAAACTCCAACACAAAGTCGCTTGCAAATTTTAACAATGTACCACTTTTCCCATATGAACCAGCAGCTTTTTTGCTCTTTAAATTTCTGAGCGTGAAGCTAATTTTTCTTTAAATTGGTCAGTTAACGGTCCATAGAATCCCCAACCTCATCTCTTTCCTCTTTCTGACTTTTATTCTCCAGTAGCTCTTAAAAACATTACAACCAGTCATCCAGTAACTCTTGTTACTTGTTATAACACGCTTTTCTTCAGTGAGTGATCATGTGCATTTATCTCTATTGTTTCGAATTTTAAATGTAAATGTAATTAATAGCGAACGGCGAAGTTTTTATACTTTCCGACTTTAAATGTAATTAATAGCGAACCGCTAAGAAAACTTAGACAAACGAACCACAAGACAAAACACGACGCGTTTCGACCTATTAGGTCTCAATGTTTCGATTTTCAGTTGAAGACAAAATATTATCTTACAGAGAACAACGGAACTCCTTTCTTTTTGACCCTCTAACTGGTGTTTGTATTGCCTTCTTGCCATGCAAAAAGAATCTGGTCTTCTCTGTCAGCGGTATATCTGGCTGCGCTACAACCTTCTCAACTTAGCGTTTACTGGTCGACATCGCTCGTCTCCATAGTCGTCGCTGCTCTGATCTGATCCCATCTGGATTTTTTTTATCCATGCATTCCGCACTTAATCCACATGTCAAAGGTAGCAAAGCCTTCTTCACTGTTGCGGTTAATCGGGGTATTTTTCTATGTGTGTATTTATGCACCACACGAAGGTTTGTCATTGTATTCTAGCTTTGATCTTGACATTAGCATTAACTGATTACTCAGAGAGAGAGAGAGAGAGAGAGAGAGAGAGAGAGAGAGAGAGAGAGAGAGAGAGAGAGATTTTATTGTTTCTGTGACTCAAAGCAGGCTGGTGGTCCGTGTTGTTGTATTGGATTGTCGAATGGTCCGCTTACCTCCTGGGCCTGAGGATTTTGGATATAGGGATAACAGTATTGGAGTTTCCCTGAATACCCCCCCCCCCTCTCTCTCTCTCTCTCTCTCTCTCTCTCTCTCTCTCTCTCTCTGTCTTTCTCGTCTTTCTCTCTCTCTCTCTCTCTCTCTCTCTCTCTCTCTCTCTCTCTTTGTCTCAGTCTGTCTCTCTCTCGCTCTGTCTCTTTCTCTGTCTGTCTGTCTGTCTGTCTGTCTGTCTCTCTCTCTCTCTCTCTCGATCTGTCTGTCTCTCTCTCTCTTGCTCTTTCTCTGTCTCTCTCTGTCTCTCTCTCTCTCTCCCCCCCCCCCCCCCCCCCTCACAACACACATTTAAGCAGGCACACATGCATATGCGTTCAACACTCATAAGTGGTTTCCTCTGAGTTTTACGTGTGGTTTAACTAGGTTATGTTTCCAGGAAAGAAGCCAGATATTGACTAATCAACTCCGAAAGTAAATTCCTTTTTTCAAGCGAAATTAGAATGCTACACGGTGAAGTTTTTAAACTTTCCGACTTTTACAAGTTAATTTTTCTATCAAAATCCGCCTGTGAAACTTGGACTTTTTTGTTTTGTTTTATGAACCTTTAATTCTAAAAGGTTTAGATTAAAGAAATACATTCGTCTTAAAGATATGACAGGATCTATGAAGGAAAAAATGATTCGCTGAAAAAGACAAGATTTACGACAAAAAGAAATTCACTGGTCGATTTTTTGTTACCATTCGTGAACCCATTTTGCTTTACACACACACACACACACACACACACACACACTGCTTTCCACTTTAGTTTCTATACATCAAGAAGAAAATGATTACGTTTGAGCTAATTATTATTATTAGTAGTAGTAGTAGTATTAGCTCATTTATTCAATACATATTCTTCTTACTTATTTCTAGCTGGTTACTATCGTTCTATTGATTTTAGCGACACATTTCCTTTTATTTGCAGACAATTACTCTTTGTTAAAGTATTCAGTTACATGTTTGTGTTTAGTTGTATTCAGTCACTTTCTTTATATTTGCAGACGATTGCTCTTTTATCATTCATTCAGTCACATTTTTTTCTTTTTCTTTCTTTCTTTTTTTTTTTTCTTTTTTTTTTCCAGCTGGAACGTCTAACCAAAGTTCCAAGGGAGAAAATCCCGGACAGCGACAGACGACTGAAATCCTCCATCTACCGGGACATGGGAGTTGTCTCCTCTTACGCCTGGCACGGCTACAACTGTGTGATCGATTGAGTGATTGATTGTTACGTTTGGTTGGTGGCCTAGCTGCTTGGTTCACTGCCTGGCTGGCTCATTGATTGACGGAAACAGTGTGTGATGATCAGACACTACACTGATTACATTTGTTGTATTTGCCGTGGGAATAAGATGGCTGATCGATCGATTGAATATACTTGCTGTGAAATGTAGGCTCTCTCGACCTACTCATTGACTGATCAATTGATTGACTGCTTGCTTGCTTTGTCGATGATCAGACGACTGACTGATTTAAACGCTCTTATACTTACAGGACTGCATCACACGTCACACACTAATTAAGTGGTGAATGTATTTGACATGTCTTAACTTACAGCACTTCAAACTGGATTGGATTTCTTGTACTGGCATTTCCACCCGTATAACAGTTCAGTTTTGAAGCTGCTTGCAAACCTGATTGGGCCCTCATGGTCGGCTGAGCTACAAACATAACCAGGTCTGACTTGACGTGTGAACATGAATATATCTGACTGACTAAGTGATTGAACTCAGTGACTGGGAAAAGCGACAGTGTTGCCACTGAAAATGATGGCTGGAGCTCAGTTCGATGTTCCATCATACAACGGTCACTATAGATACTGAAATATAATGATTATATCACTTACGGTTTATCATTCAAATAGAATTGATTTAAAGCATTAAACGACGGATTGTTTAATTGAGTAATCACAATGTTTTAATAATTAATGTTTTGTCAATACAGATAAAGTCAGATCAGGATAAAAAGGAAAGTACGGTTTTCTTCCTACAATATAAATTCAATCAAGTTTGAGGAAAATCATGAATTATCTGATAAGACTGATTGTTTGAATGTTTATTAATAAACTGCTTTTAAAAAAATGAAGAAATATTACACATGTGTTTGAATACATAGCGGGTTCATTGTATATACCTATGTTTGTAGCATACACGTGTATGTATGTATGTATGTATGTATGTATGTATGTATGTATGTATGCATGTATGTATGTATGTATGTATGCATGTGTGCGTGCGTGCGTGCGTGCGTGCGGGCGTGTGTGTGTATGTGTGTGTGTGTGTGTGTGTGTGTGTGTGTGTGTGTGTGTGTGTGTGTGTGTGTGTGTGTGCGCGCGCGCGGGCGCGTGTGTGCATGTATGTGTGTGTGTGTGTGCGTGTGCATGTGTGCGCGCGCGCGCGCGTGTGTGTGTGTGTGTGTGTGCGTGTGTGTGTGTGCGCGCGCGCGCGCGTTCTTGTTATTTTTCTTGCCTTCAGTTACTTCAATTATTTGTCACAAAATGTTTATAATGTAACGCCGAACAGTGTAACGACTCTTTTGTGTTCTAATGTCTGTAGGCATTACATTTGTGTGTGCTAACAAGTTTGAAGGTTTCTCTGTGGACTATTAGTTGTGAGAGGTTACCATCGTCTGTAGTTTCTGAGGAACCAGAGACAATGGATCCTGTCACTGCCGTCAGGTCCACTGATCCGGAGTCTTTTTGCTCATGCAGTTTTCTGGTGTTTTTACTGTTCCCCTTCTCTGGAATCTGCAGGAAACTGCCTCAGAACACAGAGCAATGAACTCAGAAATAGACATAACATAAATAAATGTTTGAGAAAGGGGGTGTGTGTGTGTGTGTGTGTGTGTGTGTGTGTGTGTGTGTGTGTGTGTGAGAGAGAGAGAGAGAGAGAGAGAGAGACAGACAGACAGACAGACAGACAGACAGACAGGCAGACAGACAGGCAGACAGACAGACAGACAGACAGACAGACAGACAGACGGAGTCAGAAGAGAGAGAGAGAGAGAGAGAGAGAGAGAGAGAGAGAGAGAGAGAGAGAGTATTTCTGTATACAATCAAAAGATTATGACTGCCGCAAGAAATGAAAGAAGTCGTTACAAATCGGCGATCTGAACGTCAAAAGTCAAGATGAGGGCACGCACTCCTTCATTCCAATTGTTTACAGTCCAGCCGACCACACCGAGCCATGCCAGGGCTGTCACGTGTCACACTCACACGCTGCATGGACTGCTTCAAACTTCTAATAGCATGCTCAAATCACTTTGAACACTAACTTCCGTGAAATCTTGCATTAAAGTGTTCATTTCTTCCCGGAACTGAGAAATCACCTCAGATGGGCCATGTCTAAACGAGATGTTCATGGTTTCTGCTGTGGAATGTTTGTGTCTGACATGTAAGCCTCAACACTCGACCAAAGCATGCTTCATAGTGAGTGCTACATTACATAGAAAGCACCAGGGGCGTTCTTCGCGTTTTAAGAGACAGATCTGCACGTGGATGTAAAAGGAGTAGCCTGCGCGTATACGGCGCAAAACTGTTCCTTCTTTACGACCACTAGTGCCACATGCTAGCAACGCCAAATTTCTGGTGGCTCGCAAACAGTTTGTTATCCCTCTGGTGCCTCGTTCCTCTGTCCAGAGATCTTTGACATAAATCCGAGCTGTAAATTTCAAAACGGATCGGTGTGAGCGACAGTGAATCTGCTGAAGTCTTCAATTGTGGCGTTCTTGGCAAGTTGATCAACCACCTTATGCCAGCATGATGTGAAACTCAGGCAAAAATATGTTATAACCATCCGATTACAGGGAGGTGTCCAGTTCTAACAAGTGCAGAAGTTGAGGATGCTTTAGGTTAGGACCAGTAACAGAATCCAAACCGGAAAGAGTCACGAACATTGAGGTAGTCTTTATGTTTTGATTTAGAGACCCTTGGAAGGGCCTGAACCCAGGCGGTGAGCTCAGCAGTGCAAATGGAGCTGTCTGAAGGCATGTGTTGATGCAGCTGTCTGAAGGCATGTGTTAATGGAGCTGTCTGAAGGTATGTGTTAATGGAGCTGTCTGAAGGCATGTGTTGATGGAGCTGTCTGAAGGCATGTATTAATGGAGCTGTCTGAAGGTATGTATTAATGGAGCTGTCTGAAGGTATGTGCTAATGGAGCTGTCTGAAGGCATGTGTTAATGGAGCTGTCTGAAGGCATGTGTTGATGTAGCTGTCTGAAGGCGTGTATTAATGGAGCTGTCTGAAGGCATCTGTTGATGGAGCTGTCTGAAGGCATGTATTAATGGAGCTGTCTGAAGGCATGTATTAACGGAGCTGTCTGAAGGCATGTGTTGATGAAGCTGTCTGAAGGCATGTGTTAATGGAGCTGTCTGAAGGCATGTGTTAATGGAGCTGTCTGAAGGCATGTATTAATGGAGCTGTCTGAAGGCATGTATTAATGGAGCTGTCTGAAGGCATGTATTAATGGAGCTGTCTGAAGGCATGTGTTGATGGAGCTGTCTGAAGGCATGTGTTAATGGGGCTGTCAAAAAATATTGTGTGACAATGGAAAGTTAGAACCAATTTCGGGGAAAAGTACTATTCGCCATAGAGCCGATACAGTCTTTGCTATTCGCCACAGAGCCGATACAGTCTTTGCTATTCGCCACAGAGCCGATACAGTTTTTGCTATTCGCCATAGAGCCGATACAGTCTTTGCTATTCGCCACAGAGCCGATACAGTCTTTGCCACATAAGGCCAGATCAAAGCGCATCTCTGGGAGGTGAAAGGTCCGTAGTGGGTTGTCAGGCCAACGGACAGGTGGACTAACAGACACACAGACAGTCAGCCATGACAGACAGTACCCTCACAGAATACAGTCAAGACGTCCAACACTACTACATAAGATTTTATCATAGTACACTCAAGAACTTACAACATGATTGAACACAGTTATCAAAAAACACAAACTGATGAAATGACAGGACCAGTTGTCTACTTTTCCATGTCCTTTGGTATATCATCTCTGCGTCCACAATCTTCTGACCCCCTCTCGACAGTTCTGTGTGTTCTTACACCGACACATTTTTTTTTTCCTGTCCCATCTTCTGTGCCACCTCAGTGGCAGTGCACCACGCCGCTCATTCCGACAACCCGGTCAGTCACGCCGCAGCCCCGGCACCGGCAATCCACAGTGAGCAGTCAATGTCAAGTCGTCAAGAGGCAACCCACCGGAGAAGACACTGCACCGCTGCAGAGTCACTTCGGTAGTGTTCAGTGGCGCCTGTTCTGATCAAACATACGCAGGACACCACCTATTAAGTTACCTACTGACAATAATTGCTTAGTCGCGGAGCCGGCTTGAGTGAGCTCTCCCTCCGGAGGGCGCCACCACGTCCATCTAACGACAGCCCCTATGGACTCGCCAAATACAGGTGACTCCCGATGGAATCAGAACAAGGCCACAGACGTGGAGAAGACATCGAAACTGAGGTTACTATGAGAGCAGGGCTTGAAGGGCCACATAATTCGAGACTTTTTCTTTTTTTTTAATGCTGATCGATGAGAATGAGGATGATGAGGCTGATGCTACGGATTTCCAGTCCGGTCTGAGACTGCACGACAGGGCTGTACTCTACACTTCCTTTCATAATGTATCCAGGCGTCAACCACGCCCGAGAGATACAGACACCTGCAGTGTTGGTAAGGAAATTTGAGCATCACTCTCACAGACGCATCCATTAAGTGGACGAAACTCGACTCCATGGTCCCAGTCTTCCCAACTGAGCCCGTAACAAACTCAACTGTGGGTAGGAGCCGGTCGGGGCAGTAAAATCTCACATGACTCTGATGGGAATCGAACCTACAATCTCCCAGCCGGGAGTTAGCGACGCTAACCATTTCGCCACGGCAGCTGGTGCACCGACACATATCGGTCCTAACGTACAGTGGTACCCGTCCATCATGGCTGCAGCTCATATAGCACACACAACTGGCCAGCAGATAGCCATGCGGAATCCGTGCAGCTGTTTACAGAGAACCTTACGTGTCTACCAAAGGTGAAGCCATCATTGACGACCCAAACATTGCACTCAGCATCCTTCCACGTTTTGGCGATGGGCGGATCAGAAGCCCCAAAGTCTGCATTTTCAGACGCAGACAAATGCCATTTTGCAAAGGTGAGGAAATTCATGTAAGACAGGTCCTCGCCCAGCATCAGATTCTGTGTTCAACGTCTTCCCTGTAGGGCCAGTGGACAGAACAGTGAGGAGTCTGTTGACGACTTCTCTACAGGGCCAGAGCACAGAACAGTGAGAAATCTGTTGACGTCTTCTCTACAGGGTCAATGGATAGAACAGTGAGGAATCTACTGACGTCTTCTCTACAGGGCCAGTGGATAGAACAGTGAGGAATCTGTTGACGACTTCTCTACAGGGCCAGCGGATAGAACAGTGAGGAATCTGTTGACGTCTTCTCCACAAGGCCAGTGGACAGGACAGTGAGGAATCTGTTGACGTTTTCTCTATAGTGCCAGTGGACAGAACAGTGAGGAATCTGTTGACGTCTCTACAGGGCCAGTGGACAGAACAGTGAGGAATCTGTTGACGTCTTCTCTACAGGGCCAGTGGATAGAACAGTGAGGAATCTGTTGACGACTTCTATACAGGGCCAGCGGATAGAACAGTGAGGAATCTGTTGACGTTTTCTCTATAGGGCCAGTGGACGGAACAGTGAGGAATCTGTTGACGTCTTCTCTACAGGGCCAGTGGACAGAGCAGTGAGGAATCTACTGACGTCTTCTGTATAGGGGCAGTGGGCAGAACTGTGAGGAATCTGCTGACAAATATTCTGTAGGGGCAGTGGACAGAACTGTGAGGAATCTGCTGACAAATATTCTGTTAGGGCAGTGGACAGAACTGTGAGGAATCTGCTGACAAATATTCTGTTAGGGCAGTGGACAGAACTGTGAGGAATCTGCTGACAAATATTCTGTTAGGGCAGTGGACAGAACTGTGAGGAATCTGCTGACAAATATTCTGTTAGGGCAGTGGACAGAACTGTGAGGAATCTGCTGACAAATATTCTGTTAGGGCAGTGGACAGAACTGTGAGGAATCTGCTGACAAATATTCTGCAGGGGCAGTGGACAGAACTGTGAGGAATCTGCTGACGTCTTTATCCTACGTAGTGCAGAGATGGAAGGACGCTTGTTGCAGAAGCTCCAGCTCGCATCCGCCAGCAAGGAGGAATCTCAGTACGACCTTCCCAAACGACCCAACGTGAGCTGGATGAAGCACAGAAAGATCTTCCCAAACGACCCAACGTGAGCTGGATGAAGCTCAGAAAGACCTTCCCAAACGACCCAACGTGAGCTGGAGGAAGCTTAGAAAGACCTTCCCAGACGACCCAACGTGAGCTGGATGAAGCTCAGAAAAACCTTCCCAGACATCCCAACGTGAGCTGGAGGAAGCTCAGAAAGACCTTCCCAGACGACCCAACGTGAGCTGGATGAAGCCTCTGTCAGCGGAGCAAGACTATGAGACATTCAACGCTGGACTATAACAGATCCACGACTGGCTGGACGAAGACCTAAGCCTGCCAGCGATAGTCACAGCACTACCACCACACCAGCAGTGAACATGTTTACAGCAAGACAAGCCGTCACCACACCAATGCCCAGCGTACCAGGACTCTTTTAACTTCTGTCGGACGTCCTGTCCACCGGCAGCCAAACCAAAGGGAAGATGAAGAAAACGTCTGACGCAGGGAACACGGGGTAAAGGAAAAGACTGGACTGGTCCATGAATGGGAGTCGGGACATCACATAACGTCTCATCGTTTCGGAATAATCTCACCAGTCTGATGAAGCACAAACTTCGATCTTCGGATAATTCAATGCTGCTTCTCTCTCTCTCTCTCTCTCTCTCTCTCTCTCTCTCTCTCTCTCTTGTGTGTGGTGTGTGTGTGTGTGTGTGTGTGTGTGTGTGTGTGTGTGTGTGTGTGTGTGTGCGTGCGTGCGCGCCCCACATGTTCTGAAGGAGAATGGATGAGGACGCGGGTAGACATCTATCTGTATTTCTATTTTGTTTTGTTTTTGTTCGGTTTGGGTTTTTTTTTGGTCTACACTTGGA
Source organism: Conus canariensis (assembly GCA_033310375.1). NCBI lineage: Eukaryota > Metazoa > Mollusca > Gastropoda > Neogastropoda > Conidae > Conus > Conus canariensis. The sequence goes on from CM065722.1 coordinate 4,416,347, forward strand.
TTTACCACTGCGTCTGCGATGAGCACGCCGTTGACAGTTGCACAGATTTGTCGAGAGCTGGGCAGAGCCATAGACTGCATCGTGTTCGCCAGTACCTAGCTGTCCAGGCAGCCGGGCGCGCGCGCGCGCGCGCGCACACACACACACACACACACACAACACACACACACACACGCACACGCACAGAGAGAGAGAGAGAGAGAGAGAGAGAGAGGGAGGGAGGGAGAGAGAGAGAGAGAGAGAGTGTGTGTGTGTGTGTGTGTGTGTGAGTGAGAGAGAGAGAGAGAGAGAGAGAGAGAGAGAGAGAGAGAGAGAGAGAGAGAGAGAGAGAGAGAGACATGAGAATACCCATTGTGCACAATCAGTATCGAAACCTCGGTTATAAGTGACATGCTATTAAAGAAAAACATACAACAGAAGTGGGTCTCTGTCATACTGTGCATAAGTGCATGCACACACTCAGCTCAGCATTCACTCCGTGCACACGCACTCTCTCCAAACAACCAGAAGGCGCACTGCAATAACTCTTCTTCTCCCCCTCCTCTCCGGGGAATAATTTTCTAAACAATAATCAATTTTCCATCATATTCAACTGGTTTGTCTTCAAGGAATTATTTTTCATTCCTCCTCTCCAGTGGAGGTACAATCATTCCACAGATCCACTAGTTGGGACCAAATTTCACCTCATTATACATAATACTTCACAAATATATCTTTTACCGGTTTCTCCTCCTCACTGGAGAAACAATGTATATATTTTCAAAGAAAAATCAAAAGATGGCTTAAAATACAGTAGTATCAACTGAGTTCATCAGGGGGACAATTAAAAAATCATTATGGGCCAACATGACAAATGCTTTCTTCTCTCACAACTGGTGCAGTCGTTGTCCTCTACAGCTCGATTCTCCAACCCTGGAGACGATTAGGTGCTGCCGCAGCACTGTAGCCCAAATATTTGTGCGACTGCCTAACTGGTGCTGCCACAGCACTGGGAAGGGCTGAAACACGAATGAAGTCCGTGTAAGTAATCTATTTCAAAATCTGAATAATGATAAATTCTTTTCCCTTTTTCCCTTTTCTTAACTCTCTCTTTTTTTCTCTCCCCATCTGTCTATACCTCACCTGGTAATGGTGAATCGCAGGTGGAACTCGTTCTTCAAACAACCTGTCCGGTCAGTGTCCCCAAGCCATCTCCTTCCTATTCCTTATTTTTCCCTCCTGCGCTCTTTTTGAGTACACGTTCAGTGAGTACTCGTCTAACTCTACGCATTACCAGCCCATGGTTGCTGACCAATGGACAACGTCCGTCCATTCAACCAATGATCGCCCTACGTCTATAGCCACCAGCGACACAGATCACACTGGTCAGGCCATTCAAACTTTCTTTTCTTTTACCTTTCCTCTTCCCTACCTAGGGAAATGCTTTATAACAACTAAGGGCGTGCGCGATGGAACGTCACATGTCGCCATGTGAGGCTACATCACATGACACCCCCCATCCCGGGGTGAAAAAAAAACTTTCGCCAAGAAATTTTTTTTTTAAATACACATACATATCTAGTTATATACAACCTCAGCCATCAATCATCAATTTTTCATCATTCAAGAGTTTCCATCAATGCATAGAACTCTCCTTTATGAACATCATAAAGATCGAAAATCACATTTCAAAATCTTAGTGAAAAAAATGCAAAAACAGTTTTCCTTTTTTTTTTTTAAAAACAAAAAACAAATTCATACTCCATCACTAATCACAAGTTACATAGACACGAAGAACATATGATGCTGATTATTCCAAATGCCAATCATGTATATATAGCAAAATGTAAACAGTTTTTTCTAGCGTGTTGTCACATAATCATATGTCCCAACATCATCACAAAATGAGAATTTCCTCATGACTCACTTGATAAAAAAAAAAAAAAAATTGGCAAGTGAAAAGTCTTTGTTCAAGGAAAAATATACAATATAGTAATCCACTCGAAAGTTAAACACTTTTTTCATTCTTCACAATGGACCGACGTGAAAGAAAAAAAAACACTTGTAAGACATCGAAGTATTCTGCACACATTCACAAAATAGCACCCTACAAAGAACCACCAATGCCAATACATATGCACTTTTAGAGAAAGATCAGTCACAACTACTTATCAATTCACACTGACGTTAGCAGACATAACCCTGCCAAAATATCAATAAAGTCTTTCCACAATTAAAACAAACAGCAGAATAATAAAGTTTGTGCACAATGAAAACAAACAGCAGTTACAGCAGCACGAAGGATACTGTGCACTCACGCACGAGACAAAAAATCTGCCATGACATTCTGAGTTCCAGGTAATGGCTCAATGTCAAACTTGAACTCCTGCAATGACAAAGCCCATCTCAACAGCCTGCTATTTTTGGTCTTGGACGACTGCAAAAACGTCAATGGCCTGTGGTCGGTTTGTAACCGAAACTATCTTCCAGTCAGGAATCTGGCAAATTTCTCACAAGCCCAAACAATGGCAAGACACTCTCTCTCAATTGTTGAGTATTTGACTTGTGTGTTAGAGAACTTTTTACTTGCATATTGGACAGGGTGTAACAATCCATTCTTTTCCTGCAACAGTACAGCTCCCATGCCTTTAGAGCTGGCATCAGTTCTCAAAACAAAATCCTCTGAAAGAGAGGGCAAAAGCAACACAGGAAATGAATTGAGGATGTTTTGAACACATTCCAGCGCTTTCTGGCACTCATCTGACCAGACGATACTTTTGTTTTTTGTTCCTTTTGTTAAGTCACTCAAAGGGGCTGTCAATGACGCAAAGTGCGGTACATATCTTCTGTAATAGGACAACAATCCAATGAGTGATCTGATCTGTTTCTTTGTACTGGGTCTCTTCAAGGCCAAGATCTTTTCTACTTTCTTTTCCTCTGGTGTCATTTTCCCAACAGAAAGGACATGACCCAAAAACTCAAGAGTCTGGAATCCAGCACGAATTTTGGACGGTCTAGCCGTCAGACCAAAATTCCGGAGTTTACAAAAAACAGCTCTCAAGTTTTCCAGAAGATCATTCCATGACTTTGCAGTAAGCAAAATGTCATCAAAAAAACTGACTGCTCCACACTCATGAAGTTTTAGTGCACGCATCATTCTGGCAAAAGAAGCTGGGGCGTTTTGTAAACCAAATGGCATTTTCGTCCATTGAAACAGTCCAAAAGGTGTCTGAAAAGCTGTTTTTTCCTTGTCTGCTTCAGCCATCGGGATTTGCCAATATCCTTTAGTCAAATCTATTTTGACAAAATATTTTCCTTCTGAGAGTTGACAAAGAAGTTCCTCAATGTCTGGGATAGGTTCTGCATCAAACACAGTGATTTTGTTTAATTTCCTGTAATCGATGCAAAACCGCACCGAGCCATCAGGTTTGTCCACTAATACAACTGGTGAGCTGTATGGTGACGAGGACGGTTCAATAACTTTCAACCCGAGCATGACTTGAAATCTCTCTTTCGACAACCTGTTTTTTCACAAATGGGAGGGGGTATGGTTTGACTCGGACTGGGTTTTCCGTACTCAAGTGAATAGTATGGGGTTCAATTGCTGTCACTGTCCCTGGGGTATCAGTCAGAACATCCTGAAAGTCCTTCAAAATACCTTCCAATTGTTCTTTCTGAATCAAAGACAAATCATCACACACAATGACATCACGATAAGTTTCTCCCTTGACAGAAAGAGTGGGCAGAGGTACAGTATCATCTATACTGGTAGACGTTAACAATCCCACATTTGTTTGCACAGTCTTTGCTCTGTCTCTGTATGTGACATCAGGCACAAAATCAGAATCAGTGATTTCTGTAACAACCACATCTGTTCCAGACACTGGACACATCCATTCAATTGACTCATTAATGGCAACATTTGTACGTTCAACATATTTTTTTAGCATGTTTACATGGAACACCTTTTCAGCATTTGCCATTTTCACTTTGTAGTTCACTTCAGAAAGTTTGTTGTCTTGTCCAGGTACATGCCTGAAGAGGATGTCAGAGTCCAGTATGTACGTCGGCTTGTCCGTTGGTTTGTCAGAGACACTCTGCTTTGCAGTAGACAATACAGTCGTCAAAGTCTTGTCGCTTCTCTGCATAGTCTTCAAAACATCTGGTGTAACTTCCAGTTCATCCAGTTTCGAGACCTTGAGCGGTTTTATTGGTTTTCCCTGCTCTACGACTTTTGATCTTGTACTGATGAGACAAGGAACGAAAGACCCTCCGGCACCACCATGTACTGTCGCAACACCTGGTAGATTTCCCAAAATCAAATCGCAAACTGGATTCTCAATAACACAGGCGGTAAGTGACCCGGAGTAGTATGGTGTATCAACGGAAATTTTTGCAAGTGGAAAAGTTTCAATTTTTCCACCAAACGATCTGCATCTCTGAACACTGTCAAGATATTGATCTGGTAGAACAAAACATTTCCTTATACCAGCTGTGGTACAACCTGTATCTCGCAAAACAGAACCTTGTAAACCATTAATGGCACAATCCTCCAAAAGAAGACCATCAATGGACTGATCTGGCGCCAAAACAAGACCTTCTTCACATGTAGTGGAAACAAATCCAGTCTTTGCTCCACTTCCCTTGAAAGGACAGTCCCGTTTCAAATGATATTTGCCATCACAAAAATGGCAACGCATGGTTTGGTCGGTGGACAACTGGTTACCATTAGTCTGTGAACCTCGACCTTGTCCACGAGCTGGACCAAAGGGTCTTTGCGGTTGTTCACTACGCCCTCGGAAAGGAAAAGGTCTTTCCGGTGGTGAATATTGGTACTGACGGAAATCGCCAGAACCGACATGGCCTTGACCACGGAAAGGTCGTTGTCTGTTGCCAAAAGACGTGTAAGAGCGCGGACCTTGGAATGAAGCGCGATTTCCTCTTCTGTCGTTTCCTTGTCCAAAATGCATCTGAAATGCCGCGTGAGACTCAAAAAGGGACGAATTTTCCTTGCGGGCAACACCTTTATCCGGATGAGCAATACAGTACTGATCCGCCATCTGACACATTTCGTCAACGCTATCGAACTGTCTTTCCTTAAGAAAAGTGGCCAAATCTTTGCTGACACTTTGAAAAAGTTGCTCTCGAAGTAGCAAATCTCGCAGTGATTCGAAAGTTTTATTCGTCTTTGTTAGTTCTATCCATCTGTCCAAACAATGACTCATTCTTATCAAAAAAGACGGAAATGATTCTCCCTTGTCAGGACGAATAGATCGGAAACGCTCACGAAAACGATCAGCTGAGCACTGAAACTTCTTTAAAAGTTCTTCTTTTAATTGATCCCAAGTCAACCCTTCCTTTGCCGCAAGTGTGTGGTATAGTGCCAAAGCACTTCCCTTAAACAGTGACGCAATAAACAACGTCCATTTCTCCTTCGGCCAACCACAAGAACCGAAAAAGAAAACTGTCAATATCGTCGGTTTTTTCTTCGAATTTAGGAATGTATGTTGACTTCGGATGAAATGAACTCGCGGAACCGCCCGGTGGAGGTGATGGAGGTTCTCTCGATGCCTGTAATTTTTTTATTTCCATATCAGTCTCTAATTCAAGTTGTCTCAGTTTAAATTGCCGTTCCTTATCCTTATCCTCTAACTCTAATCTTTTCTTATTTTCTTCCATCTCTTTCTGTAGTTTTTTCTCTTCAAACTCTAATCTTTTTAGAGCTTCTTGTCGTTCTTTATCTTTTTCTTGTCGTTCTTTATCTTTTTCTTGTCGTTCTTTATCTTTTTCTTCTAGTTGTCTCTGTCTTTCCTGTCTCTCCCTCTCTATCTCTCTGTCTGCCCTATCCAGACATTGTTGGACATAGTTTGCTAATTTATCACCTTCAATGCCTAAACGCTCGGCCTGTCGTACATATTCATCAAAATTTTTCATCATGAATAGTTATCACAAAGAAACAAGAAACAATGACTAAATATGATTAAAATAAGGCGATATTTGATGGTATATACGTTTCCAAAAAAAAAAAAAAAAAACCCAACCTTGTTACAGTATGTACAAATAAAGAATTTAAATGCCGGTATAAACAGAAAAATAATAAAGGCTTACAAAAGAGAAGCACTAATAAGAATTGACAATGTGGTCTTTCCAAAAGAGATTTTCACCAATATTCTTTCCGAAAGGGAACAAAACAGCTAAGAAAATGAAATGCAATACTAATAACTCTTTTTTTCCGAATGAAAAGAAAACAAAGAAAATATAAAGTTTTTTCCCGGAAATAAATTCTTTATAATGTTTATATTCTTAACTGTTCTTACTGTACTTGTTACTTTCTTACCTAGTTACTTGGTAAAACAATAGATGAGTTCACAAAACAAATGAATCGCCTTACACAATAAGTGAATACAAAATTACAAAACAAATGAATTAACGAACAATTAAAAAGAGGGGGAGAAAACGTACACTAACGGAAATCCTACCTAAAAGATGACACTGATGAAAAGAAACTAGATAGGTGCCTATTGAAGAGAAGGTTTGGAGATTTTTTTTGTAAAGGGAGTGAAAAGGAAATGAAAGAATAGACAGGTCCGGTATAGAAAGAGGAAATTAGAAAAAGCGAAAGAGGCCCTCAGACAGCACCCTAATGGCAACTGTCTCCCGTAAAGCTGGAGACGGGGAAGTATTCAAATAATAATACACACAAAAAACAACCCAAAACCCAAAAGATAATCAAAAAAAAGACGTTTATTTGGAGTGAGCGGTAATCCACTCCACCACCTACACTAGTTGAGTGACGGAGGTGAAGTCGATCCCACACTCAGAGGGGAAAGGGGAAAAATCCAAATCAAACGAGAGGAAAGATAAAGAATTAGATAGTAATGAGAGAGGGAGGGACTATCGACTCCCCAACGCCATGCCCCCCTGCTAAAACAGAGCAGGAAGAGGTTGGGGCTATCAGTCCTGGGGAAGGGGACAAAACAAAATCTAAGCTAGGGGAAGGACAACGACTCCTCAACGCCCTGCCCCCTTGCTGCCAGGTACGAGCAAGAGGAGGTTGAGGCTATCGGTCCTGAGGGGGAAAAAGGGTCAAAAGGAAATCCTACAAAAAAAACAACCCTAACAGAGTAGAGCAATCAAAAGAAATCAACAACATTTGAACACACACATACAGAAACAAATGAAAATAAAGACTACAAACAATAAAGACAACAATCAATTATACAAATTTTTCTTTGCACAGATAGATATATATTTTTTTCTTGGAGGGAAATCTTAATTTGTCTTTGGAGGGGTACAAATAGAATTTTTTTTCCTTGGAGGGGTACAAATAGAAATTTTTTTTTCCTTGGGGGGTACAAAAAAAAACCTTGTCCTATGTCCTAAGCCCTAGTCCTAGTCGGGGTCACCACTGTCATACTGTGCATAAGTGCATGCACACACTCAGCTCAGCATTCACTCCGTGCACACGCACTCTCTCCAAACAACCAGAAGGCGCACTGCAATAACTCTTCTTCTCCCCCTCCTCTCCGGGGAATAATTTTCTAAACAATAATCAATTTTCCATCATATTCAACTGGTTTGTCTTCAAGGAATTATTTTTCATTCCTCCTCTCCAGTGGAGGTACAATCATTCCACAGATCCACTAGTTGGGACCAAATTTCACCTCATTATACATAATACTTCACAAATATATCTTTTACCGGTTTCTCCTCCTCACTGGAGAAACAATGTATATATTTTCAAAGAAAAATCAAAAGATGGCTTAAAATACAGTAGTATCAACTGAGTTCATCAGGGGGACAATTAAAAAATCATTATGGGCCAACATGACAAATGCTTTCTTCTCTCACAACTGGTGCAGTCGTTGTCCTCTACAGCTCGATTCTCCAACCCTGGAGACGATTAGGTGCTGCCGCAGCACTGTAGCCCAAATATTTGTGCGACTGCCTAACTGGTGCTGCCACAGCACTGGGAAGGGCTGAAACACGAATGAAGTCCGTGTAAGTAATCTATTTCAAAATCTGAATAATGATAAATTCTTTTCCCTTTTTCCCTTTTCTTAACTCTCTCTTTTTTTCTCTCCCCATCTGTCTATACCTCACCTGGTAATGGTGAATCGCAGGTGGAACTCGTTCTTCAAACAACCTGTCCGGTCAGTGTCCCCAAGCCATCTCCTTCCTATTCCTTATTTTTCCCTCCTGCGCTCTTTTTGAGTACACGTTCAGTGAGTACTCGTCTAACTCTACGCATTACCAGCCCATGGTTGCTGACCAATGGACAACGTCCGTCCATTCAACCAATGATCGCCCTACGTCTATAGCCACCAGCGACACAGATCACACTGGTCAGGCCATTCAAACTTTCTTTTCTTTTACCTTTCCTCTTCCCTACCTAGGGAAATGCTTTATAACAACTAAGGGCGTGCGCGATGGAACGTCACATGTCGCCATGTGAGGCTACATCACATGACACCCCCCATCCCGGGGTGAAAAAAAAACTTTCGCCAAGAAATTTTTTTTTTAAATACACATACATATCTAGTTCATATACAACCTCAGCCATCAATCATCAATTTTTCATCATTCAAGAGTTTCCATCAATGCATAGAACTCTCCTTTATGAACATCATAAAGATCGAAAATCACATTTCAAAATCTTAGTGAAAAAAATGCAAAAACAGTTTTCCTTTTTTTTTTTTAAAAACAAAAAACAAATTCATACTCCATCACTAATCACAAGTTACATAGACACGAAGAACATATGATGCTGATTATTCCAAATGCCAATCATGTATATATAGCAAAATGTAAACAGTTTTTTCTAGCGTGTTGTCACATAATCATATGTCCCAACATCATCACAAAATGAGAATTTCCTCATGACTCACTTGATAAAAAAAAAAAAAAAATTGGCAAGTGAAAAGTCTTTGTTCAAGGAAAAATATACAATATAATAATCCACTCGAAAGTTAAACACTTTTTTCATTCTTCACAATGGACCGACGTGAAAGAAAAAAAAACACTTGTAAGACATCGAAGTATTCTGCACACATTCACAAAATAGCACCCTACAAAGAACCACCAATGCCAATACATATGCACTTTTAGAGAAAGATCAGTCACAACTACTTATCAATTCACACTGACGTTAGCAGACATAACCCTGCCAAAATATCAATAAAGTCTTTCCACAATTAAAACAAACAGCAGAATAATAAAGTTTGTGCACAATGAAAACAAACAGCAGTTACAGCAGCACGAAGGATACTGTGCACTCACGCACGAGACAAAAAATCTGCCATGACATTCTGAGTTCCAGGTAATGGCTCAATGTCAAACTTGAACTCCTGCAATGACAAAGCCCATCTCAACAGCCTGCTATTTTTGGTCTTGGACGACTGCAAAAACGTCAATGGCCTGTGGTCGGTTTGTAACCGAAACTATCTTCCAGTCAGGAATCTGGCAAATTTCTCACAAGCCCAAACAATGGCAAGACACTCTCTCTCAATTGTTGAGTATTTGACTTGTGTGTTAGAGAACTTTTTACTTGCATATTGGACAGGGTGTAACAATCCATTCTTTTCCTGCAACAGTACAGCTCCCATGCCTTTAGAGCTGGCATCAGTTCTCAAAACAAAATCCTCTGAAAGAGAGGGCAAAAGCAACACAGGAAATGAATTGAGGATGTTTTGAACACATTCCAGCGCTTTCTGGCACTCATCTGACCAGACGATACTTTTGTTTTTTGTTCCTTTTGTTAAGTCACTCAAAGGGGCTGTCAATGACGCAAAGTGCGGTACATATCTTCTGTAATAGGACAACAATCCAATGAGTGATCTGATCTGTTTCTTTGTACTGGGTCTCTTCAAGGCCAAGATCTTTTCTACTTTCTTTTCCTCTGGTGTCATTTTCCCAACAGAAAGGACATGACCCAAAAACTCAAGAGTCTGGAATCCAGCACGAATTTTGGACGGTCTAGCCGTCAGACCAAAATTCCGGAGTTTACAAAAAACAGCTCTCAAGTTTTCCAGAAGATCATTCCATGACTTTGCAGTAAGCAAAATGTCATCAAAAAAACTGACTGCTCCACACTCATGAAGTTTTAGTGCACGCATCATTCTGGCAAAAGAAGCTGGGGCGTTTTGTAAACCAAATGGCATTTTCGTCCATTGAAACAGTCCAAAAGGTGTCTGAAAAGCTGTTTTTTCCTTGTCTGCTTCAGCCATCGGGATTTGCCAATATCCTTTAGTCAAATCTATTTTGACAAAATATTTTCCTTCTGAGAGTTGACAAAGAAGTTCCTCAATGTCTGGGATAGGTTCTGCATCAAACACAGTGATTTTGTTTAATTTCCTGTAATCGATGCAAAACCGCACCGAGCCATCAGGTTTGTCCACTAATACAACTGGTGAGCTGTATGGTGACGAGGACGGTTCAATAACTTTCAACCCGAGCATGACTTGAAATCTCTCTTTCGACAACCTGTTTTTTCACAAATGGGAGGGGGTATGGTTTGACTCGGACTGGGTTTTCCGTACTCAAGTGAATAGTATGGGGTTCAATTGCTGTCACTGTCCCTGGGGTATCAGTCAGAACATCCTGAAAGTCCTTCAAAATACCTTCCAATTGTTCTTTCTGAATCAAAGACAAATCATCACACACAATGACATCACGATAAGTTTCTCCCTTGACAGAAAGAGTGGGCAGAGGTACAGTATCATCTATACTGGTAGACGTTAACAATCCCACATTTGTTTGCACAGTCTTTGCTCTGTCTCTGTATGTGACATCAGGCACAAAATCAGAATCAGTGATTTCTGTAACAACCACATCTGTTCCAGACACTGGACACATCCATTCAATTGACTCATTAATGGCAACATTTGTACGTTCAACATATTTTTTTAGCATGTTTACATGGAACACCTTTTCAGCATTTGCCATTTTCACTTTGTAGTTCACTTCAGAAAGTTTGTTGTCTTGTCCAGGTACATGCCTGAAGAGGATGTCAGAGTCCAGTATGTACGTCGGCTTGTCCGTTGGTTTGTCAGAGACACTCTGCTTTGCAGTAGACAATACAGTCGTCAAAGTCTTGTCGCTTCTCTGCATAGTCTTCAAAACATCTGGTGTAACTTCCAGTTCATCCAGTTTCGAGACCTTGAGCGGTTTTATTGGTTTTCCCTGCTCTACGACTTTTGATCTTGTACTGATGAGACAAGGAACGAAAGACCCTCCGGCACCACCATGTACTGTCGCAACACCTGGTAGATTTCCCAAAATCAAATCGCAAACTGGATTCTCAATAACACAGGCGGTAAGTGACCCGGAGTAGTATGGTGTATCAACGGAAATTTTTGCAAGTGGAAAAGTTTCAATTTTTCCACCAAACGATCTGCATCTCTGAACACTGTCAAGATATTGATCTGGTAGAACAAAACATTTCCTTATACCAGCTGTGGTACAACCTGTATCTCGCAAAACAGAACCTTGTAAACCATTAATGGCACAATCCTCCAAAAGAAGACCATCAATGGACTGATCTGGCGCCAAAACAAGACCTTCTTCACATGTAGTGGAAACAAATCCAGTCTTTGCTCCACTTCCCTTGAAAGGACAGTCCCGTTTCAAATGATATTTGCCATCACAAAAATGGCAACGCATGGTTTGGTCGGTGGACAACTGGTTACCATTAGTCTGTGAACCTCGACCTTGTCCACGAGCTGGACCAAAGGGTCTTTGCGGTTGTTCACTACGCCCTCGGAAAGGAAAAGGTCTTTCCGGTGGTGAATATTGGTACTGACGGAAATCGCCAGAACCGACATGGCCTTGACCACGGAAAGGTCGTTGTCTGTTGCCAAAAGACGTGTAAGAGCGCGGACCTTGGAATGAAGCGCGATTTCCTCTTCTGTCGTTTCCTTGTCCAAAATGCATCTGAAATGCCGCGTGAGACTCAAAAAGGGACGAATTTTCCTTGCGGGCAACACCTTTATCCGGATGAGCAATACAGTACTGATCCGCCATCTGACACATTTCGTCAACGCTATCGAACTGTCTTTCCTTAAGAAAAGTGGCCAAATCTTTGCTGACACTTTGAAAAAGTTGCTCTCGAAGTAGCAAATCTCGCAGTGATTCGAAAGTTTTATTCGTCTTTGTTAGTTCTATCCATCTGTCCAAACAATGACTCATTCTTATCAAAAAAGACGGAAATGATTCTCCCTTGTCAGGACGAATAGATCGGAAACGCTCACGAAAACGATCAGCTGAGCACTGAAACTTCTTTAAAAGTTCTTCTTTTAATTGATCCCAAGTCAACCCTTCCTTTGCCGCAAGTGTGTGGTATAGTGCCAAAGCACTTCCCTTAAACAGTGACGCAATAAACAACGTCCATTTCTCCTTCGGCCAACCACAAGAACCGAAAAAGAAAACTGTCAATATCGTCGGTTTTTTCTTCGAATTTAGGAATGTATGTTGACTTCGGATGAAATGAACTCGCGGAACCGCCCGGTGGAGGTGATGGAGGTTCTCTCGATGCCTGTAATTTTTTTATTTCCATATCAGTCTCTAATTCAAGTTGTCTCAGTTTAAATTGCCGTTCCTTATCCTTATCCTCTAACTCTAATCTTTTCTTATTTTCTTCCATCTCTTTCTGTAGTTTTTTCTCTTCAAACTCTAATCTTTTTAGAGCTTCTTGTCGTTCTTTATCTTTTTCTTGTCGTTCTTTATCTTTTTCTTGTCGTTCTTTATCTTTTTCTTCTAGTTGTCTCTGTCTTTCCTGTCTCTCCCTCTCTATCTCTCTGTCTGCCCTATCCAGACATTGTTGGACATAGTTTGCTAATTTATCACCTTCAATGCCTAAACGCTCGGCCTGTCGTACATATTCATCAAAATTTTTCATCATGAATAGTTATCACAAAGAAACAAGAAACAATGACTAAATATGATTAAAATAAGGCGATATTTGATGGTATATACGTTTCCAAAAAAAAAAAAAAAAACCCAACCTTGTTACAGTATGTACAAATAAAGAATTTAAATGCCGGTATAAACAGAAAAATAATAAAGGCTTACAAAAGAGAAGCACTAATAAGAATTGACAATGTGGTCTTTCCAAAAGAGATTTTCACCAATATTCTTTCCGAAAGGGAACAAAACAGCTAAGAAAATGAAATGCAATACTAATAACTCTTTTTTTCCGAATGAAAAGAAAACAAAGAAAATATAAAGTTTTTTCCCGGAAATAAATTCTTTATAATGTTTATATTCTTAACTGTTCTTACTGTACTTGTTACTTTCTTACCTAGTTACTTGGTAAAACAATAGATGAGTTCACAAAACAAATGAATCGCCTTACACAATAAGTGAATACAAAATTACAAAACAAATGAATTAACGAACAATTAAAAAGAGGGGGAGAAAACGTACACTAACGGAAATCCTACCTAAAAGATGACACTGATGAAAAGAAACTAGATAGGTGCCTATTGAAGAGAAGGTTTGGAGATTTTTTTTGTAAAGGGAGTGAAAAGGAAATGAAAGAATAGACAGGTCCGGTATAGAAAGAGGAAATTAGAAAAAGCGAAAGAGGCCCTCAGACAGCACCCTAATGGCAACTGTCTCCCGTAAAGCTGGAGACGGGGAAGTATTCAAATAATAATACACACAAAAACAACCCAAAACCCAAAAGATAATCAAAAAAAGACGTTTATTTGGAGTGAGCGGTAATCCACTCCACCACCTACACTAGTTGAGTGACGGAGGTGAAGTCGATCCCACACTCAGAGGGGAAAGGGGAAAAATCCAAATCAAACGAGAGGAAAGATAAAGAATTAGATAGTAATGAGAGAGGGAGGGACTATCGACTCCCCAACGCCATGCCCCCCTGCTAAAACAGAGCAGGAAGAGGTTGGGGCTATCAGTCCTGGGGAAGGGGACAAAACAAAATCTAAGCTAGGGGAAGGACAACGACTCCTCAACGCCCTGCCCCCTTGCTGCCAGGTACGAGCAAGAGGAGGTTGAGGCTATCGGTCCTGAGGGGGAAAAAGGGTCAAAAGGAAATCCTACAAAAAAAACAACCCTAACAGAGTAGAGCAATCAAAAGAAATCAACAACATTTGAACACACACATACAGAAACAAATGAAAATAAAGACTACAAACAATAAAGACAACAATCAATTATACAAATTTTTCTTTGCACAGATAGATATATATTTTTTTCTTGGAGGGGAAATCTTAATTTGTCTTTGGAGGGGTACAAATAGAATTTTTTTTCCTTGGAGGGGTACAAATAGAAATTTTTTTTTCCTTGGAGGGGGTACAAAAAAAAACCTTGTCCTATGTCCTAAGCCCTAGTCCTAGTCGGGGTCACCACTGTCATACTGTGCATAAGTGCATGCACACACTCAGCTCAGCATTCACTCCGTGCACACGCACTCTCTCCAAACAACCAGAAGGCGCACTGCAATAACTCTTCTTCTCCCCCTCCTCTCCGGGGAATAATTTTCTAAACAATAATCAATTTTCCATCATATTCAACTGGTTTGTCTTCAAGGAATTATTTTTCATTCCTCCTCTCCAGTGGAGGTACAATCATTCCACAGATCCACTAGTTGGGACCAAATTTCACCTCATTATACATAATACTTCACAAATATATCTTTTACCGGTTTCTCCTCCTCACTGGAGAAACAATGTATATATTTTCAAAGAAAAATCAAAAGATGGCTTAAAATACAGTAGTATCAACTGAGTTCATCAGGGGGACAATTAAAAAATCATTATGGGCCAACATGACAAATGCTTTCTTCTCTCACAACTGGTGCAGTCGTTGTCCTCTACAGCTCGATTCTCCAACCCTGGAGACGATTAGGTGCTGCCGCAGCACTGTAGCCCAAATATTTGTGCGTCTGCCTAACTGGTGCTGCCACAGCACTGGGAAGGGCTGAAACACGAATGAAGTCCGTGTAAGTAATCTATTTCAAAATCTGAATAATGATAAATTCTTTTCCCTTTTTCCCTTTTCTTAACTCTCTTTTTTTCTCTCCCCATCTGTCTATACCTCACCTGGTAATGGTGAATCGCAGGTGGAACTCGTTCTTCAAACAACCTGTCCGGTCAGTGTCCCCAAGCCATCTCCTTCCTATTCCTTATTTTTCCCTCCTGCGCTCTTTTTGAGTACACGTTCAGTGAGTACTCGTCTAACTCTACGCATTACCAGCCCATGGTTGCTGACCAATGGACAACGTCCGTCCATTCAACCAATGATCGCCCTACGTCTATAGCCACCAGCGACACAGATCACACTGGTCAGGCCATTCAAACTTTCTTTTCTTTTACCTTTCCTCTTCCCTACCTAGGGAAATGCTTTATAACAACTAAGGGCGTGCGCGATGGAACGTCACATGTCGCCATGTGAGGCTACATCACATGACACCCCCCATCCCGGGGTGAAAAAAAAACTTTCGCCAAGAAATTTTTTTTTTAAATACACATACATATCTAGTTCATATACAACCTCAGCCATCAATCATCAATTTTTCATCATTCAAGAGTTTCCATCAATGCATAGAACTCTCCTTTATGAACATCATAAAGATCGAAAATCACATTTCAAAATCTTAGTGAAAAAAATGCAAAAACAGTTTTCCTTTTTTTTTTTAAAAACAAAAAACAAATTCATACTCCATCACTAATCACAAGTTACATAGACACGAAGAACATATGATGCTGATTATTCCAAATGCCAATCATGTATATATAGCAAAATGTAAACAGTTTTTTCTAGCGTGTTGTCACATAATCATATGTCCCAACATCATCACAAAATGAGAATTTCCTCATGACTCACTTGATAAAAAAAAAAAAAAATTGGCAAGTGAAAAGTCTTTGTTCAAGGAAAAATATACAATATAGTAATCCACTCGAAAGTTAAACACTTTTTTCATTCTTCACAATGGACCGACGTGAAAGAAAAAAAAACACTTGTAAGACATCGAAGTATTCTGCACACATTCACAAAATAGCACCCTACAAAGAACCACCAATGCCAATACATATGCACTTTTAGAGAAAGATCAGTCACAACTACTTATCAATTCACACTGACGTTAGCAGACATAACCCTGCCAAAATATCAATAAAGTCTTTCCACAATTAAAACAAACAGCAGAATAATAAAGTTTGTGCACAATGAAAACAAACAGCAGTTACAGCAGCACGAAGGATACTGTGCACTCACGCACGAGACAAAAAATCTGCCATGACATTCTGAGTTCCAGGTAATGGCTCAATGTCAAACTTGAACTCCTGCAATGACAAAGCCCATCTCAACAGCCTGCTATTTTTGGTCTTGGACGACTGCAAAAACGTCAATGGCCTGTGGTCGGTTTGTAACCGAAACTATCTTCCAGTCAGGAATCTGGCAAATTTCTCACAAGCCCAAACAATGGCAAGACACTCTCTCTCAATTGTTGAGTATTTGACTTGTGTGTTAGAGAACTTTTTACTTGCATATTGGACAGGGTGTAACAATCCATTCTTTTCCTGCAACAGTACAGCTCCCATGCCTTTAGAGCTGGCATCAGTTCTCAAAACAAAATCCTCTGAAAGAGAGGGCAAAAGCAACACAGGAAATGAATTGAGGATGTTTTGAACACCTTCCAGTGCTTTCTGGCACTCATCTGACCAGACGATACTTTTGTTTTTTGTTCCTTTTGTTAAGTCACTCAAAGGGGCTGTCAATGACGCAAAGTGCGGTACATATCTTCTGTAATAGGACAACAATCCAATGAGTGATCTGATCTGTTTCTTTGTACTGGGTCTCTTCAAGGCCAAGATCTTTTCTACTTTCTTTTCCTCTGGTGTCATTTTCCCAACAGAAAGGACATGACCCAAAAACTCAAGAGTCTGGAATCCAGCACGAATTTTGGACGGTCTAGCTGTCAGACCAAAATTCCGGAGTTTACAAAAAACAGCTCTCAAGTTTTCCAGAAGATCATTCCATGACTTTGCAGTAAGCAAAATGTCATCAAAAAAACTGACTGCTCCACACTCATGAAGTTTTAGTGCACGCATCATTCTGGCAAAAGAAGCTGGGGCGTTTTGTAAACCAAATGGCATTTTCGTCCATTGAAACAGTCCAAAAGGTGTCTGAAAAGCTGTTTTTTCCTTGTCTGCTTCAGCCATCGGGATTTGCCAATATCCTTTAGTCAAATCTATTTTGACAAAATATTTTCCTTCTGAGAGTTGACAAAGAAGTTCCTCAATGTCTGGGATAGGTTCTGCATCAAACACAGTGATTTTGTTTAATTTCCTGTAATCGATGCAAAACCGCACCGAGCCATCAGGTTTGTCCACTAATACAACTGGTGAGCTGTATGGTGACGAGGACGGTTCAATAACTTTCAACCCGAGCATGACTTGAATCTCTCTTTCGACAACCTGTTTTTTCGCAAATGGGAGGGGGTATGGTTTGACTCGGACTGGGTTTTCCGTACTCAAGTGAATAGTATGGGGTTCAATTGCTGTCACTGTCCCTGGGGTATCAGTCAGAACATCCTGAAAGTCCTTCAAAATACCTTCCAATTGTTCTTTCTGAATCAAAGACAAATCATCACACACAATGACATCACGATAAGTTTCTCCCTTGACAGAAAGAGTGGGCAGAGGTACAGTATCATCTATACTGGTAGACGTTAACAATCCCACATTTGTGTTTGCACAGTCTTTGCTCTGTCTCTGTATGTGACATCAGGCACAAAATCAGAATCAGTGATTTCTGTAACAACCACATCTGTTCCAGACACTGGACACATCCATTCAATTGACTCATTAATGGCAACATTTGTGCGTTCAACATATTTTTTTAGCATGTTTACATGGAACACCTTTTCAGCATTTGCCATTTTCACTTTGTAGTTCACTTCAGAAAGTTTGTTGTCTTGTCCAGGTACATGCCTGAAGAGGATGTCAGAGTCCAGTATGTACGTCGGCTTGTCCGTTGGTTTGTCAGAGACACTCTGCTTTGCAGTAGACAATACAGTCGTCAAAGTCTTGTCGCTTCTCTGCATAGTCTTCAAAACATCTGGTGTAACTTCCAGTTCATCCAGTTTCGAGACCTTGAGCGGTTTTATTGGTTTTCCCTGCTCTACGACTTTTGATCTTGTACTGATGAGACAAGGAACGAAAGACCCTCCGGCACCACCATGTACTGTCGCAACACCTGGTAGATTTCCCAAAATCAAATCGCAAACTGGATTCTCAATAACACAGGCGGTAAGTGACCCGGAGTAGTATGGTGTATCAACGGAAATTTTTGCAAGTGGAAAAGTTTCAATTTTTCCACCAAACGATCTGCATCTCTGAACACTGTCAAGATATTGATCTGGTAGAACAAAACATTTCCTTATACCAGCTGTGGTACAACCTGTATCTCGCAAAACAGAACCTTGTAAACCATTAATGGCACAATCCTCCAAAAGAAGACCATCAATGGACTGATCTGGCGCCAAAACAAGACCTTCTTCACATGTAGTGGAAACAAATCCAGTCTTTGCTCCACTTCCCTTGAAAGGACAGTCCCGTTTCAAATGATATTTGCCATCACAAAAATGGCAACGCATGGTTTGGTCGGTGGACAACTGGTTACCATTAGTCTGTGAACCTCGACCTTGTCCACGAGCTGGACCAAAGGGTCTTTGCGGTTGTTCACTACGCCCTCGGAAAGGAAAAGGTCTTTCCGGTGGTGAATATTGGTACTGACGGAAATCGCCAGAACCGACATGGCCTTGACCACGGAAAGGTCGTTGTCTGTTGCCAAAAGACGTGTAAGAGCGCGGACCTTGGAATGAAGCGCGATTTCCTCTTCTGTCGTTTCCTTGTCCAAAATGCATCTGAAATGCCGCGTGAGACTCAAAAAGGGACGAATTTTCCTTGCGGGCAACACCTTTATCCGGATGAGCAATACAGTACTGATCCGCCATCTGACACATTTCGTCAACGCTATCGAACTGTCTTTCCTTAAGAAAAGTGGCCAAATCTTTGCTGACACTTTGAAAAAGTTGCTCTCGAAGTAGCAAATCTCGCAGTGATTCGAAAGTTTTATTCGTCTTTGTTAGTTCTATCCATCTGTCCAAACAATGACTCATTCTTATCAAAAAAGACGGAAATGATTCTCCCTTGTCAGGACGAATAGATCGGAAACGCTCACGAAAACGATCAGCTGAGCACTGAAACTTCTTTAAAAGTTCTTCTTTTAATTGATCCCAAGTCAACCCTTCCTTTGCCGCAAGTGTGTGGTATAGTGCCAAAGCACTTCCCTTAAACAGTGACGCAATAAACAACGTCCATTTCTCCTTCGGCCAACCCAAGAAGTAGCGTGGTCTCGAACCGAAAAAGAAAACTGTCAATATCGTCGGTTTTTTCTTCGAATTTAGGAATGTATGTTGACTTCGGATGAAATGAACTCGCGGAACCGCCCGGTGGAGGTGATGGAGGTTCTCTCGATGCCTGTAATTTTTTTATTTCCATATCAGTCTCTAATTCAAGTTGTCTCAGTTTAAATTGCCGTTCCTTATCCTTATCCTCTAACTCTAATCTTTTCTTATTTTCTTCCATCTCTTTCTGTAGTTTTTTCTCTTCAAACTCTAATCTTTTTAGAGCTTCTTGTCGTTCTTTATCTTTTTCTTGTCGTTCTTTATCTTTTTCTTGTCGTTCTTTATCTTTTTCTTCTAGTTGTCTCTGTCTTTCCTGTCTCTCCCTCTCTATCTCTCTGTCTGCCCTATCCAGACATTGTTGGACATAGTTTGCTAATTTATCACCTTCAATGCCTAAACGCTCGGCCTGTCGTACATATTCATCAAAATTTTTCATCATGAATAGTTATCACAAAGAAACAAGAAACAATGACTAAATATGATTAAAATAAGGCGATATTTGATGGTATATACGTTTCCAAAAAAAAAAAAAAAACCCAACCTTGTTACAGTATGTACAAATAAAGAATTTAAATGCCGGTATAAACAGAAAAATAATAAAGGCTTACAAAAGAGAAGCACTAATAAGAATTGACAATGTGGTCTTTCCAAAAGAGATTTTCACCAATATTCTTTCCGAAAGGGAACAAAACAGCTAAGAAAATGAAATGCAATACTAATAACTCTTTTTTTCCGAATGAAAAGAAAACAAAGAAAATATAAAGTTTTTTCCCGGAAATAAATTCTTTATAATGTTTATTTCTTAACTGTTCTTACTGTACTTGTTACTTTCTTACCTAGTTACTTGGTAAAACAATAGATGAGTTCACAAAACAAATGAATCGCCTTACACAATAAGTGAATACAAAATTACAAAACAAATGAATTAACGAACAATTAAAAAGAGGGGGAGAAAACGTACACTAACGGAAATCCTACCTAAAAGATGACACTGATGAAAAGAAACTAGATAGGTGCCTATTGAAGAGAAGGTTTGGAGATTTTTTTTTGTAAAGGGGGTGAAAAGGAAATGAAAGAATAGACAGGTCCGGTTTTGAAAGAGGAAATTAGAAAAAGCGAAAGAGGCCCTCAGACAGCACCCTAATGGCAACTGTCTCCCGTGAAGCTGGAGACGGGGAAGTATTCAAATAATAATACACACAAAAACAACCCAAAACCCAAAAGATAATCAAAAAAAGACGTTTATTTGGAGTGAGCGGTAATCCACTCCACCACCTACACTAGTTGAGTGACGGAGGTGAAGTCGATCCCACACTCAGAGGGGAAAGGGGAAAAATCCAAATCAAACGAGAGGAAAGATAAAGAATTAGATAGTAATGAGAGAGGGAGGGACTATCGACTCCCCAACGCCATGCCCCCCTGCTAAAACAGAGCAGGAAGAGGTTGGGGCTATCAGTCCTGGGGAAGGGGACAAAACAAAATCTAAGCTAGGGGAAGGACAACGACTCCTCAACGCCCTGCCCCCTTGCTGCCAGGTACGAGCAAGAGGAGGTTGAGGCTATCGGTCCTGAGGGGGAAAAAGGGTCAAAAGGAAATCCTACAAAAAAAAACAACCCTAACAGAGTAGAGCAATCAAAAGAAATCAACAACATTCGAACACACACATACAGAAACAAATGAAAATAAAGACTACAAACAATAAAGACAACAATCAATTATACAAATTTTTCTTTGCACAGATAGATATATATTTTTTTCTTGGAGGGGAAATCTTAATTTGTCTTTGGAGGGGTACAAATAGAATTTTTTTTCCTTGGAGGGGTACAAATAGAAATTTTTTTTTCCTTGGAGGGGGTACAAAAAAACCCCTTGTCCTATGTCCTAAGCCCTAGTCCTAGTCGGGGTCACCACTGTCATACTGTGCATAAGTGCATGCACACACTCAGCTCAGCATTCACTCCATGCACACGCACTCTCTCCAAACAACCAGAAGGCGCACTGCAATAACTCTTCTTCTCCCCCTCCTCTCCGGGGAATAATTTACTAAACAATAATCAATTTTCCATCATATTCAACTGGTTTGTCTTCAAGGAATTATTTTTCATTCCTCCTCTCCAGTGGAGGTACAATCATTCCACAGATCCACTAGTTGGGACCAAATTTCACCTCATTATACATAATACTTCACAAATATATCTTTTACCGGTTTCTCCTCTTCACTGGAGAAACAATGTATATATTTTCAAAGAAAAATCAAAAGATGGCTTAAAATACAGTAGTATCAACTGAGTTCATCAGGGGGACAATTAAAAAATCATTATGGGCCAACATGACAAATGCTTTCTTCTCTCACAACTGGTGCAGTCGTTGTCCTCTACAGCTCGATTCTCCAACCCTGGAGACGATTAGGTGCTGCCGCAGCACTGTAGCCCAAATATTTGTGCGACTGCCTAACTGGTGCTGCCACAGCACTGGGAAGGGCTGAAACACGAATGAAGTCCGTGTAAGTAATCTATTTCAAAATCTGAATAATGATAAATTCTTTTCCCTTTTTCCCTTTTCTTAACTCTCTCTTTTTTTCTCTCCCCATCTGTCTATACCTCACCTGGTAATGGTGAATCGCAGGTGGAACTCGTTCTTCAAACAACCTGTCCGGTCAGTGTCCCCAAGCCATCTCCTTCCTATTCCTTATTTTTCCCTCCTGCGCTCTTTTTGAGTACACGTTCAGTGAGTACTCGTCTAACTCTACGCATTACCAGCCCATGGTTGCTGACCAATGGACAACGTCCGTCCATTCAACCAATGATCGCCCTACGTCTATAGCCACCAGCGACACAGATCACACTGGTCAGGCCATTCAAACTTTCTTTTCTTTTACCTTTCCTCTTCCCTACCTAGGGAAATGCTTTATAACAACTAAGGGCGTGCGCGATGGAACGTCACATGTCGCCATGTGAGGCTACATCACATGACACCCCCCATCCCGGGGTGAAAAAAAAAACTTTCGCCAAGAAATTTTTTTTTTAAATACACATACATATCTAGTTCATATACAACCTCAGCCATCAATCATCAATTTTTCATCATTCAAGAGTTTCCATCAATGCATAGAACTCTCCTTTATGAACATCATAAAGATCGAAAATCACATTTCAAAATCTTAGTGAAAAAAATGCAAAAACAGTTTTCCTTTTTTTTTTTTAAAAACAAAAAACAAATTCATACTCCATCACTAATCACAAGTTACATAGACACGAAGAACATATGATGCTGATTATTCCAAATGCCAATCATGTATATATAGCAAAATGTAAACAGTTTTTTCTAGCGTGTTGTCACATAATCATATGTCCCAACATCATCACAAAATGAGAATTTCCTCATGACTCACTTGATAAAAAAAAAAAAAAATTGGCAAGTGAAAAGTCTTTGTTCAAGGAAAAATATACAATATAGTAATCCACTCGAAAGTTAAACACTTTTTTCATTCTTCACAATGGACCGACGTGAAAAAAAAACACTTGTAAGACATCGAAGTATTCTGCACACATTCACAAAATAGCACCCTACAAAGAACCACCAATGCCAATACATATGCACTTTTAGAGAAAGATCAGTCACAACTACTTATCAATTCACACTGACGTTAGCAGACATAACCCTGCCAAAATATCAATAAAGTCTTTCCACAATTAAAACAAACAGCAGGAGGCAGCAAATCATGGCCAAGAACAACAGTGCCACTCGAAACATGCAGGCAGAGTCTGCTGGACGGGGCAGATGACTGGGAGTGCACTGCAGACCTCCCAGAATGGAAGAGTCACCCAGAGATCATCAGCAAGAGTGGCATGAGACCAGACATAGTAGTCCACTCTAAGTCAACCAAGCAGCCGATCATGATCGAGCTCACGGTGCCATATGAGAACAGAATGGAGGCAGCTCAAATCTACAAGACTGAAAAGTATGCTGATCTGGCAAACAGCCTGAGGAGAGAAGGCTATCAGGTCAAAGTCCTCACTGCAGAAATTGGAGCTAGGGGGTTTGTAGGAACGTCTGCATACAGCCTCATGAAACAGCTCTCAGTTGCAGGGAAGGAAAAAACCAGAGCCCTGAAAGCAATGGCAGAAGCGGCAGAGAGGTGTTCAAGCTGGATCTGGTCAAGGAGGAACAAAAGTGAACTTCATAAGGCTTAATTTCCCTACAAATATCAGGTGTCCCTGTGGCTCAGTGGTTAAAGCGCGAGTCATTAAGTGGAAAATGAGCATGTCCAGAGGGTCATGGGTTCGAATCCCAGCCATGGCTCGTCCCAAGATGGGAAAAAAAGGGGCAGCAGAGGGACATCCGGAGTCATGAACCGGGTGTGGCCCAACCCCCCTAGAGTGTCAGGAGATAAGGGCCGAAACACTTGCTTGAAGGGGGCTTCTCTTCTGAGGACTCTCTGCTGCCACGCTCTCCACGAGTTTCTTTCTACTGTGCACAATGAAAACAAACAGCAGTTACAGCAGCACGAAGGATACTGTGCACTCACGCACGAGACAAAAAATCTGCCATGACATTCTGAGTTCCAGGTAATGGCTCAATGTCAAACTTGAACTCCTGCAATGACAAAGCCCATCTCAACAGCCTGCTATTTTTGGTCTTGGACGACTGCAAAAACGTCAATGGCCTGTGGTCGGTTTGTAACCGAAACTATCTTCCAGTCAGGAATCTGGCAAATTTCTCACAAGCCCAAACAATGGCAAGACACTCTCTCTCAATTGTTGAGTATTTGACTTGTGTGTTAGAGAACTTTTTACTTGCATATTGGACAGGGTGTAACAATCCATTCTTTTCCTGCAACAGTACAGCTCCCATGCCTTTAGAGCTGGCATCAGTTCTCAAAACAAAATCCTCTGAAAGAGAGGGCAAAAGCAACACAGGAAATGAATTGAGGATGTTTTGAACACATTCCAGCGCTTTCTGGCACTCATCTGACCAGACGATACTTTTGTTTTTTGTTCCTTTTGTTAAGTCACTCAAAGGGGCTGTCAATGACGCAAAGTGCGGTACATATCTTCTGTAATAGGACAACAATCCAATGAGTGATCTGATCTGTTTCTTTGTACTGGGTCTCTTCAAGGCCAAGATCTTTTCTACTTTCTTTTCCTCTGGTGTCATTTTCCCAACAGAAAGGACATGACCCAAAAACTCAAGAGTCTGGAATCCAGCACGAATTTTGGACGGTCTAGCCGTCAGACCAAAATTCCGGAGTTTACAAAAAACAGCTCTCAAGTTTTCCAGAAGATCATTCCATGACTTTGCAGTAAGCAAAATGTCATCAAAAAAACTGACTGCTCCACACTCATGAAGTTTTAGTGCACGCATCATTCTGGCAAAAGAAGCTGGGGCGTTTTGTAAACCAAATGGCATTTTCGTCCATTGAAACAGTCCAAAAGGTGTCTGAAAAGCTGTTTTTTCCTTGTCTGCTTCAGCCATCGGGATTTGCCAATATCCTTTAGTCAAATCTATTTTGACAAAATATTTTCCTTCTGAGAGTTGACAAAGAAGTTCCTCAATGTCTGGGATAGGTTCTGCATCAAACACAGTGATTTTGTTTAATTTCCTGTAATCGATGCAAAACCGCACCGAGCCATCAGGTTTGTCCACTAATACAACTGGTGAGCTGTATGGTGACGAGGACGGTTCAATAACTTTCAACCCGAGCATGACTTGAATCTCTCTTTCGACAACCTGTTTTTTCGCAAATGGGAGGGGGTATGGTTTGACTCGGACTGGGTTTTCCGTACTCAAGTGAATAGTATGGGGTTCAATTGCTGTCACTGTCCCTGGGGTATCAGTCAGAACATCCTGAAAGTCCTTCAAAATACCTTCCAATTGTTCTTTCTGAATCAAAGACAAATCATCACACACAATGACATCACGATAAGTTTCTCCCTTGACAGAAAGAGTGGGCAGAGGTACAGTATCATCTATACTGGTAGACGTTAACAATCCCACATTTGTTTGCACAGTCTTTGCTCTGTCTCTGTATGTGACATCAGGCACAAAATCAGAATCAGTGATTTCTGTAACAACCACATCTGTTCCAGACACTGGACACATCCATTCAATTGACTCATTAATGGCAACATTTGTATGTTCAACATATTTTTTTAGCATGTTTACATGGAACACCTTTTCAGCATTTGCCATTTTCACTTTGTAGTTCACTTCAGAAAGTTTGTTGTCTTGTCCAGGTACATGCCTGAAGAGGATGTCAGAGTCCAGTATGTACGTCGGCTTGTCCGTTGGTTTGTCAGAGACACTCTGCTTTGCAGTAGACAATACAGTCGTCAAAGTCTTGTCGCTTCTCTGCATAGTCTTCAAAACATCTGGTGTAACTTCCAGTTCATCCAGTTTCGAGACCTTGAGCGGTTTTATTGGTTTTCCCTGCTCTACGACTTTTGATCTTGTACTGATGAGACAAGGAACGAAAGACCCTCCGGCACCACCATGTACTGTCGCAACACCTGGTAGATTTCCCAAAATCAAATCGCAAACTGGATTCTCAATAACACAGGCGGTAAGTGACCCGGAGTAGTATGGTGTATCAACGGAAATTTTTGCAAGTGGAAAAGTTTCAATTTTTCCACCAAACGATCTGCATCTCTGAACACTGTCAAGATATTGATCTGGTAGAACAAAACATTTCCTTATACCAGCTGTGGTACAACCTGTATCTCGCAAAACAGAACCTTGTAAACCATTAATGGCACAATCCTCCAAAAGAAGACCATCAATGGACTGATCTGGCGCCAAAACAAGACCTTCTTCACATGTAGTGGAAACAAATCCAGTCTTTGCTCCACTTCCCTTGAAAGGACAGTCCCGTTTCAAATGATATTTGCCATCACAAAAATGGCAACGCATGGTTTGGTCGGTGGACAACTGGTTACCATTAGTCTGTGAACCTCGACCTTGTCCACGAGCTGGACCAAAGGGTCTTTGCGGTTGTTCACTACGCCCTCGGAAAGGAAAAGGTCTTTCCGGTGGTGAATATTGGTACTGACGGAAATCGCCAGAACCGACATGGCCTTGACCACGGAAAGGTCGTTGTCTGTTGCCAAAAGACGTGTAAGAGCGCGGACCTTGGAATGAAGCGCGATTTCCTCTTCTGTCGTTTCCTTGTCCAAAATGCATCTGAAATGCCGCGTGAGACTCAAAAAGGGACGAATTTTCCTTGCGGGCAACACCTTTATCCGGATGAGCAATACAGTACTGATCCGCCATCTGACACATTTCGTCAACGCTATCGAACTGTCTTTCCTTAAGAAAAGTGGCCAAATCTTTGCTGACACTTTGAAAAAGTTGCTCTCGAAGTAGCAAATCTCGCAGTGATTCGAAAGTTTTATTCGTCTTTGTTAGTTCTATCCATCTGTCCAAACAATGACTCATTCTTATCAAAAAAGACGGAAATGATTCTCCCTTGTCAGGACGAATAGATCGGAAACGCTCACGAAAACGATCAGCTGAGCACTGAAACTTCTTTAAAAGTTCTTTTAATTGATCCCAAGTCAACCCTTCCTTTGCCGCAAGTGTGTGGTATAGTGCCAAAGCACTTCCCTTAAACAGTGACGCAATAAACAACGTCCATTTCTCCTTCGGCCAACCACAAGAACCGAAAAAGAAAACTGTCAATATCGTCGGTTTTTTCTTCGAACGGCGGCAATTTAGGAATGTATGTTGACTTCGGATGAAATGAACTCGCGGAACCGCCCGGTGGAGGTGATGGAGGTTCTCTCGATGCCTGTAATTTTTTTATTTCCATATCAGTCTCTAATTCAAGTTGTCTCAGTTTAAATTGCCGTTCCTTATCCTTATCCTCTAACTCTAATCTTTTCTTATTTTCTTCCATCTCTTTCTGTAGTTTTTTCTCTTCAAACTCTAATCTTTTTAGAGCTTCTTGTCGTTCTTTATCTTTTTCTTGTCGTTCTTTATCTTTTTCTTGTCGTTCTTTATCTTTTTCTTCTAGTTGTCTCTGTCTTTCCTGTCTCTCCCTCTCTATCTCTCTGTCTGCCCTATCCAGACATTGTTGGACATAGTTTGCTAATTTATCACCTTCAATGCCTAAACGCTCGGCCTGTCGTACATATTCATCAAAATTTTTCATCATGAATAGTTATCACAAAGAAACAAGAAACAATGACTAAATATGATTAAAATAAGGCGATATTTGATGGTATATACGTTTCCAAAAAAAAAAAAAAAAAACCCAACCTTGTTACAGTATGTACAAATAAAGAATTTAAATGCCGGTATAAACAGAAAAATAATAAAGGCTTACAAAAGAGAAGCACTAATAAGAATTGACAATGTGGTCTTTCCAAAAGAGATTTTCACCAATATTCTTTCCGAAAGGGAACAAAACAGCTAAGAAAATGAAATGCAATACTAATAACTCTTTTTTTCCGAATGAAAAGAAAACAAAGAAAATATAAAGTTTTTTCCCGGAAATAAATTCTTTATAATGTTTATGTTCTTAACTGTTCTTACTGTACTTGTTACTTTCTTACCTAGTTACTTGGTAAAACAATAGATGAGTTCACAAAACAAATGAATCGCCTTACACAATAAGTGAATACAAAATTACAAAACAAATGAATTAACGAACAATTAAAAAGAGGGGGAGAAAACGTACACTAACGGAAATCCTACCTAAAAGATGACACTGATGAAAAGAAACTAGATAGGTGCCTATTGAAGAGAAGGTTTGGAGATTTTTTTTGTAAAGGGGGTGAAAAGGAAATGAAAGAATAGACAGGTCCAGTATAGAAAGAGGAAATTAGAAAAAGCGAAAGAGGCCCTCAGACAGCACCCTAATGGCAACTGTCTCCCGTGAAGCTGGAGACGGGGAAGTATTCAAATAATAATACACACAAAAGCAACCCAAAACCCAAAAGATAATCAAAAAAAGACGTTTATTTGGAGTGAGCGGTAATCCACTCCACCACCTACACTAGTTGAGTGACGGAGGTGAAGTCGATCCCACACTCAGAGGGGAAAGGGGAAAAATCCAAATCAAACGAGAGGAAAGATAAAGAATTAGATAGTAATGAGAGAGGGAGGGACTATCGACTCCCCAACGCCATGCCCCCCTGCTAAAACAGAGCAGGAAGAGGTTGGGGCTATCAGTCCTGGGGAAGGGGACAAAACAAAATCTAAGCTAGGGGAAGGACAACGACTCCTCAACGCCCTGCCCCCTTGCTGCCAGGTACGAGCAAGAGGAGGTTGAGGCTATCGGTCCTGAGGGGGAAAAAGGGTCAAAAGGAAATCCTACAAAAAAAAACAACCCTAACAGAGTAGAGCAATCAAAAGAAATCAACAACATTCGAACACACACATACAGAAACAAATGAAAATAAAGACTACAAACAATAAAGACAACAATCAATTATACAAATCGCCAGAACCGACATGGCCTTGACCACGGAAAGGTCGTTGTCTGTTGCCAAAAGACGTGTAAGAGCGCGGACCTTGGAATGAAGCGCGATTTCCTCTTCTGTCGTTTCCTTGTCCAAAATGCATCTGAAATGCCGCGTGAGACTCAAAAAGGGACGAATTTTCCTTGCGGGCAACACCTTTATCCGGATGAGCAATACAGTACTGATCCGCCATCTGACACATTTCGTCAACGCTATCGAACTGTCTTTCCTTAAGAAAAGTGGCCAAATCTTTGCTGACACTTTGAAAAAGTTGCTCTCGAAGTAGCAAATCTCGCAGTGATTCGAAAGTTTTATTCGTCTTTGTTAGTTCTATCCATCTGTCCAAACAATGACTCATTCTTATCAAAAAAGACGGAAATGATTCTCCCTTGTCAGGACGAATAGATCGGAAACGCTCACGAAAACGATCAGCTGAGCACTGAAACTTCTTTAAAAGTTCTTTTAATTGATCCCAAGTCAACCCTTCCTTTGCCGCAAGTGTGTGGTATAGCGCCAAAGCACTTCCCTTAAACAGTGACGCAATAAACAACGTCCATTTCTCCTTTGGACAACCACAAGAAGTAGCGTGGTTCTCGAACCGAAAAAGAAAACTGTCAATATCGTCGGTTTTTTCTTCGAACGGCGGCAATTTAGGAATGTATGTTGACTTTGGATGAAATGAACTCGCGGAACCGCTTGGTGGAGGTGATGGAGGTTCTCTCGATGCCTGTAATTTTTTTATTTCCATATCAGTCTCTAATTCAAGTTGTCTCAGTTTAAATTGCCGTTCCTTATCCTTATCCTCTAACTCTAATCTTTTCTTATTTTCTTCCATCTCTTTCTGTAGTTTTTTCTCTTCAAACTCTAATCTTTTTAGAGCTTCTTGTCGTTCTTTATCTTTTTCTTGTCGTTCTTTATCTTTTTCTTGTCGTTCTTTATCTTTTTCTTCTAGTTGTCTCTGTCTTTCCTGTCTCTCCCTCTCTATCTCTCTGTCTGCCCTATCCAGACATTGGACATAGTTTGCTAATTTATCACCTTCAATGCCTAAACGCTCGGCCTGTCGTACATATTCATCAAAATTTTTCATCATGAATAGTTATCACAAAGAAACAAGAAACAATGACTAAATATGATTAAAATAAGGCGATATTTGATGGTATATACGTTTCCAAAAAAAAAAAAAAAACCCAACCTTGTTACAGTATGTACAAATAAAGAATTTAAATGCCGGTATAAACAGAAAAATAATAAAGGCTTACAAAAGAGAAGCACTAATAAGAATTGACAATGTGGTCTTTCCAAAAGAGATTTTCACCAATATTCTTTCCGAAAGGGAACAAAACAGCTAAGAAAATGAAATGCAATACTAATAACTCTTTTTTTCCGAATGAAAAGAAAACAAAGAAAATATAAAGTTTTTTCCCGGAAATAAATTCTTTATAATGTTTATGTTCTTAACTGTTCTTACTGTACTTGTTACTTTCTTACCTAGTTACTTGGTAAAACAATAGATGAGTTCACAAAACAAATGAATCGCCTTACACAATAAGTGAATACAAAATTACAAAACAAATGAATTAACGAACAATTAAAAAGAGGGGGAGAAAACGTACACTAACGGAAATCCTACCTAAAAGATGACACTGATGAAAAGAA
The DNA here is from genome assembly GCA_033310375.1 of Conus canariensis. Taxonomy (NCBI): domain Eukaryota; kingdom Metazoa; phylum Mollusca; class Gastropoda; order Neogastropoda; family Conidae; genus Conus; species Conus canariensis. The sequence continues at coordinate 4,446,875 of CM065722.1, forward strand.
ACTAGATAGGTGCCTATTGAAGAGAAGGTTTGGAGATTTTTTTTTGTAAAGGGGGTGAAAAGGAAATGAAAGAATAGACAGGTCCGGTATAGAAAGAGGAAATTAGAAAAAGCGAAAGAGGCCCTCAGACAGCACCCTAATGGCAACTGTCTCCCGTGAAGCTGGAGACGGGGAAGTATTCAAATAATAATACACACAAAAACAACCCAAAACCCAAAAGATAATCAAAAAAAGACGTTTATTTGGAGTGAGCGGTAATCCACTCCACCACCTAAACTAGTTGAGTGACGGAGGTGAAGTCGATCCCACACTCAGAGGGGAAAGGGGAAAAATCCAAATCAAATGAGAGGAAAGATAAAGAATTAGATAGTAATGAGAGAGGGAGGGACTATCGACTCCCCAACGCCATGCCCCCCTGCTAAAACAGAGCAGGAAGAGGTTGGGGCTATCAGTCCTGGGGAAGGGGACAAAACAAAATCTAAGCTAGGGGAAGGACAACGACTCCTCAACGCCCTGCCCCCTTGCTGCCAGGTACGAGCAAGAGGAGGTTGAGGCTATCGGTCCTGAGGGGGAAAAAGGGTCAAAAGGAAATCCTACAAAAAAAAAACAACCCTAACAGAGTAGAGCAATCAAAAGAAATCAACAACATTCGAACACACACATACAGAAACAAATGAAAATAAAGACTACAAACAATAAAGACAACAATCAATTATACAAATTTTTCTTTGCACAGATAGATATATATTTTTTTCTTGGAGGGGAAATCTTAATTTGTCTTTGGAGGGGTACAAACAATTTTTTTTCCTTGGAGGGGTACAAATAGAAATTTTTTTTTCCTTGGAGGGGGTACAAAAAAAAACCTTGTCCTATGTCCTAAGCCCTAGTCCTAGCTGGGGTCACCACTGTCATACTGTGCATAAGTGCATGCACACACTCAGCTCAGCATTCACTCCGTGCACACGCACTCTCTCCAAACAACCAGAAGGCGCACTGCAATAACTCTTCTTCTCCCCCTCCTCTCCGGGGAATAATTTACTAAACAATAATCAACTTTCCATCATATTCAACTGGTTTGTCTTCAAGGAATTATTTTTCATTCCTCCTCTCCAGTGGAGGTACAATCATTCCACAGATCCACTAGTTGGGACCAAATTTCACCTCTTTATACATACTTCACAAATATATCTTTTACCGGTTTCTCCTCCTCACTGGAGAAACAATGTATATATTTTCAAAGAAAAATCAAAAGATGGCTTAAAATACAGTAGTATCAACTGAGTTCATCAGGGGGACAATTAAAAAATCATTATGGGCCAACATGACAAATGCTTTCTTCTCTCACAACTGGTGCAGTCGTTGTCCTCTACAGCTCGATTCTCCAACCCTGGAGACGATTAGGTGCTGCCGCAGCACTGTAGCCCAAATATTTGTGCGACTGCCTAACTGGTGCTGCCACAGCACTGGGAAGGGCTGAAACACGAATGAAGTCCGTGTAAGTAATCTATTTCAAAATCTGAATAATGATAAATTCTTTTCCCTTTTTCCCTTTTCTTAACTCTCTCTTTTTTTCTCTCCCCATCTGTCTATACCTCACCTGGTAATGGTGAATCGCAGGTGGAACTCGTTCTTCAAACAACCTGTCCGGTCAGTGTCCCCAAGCCATCTCCTTCCTATTCCTTATTTTTCCCTCCTGCGCTCTTTTTGAGTACACGTTCAGTGAGTACTCGTCTAACTCTACGCATTACCAGCCCATGGTTGCTGACCAATGGACAACGTCCGTCCATTCAACCAATGATCGCCCTACGTCTATAGCCACCAGCGACACAGATCACACTGGTCAGGCCATTCAAACTTTCTTTTCTTTTACCTTTCCTCTTCCCTACCTAGGGAAATGCTTTATAACAACTAAGGGCGTGCGCGATGGAACGTCACATGTCGCCATGTGAGGCTACATCACATGACACCCCCCATCCCGGGGTGAAAAAAAAACTTTCGCCAAGAAAAATTTTTTTTAAATACACATACATATCTAGTTCATATACAACCTCAGCCATCAATCATCAATTTTTCATCATTCAAGAGTTTCCATCAATGCATAGAACTCTCCTTTATGAACATCATAAAGATCGAAAATCACATTTCAAAATCTTAGTGAAAAAAATGCAAAAACAGTTTTCCTTTTTTTTTTTTAAAAAACAAAAAACAAATTCATACTCCATCACTAATCACAAGTTACATAGACACGAAGAACATATGATGCTGATTATTCCAAATGCCAATCATGTATACATAGCAAAATGTAAACAGTTTTTTCTAGCGTGTTGTCACATAATATGTCCCAACATCATCACAAAATGAGAATTTCCTCATGACTCACTTGATAAAAAAAAAAAAAAATTGGCAAGTGAAAAGTCTTTGTTCAAGGAAAAATATACAATATAGTAATCCACTCGAAAGTTAAACACTTTTTTCATTCTTCACAATGGACCGACGTGAAAAAAAAACCACTTGTAAGACATCGAAGTATTCTGCACACATTCACAAAATAGCACCCTACAAAGAACCACCAATGCCAATACATATGCACTTTTAGAGAAAGATCAGTCACAACTACTTATCAATTCACACTGACGTTAGCAGACATAACCCTGCCAAAATATCAATAAAGTCTTTCCACAATTAAAACAAACAGCAGAATAATAAAGTTTGTGCACAATGAAAACAAACAGCAGTTACAGCAGCACGAAGGATACTGTGCACTCACGCACGAGACAAAAAATCTGCCATGACATTCTGAGTTCCAGGTAATGGCTCAATGTCAAACTTGAACTCCTGCAATGACAAAGCCCATCTCAACAGCCTGCTATTTTGGTCTTGGACGACTGCAAAAACGTCAATGGCCTGTGGTCGGTTTGTAACCGAAACTATCTTCCAGTCAGGAATCTGGCAAATTTCTCACAAGCCCAAACAATGGCAAGACACTCTCTCTCAATTGTTGAGTATTTGACTTGTGTGTTAGAGAACTTTTTACTTGCATATTGGACAGGGTGTAACAATCCATTCTTTTCCTGCAACAGTACAGCTCCCATGCCTTTAGAGCTGGCATCAGTTCTCAAAACAAAATCCTCTGAAAGAGAGGGCAAAAGCAACACAGGAAATGAATTGAGGATGTTTTGAACACATTCCAGCGCTTTCTGGCACTCATCTGACCAGACGATACTTTTGTTTTTTGTTCCTTTTGTTAAGTCACTCAAAGGGGCTGTCAATGACGCAAAGTGCGGTACATATCTTCTGTAATAGGACAACAATCCAATGAGTGATCTGATCTGTTTCTTTGTACTGGGTCTCTTCAAGGCCAAGATCTTTTTTACTTTCTTTTCCTCTGGTGTCATTTTCCCAACAGAAAGGACATGACCCAAAAACTCAAGAGTCTGGAATCCAGCACGAATTTTGGACGGTCTAGCCGTCAGACCAAAATTCCGGAGTTTACAAAAAACAGCTCTCAAGTTTTCCAGAAGATCATTCCATGACTTTGCAGTAAGCAAAATGTCATCAAAAAAACTGACTGCTCCACACTCATGAAGTTTTAGTGCACGCATCATTCTGGCAAAAGAAGCTGGGGCGTTTTGTAAACCAAATGGCATTTTCGTCCATTGAAACAGTCCAAAAGGTGTCTGAAAAGCTGTTTTTTTCCTTGTCTGCTTCAGCCATCGGGATTTGCCAATATCCTTTAGTCAAATCTATTTTGACAAAATATTTTCCTTCTGAGAGTTGACAAAGAAGTTCCTCAATGTCTGGGATAGGTTCTGCATCAAACACAGTGATTTTGTTTAATTTCCTGTAATCGATGCAAAACCGCACCGAGCCATCAGGTTTGTCCACTAATACAACTGGTGAGCTGTATGGTGACGAGGACGGTTCAATAACTTTCAACCCGAGCATGACTTGAATCTCTCTTTCGACAACCTGTTTTTTTCGCAAATGGGAGGGGGTATGGTTTGACTCGGACTGGGTTTTCCGTACTCAAGTGAATAGTATGGGGTTCAATTGCTGTCACTGTCCCTGGGGTATCAGTCAGAACATCCTGAAAGTCCTTTAAAATACCTTCCAATTGTTCTTTCTGAATCAAAGACAAATCATCACACACAATGACATCACGATAAGTTTCTCCCTTGACAGAAAGAGTGGGCAGAGGTACAGTATCATCTATACTGGTAGACGTTAACAATCCCACATTTGTTTGCACAGTCTTTGCTCTGTCTCTGTATGTGACATCAGGCACAAAATCAGAATCAGTGATTTCTGTAACAACCACATCTGTTCCAGACACTGGACACATCCATTCAATTGACTCATTAATGGCAACATTTGTATGTTCAACATATTTTTTTAGCATGTTTACATGGAACACCTTTTCAGCATTTGCCATTTTCACTTTGTAGTTCACTTCAGAAAGTTTGTTGTCTTGTCCAGGTACATGCCTGAAGAGGATGTCAGAGTCCAGTATGTACGTCGGCTTGTCCGTTGGTTTGTCAGAGACACTCTGCTTTGCAGTAGACAATACAGTCGTCAAAGTCTTGTCGCTTCTCTGCATAGTCTTCAAAACATCTGGTGTAACTTCCAGTTCATCCAGTTTCGAGACCTTGAGCGGTTTTATTGGTTTTCCCTGCTCTACGACTTTTGATCTTGTACTGATGAGACAAGGAACGAAAGACCCTCCGGCACCACCATGTACTGTCGCAACACCTGGTAGATTTCCCAAAATCAAATCGCAAACTGGATTCTCAATAACACAGGCGGTAAGTGACCCGGAGTAGTATGGTGTATCAACGGAAATTTTTGCAAGTGGAAAAGTTTCAATTTTTCCACCAAACGATCTGCATCTCTGAACACTGTCAAGATATTGATCTGGTAGAACAAAACATTTCCTTATACCAGCTGTGGTACAACCTGTATCTCGCAAAACAGAACCTTGTAAACCATTAATGGCACAATCCTCCAAAAGACCATCAATGGACTGATCTGGCGCCAAAACAAGACCTTCTTCACATGTAGTGGAAACAAATCCAGTCTTTGCTCCACTTCCCTTGAAAGGACAGTCCCGTTTCAAATGATATTTGCCATCACAAAAATGGCAACGCATGGTTTGGTCGGTGGACAACTGGTTACCATTAGTCTGTGAACCTCGACCTTGTCCACGAGCTGGACCAAAGGGTCTTTGCGGTTGTTCACTACGCCCTCGGAAAGGAAAAGGTCTTTCCGGTGGTGAATATTGGTACTGACGGAAATCGCCAGAACCGACATGGCCTTGACCACGGAAAGGTCGTTGTCTGTTGCCAAAAGACGTGTAAGAGCGCGGACCTTGGAATGAAGCGCGATTTCCTCTTCTGTCGTTTCCTTGTCCAAAATGCATCTGAAATGCCGCGTGAGACTCAAAAAGGGACGAATTTTCCTTGCGGGCAACACCTTTATCCGGATGAGCAATACAGTACTGATCCGCCATCTGACACATTTCGTCAACGCTATCGAACTGTCTTTCCTTAAGAAAAGTGGCCAAATCTTTGCTGACACTTTGAAAAAGTTGCTCTCGAAGTAGCAAATCTCGCAGTGATTCGAAAGTTTTATTCGTCTTTGTTAGTTCTATCCATCTGTCCAAACAATGACTCATTCTTATCAAAAAAGACGGAAATGATTCTCCCTTGTCAGGACGAATAGATCGGAAACGCTCACGAAAACGATCAGCTGAGCACTGAAACTTCTTTAAAAGTTCTTCTTTTAATTGATCCCAAGTCAACCCTTCCTTTGCCGCAAGTGTGTGGTATAGTGCCAAAGCACTTCCCTTAAACAGTGACGCAATAAACAACGTCCATTTCTCCTTCGGCCAACCACAAGAACCGAAAAAGAAAACTGTCAATATCGTCGGTTTTTTCTTCGAATTTAGGAATGTATGTTGACTTCGGATGAAATGAACTCGCGGAACCGCCCGGTGGAGGTGATGGAGGTTCTCTCGATGCCTGTAATTTTTTTATTTCCATATCAGTCTCTAATTCAAGTTGTCTCAGTTTAAATTGCCGTTCCTTATCCTTATCCTCTAACTCTAATCTTTTCTTATTTTCTTCCATCTCTTTCTGTAGTTTTTTTCTCTTCAAACTAATCTTTTTAGAGCTTCTTGTCGTTCTTTATCTTTTTCTTGTCGTTCTTTATCTTTTTCTTGTCGTTCTTTATCTTTTTCTTCTAGTTGTCTCTGTCTTTCCTGTCTCTCCCTCTCTATCTCTCTGTCTGCCCTATCCAGACATTGTTGGACATAGTTTGCTAATTTATCACCTTCAATGCCTAAACGCTCGGCCTGTCGTACATATTCATCAAAATTTTTCATCATGAATAGTTATCACAAAGAAACAAGAAACAATGACTAAATATGATTAAAATAAGGCGATATTTGATGGTATATACGTTTCCAAAAAAAAAAAAAAAACCCCAACCTTGTTACAGTATGTACAAATAAAGAATTTAAATGCCGGTATAAACAGAAAAATAATAAAGGCTTACAAAAGAGAAGCACTAATAAGAATTGACAATGTGGTCTTTCCAAAAGAGATTTTCACCAATATTCTTTCCGAAAGGGAACAAAACAGCTAAGAAAATGAAATGCAATACTAATAACTCTTTTTTCCGAATGAAAAGAAAACAAAGAAAATATAAAGTTTTTTTCCCGGAAATAAATTCTTTATAATGTTTATGTTCTTAACTGTTCTTACTGTACTTGTTACTTTCTTACCTAGTTACTTGGTAAAACAATAGATGAGTTCACAAAACAAATGAATCGCCTTACACAATAAGTGAATACAAAATTACAAAACAAATGAATTAACGAACAATTAAAAAGAGGGGGAGAAAACGTACACTAACGGAAATCCTACCTAAAAGATGACACTGATGAAAAGAAACTAGATAGGTGCCTATTGAAGAGAAGGTTTGGAGATTTTTTTTGTAAAGGGGGTGAAAAGGAAATGAAAGAATAGACAGGTCCGGTATAGAAAGAGGAAATTAGAAAAAGCGAAAGAGGCCCTCAGACAGCACCCTAATGGCAACTGTCTCCCGTAAAGCTGGAGACGGGGAAGTATTCAAATAATAATACACACAAAAACAACCCAAAACCCAAAAGATAATAAAAAAAAAGACGTTTATTTGGAGTGAGCGGTAATCCACTCCACCACCTACACTAGTTGAGTGACGGAGGTGAAGTCGATCCCACACTCAGAGGGGAAAGGGGAAAAATCCAAATCAAACGAGAGGAAAGATAAAGAATTAGATAGTAATGAGAGAGGGAGGGACTATCGACTCCCCAACGCCATGCCCCCCTGCTAAAACAGAGCAGGAAGAGGTTGGGGCTATCAGTCCTGGGGAAGGGGACAAAACAAAATCTAAGCTAGGGGAAGGACAACGACTCCTCAACGCCCTGCCCCCTTGCTGCCAGGTACGAGCAAGAGGAGGTTGAGGCTATCGGTCCTGAGGGGGAAAAAGGGTCAAAAGGAAATCCTACAAAAAAAAACAACCCTAACAGAGTAGAGCAATCAAAAGAAATCAACAACATTCGAACACACACATACAGAAACAAATGAAAATAAAGACTACAAACAATAAAGACAACAATCAATTATACAAATTTTTCTTTGCACAGATAGATATATATTTTTTCTTGGAGGGGAAATCTTAATTTGTCTTTGGAGGGGTACAAATAGAATTTTTTTTCCTTGGAGGGTACAAATAGAAATTTTTTTTTCCTTGGAGGGGGTACAAAAAAACCCCTTGTCCTATGTCCTAAGCCCTAGTCCTAGTCGGGGTTCACCACTGTCATACTGTGCATAAGTGCATGCACACACTCAGCTCAGCATTCACTCCGTGCACACGCACTCTCTCCAAACAACCAGAAGGCGCACTGCAATAACTCTTCTTCTCCCCCTCCTCTCCGGGGAATAATTTACTAAACAATAATCAATTTTCCATCATATTCAACTGGTTTGTCTTCAAGGAATTATTTTTCATTCCTCCTCTCCAGTGGAGGTACAATCATTCCACAGATCCACTAGTTGGGACCAAATTTCACCTCATTATACATAATACTTCACAAATATATCTTTTACCGGTTTCTCCTCCTCACTGGAGAAACAATGTATATATTTTCAAAGAAAAATCAAAAGATGGCTTAAAATACAGTAGTATCAACTGAGTTCATCAGGGGACAATTAAAAAATCATTATGGGCCAACATGACAAATGCTTTCTTCTCTCACAACTGGTGCAGTCGTTGTCCTCTACAGCTCGATTCTCCAACCCTGGAGACGATTAGGTGCTGCCGCAGCACTGTAGCCCAAATATTTGTGCGACTGCCTAACTGGTGCTGCCACAGCACTGGGAAGGGCTGAAACACGAATGAAGTCCGTGTAAGTAATCTATTTCAAAATCTGAATAATGATAAATTCTTTTCCCTTTTTCCCTTTTCTTAACTCTCTCTTTTTTTCTCTCCCCATCTGTCTATACCTCACCTGGTAATGGTGAATCGCAGGTGGAACTCGTTCTTCAAACAACCTGTCCGGTCAGTGTCCCCAAGCCATCTCCTTCCTATTCCTTATTTTTCCCTCCTGCGCTCTTTTTGAGTACACGTTCAGTGAGTACTCGTCTAACTCTACGCATTACCAGCCCATGGTTGCTGACCAATGGACAACGTCCGTCCATTCAACCAATGATCGCCCTACGTCTATAGCCACCAGCGACACAGATCACACTGGTCAGGCCATTCAAACTTTCTTTTCTTTTACCTTTCCTCTTCCCTACCTAGGGAAATGCTTTATAACAACTAAGGGCGTGCGCGATGGAACGTCACATGTCGCCATGTGAGGCTACATCACATGACAGTCTCCTTTGATATAATAAAGCAAAAAAATTCGACTCCCCTGGACTTTCTTATAACTGGAGTGCTCTGTATGTATTAGCAAATGCACACAAACAACAAGCAGTCTCGTAAACAAGCAAAGGCCTTTTCTACTTCATCCACCGCTCGTGGTCAGTCTTGAGACCATGTGTGAGAGGAAACTCACGGGAGATCTTGACAGCAGATAGTGTTGGGAGAAGCCTTTCTAATATACGTGACCTGAACTGTTTACACTCTGATGGGGACCAGGTCGCATCCAGATTGTAACTCCTACATGTTGTTCTGCTGTCAGGGACCTTTTTGAAGCCACTGTCATTCGGGCCTTTAGCCCTGGGTGGGCAGGTGCTTCGTGGCCAGTCAGCTTGTGGCGGATGGTCCAACGTCAAAGCCATCCGACTCCTGTTCTAAGCTAAGAAATTACCATTATTATGAATACTTATATAACGCATATCCTCGGCTAGAGACCAAACTCTAAGCGCTTTACAATCCACACCCGTGTACACAACGGGCTGCCAACCTGAATAGTGCCAACTGAAGAGCTTCCAGCTGGTGCTTTATTCAGTCGTCTCCCATCTCATCCAGTCAATATCGTTCAATATAGTTAATTCAATTTCCTTACTTCTTTCGTTCTTTCCATTTCTCACACAGGGCGCATACTATGTGTAACGTGTCATCCATACGAACGGCCAAACTGGCCTCTTCCGAAAGTTGTTGATGTGATTTCACGTGTGTGCAAGATGTTATGCGTGCGTTCACACACGGAACCTCGATTTAGACTTTGCTGCTGAGGGGGTGGGGAGAGGGGGGGGGGGGGGGGGGGGGGGGGGGGGGGGGCATCAATAATGACTAGATGGTTAGTTGTTGTTAACGCTTCTAGGCCTGTATAGCCAGGTTGCTGACTGGCCTGAGTACTATGTGGTAGGAATTGATGCCCTGGTAGGGTCTCCCATGTCAGAAAGGTTAAGAGTGAGGGCCCTGACAAATGGTAACCCACCTTTTTCCTTTTATTATCTTCTGCCTTGCTTACTTGCCTGTTCTGTCCTCGTCTTCCCATCAAGTCTTCTTTCCCACACTCTTCTTTTCTCTGTGGTCTTCTTGAGGCCCACCGTTTTTGCCGTGCGGTGCATCCTGTAATGGGGGAGAATAGGATCCTGGAGGTTGAGACCGCTGATGTGACTGCGGTGCATCAAGTCGACACACCTCTTTGGCCTGGACTTCCTCTAGACAGGTGGTCGAAGTGGTCCACTTCGATCAAGCGGCTGGTCGTGTGCATCCCCTAGCTGAGGCTAGAAGGCGGCGGCTTGAGTCAAACGGGTTTGGGAGCTTCCGTGGCAGGGAGGCTTTCAGGCCTGTGTACACCTCGTTCGAAATCCTGGTGCCCTGATATACTGGATATCCGTATGAAATGGGCATCCCCTAGTTGGGGGTCGATGGCGGGTGGGAATCGAGGGAGATGGACATAAAAACACACAACATGGCTCCAAATAATAAAAAAGACACATGCAAGGTTCAAATACGGAAATGGATACGGACTCAGAATTGAGACAAGAAACCTTTCAGTCTTCTGGACCAGCGGGCTGATTGTTGAGGGAGTGGATGAGGACATAACTCTGTCGGGCTTGAGTCCTTGGCGAAAGGAATCAATGGCCTCAGCGGAAAACCAGAGTGTAAAGAGACTGAGGAACGGTTCACTGCTAGTTGAGTGCTCTTCCACGCTGCATTCAGAAATGCTGTTAAAGCCCACTTTTTTGGTCGTTCGTCCGATCAGGGTGTCTCCACACAAGACTCTGAACTCATCCAGGGGAGTAATACGATGCAGAAATCTGAGAGGAGTGTCGGAGGCAGAGATCTAGGCAGAACTGGCATCGCAAGGAGTGACCAACGTCCATGGTGTTCTTGTGCGCAAGGTCATGACAGAGTCCGAACTGACACCCTCTTCTTGACTTTTAGTTCCACATCTCTTCCAGAGTCAATCAACGCTGGCTACCTGAGAGTTCCAGTGTCGCTATACATCCCTTCCCTTCAGCGCTGTTTTAAGTGCCAGAGGTTTGGCCATGTGATGAATCGGTGCACAGAAGAAGAGGTGTGTGGTACCTGCTGCCAGCCAGTCCACGAGGGTGTGTGTGACAGTCCACCACTCTGTGTCAACTGTGGAGGCAACCACCCATCTTCTTCTACGACCTGCCCTAAATGGATAAAAAAGAAACAGATCAGAGGGTCAAGGCAGAATAGAGAATCCTGTTCTTTGAGGCAAAAAAATTTGTAATGAAGACTCGACCAACTGCTGGACTTTCGTTTGCAGCTGCAGTAAGGAAGCCATCAACAGTCAGCATTGGCGTGCAGACGGTCGAATCTTCCTTTGCCAAGAGTCAATCAGGAACAATGTCGGTGGCCTTAGGTGGAAACACTGTGTGTGGTGAACCCCAGGTTCCTCGGCAGTCTCCACCAGTAGGAACAGCTCCGTCTTCAACACCCACTCCTGCCCCCAGGCCATTAGGGGGCAAAAGACCTACAGGTCCTACAGGGCGTCAAAAAGTTGAGATTACTGAGGTTCCGGACAAGCTACCCCCTCAAAACCCTCCAAAGGGCACCCTACAACTGTCAGCAAAGGAGCTGGCGGTTCTGGAGGAAAGGCAAAATCACTGTCCGAAAAGAGAGGGCCTAATATGTCATCGGATTGAGAGAAAAAAAAAAGCAGAAAAAAACTACAACAGACTTGCAGTTCTCTCAGATCTCGAAGAATGGAATGAAATCAGTACGCTCCCTCAGAATGAGATGATGAAGACATACTGAACTATTTACCATCACCTTATAACCTTTATGATGGACACAACATATTTCATTGGAACATCCGAGGTCTGATTTCCAATTTTGAGGAGCTTCAACTTCTTTGCCAAGATTTAAAGCCAGCTGTAGTAACTCTTCAGGAAACGCAGATGCATCAAGAACAGTCATTTTCTCTTTCAGATTTTAACGTCCTTTCAAAACCAGCCCAACCTACAGCACTTGGAATTGCGGGTGGGGTTTCGTTACTCATCCACAAATCCTTGTTATTCAGCCCTGCCAACCTTAAATCTTCTCTGCAAGCTTTAGCTGCCAGAATCTCTTTACATAAAAGAGTGACAGTTTGTACATATATATATATATACCTCCATCATCATCTGTCAGTCAACACGAGCTGGTCAGCCTCATGGAAGAACTCCTACGACCTTTCTTGGATCTAGGGGACCTGAACGGCCACTCTCCTCTTTGGGGCAGTGCAGACTCCTCTCCCTGAGGTCTTCTTCGGGAGGATGTCTTCTCTGAACTTGACCTGAGTTGTCTGAATAATGACTCTCCAATAATCATATCTTCATTCTTCAAACGGCACTCATTCTTCGCCTAGATGTGTCTGTATGCGATCCCTCCTTGGTCTTGGACTTTGATAGGAGTGTTCATGGTGATCTACATGGAAGTGACCATTTTCAAATAGTCTTGAGACACAAATCTACAGAACATATCATTTTACCAGAACATCTTAACTTTAGGAAAGCCAACTGGGATCTTTTGGCTATGGGCATACAAAAAGAATTAGTGGAAGATAAGGTTCCGCAAAGTCCTAACCCTGCTGAAACCAATATCATCATCAACTGTACCAAAAACATCATTCCGACTACTGCTATCAAACCGCAAATGCCCAAAAGTCCCTGGTTTAATGCTGAGTGCCAACAAATCCACAATCAACGCCAAAAGGCTGAACGTGTTGTCTGTCGCTGGCCATCAATACCTAACGCGAGGGCCAACCAAAATCTCCGTGCCAAATCTCGCTATATTTTCTAAAAGTGTAAACGTCAGTCTTGGAGAAACTTCTGCTCCAAGTTGACAGCAAAGACCTCCAAGAAGAAAGTATGGAAAGCAATCAAGAAAATCAATAGAATAAAATTCTAATCCTTCTATCCATCACCTGAAACTCGAAGAAGCCCTGATCGCAGATAAACAAGCTGCAGCTAATCTGCTGGCCTCAACTATTGAAAAGAACTCTTCCTCCAAAAATAAGACGGCTGTTTTTCTGGAGAAAAAAAAAACTCAGCAAACTTCTAAAATAAAAATGTCCTTGTAACTTCTCATCGGACAACACTGAAGCCTACAATCAGCCATTTTCGATCAATGAACTGAAATCATCTCTACAAGTCTGCAACGATTCTGCTCCTGGCCTGGATGAGATTCACCATCAGCTTCTGAAACATCTCCCAGAAAGATGTCTCCAGACCCTTCTGAAAGTCTACAGCTATATCTGGATCACAGGGTGTTTTCCACCCTCCTGGTGGAAAGCCCTGATCATTACAATTCCTAAGCCTGGAAAAGACCTTACCAACCCTTCGAACTATCGTCCAATAGCTGTGACTAGCTGCCTCTGCAAGCTAATGGAAATGATGGTCAACTCCTGACTGATGTGGAAGCTGGAAACCGATGGCCTTTTAGCCAGTGAACAGTGCGGGCTCCGGAAGTACCACTCGACAGTTGACCATTTAGTCCGTCTGGAAACCACCATCCGCAACGCCTTCACCAATTAACAGCATGTGGTCGCTATCTTTGTTGATCTGGAAAAAGCGTACGTCACCACGTGAAAATTTGAAATCCTTATGGATCTTCATTAACTTGGTTTTCGTGGTCATCTGCCTTCATTTATTCAAAGCTTTCTGGCTGATCGGCAGTTCCAAGTCCGTATTGGCGCCACGCTGTCTGACATCCTTGGGCAGGATTTTGGTGTACCTCAAGGGAGCATTTTTTCACCTGCTCTCTTCAGTATCAAAATCAACGATATTGTCGAATCAGTAAACATGGGTTCCCAGTCCTCTCTGTTTGTTGATGACTTCGCGCTGTACGCAGTTGGAGCCTCTTACGCCAGCGTACAGTGTCGACTTCAGCTTTGTGTGTACAAGATTCAACAGTGGGCCAAGGAAAACGGGTTTACTTTTTCAAGCACCAAAACACAGTCAATCCATTTTCACAGTTTTCGTCAATTCTTTGCTGATCCTGAAATTCGTCTGGACAAGATCACCATTCCAGCTGTGAAAGAAGCCAAATTTCTGGTTGTTATTTTCGATCAAAAACTGAACTTTAAAGCCATATCTAACACTTAAAAACTGCATGTCAGAAAACACTGAACATTCTGAGAGTTGTGGCACACACAGATTGGGGCGCTGACAAGAAAACTCTCCTCCATCTTTACAGGGCGCTGATCCACTCCAAACTGGACTATGGGTGTGTAGTGTACGGCTCGGCCAGACCATCCTACCTGAACAGTCTAGACCCTATCCACCATCAAGGGCTTCGATTGTGTTTGGGTGCATTCCGCACCACTCCTGTTTTTAGCCTGTATGCTGAGGCAGGAGAAACGCCCCTCTCAAATCGTCGGTTGAAACTTGCCTTGAACTACTGTCTGAATCTCTCTTCTGAACCTCAAAACCCTGCATACGACTGTGTTTTTGACCCCAAGTTCCGAAAGAGATTCGATGACCGCCCCAGTTCCATTCCACCCTTGGAAATTCGTCTTCTTCCCCATTTGAACAAAGCAAATATAGACCTTGGGGTAGTTTGTGATTTATCCAAGTTTCGTGATGACTCTCCATGGACTTTCTTCACTCCAGAGATCCGGTTTGATTTAGCCTCGTACAGGAAAGATTCCACTAGTTCTTTGGCATACAAGTCCCTTCTTGCTGAACTGTGTTCAAAGTTTCCATCCTTCAAAGGAATTTTCACCAGTGGTTCCAAATCTGAGGAGGGAGTTGCCTCTGCTGTGTTTTGTGCAGTAAATCCCCCGACGAGACGTTCTGAACACATTCCAGCTGACAGCTCCATCTACACTGCTGATCTGACAGCCTTGGTCCTGGCTATTAAAATGGTCTGTAAATCCAAACATAAAGGCTTCCTCATTTTGTAAGACTCCCTTTCTGCTTTAGAGGCTATTACTGGCCGTAATCTCAAGCACCCTCAGCTGCTGAAAGTTTTCGAACTGTACACATCTCTGAAATCAGATCGATACAACATAGTTTTTGCTTGGGTTCCCAGCCATGTAGGCATTCGAGACAACGAGGTGGTTGATCGACTTGCCAAGAGTGCCACAAAGGAAAAGTTGACGAGGTTGTGTATCCCTCACACTGATCTAAAACCCGAAACCCAGCCTTACGTCAATGACCTCTGGCAAGAGGAATGGAACACAGCCTTACGTCAAGGACCTCTGGCAAGAGGAATGAAACACAACCTTACGTCAAGGACCTCTGACAAGAGGAATGAAACACAGCCTTACGTCAAGGACCTCTGGCAAGAAGAATGGAACTCGCAGACGGACAACAAGCTATTTCAAATTCGTCCAAACTTGAAAGAGTTTTTACCATGTTCCCGAGGCGGCCGTAAAGACGAAACAGTCTTGTGCCGTTTGCACACAGACCACTCTTTTTACACCCATTCTTATCTTTTAAAAGGTGAAAAAGTTCCCTGGTGCATTCCATGTCATTAACACTCACAGTGAAATATATTCTTTTAGAGTGTTGGGACTTGCATGATGTCAGACATAAACACTTTACAGCAGACTCCATGGAAACCCTGTTCAGAGATGTCCCACCTGACGTGACCTTTGAATTTCTGAAAGACATTAACATTTTTCACCTGATCTAAGATTTTGTGGATGAAAGATTTTTAACAAAGTTTTTGGTACGTTTTTAGAGGGAGCAGTTTAAAGAGACAGGTGAATGTTTTTTTGTGGCTTGTGAGCTGACTTTAACGTGGTGACAGCCCTGATATGGCCCGATCGGCTGGGCTATAAGCAACATTTCTTACATGCTTACTCTTTTGATCAGTATAACAGAATTGGCCGGATCTTTACATTCAAAAAGAAATTAAAAAGGTATCTGAAACCAAGAACATTTTAATTTCATGACACCCCCTGACTTTTTCATTAAACTAATTGCACCTTCAGATACACACATACTTAGCTCACAACTCAACTGTGCCCAAATGAGCGGCGATCCCATCATTCAGTCCGATACAATCCCCTATCTTCAGGAGAGCATTCTTTTACACGTCTGTTATCCGTTCATCTTCCTCTGAAAATCAGAGAGAGAGAGAGAGAGAGAGAGAGAGAGAGAGAGAGAGAGAGAGAGAGAGAGAGAGAGAGAGAGAGAAGAGAGAGAGACTTTTTTGACACTTTTGACACTTTGATATTTTATTGTCATTACCAAAGAGGTCTTTTGACAAGGGGGGAGAGGTAACAGAACAAAACCATTTCCCTCTTCCTTTCCTGCAAACAAATAGTACACTTTCATTCCTAGTGTGTATCAAATCCAAAATTAACAAAAACAAATAAATTCGTAACATTTCGTTATGTCCTCACCTCACGCACAGGAGTAATGCAGTAAGGTTTTAAAAAAAAAGCACCTTAAGACTGACTCGACCATCCGCTGAATCAAATGATGACATTGTATTTTACTGATGTCTTCAACATAGAAAAAAAAACTGACTCGACCATCCATTCAATCAAATGATGACATTGTATCTTACTGATCTCTTCAACATGCGATGAATGATAACATTCATTCAGATATCTCTTATAATGTATTATCTTCAATTTCACTATCCTTCATCCGTCTAATTTTCAATGCTTCCGCGATGAATTTCGCAACTGATTTTATTACAATTTCATCATCTGATGATAACACATCAGCGACATTTTGTCTTTTCGCTGTATCTAACTGGAAAAATGAACAGTTTGTCCGCACTTCATTATAAGCAGTACAGTGGAACAGAAAGTGTTCTTCGTCATCAATAATATGTCTACATGCAGGACAAGGAGATTCTGTGGATGTTTCACCTTCTAACCATCTTTTGTTCGCATTAAAACCTAAAGTGAGAGAGAGAGAGAGAGAGAGAGAGAGAGAGAGAGAGAGAGAGAGAGAGATACGGATACGGATACGGATGATTTATTCAATACAGGCCACGGCCCCTTATGAAGGGGTGGATTAAACATGTACAAAAAGTGATACCATAAACATATCAAGAAAAAAGAAATGAAAAACAGTACTTAGTCAAGAACATGCTAAGCCCCGGCGTTTAGAAGCTTTATATAAGTACAATGCAAGCTTTTTTACAACATTTTCTTTAGTGCATGACATGAGTAAGATGAGTCTAAACAAGGATGGTTGTCGATAATAACTAGGAGGAATGAATTCATCTCTAAGATCACTCAAGGCAGTACACTGCAGTACAAAATGAACTTCATTTTCACACGCGTGTTTACATAATGGACAGGCAAGATCAGAATTGGAGTGTTGCCTGTAGCGAAAAGGATGAACTAAGATATCTGATATTCCAAATCTAAACCTTGTCACTATAAATTTCAGATAGTGGAGGCAATGGAAGCCAAAATCAACAAGTTCACAAGGAAATGGCTTGGTGTCCCACCCTGTCTGACTGACATAGCGCTGTACTGTCGCCAAGCAAAGCTGAAACTACCCCTGAAATCCATCCTGGAGGAATACAAAGCAGGGAAGATCAGACTTCAAAGCATGCTGGAGGACTCAGGAGACAAGGTGGTAGAAGCAATTAAGCCCCAGCTGAAGACAGGCAGAAAATGGAAAGTTCAAGAGGCGATGGATTCTGCAAAAGAAAGTCTCAAGATCAGAGAAATAACAGGACACACACAGACCAACAGACAGGGACTGGGGGTGACCAAAACTGAATGGTGGTCAAAGGCCAAAGGAAAAGCCAAAAGAGACATGATGATTCAGGAGATGAGAAAAGAAGAAGACCAAAAAAGACTCCAAAAAGCAGTCCAGCAGAGCCAGCAAGGGCAATGGACAACGTGGGAGAATGCACTCCAAAGAAGTCTCACTTGGAATGACATTTGGCACATGGCCCCTCTCAGGATCAGCTTCATTCTCAGATCTGCATATGACCTTCTGCCCTCAAATGCAAACCTGGTGAAGTGGGGGAAAACAGACGATCCTGCATGCCCCCTCTGCCATGAAAAACAAACAGTGGAGCATGTCCTAAGCTCATGTAAAGTAGCCCTGGCTCAAGGAAGGTACACATGGAGGCACAACCAAGTGCTCAAAGAAATTGTACAAGTAGTCTGGGCTAGTACCAACACCACAAAAGGGAAAATCAGGACTCCAAAAGCACCCGCAACATTCTTCACGGCAGGAGGCAGCAAATCATGGCCAAGAACAACAGTGCCACTCGAAACATGCAGGCAGAGTCTGCTGGACGGGGCAGATGACTGGGAGTGCACTGCAGACCTCCCAGAATGGAAGAGTCACCCAGAGATCATCAGCAAGAGTGGCATGAGACCAGACATAGTAGTCCACTCTAAGTCAACCAAGCAGCTGATCATGATCGAGCTCACGGTGCCATATGAGAACAGAATGGAGGCAGCTCAAATCTACAAGACTGAAAAGTATGCTGATCTGGCAAACAGCCTGAGGAGAGAAGGCTATCAGGTCAAAGTCCTCACTGCAGAAATTGGAGCTAGGCGGTTTGTAGGAACGTCTGCATACAGCCTCATGAAACAGCTCTCAGTTGCAGGGAAGGAAAAAACCAGAGCCCTGAAAGCAATGGCAGAAGCGGCAGAGAGGTGTTCAAGCTGGATCTGGTCAAGGAGGAACAAAAGTGAACTTCATAAGGCTTAATTTCCCTACAAATATCAGGTGTCCCTGTGGCTCAGTGGTTAAAGCGCGAGTCATTAAGTGGAAAATGAGCATGTCCAGAGGGTCATGGGTTCGAATCCCAGCCATGGCTCGTCCCAAGATGGGAAAAAAAAAAGGGGCAGCAGAGGGACATCCGGAGTCATGAACCGGGTGTGGCCCAACCCCCCTAGAGTGTCAGGAGATAAGGGCCGAAACACTTGCTTGAAGGGGGCTTCTCTTCTGAGGACTCTCTGCTGCCACGCTCTCCACGAGTTTCTTTCTACTCAGATGTCTGTCCATTTTCATTGACAAGTAAGTCGGAATACAGTGTAAGGAGTTATATTGTCTATACAAATCAAATCTAGTACTATTATTCATGTGAGAATTCCATTCTTGCCATCTGCTACCAACCAGCCTGGTGCGGAGCGTTCGAATAAAGGTCGGTTCATCTCCTACTCCTTGATTTAACCAGGCATACCCAAAACTCAGTTCATGTAATCTAATTCTCATTTTCGTGGCCCAGTTTATTTTTCCCCTGGCATCTAGGTTACGTAGCATGTTGTAAACTTTCTTCGGTAATCTACAATCATTAATTTGTATCAGTTTTAACCAGTACATAATACATCTAACTGT
This sequence comes from Conus canariensis, assembly GCA_033310375.1. Taxonomy (NCBI): domain Eukaryota; kingdom Metazoa; phylum Mollusca; class Gastropoda; order Neogastropoda; family Conidae; genus Conus; species Conus canariensis. Next base: position 4,466,104 of record CM065722.1, read on the forward strand.
GGAATTCAAGTATATTGGGTACCTGTTAGTTTCCCCGTAAACCAAATCATTGGACGTTTGTATTGAAACACCAAGAAACCTCTTCAGGGCAAATAAATGGACTTTCTCACAATCGACTGCAGCTTTATCCAAACCCCAAATTTCAGCACCGTATTGAACAATGGGTTGGATTTGGGAGTCAAATAATTTCACAAATACTTCGAATGACTTGATTTCTCAAACTTGATAGTTTCCTCATTATACACAAAACAGCGTGCTTTGCTTTACTCGCAAGATCTTTACAAGCAAAGTTAAAACTTAATCGGGTTGAAAAATAGATTCCTAAATATTTGTATACATTTACGACTGGCATAGTTATTCCGTTGTAATTCCAGTGTTCTCTTGCTCCCAAATAGCCACCCTTTCTGAATACAATTATATTACTCTTCTGCATATTTACTTTCAGTTGTAGAGAAGCAGCAGCGCGCCCTAAGTTATTCAACTGTGTTTGTAAACCAATAACTGTTTCAGATAACAAAACAACATCGTCTGCTAGAAGAAGTATAAACAGTTCTAAAAGGTCCTCCGTGAATTGGGCTCCATGTCTACCATTATTTATAACTACAGATGTTAATTCGTTAATAAACAAAGAAAAAGAATAGGACTGCATACGTCACCTTGTTTAACACCACTAGTACACATAATATAATCTGTCAATTTCCCTCCACTTCTTACTCTAGATTTTACACAGTTATACATACTTACTATACATTTAAATAATTTACCATGAATACCATTTTTTAACAAAATAGGCCATAAAATGCTTCTGTTAATAGAATCGAAAGCTTTTTCAAAATCAATGAAAGCAACATATAGTTTACGATTGAAAGAGAATTGCTTTTGAATAAACGCCATCAGGGTAAACATATATGATCAACAGTAGAATAATTACGTTTAAATCCAGCTTGGTATTCTCCCGTAAGATTATTTTCCTCTACCCATTCCTGTAACCTATGGTTAATGATAGTGCTATACAACTTACTAGAAGCATCACAAAGAGAAATGCCACTGTAGTTATTGGGACTGTTTGCATTTCCTTTCTTGTACAGGGGTATAATAATGGATTCTGACCAATTCTCAGGATACATTCCTTTATCAAATAGAGAGTTGAAAAATGTTACTAAAAATGCAAAATAGGATCAGATTTACTACAGTATTTCAAGAACTCTCCAATAATACCATCCGGTCCAGCAGCTTTATGGTGTTTAATTTAGAAAGAGAGGGTGTTAGTTACCGCCAATGACATTGGCAAACAAAGCACATGACAAGACACGATGCATTTCAACCATTTGTTTTGTTTTTTTACACACATTCCCATATATGACCACCATCATCATTACATTATTACCACCACTCATAAGATATAAGATGTCCTATGTATAACATTTTTTTTTACATATGTGTGTATGTTTGCATATGTGTGTGTGTGGATGAGCCTGTGTACATATGTACCTGCATATGTACAGTGTGTGCGTGCATGTATTATGCATGCTCGTGTGTGTGAGAGACGGTGGTAATTTCATCTATACAACCTTCACCATCAACCGAGTCATTGATCATTGCTCCCCCCCCCCCCCCCCCCCCCAAAGTTGCGGTTGTTGTTGTTGGTGTTCTTTTTTTCTTTTTTTAAACTCAACTGGCATTATCATGCCAATGCTATCATGCTATTTCACTTATGGCAATGAACAACATCCTATAGCACTGTTTATCCCACTTAAGATAATGACCAATTATCCATTATTCATCATCATTTTTTTTCCAACCGGCATTACTACATCAATGCCATGACATTATTTCACTCATAACAACTGCCACCCCCTACAGTACTGTAGATCTCATCACAGCTATCAACATCCATCAGTCTTTAATCATTTCCTTTACTCCCCCACTGGCATTATCACACTTACTAATGCACTCTCCTACTCCTTTTACAAAAATGGCCATCATCCTACACCACTGTGACCATACCTACACCTTTACCATCATCATCATCCACCCATCTTTAAACACCTGCCCCATTCCTCCACCGGCACTTTACACCATGCCACAACATCATCCCACTTATACAACAATTATCATCATCCTACAGTATCTCCAATGAAACATGACCATCACCCACCAGTCATCTACCCCAACCCCCCTCCACCCACTTTCTCAACCTGCAATATTATACCAATGCCACCTTATTATTCCACTTACCTCACTGACTATCATCCTACAGTACCATTGATCTCACCCATGCCAGTGAGCATCACCCACAGGTCATTGGTATTTTCCTATGCCCCTCCCCCCACCTTGCACCATTGCACCATCACCACTGCATTTTTCCACTTGTATAACAATGGTCACCACCCTGTGGTACTACTGATTTAAAATTATTACCATTTATCAGTCACTGAAAATACTCCCATCCAGTGAACACCTTCATACTGCACTATATGGAAATGAAGAAGCTGAGCAACTGGCAAAGGAAGGAGGACAGCAGCCCCAACTGTAAAAGGTAGTCTCCTTGGAATAAATCTAAATTATTTCCAAGGAGACAAATAGGAAGATGACTTGAGCAGCATCCAGACTTCAACAAGAGGGATGCATACTACCGGATGCCCAGATCAGACCAAGTGAACACTGTTGGACTGAGGATAAGGCTCCCCTGACCTCAACATCACAGGTCCACTATACTCCACACCTGTGAGTCTTTCAAACTATCAATGCAGTGCGGCCCCTGAGACAGCGGAGCATTCCCAGCTAGGCCCAAAGTGGAAACCTGGCCTGCCAACTCACCAATGAGTGCAAAACCATACTGACCACTGGAGGGTCTTCACCATACAGCAGCCTCCGTCAGTACCTCCAGGATTCCGACCTAAGTAAACGAAGAAGAAGACCATCATTGTGATACCGAGAACCGGGCACTCCAGACTGTGACATCACATCTCTGCAATACTCCACCCTGACGGGTCTTCAATTTATCCATGCAGCCCCAATGACGGTGGAACAGTCCCAACAACACCAAAAGAACAATCCTGGCCTGCCAACACACTGATGAATGCAAAACTTTATTGACCACTGGAGGGCCTTCACCATACAGAAGCCCTTGCCAGTACCTCCACCATTCCTGCCTAAGGGAACGGAGAAGAATCTCTTCCTACACTACCGTTGATCTCATATGATCATCACCCATCAGTGACTGATTGATGATAATAATTTTTACCCTTTTTTGTGAATGAGTGTATGTGTGTGTGAATATGTGTGTGAAAACTTTCCACAGTTAGTCTCATTATCATCACATGATCTTAACTCACCCAGAAAATTGTTTACATGTGGTCCCCCACCCACCCAGCCACCCCCTCCCCCCTTTGTGTGTGTGTGTGTGTGTGTGTGTGTGTGTGTGTGTGTGTGTGTGTGTGTGTGTGTGTGTGTGTGTGTGCGTGTGTGTGTGTGTGTGTGTGTGCAACACATGATACCCTGTTTTTCATTGATCACTGCTATCTTCTCTCAACAAACATCAGCATATTGATGCCAACACATTATTTCACCTGTCACAATGAACATCATCCCACAGCATTGTTTACTTTTTTAAACAACACTATTTATATGAACCTCCCAACCTCCCACCCCCACCCCCACCCCCACCCCCCACCCCATAGTGGATGAAGAGATATGAGCTCTCCTTCTCTTGCCCACCTTCCCTCCCCCCCCCCCCCCCACACACACAAACACATTACCCTCCTCCTTTTTTTTTCTCACCCCCCCCCCTATCATACCTTATCACCCATTTATCTTCCTTCCCCTTCCCTCCCTTATTAACATTACCCACACACCTTTCACAACTACCCATGCATAACTACCACCACCTCTTTCATCACCCAGCGAAATCATTTATTTTTGTTCACCTAAACTTTCTTCTTCTTTTTTCTTTTTTTTTGTAAACAGTTTCTTCTGTTCATGTACTTATTTACCCCTTCTATATATATTTTTTTTTTCCAGTTTCCCTCCCCCCCCCCCCCCCCCCTACCATTATTATCAATCCACCATTACCACAACCGTCACAAAGATATCACACCACCCCACTAAACTAGACACACAACCCTATCGTATCACCCCCCCCCCTCCCCCCACGCAACCCCCCCTCCTTTTCCTCTCCCATAATCCCCCTTGTCATTTTTCCGCCTAGCGGCTATTCTCCCCACCACATGGACAACAACAGATGAGTCATATTTCGTTCTTTGTTTGTACTGTCTTAAATGTTAAATGTGATTTATTTTTTCGCCTGAAGAAGACCCAAGAGGTTGAAATGCATCGTGTCTTGTTATGTGCTTTGTTTGTCAATGTC